>JAWWLZ010000118.1:86292845-86314478 GCA_035041345.1 Poliocrania exsul
GCAATACCAATCTATTTTCTTGGCCACCAACTATAGAAGTGCATGACAAGTCACAGTTCTTTAGTTTGGCATGGAGGTAAACTAAACCTGGGTAAACCAAAGAACCTAACCAAGTGGTCACTGATTTAATGATGATTTAAAATGATAGTGGAATAAAACCTCCAGCTGTCTAGTGACTCTTCTACAGTTCAATCATTAAATGACGAAGCTCTGATCTGGTCAACTTCAGAGCATTAGCATCACCTGCCTGCCTTTTCTTGTACATAAGAACTAACCAATCATTTTTGCTAGCTGGAAAATAAATGAATAAATGAATAATAAATAAATAAATAAATAAATAAATAAATAAATAAATAAAAGGTGTTAAAGGCAAACATCTTTCTTCAGCATACTTTGTGAAGAGCAAGCTAATTTTAAGAATTTGCTTAAAAAAATGTATATACTCACACTTGTTTGAAAGTGAACTAAAGTCCCCAAAAGCAGAATAAAGTACTCTACATCTTACTTGAAATACAATTCCTCAGTTTCTTGCTGGTCTTTTTTTTTTTTTTCCCCTTCCCCGCTGGAAGCTGCATTCTAGGAAGCAATTATTGACAAGCAGTGCTTCTTTCCTGGTGCATATAAACCTTATATCTTTTAGGAAACAAATTATGTTGAATGCTAGAGTAAGAGAGAGAATTTATCTGCTATCAATTTGCAATTTGCTATATAATTTCATGTCTTTCTGTTCGATTTATATTTTTTTTGTTCTACAGCTGTGTGAGTCAGAATGTACATAAATTAGCCTTTGATTGGACAATTTGACCTAAGAGTTCTGTGAAAGTGATGTAAAACAATCCTGACAGTCCAGACATTTTGTTCTGACAATATTACCAACTTCTCTCACAGCTTTAGTACACATCTGAATTGCCTGGCATATGCACTCAAGTTGGCAAGGCTTAAATTAGCAAGCCATTATGTAAGCAAATTTTAAGCATAATTTAAAGGAACTAAGTGACAAACACCCTGTGAAAACACCTGACATCCTATTATGGAAATGTTTCCAAGTTGTCTTTCTTTCCAAGTATAAATCACTGACATTATACAGAAATGAAAACAATTTCAGTGAGTGCCAGACTAGAAAAGTGACTTTCTTCAGCACTGATTATCAACATTATTTTTTTGCAATCACATACTACTAAGTTCAGTGAAATCAATACTCTTATATTTACAATGTATTTTAAATCCTGATTTCCAACTAGTTGTCCTTTTACATACTTAAAGAGAAAACTGAGTAAGCAAATTGCCCTTTAAATTTGATCCAAACTCATAATCCTAATGAAAGCTGTAGAGTGGTTGATTGATTGCTATGGATAAATATCTCTTAATCTGGAACATGGACCTTCCACCTAATTCTGTCAATGTCATACAAATTTCAGTTAGTTCAATACATGCACAGCACCTCACAAAATACTTAGGTTTTGATCCAGAGGAAAAAACGTTTGCTTATTCAAAACACTTTTTGTATCCTAAAATGTATCTCCTGTTCTGTAAAGAGAAACAGAGCTGTACAACTTCATTTATTAGGTGTTTAGAAAGGAAATCTTTTTGTTTTACTTAACCAAATATTGGGAAAAACTTTTACAGGAATGATGCAAGGAAAAAGTTGTATTTTCACGTGTTTTTTTGCTCTACAAGGCTGGGGTACCACTGGAGGGAAGAAGAGTGGCAGCCAGGCAAGTAGCAGGGCTGAGGCAGTGATCTGCCCACAGCTCACCCATCTCCAAACCATGGAGAAGCACCAGCCAGACAGTTCACTGACTTCTCCACTGCCCGAACAACCACAGTATTTCACACCACAGGGTGGAGTGAATGGAACAGAGAGAAGTAACTTACATGTTGGCAATTAAAATGTTGGTATACGGAACGTAACTCAAATACATACAGAGTGCAAGTGTAAACACTCTGCAAAGAACTAAAACAACCTAGAACACTGTGACAGATTCAAGGCCCGTAGTCACTATTGCCAACTTTTTCTTAAGCATCTACCTGACTTCCTTTTGAAATGCTATCTCATATAAAATCCTGTACTAGCAATATGCTGCTTTCTTTAAAAGTAAATATAAATGCTCAGTGCTTGCAGTGAAAACTCTATATTTAAAATTTTATTGGGTGATTTTTCCTTGCAATAAATCCTGTGAAATAAATTCCCAAGGTTTTACTATAATAATTGCAATTATCTTTTTCCAGGCCAGGAGTGTTTGGGGTTAAGTTACACCCATTCAGCCTCACATATTCATTGTCCTCTAGTTTTAATGTTGTTTAAAATTTCTGCATTTCTACATATCAATTCCATACTTCTAGATATCATATCTCATTGCTTTAGCTTTTGTCTCCCTAATCTCTTTAACCTTCTCTCACATGAGCAGCTCTCCATTTCCTGCATCATCCTCTGTTTGACTTTCTTTGTGCCTATCACAGTTTGTATTCACCAACAATGGGTAATACATGGTACACAACATCTCAGGTGAGGTATCATTAATTCTCCAACTCTACAGGAGATACTTTGAATCTAGGCTAATATTTGATTTTTCCTGAGCTTGGCACTTTGGTAATTCACACTTCATCATTCTTTCCAAGTAATGCACCCCTAACTAGTAGGAACTTGGTGCATGCATTTTGTATTAATATAATTGATTGCAGTAATAATTCACATGAATGGAACAATGATAAATATGTTTTTAAACATTTTACTGATACAAAACTTGCCAGAAAAAGAACCGTTTGTCCCAAATATATAGATTAGTCAGGAATGCTTAGCCACTGAAAATAAGTTAAAAAAAGTACTTTTCTCATGCTGCTCTATATTAATTATATTGGTTGTTTTGGTTATAAAATATGCTATTTGCTAGATATGTATTAATATTTTGGAATTAACATTTATTCCATTAGCTTTCAAGACAGGGAGTGCTAGAGCAATGGTACTTTATAGAAGTTCCCCATGTTCCTCACACAGTTGGGACTAATTATTGGATACTCTCCCTCTGACTAACATTAACTTTCCAGCTGTTAAAGAGATGTAGCTCAGCTTCATCACACCACAAAGAAGATATTCACACATACATTATTATTAGGGCATTTTCTTGGCATGTGGAAGCTTGGAGTTCAATACAGCAAAACCTAAACCAAGACACGTGCAAATCATAAGGATGTATTTAAGTGAAGTTAGGGCAATCCAAATGAGTCAGGTATGTCTTCAGAAGACATCTTTAGAGCACATTAGTGCAATGGAGTCTGTTTTCTGGATCCAAAATGACATTTTTCAAAGATGAACGCCTAAACTGTCTTCTCATCAGACACAGTCCCTCCTGCATGCAGACACTATCACAATTTCAGTTATGTAGCAAAGTTTTTGTTCCAAACTGAGGGGTGAACAATGCCTCAAGCACATAAGGAGGTCAAGTGAGGTTCACTTGAACTGTTTTCCAAAAGCTAGGTGACACTTATGGCACTTGAGAGCTTTGCTGTTTCTGACCCTAAAGAAGACTTTGTTGCAAGTGCACTGGTGTTTTAATACATCCCAGTGGATGCACCAATGATGCACCGCTTTAATAAGAGATCAGTATCAACTGAAATTTCTCTCACACTATCCTAAGCGATAGAGATCTGGAACTCCTGGATTATTTCACTTTATGGAGAGTACCACACCGAAAACAGGGGAAGAAGCTGTATCAAGTTCTATTTCATAGCCATTAGAAAAACAGCCATGCTCTCAGAACACTACTGCCATAGAAAAAACCTACTGCAATAAGCAGGTGTGACACAAATAATTTTCTCTGGGTGTTGAACAGTACTAAATTTCAGGTTACTGCTATGCTATTATATGAACTGGGGCATAGCACCACCTCGTAATACAAGCATAATTCCATCAGCAATATGTTAGAAACTACACTGGATTGTAATGAATTTACACTTGTTTCAGCTGAGGTGCCAAGGAAGCTGACTAATTCCCACTACTTAATATTCTGAGTTAAAATCTGAAATATCACATTTTGCAGAGCTGCCCAACAAGAGATGGTAAATGGACATGCACTGTTCTGCTCAAGTACTGCCACCCTTTTGCCATGCACAGGGGCAGGGATAATCAGGGAACTACTCTCACCTATTTCAGATAAGGCACAGGCATTACTGGTGAATATGCCTGTACTTGATCTTAAAAGTTCTGCAGATTTTTGAAATGGTAACTATGCATTCAAAAAGGATTCACTCCCCCTTGCTCACTACTCTTAAGTCCAGTTTGAAGAGATTATACTTTGCCTATACATATTAATCTAAACGTAAATAAAAAAAAAAATTCACAAGAATTCCATGAATTTCTGCTGCAGCCAGACGTGAAACACAGCAAATCATGTAAAACAGTGTAAAATTGCCATTAAAATACTAAGTTGGATTTCCTGAAGCTGATGGAAAGACCTTGCATGCAAAAGTTAATATTGTTGACTAAAGACATTTTTATGAAATAAAATTTTACTAGACCTTATTGCCTCCTCTACTTCTTAGCCTATAGATACTAAATAATTCTCAGTTCTTAATTTCTTTTATTGTCATAATTTTGACAACAGTCTTGGGTTTCCTTGTTGATCTATCTTAAAACCCAGCTAAGGATGGGCACGGCCTGGGTGTTAGGATTCCTGTTCTTCCCCCCTCCCCTATGGGTGATTTTAAAATTTCAGTTTTTCACATTAACATGTATCCCAGTTAGCTAACAACATTATAATAATAAATTATAAAAAGCATGTATTCTAACCACTTTGTCCTCCTTTGGGAAAGCATCCAAGGAAGCAGAATAAAAAGAGAAAAGAAAAAAAGAAGAGAAAAAGAATAAAATAGGCAAGTATTAATAGACAGATTTCAAAGAAATGCAATTCTAATAACTCTCTATGAAGAGATAAAACATAAAATTTTTTAAAAAGAGCTTTAAATAAAAAGATGACATTACTGCATATGTTGTAAACATGTTTTCCCACCCTGACCCACAGAAGCATAAACAATATAACAAACAAAAGGCAAGTTACAAATGAATGAACACTCTTCCATTTCTGTGACTTGAAATAGTGGGTGAAAAATAATTAAACTATATTCAATTTTTTTTCTGAGTGAAGATAAGCTGTATCACATGCACCCTAATTAATAGTATATTGTAATATATCAAAGGAAAGTATGTTTTCAGAGACTTGCTGTAATGACACCACCTGCAGGTGATGCAATGCAATGCATCTATTTATACTAATATATGAACATTGGAATTTTTTGCATATGGTTATGCAAATTTTGTCCAATTCACCTATATAATTTTTTTCAGAATTTGAATTTAATTTGATGGACTCACAAGTACATCAAGGCCATGGACAACTTCTAAAATAAGCATGAAATGCATTTTTTAGGGGTTATTCTTTAGTTTACATGGATTTTCAGAAGCCTACTCAGTTGATGTTTATCTTAACAAAAGTGAAAAGGTTATAAACTAGTTCCCTTGTGAACATGATTATCTGCTATAAAATTTGTGTTCACTTTTAACTGAATTTGTCGAGAGTATTGACAAATTTCACCTACAAAAGCCTGGCATCTTAAAGCCATATGTGTAAGTTACCTCATCTCATGCCAGATAACAAAACTAGTCATGTAAAAAAAGGATATGTGTAAAATGTTTTATATCACACCATAGTCCTAGATAATCAGACAATAATAATTACTGGATAATGGTCTTCCAAATTCAGATCTTACCGCTCATGTACGAGTGAGTAGCCAGAGCCTTGTAAAGGCCTGGCTGACCAGAGGGTAATCTCACATACCCTTCAGTTTCATGGACAGCTACTGCAGCTAACTGCATGCAGATCAGAGGGAGAAAGATTTAGTCACCTGCCTGAAAGTAAGATAACTCAGATTAATCTATAGTTTATTTTATAAATATACTTAAAATAAATGGATGTAACACTTTCACTCCACTAAGAAAAGAGGTTGAGGTTTTTTTCTAGCCAAAAATTCACTGATTTTGTGCAAAAGAAACCCATAAGTGTATATGAAGAGCTCTACAAAAAAAAATAAATCTAAAATTAAATAAGAGTTTAATAAAAGGTTATTAATGTTGAGTTGTATCTGAGCAGAAGTGTTTCTTCTTTCATTCTAAGAAAAACAAGTATGTTTTCTTCACCCATCACTCATTAGAACTATTATTCTTTTTTTGTTTTAATTTACTCTGTGAATCTCAAGTATCTCCATAATAATTAAATACATTATTTTACTTTACACACACCTCATAATGAAGCAATGCATGAAACACTTAAGTAAAATGAAGCATGAAATGTCAAACTTAAGGTGAACCATCTGCAGCATGACAATGTCAAGGAGGCTTTTTCTTAAGGGTGCACATTAGAAACTTACATTGTTTGATCGCAGAGAGACACGACCTCCACATCGAGCACAAAACTTGGTCCGGCAATAAGAGCATAAATGGCCACAACCATCTGCAAACTTTGTTTTATGACAGATTCCACATGTTGGAGCATCATCCTTGTGCTCTCCCTGGTAACGACGGGCTTCTTCCCCTATCTTTCTTACTTGCTCTTTATAGCTTTCAAATTGTTGGTGCAACCTCCTGCATAGATGAGAAAAAAGTTTATATAGCACGAATAGGAGGAAAGACGACTACTACTGTGTATTTCTTTCTTTCAGTTTGTAACTCTGCCTAATATTCTTGGCATGTTCACAATACTAAATTTACCTCGTATCAAATACACTCTGTACACGGAAGACTGTATAAGGCAATCTAAAGGAAAAAAATAATAGACATATTTATTCTTATAGGATTACTTCAAAGATCACGAGCAAATCATTTTACTTGACAAGATATCAATCCAAATGCATAGTACTAAACAAAATTTTCTACCATTTACTGAGTAAAAGAAATAATTGCCTAAGGAAATTTGCATTGCTTTGTAACCAACTTTTTTATATAGAAGGTATAATAAAAATATGTAAATCAATCCTCAGTTACAGTGTTTTCAAAATCTAAATTACCAACATATATAACTGAAATGTATCATGACACAGTCCACCATCACACTGACCTTACAAGAATATGAGAACATCTTTTTCTTTTATTTCAAATCTATATATTAACACTCTGCTGTGTTTACTCTTGTTAAGTATGGGAGACTACATAAGGTTTGCTATCCCTTGTTACAGGCATTTCTTCCAGCTTAGCTGTAACAGTATATAGAAGTATTAGCAGGTACAGAGACTACTAAGATGAAGACTGGTGTTTAAAGAAGTACCACTTCTCCTCCAGCTGCCCCAAAGAATAAACACCCAGACTCTACGCCTACCAATTGGCGAAACATGCAGCTACACAAAAGATCCAGCTCCTAATCACCAGCTCAGAGAAGAGAACTCAGCCCTCTACCCTTCACTTCCCCTCCTATAATTCAGGAATAATAATAATGACAACAATAACAACTTAGCCATAAAACTTTTCTTATCATTATTATATTATCCCTGAGGAAAAAAGTGTCCTGTGGTTTGTTTTTATGAGATTTTCCTGGCAAAGATGACATTGCAGAGAACCATCTAAAGGTCTGTGCACTTCCAAAAGAGGCAATCCAGCTCCTCTCCTGATCCTGGCTGTGTACTGCAACTGTTCCTTTGGCACCAAATTCAGTGTTCACCAGATCCCCCTCAGTGAGCTAACCCATGAACCCGAATCAACTAAAAATTAATTCTTCTACCAAAAAAAAAAAAAAAATCCCATTATTTTGCTTTCAAATTTGCTTTGCTCTGAGCAGGAAATGGAGACCTAGGAGGAATGCAGGACATGAGCTCCTGAAGCCAAAAATTAAAGGGACCAGTAAAGGGCAGGATCATCCTTTTAGAAGCAGCAGCAAGCTCAGCTGATGTGAATCTTAGTTTACTCCACCTCAAAGCTTAATTTAAAAGGATCATGTTTTAGCTGTTAACTACCTTATTAGTCATCAAATCATGCAAGAAAGAAACATTTCTATAGGTACACTAGGCTAGCACTACGTCTCTTGACCTTTGTAGTCATGATCTTGAGCAAAGACAGCCTAAGAGGGAGAGTCCAGCAGGGCACACGGAACAACTTGGTTTCTTTACCATGCTATGTGGGATACAGGCTTTTTATCCTCTCTTCCAGATGTTGCTTCAAATCTACATCTCCATGGACAACAGTTAAAAATTCATGAGCAGCTACAGAGATTATTAATAGAAACAGGGAATCTTGAGTTCAATAAATGGAAATAGTAGGTGTGTTGTCTATAAAGGTCTTGGTGATGTCCTTTATCTCCGCTACCCCCTTTGAACTGCCCATGCCTTTAATTAGCACTGAGATTCACACCATTTAATCAATGTATTTCACAAAATTTTGACACAATTTCATGTTTCTGTAGGTTTTTGTGTGTGTATGTGGTGAACTCGTTTAGACTTTAAGATATTCTTTGTATGAAACTGTTTTGGTGAAGTGGAAATTTTTACTTTAGCATGATATTCAAGCCTAAAAAATGACAATTTAACTCACAGGAATCGTGGTAAAATACACATAATTCAGTTGGACAGGAATATCAATGCTTATAACCACATAAATCAACCAGCTGTCACACTAAAACCAGTGACTTCACATGGGCACATTCTAGTGAGGATGCAGCAAAAGCAAAAGCTAAGCAGCCAATTAATCTATTCTCCCTCACTACAAACATGATGCATTATACTTAATGCTTTATGCTGTTAAAAAATTGACAGGAGTAGCAAAGGGAGCGGTTTTTGTCTTATTTTTTTTTTACTAACGTTGTTTAAAAACCTTTACAGTATTGAGTAACATGAGAAAAGTAGATCAAAGAATTAGGCAAAATACTGGAGACACTTAATACTTTTGGCCATATAACGGGATTACACATATGAATTAACTTATCTTACACAGCTACTCAATTATGCATAGAAACAACTGAAGACATTCAGGAATTTGTATAATAATCAGCTTAAAGAATGTAATTAAATAATGGAGAGGTCTGTAGGTAAATTTCTCATTACATCAAATATTCTATTAAAAAATGGAACCATGGAAACTAAATTCAGTTCTCCTCCATTAAAGCTAAACCAAAATCCCTGGCAGATTGCTAACATGGAAAGGCAAGTCAACAGCAAGCACTTCCCCTCTTCCTGTTCTTTTGCAATTAGACCACCCTACATTTGAATTTTTTCTATCTCACAAGAAGCTTCGGAAGTGTATTAATACAATGATGTTTTGTCCTTCTCTGAGCACCGAGGGGTAGATGCAACTAAGTAAAACATAAGTGAGATGAGATTGCAGTTATGTATAAATATGTATCACTTATTTACAGATTTGTTGATTTCTGCATCCTTTTAAGACTCTTTTTACCATGAGAGGTTCAAAACGTTTATCTTCCAAATCATACACAGCACTACTGGGGAAACTCTAATGTTTTACAGAATAGGGCAAAATGACAGCAGATTTCAGAGAGCAGAAAGAATCTTGCCCAGCTCACAGCAGGCCTGGTTTAATTAGTTCTTTTTTAACCACCTTTTTGAGGAAAAAGCTGGATCTCTGTATCTCTGGATATTCTATAATAGCAGTAGCAAATCCCTCTCAACAGCTTTGCCTTATACAGAAGTATATGAAGTATTAAGCAAGAACTAAAACACGGATGTTTTTCAAGTTTGCTCCTTAACTTCCAGGTTATAGAGCAAATTTACATCAGAAGCAAGGAAAATGGAAATATAATAAATATTCCTTAATATAGACAAGCACCTAAAGGTTAGGCTAAAGACTTAATAACGGCATATGATATAATGGCTTGGCAGACCCTTGAGGCAGATATCAATTCATTCCCTTCTGACAGAAAGAGCAACCAGCCTACTATGTAAGAGGAATATATGCATATATCCATATGATTTTTCATCAAGCAGCCTAAAATTCACCTGGTATTACTAGGAAGTCAATGGCACTTGAAGGACAAGCTCACTCCGACAACACTATTGCCATACTTCACTTGTGCAGACCTCGCACCACTCAACAAAACAGCTACATCCGTATCAGCTTGCCTGGGGAGGGTGCCTGCTATTTCACATCCACATGTATGGCATGTATGTATGATCAAGAAAAAAAATCATCCTGTAGGAGAATCTTTGGGCACATCAGATCTCAAATGACTAAAACGAAATCTTCTGTTGCTAAAATTCTGGCAGAGACTGAGCCACTTGAAGAGGCACATCAGCCTATGGACCTTACCCCACATACATGAGAGGCTGCCATCACTACTCACAGTGCATAAAAACCAATACACAGTTTTTATGTGCACAGAAAAAGACTTAACCCATTGACTTTTACAATATACGTATAACTCAATATATGTTAAGATTTCTGGAGTTTTTCCAAAAGAAACTATGGTGACTTCCTCCTACCTTTTTTTCCCCCCCAAAGGCATTTCACAAAAAAACATGCTTTAGCTATGTGTCATACTTGTACCATATTTTCATTTGAATATTCATTATTTTACTTTGACAGTGTAAACTAGTAAAAACCATACTGACAGGCAATTCTGCAAAGCTTTACTCTTGTCTTCATATGCTTGTCAAAAACTTCAAACCTTGAAGAACACACTCGTGTGATAAATATCCTACACAACTTAAACCTTTCAGACAGCTCGCTAATATCATTAGGAGGACAAACAATGGACATTGAGGACACTTATAATATTGATGGATCAGAAAATGTCATATCGAATCACTCAGAAGTTATGTTGTTGGGTTCTGTGGAAATGGACAAAGATGTATATTTATATTCTCCAGTCATCTCGTATAAGCAGATATTAAAATTACAATCCCATAAATAAATTTTAATACATTATGTTATTGCTTTTTTGCTGTATTAAATTCCTATGTTTTAAATGTTTTAAATTCCTATTTTGCTGTTTTAAATAACCTATCTGAAATATTTGCACCTATATACTGAAGAGTAGAAAGTTATGAAAAAATGAAGTTGCATATTTATGCTCTGTCTGCACATATTTTATAAAAATGACAAAGATTTGAGTTTCTTTAATGCACAGTTCAATTTAAAATGATTTTTAAATGTAATATGGATGTATACTTTCTACTTCCTTAGAAATCCAGCAGATGGCACTGCAGATCGTATTTTGGCTTTTCCGGTTCAACTCAGATGATCCCGTTTTGAAATTACACCTGATGTAATGTTATAAAAATATTACGCCCGTCACGAGTTCATGTTAGGAGAAAAAAGTGCCACCTTCTAAATGACATAGTCTTAAGTAACTATCCACAAGTAGCTATTGCACATATAAAAAAAAGCTTAGTAGAATGCAGTATTTTGTCCTGTTCACCCATGCCACACAAACACATCACAGAGAGCTCAGATAAATCTTTCCGTAAGACACGCAGGGGTCTTACCAAGTTCTGCTCTTAGAATTCTTTTTTATGATAAATTAAAAAAAAATGAAAACAGTAATGTTTAGTATGCCCAGGAGAGCAAGAGCTACATCTAAAAACTTGTCAAACTTTAAGCAGTGACACTGGGGCTGTGACCTGAAAAACACTGTTCAGCTGCTCCGTGAAGCTGGAATTAGCTCAGTCTCAGCAGATGCCTTGCTGGGCAGCAGCACTGCAGGTACCGATGTCACAGAGGTGTTCCCAGGCAGGGGCAGCAGTGTGGCACCTGGCTTTTGACTCAACCCCTCCAGCGCCTTAGCTGGGAAAAGCTGTCAACTTGTCATGGGTTTGGGGAATACATGCTTTAAACAACGAACCAAAGATGGGCAACTTTAACAAGTTGCTGTGCATTGTTTTGTCTGAGTAAAGGGAAACAAGTAGTTTATGGGGCATCTAGCAGTGTCGACTAGAAGAACAGCTGAAGTTGAGTGGAGAAGTCTAGATATATTTTCTGGTTACTTCATGAATCATCACATGACATATAAATCTATTATTAAAACTTATACCTTCTGCACAAACAGGACAAATTAAGGTTGAATAGTAAACAAAAATATCTAACTCTTACAGCTCCCAAGTATTTTTTTTAATTTTTTGGGGTGTGCTCCTTTTTTAGCATGGATAATACTTGGTTTGGCGATTTTATAAAGATCAAATAACTGCTGAATGTACTCATATTTCAAAATGTTGGAATTCTGAGTGAATTTGGATGGTAATATTCCTTTATTATTGTTATTCCTATGCTTTTTTATTCAGTGTGAACTGCCATTTTTAGGCCAGACTATGGTATTTTTTTGTAAAAAATTCTTGCCTAAGGCAAGTAAGATGTGGTTCTCTATAAGCTGTGAAACAGGTAGGAACATAGTTCATCAACTAATCTTTAGAGCAAAAAAAAGTTGTATTTCTTTAAGATAAATACAAGCATTAATCAAAGGACTGCAAATGAAGGAGATAATGGCTTCCATATCCATATTTTCCACTGCATGAACTGTTTGCTTCTAGCTCCTTTGTTGTTACCTGTTGTCTAACTTGTCACTTTTCTGTGACTTGACTTACCACCCATTTGACCTTTCCCTATTCACATTTCCTGTAGGCATTATCTTTCCCTCTTACACATTGTTGGTTTTTTTAAATATATCAAAATAACTATTAAAACAACATATATTAGAGCATGCTCTAAATTCTATAATAAAACCAATAAATATTCCTCAAAATCTCAGATTTTCACCTGGCCTGAAGGTTTCTTCATTCTCTACTGTTCACTCGACACACAGCCATGGATTAATTCTATTATTCTCTCAACTTGTTTTTCACCTGCCACCCATGACAATCACTTCACTAACAATCATCTGACTCCCACTGGGCATCAGTCCTTTCTCCTCCACATGCCAAGACCTATTCTTCCTTCCTGTTTTATTGGTGCAAACACTAATTTCACCTTGCTTGTAATTCACAGGTCTGTCTCTCTACCTCACATTTGTCTCCTTCTGTCCAAACCGAAATGTTTGACATAGATTATTGACTCCAGTCATGGGTGACCTGTACATCAAACTTCATAAACTCAAATAGAGATTTTCTTGTTACCTCCAGCAAACCTTACCACCCTAACCATTCTGCTTTCCACTCAGGCCCAATAACCACTGTGCTGCACAGACCCATTTAGACTTTCACCTAAAATGCCATATACGTTGTGAAGACTAATTTTGCAAATTAAAACTAAACCAAAACACACACACACAAAAAAAACCCAAAACCAAAACCAAGCAAAAAAACAAAACAAATAAAAAACAAACCTCAAAACCCTAAAAACAACACATCAAAGTTTAGCTAATTTCCTATCCGTCCAGCTTAAACATTCAGCTATCACCAGCTCATCCCTCAATTCCTTTTCTTGCCAGTGCAAGCCTGTCCTGCTGATAGTCAGAGCACAATTCTGCAACAAATATAATTTAATTTATTTTACCTCTCTCTTTGTATTCCTCTGATGAATCTGCTTTTCTACTGCATAAAACATAAATGGCTTATCTTCACCTTCAAAGACTTTGACAGCCTATTTCCATCTTGCCTATCATTTCTCATTCACTACCAAGATGCTTCTGCTTGAGTTAAACTTTCAAGCAAGAATCACAGAAGGAATTGTTTTGGGAGGGGCCTTAAAGACCATCTAGTTCCAACCCCCCTGCCATAGGCAGGGACACCTTCCACTAGACCAAGTTGCTCAAAGTCCCATCCAACCTAGTCTGTGGGGACTTCCCCTTATTGCCTCTAACATGGGAATATTTGCAACACCATCATCCCTTTATCCTCCTTAAAATTCTCCTTCATCTTGATACCTACAAAGATCCGGTCAAAAATTAAATATGTTAAAGGTATGTTTAACTTTTATGTATCAGGCTAGACAATATGGACTTCCTTGTCTGCTCTCAACATTTTATTATTTGCCTAATACTTACAGTCAAACTGCCCCTGTGGCAAAGATTCCTTTTTCTTCTAAAAACACTCCAGAAGGGTTGTAGTCCATGACAAGTGCTTCCAGGCAATATGGTAACATCAATCTTCTAACATGATTCAGAAATTATGAGGGCTTTTTTTTTTTAATTTCTGTTAATAATTTTATGATTCTAATCATTTACTTTTTGTTTTCCAGCCCTCAGCCAATATACTTATGGTTTCCCCCATGTCCATGAGGGACAATTGTATTATGAGACTCATGATTAAGTTCAGAGTTGGCCAAGAGGCCAAGACAAAGGTTTCACTTACAGATCTCACACAAGAACACTTACAGACCTCACACCTGGCCACCACTTCTGGAAAAATAGTTGTTCACAGGTAACAATACTTTAATCCTCTATACAAACTATTTTAATTCCAATTCATTCCTATAATCTGTTATCAAGTCCATACTACCTTGTAGCATCCTTACAAGACTGTACAGGCTGAGGTAAAAGTTCCCCACCTTGGTTAAGAAGGGTTTCTCCTCATCACATCAGAGCAGAGACACACCAGCAAAGTGGCACGGACTCAGCTTTATCTCCAGGACTCTTATCTGGTGCCTTTTCCCCAGCAGTAACAGTCATTTTCAAGCTAGCAGTTTACTAAGGGCAGCTTTTCTGCAAGCATATAAATGACCTCATTAAATAACTTGCATAAAACAGAATTTTTCACCTTCCTGGAAGATTTCCTAATGGAGATTACTGGAAAACTTTATTTGCATATAGTTCTATTTGTTTGTGTTTTTTTAAATAACTACAGCCCACAAGCAGACTTCTTCCTTACACAAGTGAGGAACTGAGGGTCAAAAATATGCAATATCTGCAATAAGGAATTTACATTCCTGCTTCCTACAGTTCCTCTCAAATGACCATTACCCTTTCTGAGGTATAAAAGAGAAACAAGATAAAGAAGAAAACAACATATAGTAGTACTAAAAAAGGTTAAATAGCTGAGGAATCCAGAAAAAACCTGCATGTTTTGTATTAAAAAGTACTTGTATGCTGAGATATATTGAGTACTGAAGGAATCAATGACTTTTGCTGAAAAAATAATTAATGATTATCCTTTCTTTGTTTAAAAACATAAATTCTTATGCCATGGCTTTTGTGAAAAATGCAAATAATTTAAATCAACTGGTTTTCTTTTTTCTTATTCTGAGTTAATATAATTTTTGAAAATTGATACCATTGCTAAAAAGCTGTTCCATTCTCCTCCATTCTACTTCCAGCATTTTAGTTCAGGTTTCACATAAAGCCCCTGAAGTAAGCTTATGATGTAGGTACAATAAGCTTATGATGTAGGTACAAACAGAAGAGTTAGCATTAATGTCTTTGAAAATGTCATAGAATAGAATTGTGAGTGGGAAATAGTGATAAGGGGCTACTTCCCTATGTGCCATGGACATGAAAAGGATACAGTTCCACTAGTCCAAAAAATTTTTAGTATTACCCAAGTAAAATTTCTAATTATATTGACCACAAATAAATACACTGACCACAAATAATTCCACTGACTAAATTCAGTGACATAAAGCTTACTATAATATAAAGTCTCCTCCAGTGAGTGCATTTGCACATAAATCCACAGCAAAATAATATTCATAAACATTTGTCCCTAAGCCCATTGGAAACACCTGTTTTAAAAACTGCAAGCAACAACCATAGTCTTCCATCGTTTCTTCACTCACCTCTGAATATCAAATTCGAATTTTTGGAGAACAAGGAAATGACAAGTTGTGGTACAACACATGTTAACTTTGGTCTTCTGGAAGAGATTCCAGCATGCTTTTAGCGTGCAGGCTGCCTCTGTGCCTTAGTGCAGCATCTGGCTCCGTACTGCACTGCAGAAAACACACCGTATTTGCTAAATGTTCAAGCCTTCTACTTCTTTTACCATCCTATTTTAGCTATAGTATCCCTCCTTCCAGCTATTGTTTGAATTTCACTTACTCATCATCAGTCCCACGAGTTAGACTCTACTCTCATCCCACTACTGTCAGCTTCCCAGGTGAGCAGACTCCTGTGCCCTAATACACTAAAATCAACAGTTTGCTAGAATATAAAGGTACATCAAGTGGTATCACACAGAGAGGAGACATGTTTACCCACTTGCCTTGTACTTTTATACTTCCCCGAGCAGCCCTAATAGGCCACTGTTGGTCCTCAAGCCCTATCAAGATCTAAGAAAGGAAAACAGAGTTAAAGACTGCCAATATCACCACTAAACTGGAAAAAACCAAACATTGGAGTAATAGAATTTTTTAAAAAAGAAAAAAAAAAAGGAGAGGCAGAGGGTATTATAAAGACAGTCAATTGCATGGGACATCAAGGAGAGCAACTTGAAGAACTACACAGAGTCAACAGGTTACTCAAGCAGTATTCTACCCAGAGACCTGGTAGGATGTTGGAGACCCCAAAGTCACTGGGATCTCTCTGTCAGACTTCTTCCTCTTCCAATGCTGTACACAGTTTGACTGGAGCCAGTAGAAGGGTTAGGACACTCCACAATATGTCAATGCCTTGTCCTTTGGTTTTACGCAGTATGGACATTGTTATATACCTCTTACCTCTGTGGACAACCTCACCAATATCAGTCATCCCACATAACCATCACAGCTCTGCTGCATGTTCACTTTTAATTTCTTCACCGCTCAGCTCTCCTAACATAGATAGTGCAGCAGCAGAGCAGCTGGTTTGGTCTGAAGAGTTGTCACCGATTCCAAGTGACAGAGTTCAAAAAGTTGCAAGAGTTCACACACAGTAATGTTAGCAGCCTAAGTGCTTAAAAAGCTACAGAAATATCACCATGTTACAGTCTCTCTCTTACAGAAGCACTAAAACACACATTCAGGGCCAAGGATTATCTACCTAATAAACACAGGACCTATAAACATGTTTAGGTTTTTAAAGATTACTAGAACTACTCATGCATCAAGATTGCAGAGGTAAATTACTATATTATTTTTTTTGCCACATTCATGCAATACCTGTTGCAGGAAAACCAGCCTTAATGACCTAGTGACACCAAGACACATGCAACCACACAGTAAGCCAGTCCAGGATATTAAATGGAGTTAGGCAGGACAGACAGAAAATCTGATCCTGCACAGTTGCAATAATGCTTATGGATTAAAAAAAAAAAAAATGAGGCAACAGAATCAGAAGCTGAGGAAGAGGGCAATAAAACCACTGACTGCAGCAGAAGTGCAAGCTTGAGAACCTCTTGCAACTGCATTGTCAAACACAGGCTTTTTTTTTTTTAAGAAATAAAGTTCTAACATATTTCAAAGTGCAAATATTGACTTTATACTCTTTGTATGTAACTTTAACAGGAATATGTCCCTCTTAGAAAAAGGCTTTTCTTACAGAAAATTAAAATAACAAGATTTGCTACAGAAATTAACACTGAATTTCAGTTCTATAAAATTTATCAGATTAATTATTTCCATAAGATCCACTGTAAAAAAGGCCTGAGATATTTTCTCCTGTCTACCCACATTATCAAACCACAACAAGGAGACCATCTTCAGGCATCTCTTCAGTTCACAATACCCTTACAGTTTAGCTCCTGCTAAACTGGGAAGTAAGATCAAGACTTCTCTCTTCTTTTCCCAGCTATTTACGAGTTAAATATCTATTCACCAATACATTTTATACATATATATATGTATAGATGTATATATAGATGTATATATATTTATTTATATATATATTTGTTTGTGTTTATATATATTATATGTTAGGTTTACCTAAATTATGAAATCAAGACTTACTCTGACACCGAGAGAAGACTGATAAAAATATTAAAGACAGTTAATGAAAGTTAATTTGCCTTTGTTCTTTCAGTGAAATGTTTTTGTTATGTGTTTTTTAATACAGTGTAGCATAGCATAGCATAGTTTTAGTACCCATGTATGACAGAAAACAAAGATCCCAGAGACACCCAGCCATGCTAGTACCATTTGGAAGATTACAGGGCATTTTCTTTAACATTACTGCGTTAGAAGATACAGGTAATTTTCATGGTTTCTTATCTAAAAAAGCAAGTCCTAGATATGTTAGACACAAGCCTCTTTTATAAAACTCTAAAAAAGACTGATAGAAAGTCCTTAAAAAAAGTTTCCTTATCAACTAAAAGATGTTTTCATTTTCCTCATTTACTTAAACATTACTGAATCTAACCCATCACCACACTCTATTTTCCATGTTATATAAAAGACACACAAAACTTGTCTCCCAAATGAGCTGACCTATCTCAGCTTGTGATGGCATGACAATGCTTCAATGCCACAGAATGATCCTTGAAGCAGTACTTTCCGAGCCCCACAGGAATTTTTTCTAGTAAAATACTATTTTGTGAAGTGGTTCTGCTAGTAAATGTCCCTTAAATAGATGAGTAAAGAATAACTTGATTTATTTTCTCTTCATAAACATCAGTTTCATTTTATTATGGAATACAAATATAATTTATTTAAGCTAAACTTCACCACAATCAAATTTTTGTGAACATACAAAACCTAATCTGTTTTCAGAGTGAAGCAAAAGAGAATTAAATAGTGGTCTCTTCAATTTATTGAGTTAATTTATTGAATCACATAATATGCTACTGTGGGCATATTTTTTTCCTAAGGATGGTCATCACATTGTAACGAACTGGCCGTAACATGAAGAATAACCAAAGGTCAAGTAAAACAAGGTGCAAAAAGCCTGAAAGGACCAGGACAGGCAGTGAGGACGCAAGGTGTTACAGTAGAAAAGCTCAATTTAAGGACTGGAGAGGAGGGGGAAAGATTAATGAAAACCTTATGGAAAAGCTTTAAAAAAGTAAGGTACAGATTTGCACCTACACAAAATCACAGGCATGGGTACTGCTACTTGGCTCTCTTATTCTGAATACAGAACTACTAACCACTAGACATTTTAATGGAGCAGTGCATGAGAAAGAGAGAAAATGAAGACTATTTTTCCAACTGAAAAATATTGATAGGTAGCATCATTAAATTCAGCCGTCTGAATCCATAAACCAGGCAAAAGTTGTTCAACCAACCTATCTACAACAGTCCAAGGCAGTGCAGAGGAGAACAACCTCACATCTGAGGGGACCATGCAAAAGTCTTAAGAGATCAGCTACTGTTTATAGGCAGGTGGTCCTGGATAGACTTGCACTTTTAAGCTCCTATGTCAGTTTGGAAAACCTCGTGCCCAGGAATACCCAGGAAAGCTGGCAGAAGGTGAGCACATGATTATATGGCTTTGCTATGGATACAAAACTGTGTATTGCTGTTTTGCTTTGCCCATATTGAGAAGCAATTGGAAATAGAGGCACCTCTTCTAAAGTTTAAGCTTATGAACAGCTGACAAGTCAAGATTTTGGCACCTTAAAATGCTACTAAATGAAAAACTCATCATATCTAATACAATAAATATTGCTGCAGGCTCCTTTACCTCTAATTTGGTAATACAATCCTTTTTTTCATTCTATCTGTTCCCTTGACCCCCAAGTTGAATTACATTGTGGCAGTTGATGAAGTGAGTTTTTCTGGTGTCAATATTATGAGAGATTGAATTGCTGGATTAAAACTGTATCAGCCATCACTTGCAAATCAAAATGTATTTTATCTGTCAAACCAGTTCAAAAACAGTTCCTTAGGGCAACCTCAGCTAAATTGCAATTAGCAACAGGGTAAGAATAGACCCTGCTATACTCTGACAATATTGGTTTTGTTACAGTCATGCAGTGGGTAAAGATGTTTAAACACTCTATGGTCTGCTGTGAACAGTGCAATGCATGTAAGGTAAAAAAATAAAATCCCCAGTGCTTCAATATGACCTGGCACCTGGTAAAAACTTGGAAAGTTGAGAGGTGTAGGTACTGGTTCAACATAACAGGAAATTACTTTGGAGCAATGCTTATTAAAACAGTTTTCTGAAACAGTCTTTCTCACATATGCATTTGAAAAAAAAAAAAGAAATATGAATATTTTTGGCATCCAACGTGTTAAACAGATGATAGGTATCAGATGGCAATACAGGGTGAGCAGCAAAAATATGACAAAGCACAGTGGTCTGTAAACAGCAAAGCTACTTAAATTCTAACTACCATATGGTGGTAACAAACAGGACACGTGCAAAACAGGAAAAGATCTCACAGTGAGGGGTGTGATAGGAGCCAGCAAAATGCAGAACTGAAAAAAAATTACAATAGGACTGCAAGCACAACAGTGATAACGTTTCAAATTAATTATATTCAGCTGAGGCTCAGTGTGTACAGTATGTCTTCTACTAAAAATAATTTAACAGCCTCACTGAGAGCATCTCTAATTTATCATCCTGTTCACCTTCCTTTATAATTTCCATATTACAAGGAACAAAAAAGGCTCACACATCTATTTTAAATATACCATCAAAGTGCTTGAACACAAGATAATGATTAAGCTTGTCTCCAGCATTATTTAATTCTCTTCATTCTTCTGGATGCCAAAGTAAACACAAATGAAAAGCATATGGCATCTTAGTGAATTAGAAAATTAGAAAAGGAGAACATTAACTGGTTTATTTTATGCTTTAAGCATAGCACATGGTAAAATTAAAAATGCCAAGGCTCTTTATATTTATGATTTATTTTCAATCCTTCTGTTAATCTACACCCTATTGAAGTTAAATGTTCTTGAAAATACTACTTATGAAAGAAACCAATAGCATGCTCTCTACATTTTTATTACCTACTTTTTCTCTAGAATAGCATTGCTCATAACTGTTTTAAGAAAATTGTCTTCAGTTTGAAAATATTCTCAGTAGAAAAATGGACCCTCTTTTGTGCTAAGCATCCTTGCTTCTTGATTGTATGAGCTAAGAATTAAGTCAGTGTTAGCAAATAAGTTTTCTGCAAAACTCTCTTACCTGATGAAGTTATTGAGTAGAGAGTATAAGCACAAAATTAGTGTAAACTATTTTTCCTTTGATCTAAACCTTCACAGCAAGGCCTATAGGAAAACATGACATCCAAATTCAGGTTTTCTTCTCCTTTTCTTCTTGTATCTATCAACATTTTGATTAATTTTCAAACCTATTATTTATGCCCAAACTCTTCTGAAAAGACATTTCCATAAAGAAATTTAGTCCACACAGTTATCAAAATATGGATTTTATTCCTGTAATAATGCATATTGGAAAATTGTCATATGGACAACACAGCAGAAGGACACAATGAGGGATGCTTCAGCAACCATGTACTCATTCATCACATCTAGCAGACCCACTGAGGGTCTCTCCTGAGGAGCCACACTCATCATAGATATGATTTTAGGAAAGTTTCTACCAACCCATTTCCCATTTAAGTCCTGACAGCAAACCCCTAGGGCTCATTTTAAACCAATAATGTCTTAAATAACAGCAGTGAGTGTCCTTTGGGAAACGCTCGCAAAGTCTCCTAACCTGTTTTATGATTCTGCCTCCTGCTCTGAAGTACCTATAAATTTGGCAGAGAGATGTTTCTCCAAAGGTTTGCCTCAGTTAATATTTTCTACTGTTGTGCAGTGGTTCTCACAACAGCCCATTATTCAGGATCCCTGATCATTTTGGACCTCCACAGGATCCACAGACTGGTGAGCCATCACATGCCATAAGCTCA
>JAWWLZ010000118.1:86318292-86332359 GCA_035041345.1 Poliocrania exsul
CTCACAGGATCCTTCTGGACAAAATGTCCAGCACAGAGCTGGATAAACACATCATGTGGTGGGTGAGCAATTGGCTCACAGGTTGAGCACAGAGTGAATGGGGTGACATGAGACTGATGACCTGTCACTAGTGGATTCCACAGGGCTCTTTCTTGGGCTCTGTGTCTTCAACATCATCATGAATGACTTGGACACAGGACTGGAAGGGATACTAAGCAAGTTTCCAGATGAAGCAAACTGTGAGGAGCTGTTGACTCCATCGAAAGCAGGGAGGCCCTGCAGAGAGACCTTGACAAACCAGAGGTCTGGGTAATCACCAACGATTTGAGGTTCAACAAGAAGTGCTGGATTCTGCACCTGGGATGGGGCAACCCTGGATGTATGAACTGAATGGGAAATGAGATGATGGAAAGCAGTGCCATGGAAAGGGACCTGGGAATTCTGGTCCATGGCAAGTTGAAGATGAGTCAGCAGTGCCCTCGCAGCCAGGAGGGCCAACTGTGTCCTGGGGAGCATCAGGCACAGCACTGTCAGCCGGTCGAGGGAGGGGATTGTCCCTCTCTGCTCTGCACTGGAGCAGCCTCACCTTGAACATTGTGTGCAGTTTTGGGCACCACAATGTAAGAAAGATATTAAGCCATTAGAGTGTGTCCAAAGGAGGGCAACAAAGACCGTGAAGGGCCTTGAGGGGAAGCTGCATGAGGAGTGGCTGAGGGCACTTAGTGTGTTCATCCTGGAGAAGAGGAGACAGGGGAGACGTCATTGCAGTTACAACTTCCTTGTGAGGGGAAGAGGAGGGGCAGGCACTGATCTCTTCTCTGCGTTGACCAGTGATAGGACCCGAGGGAATGGCCTGAAGTTGTGCCAGGGGTGATTTAGTTTGGATATTAGAAAAAGGTTCTTCACTCAGAGGGTGGTTGGATGCTGGAACAGGCTCCTCATGGCAGTGGTCACAGTACCAAGCCTGACAGAGTTCAAGAAGCATTTGGATAATGCTCTTGGGCACATCGTGTGACTCTCAGGGTTGGTCCTGTGCAGGGCCAGGAAGTGGACTTAATGATCCTTGAGGGTCCCTTCCAGCTCAGCATACTCTGTGATACTTGATTCTGTGATCTGAAAATGGGCCAGTGTCTTTCTTGAGGTATTTTCTGTCTAAAGTACATTTCCTGAGCAGCCTTTTTGTACCTACAGACCTGGATTTTTGCCTCACTTATTTGGTATCCATTGCAAACTCCCTGTATTTTATAGCTTATCATTCTAAAGAGTCTATGTTTATAAGGAATAGAGACAGATGAGTAAAGGTAGTTTGAACTGTATAATTTCTAAGATGCTTGGGTAGATTAACAAGTTAAAATATCACATTCCCTGGAAGATATTTCATATTAACCTTGACAGGATACTGTTGAATGCAAGCAAATGAAAGTTTTGAAGTCTCACATTAGTATTTTCATCTCTGAAAAACACACCAAATTTTGCCCTATTTTTTTCTTTGTAGTGCCTACAAAGAATTACATTAAATCTTTCCTGTAGTTCTTAGTAAACACATTTGAAATTTTTAAAAATACAAAAATTAACTTCCATTTTTATTATGCACAGAATTTACAGATAAAGAATCTTAAATGATTACTTAATGAAAATCAAAACAAAAATGAAAAAAATGCACAATGAAAAATAGCAATCAAATTCTTATGGAAAAAACCCCACTTCATTCTCTTAGCCACTCAAGTGTGTGCTTTTCCTTTGATCATTTGTACTAGTGAAAAATTTTCCAAGTCATTGAAAAGAGCTTCTTGTCAAGAAAAAAGTCAGTTGTCCCTCCTTAAGAAAGACAACTCTCACTATTCTAATGTAACTATTCTCCAACTCTCCTGTCAAAAACCGTAGATAATGTGAATCACAGTAGAATTTATCTTATCGTACTTTCACACAAAAAAAATCTATTAATTGCAGCAAAATGCTTCAGTGTGTTCTATACTTATTTTCTTCTACTAATGTCACTTTGCTAAATCCCACAGTCTTCAGTCAGGGGAAATTCCTTAGAAACAATTCTGAAACCCTTCCTTCATGCTACTTCCTATATTTAGGTATCAGTTGTTGGCAGGTAGAAAAGTTGATTTCACACAAATCCTGAATTTCAGCAGACCTCCTTTGATTTCCTTCTTCGAGGTTGCAACAGACAATTAGTATTCTGCGCTGTCAGAAAAGTTCTTAATTAAGTTCATGAAAAAGCTTTTGAATTCTTGACTGAAGTGGAACACTTGTTTATTGCTCATGGTGTCATTGCTGCCAATGCTATGAATAGCTCTCCTGCTCCTCATTTTCAGCAGAGGTGCAGCATCACTGTCCGCTTGTCAGCTCTGCTATCACGACTGGCACTGATGGCAAACTTTTCATGTGCCTCGCAGAGTTCAAACTGCCATTGCTGACATTCTCCAACAGTTTTAATCCTTCATCTTATATCACATATATTCAACTCCTACAAAATCCAACACATTACCATAAGATAAAAAAAATTCTGAGTGTCTGCTGTTCAATTATTCTTGTAATCTTCTGTGGCCTGAAACGACCACTACAGAAATCATCTAAAAAACCTAACTGAGAAAAAGTATATTCCTTCAAGCTGAAATTCTGCCATTTTATATAGATTCTTAGATCCCAAAAAATAATGCAGCGTTCTGTGATTCTTCTCAGAATGAATCTCAGTTTTGACCTGTAAGTATTTATTTTGATTTTACTTAGATAACTGTTTATCTCTGGCTAGGATATTATTAGCCAATATTAGTCTACTTATTTTACTTACTGCTTTATTCATTAGCTAATATTATTAAGTCAAGAGGATCAGTTAAGTAAGATATTTTCTGTTTCTAGATCTGCCACTACAGCAAAGTCTATTATGTATTAGATCCTTCAGAGACAGAGTTTTTTAAAAGAGGATTTTTTAGAGATTGGCGACTGTATAAACAACTCATACAATAGCTAAGTAACAATAGTTAACTAACCTCTGCACCTTAAAACCTTGAGCCCTATTGACATAAATGTTCCCCCCAAAAGTCTCAAATAGCCGCTCAAATAGTTGCACTAGGTACCCACAGTAAGGCAACTGAATCCTGCCCCTAGTTATAGTCAGTGGAGTCTATAGTGTCATTGCCTCAATCTAAAGTAGAAACCTGCTTTTGATTGCCTTGGCCTTGCCTGAGCTGCTTTAGTTTTCATTCTAAAAGCGATTGTCCAGCAGTCAAAATGTTAACAAGAAAAGGTAGAAGCCTGTCATGCTGTTTTAGAAAGGCATGCTGTTTTTCTGGGGGGAAAAAACTAAACACCTCTCCCATGCCCACACAGACACAACTCCTCTCCAAAAAAACATCAAACCAAACCAAACCCCAAAACCAAAAAACCAAACCAAACCAAAACACAAAAACAAAACAAAACCAAAATAATAAAACAAAAAAAAACAAACAAAAAAAAGAAAGAGGAAACCCACACAGCTAAAAATGTCCCCAGCTCCTGCCTGATGACAATGGAATTATGGAAGTGACTTCAGGAAAAGACCACCTCTTTTGAAAAGGAAGAATATAGCAAGATGTTAAGTTCAGAGACTTAAATTGTATCAGGTCTTTTAAAATAATCTCTTCCATGCTTCAGAAAAGAACCATAGTAATAACATCTGTGCAACTGCAACCTAAACAGTGTCTGTTATCAAATTTGTACTGTTTTTCAGAAATAACCTAAATTCACAAAATCACACTCAATCTAAATATTATCTTTCTGGTTACTCTTTAGTAACAATCATATATCATACCATGTTTCAAATTTTATAGTAACTCTTAATAATAGAGTGTGGTTTATCCATGCTGAAATAATCCTTCAGTCTAGTATGTTTTGTACATTGAGTTAATTAAATAAAAATGTCTGCCACTTTTTACTTTATAAATTTCATGCGCTTATACTGTCTTTTATGATTTTTATGTGAAAATTTCAAACAATGTATGCATAGAGACTATGTATGTTCAACATATTTCAAGGACTTGATCACATAAATGAGTAAAACCATTCTGATCAGATACGACTGCACTTGTATGAACCAGGCAATTGCATATTCCTCTCTTGGTTCCAGTGCTTTACAGTTTCCTGATTTCAGGTCTTACATATATGAACATCATCAATTTGCAGATGAACAAATTCCTCTTGGGATACAAAAAGAGTAACAGTAAGTAAGGAAGCCAGACTTAACAAAATACCTGATTCAGCTGAAAACAGGGATCTCACAATTTCCTGAATTACAAAAATCCACATATTTTGTTCTTCAAGATCTTCTGTCCTATGAATTTTCACTATGGTAGCATGTGCCAAGGATTTAAAATTACATTAATTTCCTCATGTTCACATAAGACCCAAAGCCAAAACCAAGAAAGCTACTTGAGAATGGATGATCTTACCAGTATTTTTAATTATTACTCTAGCACAACTAGATCAAGGAATCCACAGCCTAGCTACCATTTTTGTTTTTAACCATACAGCAAAGTATATTAAAAGATGGAGGTGGAGAGGTGGCAGGTGTGCTCACAATCAAAGAGAGGATGGTAAGAATAACAGGTTTTTGGTTTGCTGCTGAGTCCTGCTAATGCAAACTGTGTCTTGTAGGTACAAGAAGAACGAGAGGCTCCTTCAAGACTGACTGTTGAACTGGATGGAGGAGAAGGGGAAAAGGTGGACACAAAAGAGTTGATGAGTGATGTCTTAGTCTATAAAACTTAGTTTGCAGTGAAAATATTTTACTAATTTAAAAGTTAAAAGGACTGACCCTAATAGAAATGCATGTAGGAGACTTATCTAGGATGAGCCAAGAGAATCCAGCTATATGGAGTTTAAAGCAGGTAACTTCTGCAGCAGAGTGGACTAGAATTACGTAATGGGCAAGGTGCCAAAATTTAGAAATATAGTGAGGGAGAAAAGAAGACATCAGTATAGAAACTGCTTTTCTTGTCTTCAGTATTACACACAACATTGATGCCCCATAGAAAAAATGGCAAAGAAGTATCTTCCATGTTTAACAAAACAACATTGGTAGCAGTCATTCAAAAGTTTTAACTTTTTCTTCCAACTACATATCACTATTACCATAAACTACATGATTATTTTAGATAATCATATATCACACTACACAGAGTTCATAACCATAGTAGCAGAAACGTGCAAAAAAATTAAATTCAAACTTAAAATAAGCTGTGGACATCATCTTCAGGGTTCCCTACTTAGCCATTCTGGGTTTTTATATGCTGCATTAATCACGTATATGCAAATTCTATCATTTTTATTGTCATTTTTATGAAGCCCTGATTTGCTCCTAATTTTTTAAAACAATGTATTACCTCTTTCTACTTGGAGACTGACAATGCATAGATTTTTCTCAGTTTTTCAACTAAATATGATTTCATTTCTTCTACTATATAAGAATATACACACTTTAAAATGCCTACCTCCCTTTAGAATTAATAGGAAGGTATCAGTCAGAGTAGGTCATCTTCTGAAATTCTCTTCTCCATTCACTATGTGAGAAATTAGATGGATATATCTCCTGTACGAATATTAGTGGAATTCCAAGAACAGGTGACTCGAATTTTGGTGAAGCAATGCCTACTTAGGAGAAGCTGAACTAAGGAATCTACATTGCTCCTGACTGCATGCTTCTTACACATGCTTCATTTCCTCTTTCACATAGTCTTTTATTCCTCATTCTCATGCTGTCCAGAGCCATACAAACCATCAGGATTAAACCTACAGGATCAGGCAAATCCTCTGCCTTTCCCAAACTGCCATTCTCTATTTTATTATGGAACTTAGAACTAAAAACTTAAAAACATAAAAATTAAAAATGTAAGAACTTAAAAGTTTAAAAGATCATTATTTGGATTTTGCTCATGCTCTAACTACTTTTTAACATATTCTTCTTTATCTCTCCTTAATACTAATACCTAAAATTATAACTTCAAAACAGATTTTTTATACTTTTTCTTGCTCTTTGTCATTGTAGATAATCACAGAGGACCTTTTCGCACATTCAGTATTGACTAGTTTGTGATATTGTCAAAGCAACTGAAATTCTATCCTGAACACACCACAGGATTGCAATGTTACAAGTTACTACCAAGGAACAGAAGGTCAGAAACCAAAGAAATGCCATCACTCTCACAAAGTCCATACTCCCAGAGAACCTGTAGTTGACAACCTGTGATTTACTACACTACAGAAAAAAAACACTGTGGCAAGTGTTTGTGAAGAGAGAATAACATTAAAAGAAGGGAAGATGAGACTAGGTTAAGTTGAAGACATCACAATGAAATGATTATTTTATTCAAATCCTTTCCCAGTTCTGTGTTTCTGTCCATGAAGAAAAAACACTAGAGATTGTCCACAAGTCTCTTGCTGCACTATCTTCCAAAGAAGTCTAAAATAAAGACATTTCTGTGATTGCCAAAGAATAGCACAATTACTCCTCTATTTAAGATTTTCTTACATTCTTATTCCACCACAAAAAGGTCTGGGATAGCTTCCCACCACAAGTTAATATTGGGAAAAGTATGAAGGAACAAACCCGCATCTTCCACCATGAAGGCTTAGAATGTCATCTCTAACAGGTTCCCTCAAATCAACTCTGGGTTTTGAAATGTATTCCCATGCACTTCTCTTTGACAGATTAATGCACTGAATATGGTAGTTCATTAAAACATTTTAAAATAAAGTACAGTTTGGGGATTTCTAATGTGAACATGATTTCTAGAATTACCTCAACAGAAAATTTCTCCATTGCCGTATTTCCCTAGACATCATTGCAACTACAGAAAAGCAAAGCACCGAAGCACACTTTTCATTTTAATTTGTAATTGCTCAGCACCATGAAGTTGCATAAGGAAGTTTGGTAGTGAATAACTGGTTTGTGCATGTATTCAAATAAATCCTCACCAGAAGCAAATGAAATCAACAGTCTCTATTAATGGGCAGAATAGCAGCAGTAAATGATGAGCTGAATATCCCTGTTGCTGCACAATACAGAACAAAGAAATGGAAAATGCACAAAGATGTCTCAGCAATGAGGGGCAGAGCATTCCACAAGTTACTGCCTGCCATCTCTATCCCTCTTCACAATCACAGTTACCAGTGTTAAGCCTTTCTGACCAAAAGGCCAAAATAATACAGTCTTAAACAGAGAAAGGACAGTCTGTGAACAGCTACCCATCATGTCTAGTCTATTGATGGTAGAAACACTGATTTTCTTCAACTTTTTCATATAGGAGAAAGGGAGAGTA
Source organism: Poliocrania exsul (assembly GCA_035041345.1). Lineage (NCBI taxonomy): Eukaryota > Metazoa > Chordata > Aves > Passeriformes > Thamnophilidae > Poliocrania > Poliocrania exsul. The sequence continues at coordinate 86,325,597 of JAWWLZ010000118.1, forward strand.
TGGAAAAAACTTACAAAGTAAAGCAAAAGGTGGACTATGTCGGACAGTGGAGGAGCAGGCAAGTTACATTCCCAGCTACTCTGTGTCGGCCACAATGCTTGCTTCCAGCAGGCAATGATTTACAGGATCTCCAGAACTTAAATCTCACCCAGTAAGAGCAGATACATGGTTAGGTAACTAGAACATAATCACGCTCTTAGATTCATGCTGCTAAAACTGGATCTTTATGTCGAAAGATTGCCCATGCATCAGTTGGGAAAGTGAAAGTCCCTAAAGCCACTTGTCCACGTTGACCAGTGAGCAGACCAGCTTGACACATTTAATAACTACATGTTATTTGTACATGTACAGGTACGAATAAATTTAAGCTGATGCAGTTGTGGCTTTGGAAAATTAACTGCCTAGCAGAAGAGATTCAGGACCAACATTTGCTCTAATTATTCGTCCTGTAAGCAGGAAAAAATGACTGTCCTATCTTCAGTTAAAAACCTAGGAGCAGAGTCTCTCCCCCTCTTACGCCCTCCTTATTTAATTCCCCCTTCCACTCACCCTCTCCCCCTCCTTCTTTGTTCTATTTTCTGCCTTCATTACCACCTCCTCCTCACCTCTCACATTCTCCCTTTTGTCTCCCTCACTCTCCCTCTCACTTTCTCTCCCCCTTTTCTACTCCTCATCCTACACACCCTCCTCTGTTATCTCCACAACTTGAGAAGTTAAGAGGAAAAGAAGAAAGAGAAAAGGCAGAAGGATTTGCGGAGGTGGAGAACTACAAATAAAGAGAGAGACAAAAAGAGAAAGCTGTGCTAAGCCATCCTATTTGTGTCAGTGAAAGCAAGGATAGGAACCCAGAGCCCCTGATCCAGCAGACAGATGCTAACTGGTAGGAAGCAATTCTGCCAGCAGGGACACCATTTAAGAATTCAATCAATAGCAAATCTCTGGTGAAAACAAATAAGCATGCAATATTCAAATGTAGATTAAAAACCATTAAAATCACACTGGGTTTTAGTGGCAGAGTCAGAATTAGAAACCGTAGTACAAATGAAGTGACTCTCTACTTAGAACAGCTTCAAATACAGAAATGGCTACACAAACCGTCATCTTCCCCCTAAACTACCTACAGCTGCCTATTTGTGTACAGACTGTCACATGCACATCTACTTATTCATACAAATTATCTGGGAAGCATACTTTTTAACACTGAAATTTTACTGACAATATTCCTAATTACCAACCCTTTTTATTCTTAGACAGTCTCCTCCCAGGATTCACGAAGTATGTGTCAGAGTTTGCAGCAGGGATCCTCCTGAGTTCCTAAGCCAGCTCAGCTTTCACTGTTTCATGGCTGTAGAATCAATCAGGCACTATAGAGAGTGGTGGGGTTTTTTTAATTAGATCATATCAGGATTATAATTAGCACTGTGTAGGAGCAGAATTAAGGTAACACAGCAAAATGCATTAACAATTCTACTCTGCCTGGCATGACTACTGCCAGCAGTAAAACAGCTAATAGTGTCTGATTATTTTCTCCTTGCCACATGTGCTTTCATTTCCAGTGCAAGCCAGTAGAAGTGGCTCCAGGAGGAGAGAGCAGACAGTGCTGCCTCAGTCCCACAGTCACAGAGCAGGGTGCGAAGGTGTCACAGTCACTCAGAATACCTGGCTTCCAGGAGCAACAGCAACCTGCTGTGCCATGCACAAACAATGTGAGGGTTCAACGTTAGGGGAAACACCTATTTGGCTGAAGGCACCTTTTCTCTGAGATGCTGGAAGGGACACCAAGGTGTTGGAAGCAGGTTAGGCACATTCCTTCTCACCTTCTCCAAATGTGAGCACAGCTAACAGCTGAACAGAAATCCACTGAGCCTCTTTGCAGTTATTCCCTCAAGATAGCTGCACAACCACATCACATGGTGTAAGACATGTACAGTAAACCTCACTTGTTCCTCTGCCACACCAGAAGACAAGTGTTGTGGAAATGAAGCTGTACTGAGACAAGCAGCAATCATGACAGGGATACCAGCTCAGCATAGTTTGCAGACTATTGTCCTTGCAGCTCTGGTAGAGTGGGAGGTTGTCCCTTTGGCAGCCCCCTAGGCATCTCTGTTGAAAACTGCTGAAGAACTCCAGCCATCTGCCCCCTCTCTATGTCTATATCTCATGATAAGTGAAAGTAGAATGAAGTTAATTTTGTTCAATTTATCTCAACAAATGGCTGCCTGGTAGTCTATATCTATTTTAATAAAAATAACTAAGTATCAACAACTTGCAAAGCATTCAATATGACTTCTGTAAGAAAGGTAAGCTGGAGCACAGCCATGTTTCACCATGTGGGCTGGAAGGGGTTCTGGACCTCATTGAGTCCAACACCCTGCTCAGAACAGCATGGTTTTTGAAGACACACTACTGTCTGTGAGCAGCAAGAGCACCTCTGCAAAGCAAGGGGAGCCAGCCACTGAGCTAGATAACTAGGCAGGCAGAGGCAGCAGTCTCACTGACAAAGCAGCCAGTCCCTGAGTCCAAAAGTGGAGAGCAAAACAGGTACGGTGATGGTAGCCAAGCTCAGACAAGAGTGCAGTGCTTGCCAAGTAAGTCTATAGTAATGAAGGGTGTCCCATCAAACTCCACTGACCCCATCATCAGTTTCTAAAGGACTTCACTAGTAGCCAGTTGCCAATTGTATTTTGGATACAAATCACCAACCTTGGAATGCAGGAATCCAACCAGCACTTACAAATCTTCAAGTAGTCTACCAGGATGCTACTGAAGCACTTTTTGGAGAACATATCAAGCAACATTCACTTATACTCTTGTTTACAGAGGCAGATATTTGTAGAAGGCAATTATGTTGGCCAGGCACTATTTGTCATTCATAACGCTTTGCTAGCTGTTCTAAATCATCTTCTTGCCTTTCACGTGCTCAGAAATGGGTTCTATAAAAACGTGCTCCATAGTCTTCCCAAATGCTATGGAGAGACCAACAACGCTGTAGGTGTTGCTCTTCTTCAAGAGATGTGCAATGTTTATATTTTTCCATCAGTCATTAGGGATCTCTCCTGATTACCAGATAACAAAAATCAGTCTTCTTTCACTCACAGGCTTCCTTCACAACCTTAGATGCATCTGTACCAAGATTAGATGCTTTCTAAAAGATGCTCTGTATTTAACAAAATTTTAGATCCAACCCATAAATTCCACAGATTGGATCTGATGTGGGGCTCAGCAATTGACATTTTCACATGCCATTAGAGTCTTTAAAATCCTATTGGTCCTATATAGACTAACATTTAATCAACCAACAGCATTTGAGAGGTCCACTTGGACCAAGGAAAAGGATTTTTCCTCTCATCTACATGAGATCCCTTTGAGTTTGATAAATTACATTTTTGTCAAACAAGTTTTCTCCAATGCCAAAACCATGCCTGCAAAGTTGGTTAAGCTGGTGTTAAAGATACTTTCTGTTACTGCGAGGCAGAAAGACAACTTCCAGTGGCTCAGATCTGGTTAATCCATGTCTCTGTGTGCAAAATGCTCTTTACCCATACATGCACCTTCTAGTTTATTTAGCCCCTTGCTAATGTCTTTTGCGTATTCAGGGGAAATGCTCCATGTCCAGTCTCTGCACCATGATCAGGTTCCTGTGTACTTTCAACTAAGGGGATATCAGTAAGATATGTTACTTTTGTCAGATAATCAGTTAACTCTATCTTTTTTTTTTTTTTTCCGTTTTAGTGTAGCCAGGATACAGGCAATCTCTCCATCCCTTGGAGAATTGGCTGCAGTTTTCTGCTTCTCTCTGCCTTCACTACAAAGGGAATTACATTAGACTGGCAGAAACAGTCTCATGGCTTATTAGTATTTCTTTTGCTGAGCTTTGAAAGGTTGTACCCGGAGAGGAAGCATTTAGCAGTTAGGAAATCAGCCAAAGAAACACAATACTTGAAGAGAGTTCTCTATCCCAAATTAAAAAAATATTTTCACTTGCCTAACTAAAAGCATTATACACTCTCTAACATTAATTTTAAGAAATCAAAAATTGATAAAAAAGCGATATTCATTTCCTGAAGATAATTCTAACATTTCTGTCATTTCCCTACCTCCCATTTTTCCCCACATCACTCTCCTGAATCAGAACTATAGACTGAGTCTTAAAAATTAATCAACAAGAAACAGATAATATCCTTGTTTTGCACCAAGTTTCTCGCTTACTTTTCATGAGATACTCATTTTTTTACATAAATGAATCAAAATACTGCTCTGGTAACATGATTGTAATTATTGTAGACAGCATCTTTTTTTCCCCTTCTCCGCTGCTAAATACTTAGCAAAAAATAAATCTTAATATCCAATTTTTACAATTTAAAAAAACTGCATAATTTATAATTTTTTTATATAATTACACTACTTTTATTTAGCTTAAAATTCAGCCTGGCAACAGCCCTAATAACAAAGTGGAGTTGATACTTTATTGCCTTCTGATCCCACTGCCTAAGACTTGTCAGGAGGGAGAAATGAAGAGGTAGAAACCCTACAGCTCTCTTCTGGACAAAAGCTCTGGAGAAATGGAAGAAGGGGAGGTGCAGTTCACCTGCTGTTTTTTAACATCTCTTTGCCTGAGTGTCAGGCACCATCACTACACCAGGAGAGTTGTTTTTTGAGTCACTCATGATCAGTTGCTGAGACACACCTAAGCGGCATGTTTAGACTGACATTTACTCTTCACTACAGCATGCAAGAATTTGGAGAGCATCTTTTTCCCTGAGTTGTCTTGAGAAGTCACAAAACAAGTATCCTTGGATGTCTGGCAGATGCAGATCTTCAACGAAAAAAGAAATTCCAGGTTTTATGCATCAATCAAAAAGCCCAAAGTTTTTCAGTTGGAACTGCTGAAAATACCCAATTCCATTAAAAATGGGGTGGGGAGAGGAAGGGAAGAGAACACAAAGAAAATGGGCTGAACCATGAACAGACACCAACACCGCTGGAAAAAAACCTCAAGGTCTGACAGTATCGTCCCTCACTTTTAGGAAGGGCTTGCAAATATCCTTCTGTAGGCAGTCCCTACAACATGTCCATTTTCACCATTTTCCTCTAACATGTTGAAGAGAACAGTTCTGTCCTGAATTTTATGTGCTTGACTCAACACCAAGACCATAGCTCTGAAAGATACCATGCCTTCAGTATACAGAAGAAGTGAGCCTAAGGTCAGCAGGGTAATACACATTCACTACAGAATATTGAACACATTTCAATATATTAGATCTGCCTAATGATCAATATGGATTTTAAAAGTGTTTTTAACCCCATGGTAAAAAAATGCTAGAGAAGCATGTGAACAGTGCCTGGACAATCTGTGGGTCAGCAGTAGTAAAAAAAACAAACAACACAAAAATACCATGATATTGTTAGAGATAAGAAAGGTAAGACTTAAATCCTGTGTTTCTTCACTAGGATGGGTAGCTGCTACAAAAATAAAAGGAGTAGATATCAGACATACTCCAAAGATATTGCTTCAAATTATTCACTATCACACCATATAAAAGCCAGTGCCAAAAAGCACTGATTTGAAGTGGTGGCTGATCTAAACTATCCTGCTAGTTTTGAGCAATCTCTGTAAACTGGCTTGACATAGTCTTAACAAAAAGTTGGGAGACTGAAGTCCCATGTTGCAAACTTAATACCTATTATGGTTAATACAAAAACCTTTAACAATTTTATTAGAAAATAAAGTTAGCCAGATGTTTCACAACTTCAGTGTTCTGATTTCCAATGTTCTCAAACAACTGCTCAGTATGCTGAGGTAAACTGGGCCCTCTGCTAAATGGTATCAATAAAGTGGCAGCTTCCAGAAAGAAAAAAGAAATAATGCTTTTTTAAGTTTAAAAAACCCAATCCAGAAATTCACACTTCAATTTTACATATACATTCCAGAAAGATCAAAACTTTACAGGTGCTTTAAGTGACACTGCTATTGCACAATTCTGTGATCCTTAGTCTCATATTTAGACTATTCTCTGAGACTGGTCTTAAATACAGAAACCAAAGAAAAGGGAGACCATTTTCAAATTCATATGAGAGAAACACACATTAACACCAACTTTGTGATTTTTTGACTGAAACTGTAAGTGTGACCTGGCTTCTTTCACAAGGAGAAAAAATGTAAAAAAAAAAGAGGCAGCTGAGATTTCACTAAAAAGAACATCCAGACTCCAGAGCTCAGCGCTGATGACAATGGATAGGCTCCACAGCAGTATCAGCAAGATGGATCATTTAGACAAGAAGCACAATCCTTATTTACACAGTCCATTAACTAGCTATATATATACACAGACATGCAGAGAAACATATGGAAACTTTCTTCTGGCTAAGGATTATACAATGAACTTGGGGAAAGATGGAGTTTCATATGAAGTTGCGGAAAAAGCATTTAGAAATGAATGAATGACAGAACATCTTCTGTTACAGGTCATTTTGATGACTGATGATTTTTACTTCCTAAAAAATCTATTTTAAAACATTTTGTCTAATAGAAGCTACTTTTAAATCACAACACACAATTCTACCTTTACACATGCAAAGCATTTCAGAGCTGGCCCAGCCATGCTGCCCTCAGGTCACACCACCAGCCTTGTACCAAACCCTTCCCTTACTGTCACAGAGACAACACCCTCTGCCATCAGATAATCAAATGTTGGAGATGGCACGTATGTGGACATGGAGGAATGGAGAAAGGAGAGAGACAAGCGAACAGAGTTCCACGCCT
>JAWWLZ010000118.1:86332407-86343502 GCA_035041345.1 Poliocrania exsul
TAACCATCAGCAGACAGCTCAAGAACCCCCGTCGCCGGTCTGATCCCTTCCCCGAAAGAGATCAAGACTGCGACAATCAAACAGCTTTATATTAATCCATAATTGATGCTTTTTTAAAAAAAGAAAAGTTCAAAACATCAAACTGTCTTTCTCAGTTATTAATTCAACTCTCTGAATATTTTATATCTCCAGACACTTCTACTTGTGTGTACTTATTTTAAGAGCACTTCATCACAGTTCTACTTGTATACATCCAATCACTTCTTGATTTCATTGTGTGTGTAAACATAAATAGAAATGCCTAGAGTTTGTTGTTATTACACTACCCAAACTGTACTGGAAAGATGTGAAGTCACTTTCACTAACAATGGTGAAACTTTAAAACTAAAAATATATCTGATTCCATACACAGAATAGCTGTGCCTACTTACATAAGATTATTTCTGCCAAGCAAAACCTTTTATTATTTATAAAACAGTAGCAACTCCTCTTTTCTCTGAAAAGAAACAAAATTTTACTGTGTGAATATCTTATTTTGACATAACTACCTTCATATTTTTTTAATTCACAGCACACATCTCCTGTTTTCAAATACCAAATATCTACATTATTAATTCCATGCAGAATTATTTATGTGGGATGATGGGTCAAAAAGCAGGCTGGAAGACAAGAGCTTCTTTTGGATGTTATTTTCCAAGTATTATACAATTGATAATTTTATGAAAATTGAATACTCAGTATCACAGACATTATCAAACCACCAGCTTCACCTCCCTTATCACCTTCCTTGCCTGTAAACCAAATTCCTGAGCAGCACAGCGTTATCCACACACACTTCCACTGCCCATCCACTTCCAGCTTTAGATTTATGACAGTTTAATGGGCTAAAGATGGGGTTTGTGTTACCACCTGGATCAACTATCTGCAAAAATGTGATGCACTGTTTTTCTGGTAATCGGGGAACTACATCATAAAAAGATGAATTCACCTGCTAGCTTTTCTTTCAAGTCATCAATTCAATTGCTTGCAACTGCTGTTCCAACTTCAATCATCTAACTTAAAGCTCAATGAGCAAGAAGAAGAGCAGATATAATGAACATGTTCCTCGCTGTCTGCTTTTTAAAAGACTTCTTAGAAATCTAATTTTAAAAGCAGGATGGGAAGAGATGAACAAAATGAGAGCAGTGGCAAGGAGTAGGGAAATAATTTGTATTTTTTCTTGTAAAATGAGTTCTATGAGACCTGCAGTGCTTCCAAAAATAGAAACAATGCTAGTAGAAATAAATATTATGCCACTTGTGTGCTACTTTTTTGAGCATCTTGTCGTTGAAAGTAGCAAAATATTTTCAGTAATAATACCAGCTAAAAACTAAGTGTTCACTTATTTTTCACTTCTCCCAACTTTGCACAGAAAACTTTAGTACCCTACTACTGATCACACAGTGCATGATCATCAGCTGATGATGAGAAAATACATGATGATGAGATATACAAGTGGATGCCAACAGTGGCACTAGAACACTCCAGATTTGCATGCTTATCCTAAGAGACTAAATTCTCAATGATTTAAATGTTTTCCTATTAACAAAGAGCTACATGAGCTCACAAAGAAAACTTCATGAAACCTAGAAAAATATTCATGTCATCAGTACAGTCATACACAGACTTTGGCAATTTGTCACATTTAAAAGCAAGAAAACTAAAAGGAATAATCTCATTTGAAATTAACATCAATAAACAATTCTTCACATTGATCAGAATATGCCCAATCAACTATTAAGAGTATTTTTAAAGAAAATATGTACTGAACATAAAAGTGGTTGGTCTGAGCAAAGCAACAGTGCTCTTTATCCAGGTAGCTAACATTAAAAGTTAAACACCAGCTTCTTGCTGTTGAGATTGCTAAAAACAGAAAACTTAAAAAAGAGAGGCTTATAAACTTATTTTATTTATTTATTTATTTAAAATATAAAAGGCCAGTATTCTCACCTCACTAGGGCAGTCTCTCCTCAGGGAAAGTCAGCATGTTCCAGTACCCAAGAGGAAGAGAAAATAGTAGCGCAAATAAATATCTAAAAAAGGCCTTGTTATGAATTACTATTATTTTCTCAGGTATTAAGTACACCTAGATCATATATTCAAAGCTGACTAAACTTTGTCAATTGAGATAAATCAGGAAACTTTGCCACTATTATTTTAATTCTTTTTTTTTTTTAACATAACGGCCTTCCATATCCCCATCTACACATTGGGAGTCACAATTTTTTTTTTCAGAAAATGTCTCCAGTGAGGAACAGCAGTCACATAACTGGCATATAGCTGAGCAGTTTTCAACATAATTTCCTCACAGACAGAGATGGCAGATGCTTTTTTCTCATTGTTTCCCACACTTTACACAACTACTGCCATCTTCTTCCTCCATTAATTTGATTTTCAGTAGAGCTATTTCTTCCCTATTGCTTATTCTGCTATGCTTTTCCGCTTTCTATTTAATGTTTCCACTTTCCTTCCCACTTATTTTTTTTAAACCACGATTTTCTAAAGATTCCCTGTCTATTCTTAGTAGGGCTGTAGGATACACCTACTCTTAGAAAACCATTGCAAAGTCTGAGAGAAAACTTGCATAAAATTACATACACCAATGTTATGCAAATTCAAATATCCCACAGCTCTACCTTGCTACATCTTCCCTAGGCCTACAGACAAGCCTAACATGTTTGTTTTCCTCTTGTGTATTCCACTATTGAATTCCACTACTTTTTTTCCCCTTCTTCTAAGTCCATTTGACTTTCAAGTCATGGTGTCCCATTTTCACTTTTTTTGCACTTCCCTCCATCAGCCCAAAGATATCTTCTTTCAATTCTGCCACATGTCCCATCACAGAGTTGGAAAAGAGTCAGGACTAGGAAGGCAAAAAACATTGACCTGGATGGTCAGATGAGAGTCACAACTGCCCCTTTCAGTTTATTACTAACTTTATTTAGCCATTTAGAATAAAAAAGCAGGTTAACTAAATAAAAAAGAAAGAGAATCTACAAACTCCGATCAAACCCCAAAAGTCAAGCAAGCCTGCCAAAGAAAAGTTGATGCTTAGGTCCAGAGAAAGGATGGCCCCATCAGCAAGGAACCCCTGAACATAGAAAATACAAGCAAGAACAGGCAAAAGATTCCAGGAGTGTGTGGGAAGAAAGTCATCTTCAAAACTTCCGTTTTTCCCAAATGGGAAATTTAAAATACTTATGAAGATAAAACATGCAACATTTCCCTTTCATTGTCTGTTACTTCTCTGTCTCTTGAATGTATAGCTTCAGTAGTATGTGTAATACGCTTTGTTCTCATGCAGAATCATTTTGGTTGGTTGAGTCATCTTGACATCTTTGTGTCCAAGCTTGATGCTCAAGCAGAGTCAGTTACTGCAGGTTTCCAAGGATGAAGTCTCTAGGTCATCTTCTGCAAGACTGCTTTCTAGATGTTTGTTCCCTAGCCTGTACCAGTTCCTGTTGTTACTCCTCTCCAGATGCAAGACTTTACATATTCCTTTGTTGAACTCAGTGAGATTCCTGTCTGCCCAGTTGTTCAGCCTGTCCAGATCCTTCTGAATTGCAACACATTCATCTCATATATCAGCTATTCCTTCCAGTTCTGTGCCACCTGTGAACATGCTAAAGGTTCCCCCTGCCTCACAGTTCACCTCATTAATGAAGAGGTTAAACAGTTCTGGACACAATATTGACCCCAGAAGTATACAACTTGTAAGTTGTCTCCAACTGAACTATGTGCCACTGATTGCCACCCTGTAGGCCTCATTATTCACACTGTTTTCAATCCACCTCACTGTCTGATTACTGAACCCTAACCTTGCCAGTTTGTCTATAAGGTTGCTATAGTAGACACAGTCAAAAGCCTTACTGAAACAAAGGTAAACATTATCTACTATTTTCCCCTTATTCACCCTGTAGTAGAAAGCTATGGGGTGGGTTACACATTTGTAAGGGCATGTAAGGTGCATAACTACCTTCATTTGTTGGAACTAATTTCTAGGATTATAGCTCCCTAACCTTTGCAGGATTGCAGGTGAAGGTGACTGACCTGTAGTTCCCTGGATATTCCTTCTTCCCTTTTTCAAAAAGAGGAGAGACCTTTTCTTGCAGTCTTTTGGAGCCTCTCCCAACCACCATATTTCAAAGATAATTGAGAGTAGTCTTGCAATTACATCAGCCAGCTCCCTGTGCATTTGTGAGTGCATCCCATCATGGCCTATGGACTTATGTATATGCAATTCTGAGAAATAAGTTTATTTGGAGCTTTTAATCTTGTTTTTGAAGTCATTTCAACATTACCAACAGGATCTTTGACTTTGTTGGTTAGGGAAAATCAGAAACATCCAGAAAGGAAATGAGATGTTACCATTCACCTCTAATTCCAAAGAATTCATGAATTCATGGAACATACATACTGAGCCACAGAATCACAGAATGGGTAAGGTTAGAAGGACCACAGTGGGTCATCTTATGCAACCTACCTGCTCAAGTAGGATCATCCTAGAAGACATGGCACAGGATGTCCATGTGGTTCTTGAGTCTCTCCAGTGAGGGAGACTCCACAAGCCCTCTGGGCAATCTGCTCCAATGTATGGTCACCCACAGACCAAAGTTCTTCCTCACTCTCATTAAAGTTGTATGCAGCAACTATGCATGTGGCTAAATGTGCATCACAGTATAAAATTCATTCCAGTGCACTGAAAGACAGCACTGAACACAAGCAACAATAACTACCTGGGAGAGACTTACCAAAAATACTATAAAGTTAACTGCTCACTAGCTTTACTGAATAAGTTACCTTATAGTAACCTAAGTATCATTCACACTGAGGTCCTGTTTACTAAAAAATAGACAGTACAGGACTGCTGAGACTGACAGGCAACATTTATTAATGCCAACAATCAGTTTTCAATATTGCACATTGAAATCCAAATGCTTAATAGGCTGGCATTTTCTTTGTGAAATAGCTCAAAAGACTGAACTCTGCTCTACGCTGTAGCAGGCAGTTCTCTGATAGACAAAAAACCAAAGCCATGCACAGCTAAAACACTCTGCTCCTGTCACATGTCCCTGAGTGCATAAACTTTGTGTTCATCCTTACAGTTGACTGCTGAAATTGGTAGAACTGAAATCCAGTTTCGGCACATCTGTAACCCCCTGCATCCAGGACACATCACTCTGTAGGACAAACCACCTCCATCCAGGACAAGAAATAAATTTCTTCAGTTTGGGTAGACTAAAAAAGCCTTTTCTTGATATAATGAGAAAGGGTGTCATTCCAGCTCATACCATTAGACTCTTTACCAACAGACAGTTAACAAGCAAGAAACAGTTTATGCTTTATAAGAGACACATGCTGTGGTTTGAAGATCTACTGGATGACTTGAAGAGCACAGAGCAGATTGTGTCAACATTGTGTTACTTATCACCATTTCCATCGTTTGCAAGTATGATGCCTCTTGACTCAGTCCCAACTTTAGCAGCACCTGTTTTTCTCAAAATGGTTTTTAATTCATTAAAAAGATGTGCTTAATTATCATAATGCAATAAATAGCTCATCTAATATACTGTATGAATAGTTTTTTTCCACATTCACATTCTTAATTTTAGGTTAGCAGTTAAGGATATTTAAATTTTGTTGCACATGTATATATTTCTAAATACAAACGGTGTCAGTATGAAAGAAATCCTCAAAGGGTGTTACATACTCCTCAGTGAAGCACAATTAAATCTATTCAAATAGACAGACATTATTTAGTAAGTACATTCCATAAGCTACTGATTCTGAAATTATGCTGTAATACAAAGAAACCAATTTCCACATTAATTTGTATTAATGCAATGACTCAAGATCAAGAAATCTCTTATCTTACTCTTGTCTGCTGTACAACCATGGCCTGAATTCCAGAAACATCTCACAAGTGAAAGGCAAAGTCCATAGAAAGCTCCTGTATTGTGAAGAACAGCTTTCACTCCTGAAGAATAGATGGGGGTTTTTTCATTCTCTCTGGATAAACACTATTTTCCTAACCTTTTAGCTAAGGAAACCTTCTGGAAGTTGCTCTTTGCTAAAATTTGTGTTTTATTCAGAAGCAATTGAAAGAACTTCAAAGTTCTGCAACATACTTTTTTATACACACAGGAAAAAAAATGCAAAAAAAAAATAAAAATCATTCTATGGTAAAATAAAACGTTACAAACAAAAAGGAGTGTGGAAGAGTTTGGTGAATAACCAGCTCTTTGGTTATTACACTGCTCATAAATACCCTTAGTCTCTTTGAAACCTTCTAAAAGATAACTAAGCTTATAAAAATAAACACTTAACCAAAAAGTCAATCCTCCCCAACTACTGTAGATCATGTGCTTGATCTTCAGGTCTTGGAGGTGAGTCTGTACTAAGTCCCACTATAAAAATCCTTGTCCCATGGCCTTTTCATTTGCCTATCCTGGATAATACAAGAACAAATCTTCTGTATAAATTATGCCTATTCATGATTCATCAAATTTCTTTTCACAGATATGGTTTTCTGAACCGCTGGACAGAATGGCTCCTACAAGGGGTGAAGTCAGCCAAAAGAGAAGCAATTTGACCACAAAAAAACCAACAACAACAAAACAACAGATTAATTAAACCCACTAATTTCTGAAAGAGGGCACCAATACATATATTGCAAATTATATAAGTTGTATTTGCTCTTCCATTCAGGAAGGAAGGCACCTACAGAGCCTTACCTGGCTCTGTGATGACCGTGACTCTTTGAAATGGTATCTGGATAAATTTTTCTGATTCTATTTAAGAAGCTGTAAAATCATTAACACATAAAAAATGCATGACTTTGTTTTCCCATGGCAAGCTATGTTACATAAACATTCACCTGCTTTCTCTCCAAATTACACTATTTTTTTACATCTATTATGAATTCATATTTTATCCTACTTCTGTTTTGATGGCTTGTAACAGATGGTAGAATTATTTAGTTTGCTTTCAGTTTATCATGTACCTACTTTATCTATGTTTAACCCAGAAAGGAAGGAAGTGAAGAAGAAAAGGAAGGCCAACACATTGCATCACCCTGTCTACTTTTATGGGGCCAGACGAGAAACTGCTTTGCTACTCAGAGCTCCTCAGCTCTCTGTCAGAAAGGGAGGGCACTGAAGAAACCTAAATCTGAAAAGCTGCCAGGGAGACTTTCAAGGCAAACCACTGACAGACTGGAAGGAAGAGCACTGCTCTGGAGACCAGAGGAAATGCAGGGAGTTTGCGTGGCTCAGGAAAACTCTGAAGTTGGACCAATTCCTCCTTTTCAAGAGGCTCAAATAAATAATGAGATTCACCTAGCAGACTAGAGTTTCCTCTAGTTAAATAGTTATCTTGTTTTAGAGTATCTGAGTGTGCTCTAGTAAAACATAAATTTAGCTAATTGCAAGGTTTCTCCCATCACTTAGTTTGTTCAGCTTGAAGAAATAAGCTGGGTACCTCCCAAGACTCAACTCTGAATTGAGTCAACTGATGGAGTTCCCTGCTTTTAATATTTTCATTTCACTTCTCTGTTTGAGATGGAGAGATAAAGATGCAAGTCAAGGAGCTACATAAATATAGCAGCTACCAATCCTAGTACCTAGAAGTTTCTTCAAGCCCTATGTTTTGGTAGAGAAATAGTGATTCTGTTATTCTGAAATAATTTTTTTTCTAAAAAGAAGGAACTAGTCACCTGCAGTCTCTCAATAGTTAATAGTGAAAAAATATACAAAGTATTATCATTCAACTTATTACAGATGCTTTTCTCAGTATCTAAGAAAGTACTTTTTAACAGCTCTGACTGGAAAATGTAGATGAGAAGAATCTCACTCGGAACCACCTGCAGATTTAAAGGTTTTCAGATACTTTTTCTTGCATTGCCTGTCATGTTATACTAGAAGCAGAAACAGAGATCTATCTATACATGTGGTTTTCAGAAATGGTAAGTGCTTTGTTCACTGTAACTTCAAAAAGATGAAAGCTCCAAAGGGCAGCTAAGGTCCCTCTGAAATATGCTTCATTCATATAATAAAATCTATGACAGTAATAATGAAAGTAAAAATGGTTTGCATTATTAAAGCATTTATCTTAAAAAGAAACTAAAATTTGAAGCCAAAATGTAGCTTTGTACTATGTTCCAAGTTCTGCCAGTCAGGAGGTCTGGCAGGAGGACTGGAATTACAGCAATAGGACTTACCATAATGCAAACCCCAAGAAAAGGCCACTAAAGTAGTCATTCAGAGTACAAGTACCATTAATGAGTTCATATGGCGAGCAGCCCGACACAGAGATGATCACTTCCCATGCAAACTATGACTTGCTGTCAACACCATTGCTAATAGAGGTGTCTGTCATTTTTGCCATTTTTGACTATGACATCCAGTCAACAGTAAAGCAATTTATGAATCTCTCACTGAATGTGAAGATGGCTGCATAAAATGATTATTCATTATGTGAATTCAAAGTATTGAACAGGGCTGTAAGAGATACTAATGGAAGTTCCCAAGAAACAAAGCATTCTGTGTATACAATACTGAAGCATTACAATCATGAGGATGTCAAAATATCTACACAGAAATATAACATTTTAAGTGTTGTTATCCTGATGATATAAGAACTCAAACTCAATCAAAATAAAAATGCAGAAAGTTATTCTGACAATATCATGATGAATTTCTCATTTAAGAATACAGATATCTAGGAAATTAACACATGGAGACATGATCTGGTTTGGATGAAATTTTTCTGCTGAATTTAATTTTATAGAATCATGGCATTCTTGGGATTTGGAAGGTCTGCTTGAGATCCCTCATCCAACTCCATCCAGTTCAAGCACAGTCTGCTAGAGCAAGTTGCCTGGGACCATGTCCAATCAAGTTCTTGATTATCTCCAATGGTAGAAACACTGTGAACTTCACATGGCATGAAGTTAATAAGCATTTAGTCTGACTTGCTGTGTTCATTTGAGAGGCTTTTTTCATTATTTGGTAGCTTAGACAGGCACCTGTCTACAAAGAAATGATGCATCACATACCAAACAAGGGAGAGAAACAGTGCTCAGTGCTGCACAGCTCATACCACGCTGGAAGGCTGGCAAGCCCTCGCTTCACACAGACAGGATGGTGGGAAAGTAGTCCAGGTTAAAAAAAAAGTCTCTTACTGCTTTTCTATGTTGCCATTATTGCTTCATTGAAAATAGTTTTTACATTCAGCATCTTTATCAGATTTTTAATTTAAAAGGCAAGTAAAAAAAAATCCAGCTTTAACTACAATATTCTGTCATCAGAATGAACCCATGATTAGGTTCAAAATTAAAAAGTTACCAAGGTTTGTAATTTGTGTCGCCATATGCTATGCTTAAGGCTAAAAAAAAAAAAATTCTTACAGTACTGCAAAATAAATCCAAATTACTTTAAGATAATTGCTGAAGATGCACATAACTTAAAGAAGCAATTAAATTTACCTGAAATATATACTCTGATGGGAGAGAGAAGTATGTTACCAGACCAAATAATCTTATTAAAATTTCAGCAGCTGTAAAGAGCTTAAATTAGTCCTTCCAAGATTTATCAAGGTGCTCAAAGGAAAGACAAAGACTCAGACAGACCACACTCAACAATATAATAATAGCTAATTCACCATGCTGGGAAGGGAGGAAGAGAGGAAGGAAGGGAGGGAGGCAGGTAGGCAAGAGGGCAGGTAGGCAGGAAGGCAGGCAGGCAGGAAGTCAGGAAGGAAAGGAAGGAAAAGAAGGAAATAAATTAAAGGAAAGAAAGGAAGGAAGGAAGGAAGCTATTGCAAATTGCTCTCATATCAGCTGACAGACCTCAACATGCTTTATTTAAATTTAAATAAAGAGTAGAATTATCTCAATTTTATTGATAAAGGTGCTACAGTCCACAGGAATAAAAATAACTCAGTGTGAATGGCTGGACAATTAAAGAATGAAGAACAGCATTATCCAAAAGCCTGGTACCATCTCAGGAAATGGGAGAGTACACTATGCAAAGACATCATTAATAGGAGTTTTCTTCCTCTCTTCTGCAGTGTTACTACTTGCTCTGCTAGAAGACCGTAGCAGAGAAAAGCAAGCAGAACATGAGATCAGATTGATTGTACAGCAAAGTAATGGCAAGCTGTGTGAATTTCTGAAGAACTGGACATTGTAAAACACGTGTGTCATTGGTAGCCAAACTACTGCTGATGTTGAAAGCTGCATGATCTAATGGGTACATCACATAATTGGCTTAGGGTAGGTTGCTGATTTTAGCTGCTGAAACACTCCACTTCTTGCAAGAGGCTATGCCAATGACTTAAAAGGAATATTGCTTTCAGATTAAAGTTTAATTATGGAATTTTAAATACTTACTTTTTCTGAATATTTATATAGTTTGGTATTATGAAATATGTCTATTACTGTGTGCCACTCTGAAGTGCATAAGCAAAAGAGTGAATACCTTAAACTTAAAAACTTTTATTTGTAAAACGTTCTTAAAATTATAACAGGCAAAAGCCAGACATTCTCAAAGCACGTATTCCAAACACTGACAGTCTCAAATAAAATATTTTAATTAAGTTTAACAGCTCAAAAGGTATATTTTTTAACAATGTATGATTGGCAATGGCTTTGACTTAAGGCTATATAAAGTTCTTTACCAACAGAAACTACTGTTCTTCTTTGCAGCAAGGTTTGTCACCTAAAGAAGAAGCAAGTATGAAAATAGAAAGTTTATAGGATCAGAGCATAACAAAGCAAACTTAAGAAAAATCTTACTTTTTGCTTACTTATGCCTTATAGTACCTTTCAGACCCTACTCTCTAGGGTATCACTAAAATCTGCTGTTTGAGACCTTGGCTTGGTTTGATTGTGAGTATGTAGTTCACCTCTCTAAAACCAAAAAAGTGGATGGTGTAATTTCTCACTCTGTAATCCCTTTAGAGGACACTATTCTCTACTCAGCCAGTCCCACACATCCTGGGTACCATTCCTGCACTTTTCCCCATCTGGGCAGAAGTCCCAAAGCAGATGCAGAGT
>JAWWLZ010000118.1:86343635-86360995 GCA_035041345.1 Poliocrania exsul
AGCCAGTCCCACACATCCTGGGTACCATTCCTGCACTTTTCCCCATCTGGGCAGAAGTCCCAAAGCAGATGCAGAGTTAATTCCAGCAGTTCCTGTTGAGATACATCACTATAAGGAAAAGGATGACAAAACTGCTTCCCCTCAGCTACAGAATACCAGGTTCCCAAATCAAAGACATGAATGGCACACACATATGCTAAAATTGCAGCCTATGCTAGGAAACAGCACTAAATAAAAAAAAAAAAAATAATAAAAAAAAAGGATTGCTGATATTTAATCTGTCACTTTTCTCTACTTTCCTCATGGCTGGAAGATGAGAATCAGTCCAGGTTTAGCAAAGTAGGAAAAATCTGAGACATGCCAGAACTAAAATTTCCAAACTCAAATAAAAATAAAAAAAATTAAAGGAAAGCAGCAATCTCTCACTTTAAAGCACAATATGTAATGCAATGCAATCATTCACCCTCCAGAGGTAGTCAAGCAATATTTTGATTCTTGCCTTTCAGCCATTCTGAACAACTTAATTATCATCTTTTGCTAAAATGGATGCAGGAATGATGCAGGTTTAATTCTCCAGACGTGTTTTATGGCATGTTTGGTTGTTGGAGTGAATACTCCAATTCAGTAAAGCAAGCTGAACTAAACGTAGCTAAAGCCTTTTTGCTTGTACAATGATTTTAAGAGATTTCTAAATAAAAACATAGAAATGCAGAAGGACATAATGCAAAGACATGTTGGAAGCAAAATTACTGACATTTGCAAGCCTTATATAGCAGACATCTCCTTCGTCTTACTTCTTTTCCAGATCTGCTCTCTTGCTTCAGCTTTAGTCCTATGCTTTTACTGCACAAGCATGTGGAACACACTAATAGGAAATACTTTGAAAGCACTAAATTTGATTTAATAACTAATGAAATTTATTAAATGATCACTTCATTACAAGCATTTCCTCTTCCTATATGAAGGTTGGGTTTTACTTACAATTTAAAGCATGAATTCAAATCTTGTTTCCAAACCACTATTTATATAACAGCCATATTTAGTTTAATTGATTTATTTTACTGATACATTTTAAATTCTGCTGTATTTTATCATGTGATTCAAGCCTATTACAGACTTCATCTTGCCTGTCTGAGTTTTCTGAAGTTTAGATTAATAAATGTATTTGTAATTACTTACACTGGGACTTTTGAATTACATTTAACATCTTTCATGCAAGAGTAAACACTTACCTATGACAGATCTACTTTGCCTCTGCAAAATACTGACTTCCTACTACCATCATGAGAAAATATTTGGAATTTTAGAAAATTAATTTCTCGCCCACCTACTGTTTACTCTGGCTGCTCATAAAAGGCATACCAAGTTACCAAACTAATGGAGTAAAACCAGGCATAATTGTTTAAATTACTATTTGTCCTTCCAATACTTTATACTCATGATAGATGATAAATAACCTGTATTTTGGGACTAAATCAAATTAACACAGCTATAAGTAAATTAGAATTACTAATTAGTTTGTCGTTGTTTTAAATGCTAGTAATATGGAGGCAGGAGTCTAAACTAACACTGTATTTTGAAGTTACATGTGCATTTAATATTGAGATGCAAAAATTTAAAATGTGCTTACTTACCCAGAACATTGTTAATCAATGAGTTGTTTCTGTGATACTGGTCACAAGCTGATAAAATAAAGCTGAATGTTTTTAATGCAATAAAAATGCTAATCTTCTACAGATTTTTTTTAATTAAACTGTGACTGTTTTCTTTACCACAGGTGGTGGAAAAGTGGTTTAGCACTTTTGAACTGTTCTCTCCATCAAATACTGTAAACCCCCTAATCAAGTAATAGTTATCTTGCACTCCAAAGAGATAATTGTGGCTTATAAAAATATTTTCCTACATTTCTTAGCTCTTTTGTCCACAAAGGACTGGAATATTTTGTTGGTTGACTGCAACAATATTTTGATGAGGCAGTGTACATCTCCAGCATCGATGTGTAACAGGCTGTCATTTTTGCTAGAACCAAAGAAATTCTTCATCAGATTAATATTTGTAGGTTTAGATGTAAAAGAGCTTGTTAAATGGCCCCTCAGAATGGTCAATTTGTTAATTTAATTGACTTGGTATTCTTTCTTACTTTTCTTAATTATGTGAGTAGCTAGAATACAGATAATGCAGTACATGCATAAAATTAGATGCTGTGTAAATTCTGCTTTAAAAAGTGATGTTAAAACAGTTCAGAATCAATCACATTTCAATTATATAATAAAAAAACATTGCAATGACATTGCACATCTCCCTTTAATTGTTCCTACCATGGAAAAAACAATGGAATAATGGTTAAATCTGAAAAAAACTTATCACATCTTATGGGTTGAAATGTACAGTTAGGGCATCCAGAATAGTATTAACTGTGACCACTGAAGACAATAGGTGACAATCAAATGACTAACTAATTTTTTTTTGCATTTGTAGTCTAATAAAAAATTAACTGGATTTTTTATCTTTAAAAAGCATCTCTCCTGGCTTCTATCACAACATGGCAAACTCACTGAAATATCTCTCTGAAATTGCAAGGTTCAAGCTAAAAAAAAAAACAATTTAAAAATATCAAATTACATCAAGACATGACAGAAAGATGGTGATAAAGGCAACCTAAAAAATTCCCTAGACGGTAAGAAGCAGAGCAATTACTGAAGCATTCTCTCCCATTCTGCTACCTAGACAGATCTCTCAGCTTTCTCAGATAATAGAAAGAAAATATTGTGGTCTTAGGAAACATTATCAGATGCAGACAGTATCAAACATACAGAACACCTTCTAATCTCCTTCACTGCCCTGGAAATTCAGAAGGAGAGGTCATCATTCCTCTGCAGAAGAAGTAGTAAAGTCACATTCGAGAGAATTTTTCTGTATTACAGTACACTCCATTAAGTCAACCTGCCCCTGTTCATTCACTGAAGGCAACAGCGCCTCCCGCAGGAAAGATTCACAAAGGAATCTTCTCAAATGGCCTTCCTGACCAACACACATGCAATGGGAGTTCATAGTCTTCCCCTGAGCTCGAGCTCTGTTACTGTATGATTTTTCCAATATGACCTTTTTAAGGGAGCTGGTACACTGTGGGCATGTACACCTGGCCATGGTAAGTCCTGTCAGATATATCTGTCCAGACACCTTACTTCACCAAGGACTACAGGTACAGAAGTGTAAAACCAAAATGTAGTCTAAGGCATCATAGCCAAAATCAGTCAATTTTTCTGCCAGACTTCTGAAACAGTTTAGCTTGTGGGCACTCCTGTCTCCTTTGGTTTAAAAAAAGTAATCCCTGAATATCAGGTGATATTCACAAACAGATTTGCTTCACTGAAAATCCCAAATTCTTTCAAAATAAGCATTAAGATTTTATTTAAGAGTAGTTTTACATACCTTTTTTTTTCTGCTTATCTGTTGTATATAACCTGTACCTATGAACTAAGCAACTTCTTTCCCCAAAAAATAGTAAAAAACACCCCCACAAATTGCTACCACTATTTCTAGTTTTAAATCTAAGCAAAATGCCATGATAAGTGCCTTGTAAGCATACAGAAAGAAAATAACAGAAGAACAACACAGCATGCTCCAGCACAGCTTCAAATGGTCTGCTTCTCTGTATAGGTCCTTACTATACGCAGATCCCTATGGTTATTGAAGGCTATCTTTCATCTGTCAACCCTAAAATCTTCTCAGTAACAGACCTGATCAGCAGTAAGTCCAATCCTAGACTCAAGGTACATTTAATTTCAAAGTGCTTTTCAGTTCAGAATTCAGATGTATTCTGTCTGAACGAATATGCAAAGCCAAAACATGGTTGCTACTGAAATTAAAAGATTTCGAAGCCATCTATGAATCACAACTCAAATGCTGCAAAACTTCATTTGAATACTCCTACATTAAAAAAAAAAATCACAACCTTCTGGTGTTAACTTTTTCTTTTGGTTAAATTTTGTATTTTGTTTTCCTTTCCTGCAAACCAGGGTTGGCAGACAGTTCCAAGCCTCTCACTTCACTGCAGCTTATCTTTTCATTTCATTGATCTTCCAAATCAGCAAATTCCTACACTTTAAATACTAAGCGAAATGTAGTTTTGGGTACTAGCATAATTAAAAATATTCAGAATAGCACGAGTATCCCATGTGAAATATTTACTCTCATTCATGCCTCCCTAGCTACTCTAACTGGTGCATGGGGATTTTCTGCACACTTACTCTGTGTTGCTGTTCCCCTTGTCTTAAAGATCTGCTTCATGAAGATTGGACAACTTGCACATGTTTGAAAAGCAAGTTACTATCACCATCACCTGCAGTAATTTGAAGTATTAAAAAGCAAAATAATTTAAACTACAGTAACAATACATTTTAACATATCACCATTATTTTAAGACAGAACCGTCTGACTAACTGAAAGCAGTTTTCTCCCTTTTGAAATCATGTCTAGAAGGGTTACTAATTCCACAGGTATGCAAGCTGAAAAAACAAGAGAAAAATAAATTACTTATAAGCCAAGAAGTCTTCTTTTAGACCAGAGAGAGCATAATGCTACTGTTGTTCCTATATGATTTTTTTTCAGCATGACAACTTTTAATCAGACAACTGGGCCCTGGAAAAGCATGTGGCATGGCTTATTTTTGTTGCAAATAGTCAAGATAAACTGTCTAATATACAAAAGAAATTACTCCAGGAAAAAACCTGTATTCTGTTTTTTAGAATACAGGAAGTACAGAAGCACTTCCACAGTAAGCAGTGCTCACAGCGCTTCACAAGACTCTGCTGTAAAAGACAATCTAGTTGCTTGAAAGGGAGCTTTCTAGTGCATGAAGGAAGCAAATGAGAAGCCAGGTTTTAATTTCTGAAGGCACCACCAAAGAAACTGCACTGTATGGTCTGCTCCTTTCTGCAGAAATGTCCAACTTTGTAGCTTTATGAAGCAAATACTACAGAAAGCATCTGAGATTTGCCAGCTGTCCTACATCACATTGTAGATGCCATACACCAGATCAAGGGTGCAAACAAGTAAATCCCAGTCAGGAAACCCACAGAAGTGCCTCCTCAGAAATGTGGTCCTTCATCCTCAACACCAGATGAAGCTCTCCATAAAGCTTGTAAGCAGCTTTCCACTCTCCTGTATAGGTTCCTCACAATTACAAAGTATCTGCATTTGACGCTAGAGTTCCCAAAACCATGGTAGGTTTACAGTAAGGTCTTTCTTCGGGCTTTTTGGTATGCCATAAATCAACAGATATATCTTCTTGGTACAGAAAAATCACAGAATCATCAAATTGTTTCATTTGGAAAAGACCCTTAACATTACTGAGAGCAATAAAGTCTCCCCTGAGTCTTGCCTCCAGGCTAAACAGCCCCAGCTCCCTCAGCTGCTCCTCATAAGATCTGTGCTCCAGACTCTTCATCAGCTTCATTGCCCTTCTCTGGACTCACTCCTCGATGTCTTTCTTATAGTGAGGGGCCCAAAATGGACCACAGGATTCAAGATGCAAGCTCACAAGTGCCAAGTACACAGGAACAATCACTTCCCTTTTCCTGCTGGCCACACTATTTTTGCTGGCCAGGATACCATTGGCCTTATGACCACCTGGGCACACTGCTGGCTCATGTCCAGATGGCTGCTGATCTGCATCCCCAGGGCCTTTTCCTCTGGGCAGCTTTCCAGCCACTCTTCCTCCAACCTGCAGCACTGCCTGTGGTTGTTGTGGACCAAGTGCAGGACCCAGCCTTTTGCCTTATTGACCCTCATACCATTGTCTCCAGCCCGTCAATCCAGCCTGTCCAGTTTCCTCCGAACAGCCTTCCTGCCCTCCAGCTGATCAACACTCCCACCCAACTTGGTGTTGTCCACAAATCCACCAAAGGTACATTCAATTCCCTCATCTAGGTCATCAGTAAGGACATTAAACAGAGCTGGCCCCAACACTGACCCCTGGGAAACCCCACTAGTGATCAGGCACCAACTGGATGTAACTCCATTCACCACCATGATCTGGGACCAGCCTTTCAGACTGTTTTTACCCAGACTGTTTTAAAGAGTGCACCTGCCCAAGCCATGAGCAGCCAGTTTCTCCACAAGAATCCTGCGGGGAACAATATCAAAGGCTTTACTAAAAAGTACAGGTAGACTACATCCACAGCCACTAAGCATGACTCTTCATCATATAAGGACCTGCCCTTCTTAAATTCATGCAGTCTGGGCCTAACCCCTTGAATATCCTGCATATGCTGTATGATGGGACTCAGGATGATCTGCTTCAGGACCTTCTCTGGCACCAAGGTCAGGTTGAAAAGCCTGAAGCTTCCCAAATCCTCCTTCTTGTAGATAGACGTCACATTTGCCATCTTTCAGTCAGTTGGAACCTCTCCACTTATCCAGGGCTTCTGATAAATGATGGAAAGTGGTCCAGTGAGCACTTCTTCCAGCTCCCTTGGTACCCTCAGGGGGATGCCATTGGGGTCCATAGACTGAATGGTGTAGCAGCTCACTAATAAATTCTCCATGGATTATGGGGCATTATTCTGCTCCCCATCCCTGTCTTCCAGCTCAGGGGGCTCGGTATCCAGAGAAAAACTGGTCTTGTTAGAAACTGTTTAGAAACTCAGCCTTTTCCTCATCCTTTTTCACTATGTTTTCACCTGCATCCAGTAAAGGCTGGAGATTCTCCATGGGGCTCCTTTTGTTGCTGATTATTTATAGAAATGTGGTTTCTTTTTCTTTTATGGTACAGCCAGATAAAGTTCTGCTTGGGCTTTGGCCCTTCCAATTTTCTACCTGCATAACCTCATGACATCCTTGTAGTTGCCCTGAGTTTGCTGTCCCTTCTTCCAGAGGTTATAAACTCTCTCTTTTTGCCCTGAGTTCCAGCTAAAGCTCTTCTCTTACCCACCATCTCATGTGTCAGCACATGGAGACAGCCTGCTACTGCACCTTTAAGATTTCTTTCTTCAAGAATGTTCACCCTTCTTTGACATCTTTGCCTTCAGGACTGCCTCTCAGGGACTCTGTTGACCAGGCTCCTAAACAGCCCATACTCTGCCCTCCAGCAGCCCAAGGTGGCAGGCACCTCTACTGAACCCACTCTTTACTCTTCCAAGAATTGAAAACTATATTATTTCAAGATCACTGTGCCCAAGATGGTCACCAACCATCATGCACAATTCTTCTATAACGGCCTATGTGGATCAGTGTGCCTCAGACAGTCTGTGTGTCCAATGTGGTCCCACCAGCTGATGCAATGTACAAGGCTAGCGGTTGGACTGCTTTAGGTAAAGAGGGTTTTGGATCAAATCTTGAGCACTACAGCCATGAGCAAAAAGAATGTAAAGTGAAGCATGGAGGATTGAAGCATAATTGTGTAAATGACTACCAGACCATGGGAAAAAGAGTACATGATATTCCAATGAGAATGATGCAGAAGCCTGATTCCCATCAACCTTAACTGGGCAGTATTAATTCAGTATTATTTGTCCTTTTTGAGACTTTTTCTTCCTTCTTTTGTTGTTGCTTGCACTAGTACCTTAATAGTCTTCCTTTCTTTGTGTAATAACTTAATACTGAATAAATCTGTCCTGGAAAAATGCAAAGTCAAAGAAAAGAGGAAAGCAACAAGGTATAGAAATGGGGATATTCTCAAACACAGAAAAAAGAACTGGACTAAAAAGATATGCATGATAAAGTGAGGATTATTTTTTCACATTCTCCAAAGATTTACCTTCAATCAGGAAAAAATATTTAAAAGTTGATTATGTAGAAGAATTAAAAAACATTTTTCCCACCACCTCCTTCACCACACAGACATCAAGACAGATATAAATGTGACAGAAGAAGTGATTTGGGCAGAGACACCATGGACAAACTTAATAATTTAAGAGCAAGAGAGAACCACCATTATTCGTAATACTATATTTTGGTGCATTTAGAAGAGATGCATTCAGAAATTCTATCTGGATGGCAGATGCTCTTATTGTCCCATGAAAGAACCTGGAACAAAAAGCTTGTTTTAGAAATGGGCTAACAAGATACTGAATTCTGAGTCAGTAACTGGCTGTCCAGGGAGAAAATCTTAGATTGCTTGGTACTATATTTTATCTGAACACTAGAGTAGTCTCAACTGCTCTAAATTTATCCTGGCTTTGGGTTTTACTTCTCAGTATACTCAAGTTCATTTTGTTACAAGTCACTAGAAATAAAAGGCTCTATAATATGGTCCATCTTCTAAGAGGATTTGTTTTATGATTTGGTGGCTGGTATCTCCAAAAATTGAAGAGATGTCAGAAAGAAGTGGATACTGCAATCACTTTACTTTTATTTAGCTCATTAAAGCAAAAATCAAAAGGAGCAAAGAGACATTAACTACCCTTTATTGTTATTTATCTTTTATTTTATATGTATGATATGCATTATACTTTACACAAATATGTGTGTGTGTGCGCGCGTGTGTGTGTGTGTGTATACACACACACACACAAATAAATAAAATCGTATTTTTTTTGTGCCAGAGGCTGGGATCAAAGGTACACTGGATTTTTACCCAGCAGCTTCAGTTTCTCACTGCACTGAAGCAGCATTATAAATTATATAAATTCAGCTGTGTTTTTTTACTTCTGCATTTTTGGTCTCAGTGATACAGCAAGATATTATTTGGGCAACCTTAGCTATAATGTAACTACACCAGAGGTTTTGCCCTCCTCATTTCCCTGTGGAGCAGCAATGGCTTCGCTTTTCTATCTACAGAATCCCATGCCTCAAGCAATATGTGCAGTAAGACCACTGAATCTAAGTGCCTCAGATGGCCAGAGCAGGTGTGGGAAGTCATATCAGATGATTCATTGCACACATACAGTAATCATGTGTGCACCTTGCTGCACAGTCTGCACTTACTTCACAGTGAGAATGAAACATCCCTACAGTCTAAGTGTACATCTGGCTGATTGCTAACACACAGTTATTTGTCTGGGATTTCCAGATATCTCACAGCAGTCCCACAGACATCACAGGGAAAACCACCAATTCCTTCACTCCCCATCTCAACCCCAGCCTGGATGAAGATTTGTAATATTAGACCTAAGAAATCAACTGAAAAAAAAGGATGAAAAGGATAATTTTTTTGTATCAGGAAGGCTACAACTACAAGGGGAACAGGTGGATTTTTTTTTTTAAACCCTTTCACATCAAAGGCAGTTGTGTCAACAGAGCACATCATTGCCATAAGGAAACTTCTTGTAATGCAAGATTTAAAGCTAGGCCTTACATTTCAAATTCTTCAGGTCTGTAACAGTCTAAGTCGTAGTAGAACCCCTAGTACAACAGACCTCAGACCATGAATCATGGTATAATGACAATACATGTCACAGAGCCTTCCCCTACAGGTGAACCCACTGTTTGGGGAACCCATTGACTCAGTTTCAGCTTGAGATGAGAAGTTCATGCAAATTAACTTTACTTCCAGTAGACAGAGGGATTATAAAAATGGTTTTTCAGAAACACAAGGGCCCATATTTATATATGATTTATGCTGCTAGTAATTTAGGCTGCTGGTGAAGGGACTTGAGCACAAGTCCTGTGAGGAAAGGCTGAGGGGCCTGGTGTTGTTTAGTCTGGAGAAGAGGAGGCTCAGGGGTGACCTCATCACTCTCTACAACCATCTGAAAGGGGGCTTTAGTCAGGTGGGGATTGGTCTCTTCTCCCAGACAACCAGCAGTAGAACAAGAGGGCACAGGCTTAAGCTCTGCCAGGGGAGGTTTAGGTTGGATATTAGAAAGAAATTCTTTACAGAGAAAGTTATCAGGCATTGGAATGGCCTGCCCAGAGAGGTGGTGGATTCTCCATCCCTGGAAATTTTTAAGATGAGACTGGATGTGGCAATTAGTGCCATGATGTAGTGGTGACAGTGGTGTTGGATCAAGGGTTGGACTTGATGATCTTGGAGTCTCTTCCAACTCAGATGATTCTATGACTCTATGATTCTATGATTTTCTTCAAAACTTGAAAATATTTGGGCTATAAATTATTAGAAAAATTATATAAAAATTGTATTTATATTTATTTACACTTTTCTATTTTTACACAGTTTAGAATTAAAAAGTAGCCATTTCTAATCATGACACTGAATTGAATATTGGTTTTGCAGATTTCTCACAGATTGTTAGATTTGTACTTTCTAAACAAAGACCCTAATTCTAGGTCTCTGTGGTCCAAGGAGTTAAAAAGCACACACGCTTTCATTCACACAGGATATGCCTTTGTTCTTCCTACACCCTTTCCTTTACATCCATTTTCAATTTTCTCTGGGCATTCAAAATTATTCATTATAATGCAGCAAATACATTTTTCCCTGCATCTAAATCAGCTTTTTCTTTTTTTGGTTATTCATTTTTTTCTCTGCAGTGAAGAACTATTGAGACTGCAATACTTCCTACAACAAGCCCAGTCTTCAATATTGACTTAGAGTACATGAACAAAATAGACATTTTTGTACTTGATGTTTATCAAAGTTCTCTCGGATCAGACAGTATTATCATCTTCCCCTCCATCATCCGACAGGACTGTGGCTTATGCTTATGCCACTCATACTATGAAGAAAGCCTGCCTATCACTCTCCCGCTCTGTACATTTGCAGAAAAGTAGGTACAGGTTTCCCAAAGTGCACACACTACTGAAAGACTAAGCTCTACGCTTGTCAAATTATATTAAGTAGTAAATATAAACACAAGGAACTTCAAAAGGATGTAGGATTTGGCCTGTCTGACATTAGTTCATTCAAACTCAAAATGGAAAAGGTCCTTATAAAGTGGATACGAGGTTAGGCTCTAATTTCAGAATCTCAAGGAGGGCAACACCTGCCTTTTCCTGTCCTCTGAAGCATCAGAGAGGGCTGGGTGCTAGAAGCAGATGAGGCAACACTGCCACGGCACACATAGTGCTGCTCTCAGCCAGCAAATAGCAGCTCTCCCTTGTCCCCATGGCAGAAATTCCTTCACATCTCCAGTTCTGCTAGAGACAATCCTACGGTAACTTCCAGGATCAAACAGATGAAGACTATAAATCAAAACCAAGCAGATGGTTAGTTTACTGCAGTATGTTCCCTTCATAAAACCACACAAGGAAATATTAGTTGTCTTAAACTCTACCTTCTCTGCTGTAACACAAGAAGAAAGGATCAGCTTTCCAAGAATATCTGGTTCTGAACCAGACTCCATGGCAGTTCCAACAGAATGAGCCAAGAAAATAGCCCTTACTGTGGAGGGTTTCTCTAGGGTTCTCCTGAAAGCATCCAGATACATTTTTTCTAGAAGTCTCCATTACAGCCATACAAAACAGACCTAAAAGAAGAATATATAAACATGTACTGTCTTCACACAGAAGCAGGTCCTTTGGGAATGATTTTCAAAAGTAGTCAAGCTTAAAGGGAGATTTTTGAGTGGGTTGATAAAGTCTTATCAGGCACATGAGGAATTTCAGTAAGGAGCCTACCTGACTTTTTAAGTTCTTAAACAATGTCCAACCTTTTGTCCTTGTATCTAGGCCATAAGAAAACATAGAACACACATAAAAAGATAACTTACTTGGCCTAGGAAATAATCATTTCTCTATTTTGGAATGTTTTTCTTACAAGAGCGACTTGACTCCTGTGACTTTACTCATCTGCATCAGTCTCCTTGTATTTTTTTTCATAGTCATGAGAAAAAAGGCACATCTAGGAACATCTCATTTGTTTTCTATATTTACTTTAGACTGAACCATAGGGAGTCTATACAGGGGTTCCTATTCCTTTCAATTAGCCACTATTTCTTTTCATAACCAACTACCCTAGAAGAATCCACTGATGTTGCAGGTGTTTACATGTAGTCTGATGCATCCTATTTTAGCTTTCAGAATGGCAGCTGAGTACTAGTCAGCTAGCCAGTACTACTGACTCTTATACATTTTCACACAGAAGCAAGAAGAGAACCAGAGTAATACATAGAAGCAATTTGTGTAAAAAGCAGAACAGAAATATTGGCCAGAATGTGTATCGCCAGCAAAGATAAAACCTGGAGAATTGTTTCTGCAGCTTTGTCACTCATCCTTCGAACAGCCATGACACTTCTGTCACAGAAGTATTTGTATGTTGTTTGGGGTTTTAAATATTCCAAGACAAAGAATCAGATATGGGACTATGATTTTTCTGATCAACTTAACTATTTCTCTATATAGTTGTTAACACTGAAGTCTAAGAAACGATATATAAGCACAGAAAATGCTTTCCTGGGTTGGGCTAATGGTCCTATATTTTGGCTCTAAAAAATGGTAGATAAGGCTACATAA
Source organism: Poliocrania exsul (assembly GCA_035041345.1). NCBI lineage: Eukaryota > Metazoa > Chordata > Aves > Passeriformes > Thamnophilidae > Poliocrania > Poliocrania exsul. The sequence continues at coordinate 86,355,990 of JAWWLZ010000118.1, forward strand.
GGAGACCATATGAGCTACATAGCTTTGTATAGCCCTTTCCCCTTATTCTTCACAAACATCCACTGCTGTTGTTTGGGGGATGCAAAATAAGATGGGGACTCAAAATACTTGAGAGGATATTAGCTATTAGATATATATTAGCTCTTTGAAATGTCACTGAAAGCTGTAGCCTGTTACATGGGGAAGTTGCCAAGTTAAAAATAGAAACTACCAATCTGACTACAGCTGTGAGATGCATTTTACTGATGGACTGGCTTTTATATCTTTTATTTAAAAGGATGCATCCCTTAAAAAAATTCCCAACATTGTAAAATGTTACCTATTTCAGAACACCGAAACCTGCAGTGCTGACTGCAGAAAGAAGTTAAAAGCAACCCAGTGTATTGCAATATATGTACTCATCAGCAATAGGTCAGCAGAAAGCACTGTGATGCATCTGCTGCTGCTTTTCTACTTTCTCACTGTTGCAGTAAAAGAGATAGTTAGAAATCTAAAAAGATATCTCTAACAGCTGGATGCTCAGTTACTGAAGTGGGACTAGTCTGCTTGGGTTTGAGTCTGCTTTCAAGGCATCATAGTCCCCTATATAATGTTTAGAGCTGTATATAAACAGTTATGTACCACTCATCTCTAATATCAGCTGCTCTCCAGTAATAAACAAAGACTTCAAGACAACCTCCAAAAATTACCCAGCTGAATGGCCTTAAAATAAACAGACAATACATTACCTGAAATTTCCGCAACATGAAATACCACAAATGTGGAAAGCAAGTTTACTTTTGGTTTCTTCTCTCTTTTCTGAAATGTGTCTTAAAAAGGAAGAGAGATGGTTTTGAAATTGTATTTGTAAAGCACTTCATTTTTTAAAATGCAAGTAACCAAGTATACTCATTCAACACCCATGCAACTTACAAACACAGATATTTCCTAAGCATCTGTAAATCACTCCACTTGCATACACTGAATTAAGTGTATATTAATTTATGAATAAGAAAGGCTTCAAATCCCTTGCATGCTTCTGGACTGAGCACCTGGTCATTTCTCCATCTCAAAAGAGGAAACCAGTCTACTGCAGGAGGTGTGTTTATTCTGAAGTGAGATTCTGGCAGTGCAGCTCCCTGAGAAACAGTAACACACTGGGGAAAGTCGCACCTCCAGGCCGATCTCACATACACTAATCTCTCAGGAGGTCACACAGAATATTCTTTCTCTTTTTAATTGTGCATTTTTTCTTTGATGTACATATATTACACTTGTTAGTACTAATGAAAGCACTGAGAATCTCTCGAGAACAAAAGGAAACCAGAGCCCTGAGGGGTATGCACTCACTCCTACCAAAAACAGTGATTGCCATAGTTTGAGCAGCCTGAACTACACCATGAAACTTCCTCAAAAAGATATAAAGCATACATGCACTTTAATTGGAACATTGCCATAGTGATGTTTGGCTTATATATATTTTAATCAGAGCTTTTGTAAAAGCTTCAAGGAGCCTACAGTGTACAATTTAATTAGCAATTTGTTAGAAAGAGACTGGGATCGCTTTGAAATTCTGCCATCTGATAAGGAACAAGCATATTGAGTCTGAGATGCCTTCTAAACTACACTCAGACAGTGCTCCAGACCTTCATTCAAAATGAAATCTTCTAGCCCAGCATTATGTTCTTCCAGACCATGCTTCGAGTAGTCTGGACCCAGGAGCTCATCTACAAACAGGTCAAATATAGGGAAGTCAAGACTGATTATTCCACTTCTCAATGGACATTTTTGGTTCTGTAAGTGGATAGTGTTTTGCAGTTTAAGATCTTAAGCCCAAACTTAACAAGCAAGAACCTTCCATTTTCAAGTGAATTCCTTAAATGGCAGCCTGGACATAAACCCAGCCTTAAATACCATGTCCCAGCCAGTAATAGATCAGCTCGAAGTGACAGCTTTGCAGCTTTCTGAGAAGCAGAGAACTACATAGGCCAAATTAGAAGAGATGGAACAGCTAATATCATAGCATTTATTCGCACACAGTTCTGAATAAGTCAGATTCATAAATTAAAAATGAAAGTCTTTCAAGCTGCTCTAGCTTTCCCACTTTGGATACAAAGATGAAATAAAATCTTGTCGAGACCATCTATTAGATTGGCAGTCATTGCAATGAGGGAAAAAATATAGATGCAGCAACTTTTAGAGTGAGAACACAAAGGATGGTTTGCTGCTCCTGACATGCTCTCTTCTTGAAATTAAACTTTTGCTGTCACTGATGTCTTAAAAATATGCAGTACAAGAATATATTCCCTACTCACCTCAAAATTTACCTTTTATCAGTGAATCAAGACCCATTAATTTCCTAAAACTGCTTTCTTTAAAGGCAAAAGACATATTCCAGATGGTATCATAAACTAGAGGGCACCCTTTGAAAGTGATTTATTGCCTTTACCTGAACACAAAATGATTAGATCTCCATGTTCACTGTTGTGGGCTTTAGAAGAAAAGAATTAAAACACTTTATTCTAAGCAGCTCCTTTTAATAAGATGCATTTAGCACACATCTTGTCATTACATTCATCATGCCATATTTGATCAGCTTCTCAAATCGCTTGTGATTGCACAAACATGTCTTCTGCAAGAGCCTGAAAGGCGACTGCTGCTGCTGGCTCCACCTCTCGGCTCTGCAGTTTTTATGAATGACTAGCAATCACTGACAATGAATGACTGCCAACTGCCCACTCAACCCTTTCTACTCTTCCCTGCACGTACATACTAGAGAAGCAAACAAGCTCTGTGCCTGCAAATGAGCCTTCAGTACACTTTCCAATATACGGCATTCATCTTTCAAAACAGGAACTAAATGTTCTTCCGGATACTTAGAGTATAGAAATTAAATATTAAAAGCTTACGCAACATCCTTTTTCTTTCTTTTTTTTTCTTTTTTTTTTAATCAATCAGATAACTTTTTGGGCATTTAATCAAAGTGAAATTGTCTTTTTCTGAATGCTTCAGTGCTTCAGCAGCTAACAGGAAAACTGTAATTAAAGAGCCCTCACCTATTTTCAGCAAACAGATTCATCTGGAGGTAAAACATAGAAATATTTCGTTTTGTAATACTCTTTGGTAAGATTTCAACATAAAAGATACTTTCTATCCAGAAGACAGTTACTTCTATGCGGCTAATTTCTGAATTCAATGGATGCATGAAGACAATCATTACTATTTTGCTTTTTATTATTATAACAATGGCCTATAAAGAATATTAAATGTCAATGTAAGTACCATCATAGCCTGATGATTCTAAATTTGTGACTGCAAGCAAGAGGTAAAACCCCACATATGAGAAACATTTGTATTACAGGTTAGTTACTAAGGCCAAATGTAAATAAATAGTAGCTCTCTGAATGCTATGAAATGACTTTGTTATAACAAAAAAAAAATTAAAAATTAAAATATAAAATAAAATAAATAATAAAATAAAATGCAAGGCATGCTCTATTGCATACTGCTTAAGATGGCCTTTCAGTTCTTGCAACCCTACAGCCCAGTATTGCCACTTTCAGGAATAAGCCACAGGCTTTGCACTGAGGTTTCAAGGCTTTGGGACCAAGGCTTGTCAGACCTGCTTTGTCTGAACTTCCCTTGGCCTGTCTTCTGCTTGGTTTCACTTGGTAACAGCTGTAGCAGCAATAACAGAGCTTTGTATCTCCTGTTAACTAGAATGGAAAACAGAGGTGTTTGGGGCATGCAAAGAGGAGTGAATATGAGCAGACTGCAATTAGCACACTAAGAAATATGAAAGCGGCAAAGGTTCCGAAGAGCCTTCACTGAGGATTATTCAATCAGGACCAATACACAGGACCTAGAACAGACACATGCAAAGAATTGTCAGAAGAGGCAGTGCTTGATGTCATTTGCCTGTCTTAAGCCCGATTCAGCTAAAACTATTAGGGCTCAAAGAGGTCTGAGCACAGTAAATTGCCATCTAGAATACAACTCATCATTTTGAGTGCATGTAAAAAATGGGAAACAAGATACTTTCAGAAGTAGCTTATACTGAAGCTTAATCTCATGTTCTAATGTCCAATTATCAAGAACAGACTTGAAGATGTAATATAATGCACTGGAAACTTATACATCATGTTTCAGCATAATTATTGCTAAATAATGGTCATCAATCACAGGTAAAGGCTGGAGGATGAGGGAAGGGATATGGGACATAAAGGGATCTTGTCAGTATCTTTAAAATATCAGCAAATTTAATTCATTTAATGCACTAGTATTTTTAATACAAATGTGTTGCTAACCAGACAACAGTACACAGGTTGCAAATCCCATTCTCCATGCACCTTCTCTAATTGACTTGGGCTAATTGAAGCTCCTCCTCATGCTCTGCTCATATGAGCAGAAAAAAAAATGTAAGAAGTAATGTATGTAGTGACAGAAGTATTTCAACATCTTTATCTTCATGTCAAGGGCTTAACTTGAGCTGAGACCCATGAAATCATCACAAAATGTATCAAAAGGCTTTCATGAACTCCTCTTTAGGTGATGTGTCCTGAAGGAAACCCTTTCCTTCTCTCCAATTCCCAGCAAATACTGGTAAACATAAGACATGTAAATTGGTGCGAAGGGGAGGACAAAGCTAACATTTCCTTTGTGTCCTGAATATCAGTATTAAACCAAACCTTTAGCAGCAATTTATTTTGCTGTGGTTTGGGTGTTTTGTGGGTTTCTTAAGCCTTCTTGCAAAACAAATAACAATACAGATCCAAAGAAAAATAAAAGTCTCTCTACTTAAGGAAGATCAAGTGGCTACAAGGAATAGCAGCTAAGGAGGCCTGAAGATGAGCATAATCTTATCCAGTTAGTTTGTTTTCCACTCCAGCAGTATTAGGTAGTCTTACGATGATCACCTCTTACTATGAATTTTGGCATACTTGCTTACATCATTACACTATCTCAAGTAGAAAAGTGGGAGGTGACAGTTGTACACACAGCCTTTGAAGTTCTCTAACCCTGGTACA
>JAWWLZ010000118.1:86363351-86383038 GCA_035041345.1 Poliocrania exsul
ACTTCATTGGTCAGATGTGAATTACCTTTAAGAATCTATGCTGACTATTTCAATCACCAGTTTGTCCAGAAACATATTTCAAAAGGATTCACTCTATGATTTTCCCAGGGACTGAAGTAAGGCTGATTGGTTTGTAGTCCTTTAAGTCAAAATTCTGGTATTTTTTTAAGATGGGCACAACATTTGCATTTATCCAGTCAACAGAGAACTTGCCTGACCTCCCTTTTGAAGAAAAGACAGCAACCTCGCAAGGAAATCTGTTGACAGCAGTTATAAGCCTCCAGTGTTTCTTAACACAGGAGTCTCCACTTACATCACAGCTGCCCACAGAATCTGGCTGCCCTGTTTTGCACAGTCAGAAGATTCAGGTTCTTATCTCTGCTGGGCCTCTGTGAAGACATCCTCAATGCCATTTCCATCTTCCCTGATACCATATATATAGTCTACTCCTCTCCTCCTACAGTTCCATAACTTGGCCACAACTTCCCACCTAGCACACATCTTCAGCAGACACAGCCACCACCTCCAACTGTCCCAGTCAGTGAGCCTCCTGTCCTGGAGGCCAGCATGAGATGGGTCCTTCCACAGAGGCTCTCCTACCATTGTGCTGCTCCCTTGGGCTATCCCAACCCATCCAGCAGGTGGCTGCAAAAACCTTCTCCTTCAGGTAAAATGTTTCCTTCAACATTCAAAAAATAGGCAGAAAATTAATCCAGCTAACCAGGGCATTCAGGTGAACTTTTGATTTGTTTTTCAGCATTCTCCTAGACCAAAAACTTTCCACAATCAAAAAATTAAGTACCTTTTAAACCACTAGAACCCTCCTGGAACATACAGATGGGTACCTGAAGCAATTTTTGGCCATGTGCTGCATGAGGAAGGGCTTCTTCACAGCAGTGGCAGCCACAGGTAACACAGGTAACACATTTCAAGTAGCATGGGTTTTTTTTTAAGCTAGATGACAAGACTGCTCATCTGAGAGATTTTATGAACATTACAAGGTTTCCTTATAATTTTTCAGTGGTATTTCAGATTAGAACCCAAAGAAGACTGCAGTGTATTGAAAAATAAGAAACCAGAGCAGTCATTCTGTCCAGTTTGCTAATGTTTATGGATATTAATTTCTTTGCTTTTGGCAGATCAGAATGAACCTCCAAGTGCAGATTCAGTATTGAAGGACTGAGACAAGAAATAAGAGCACCAGAAAATGAAAGAGCATTAACTCTAGGGCCAAACATAAACTTCTGATAATAAATAACCATGAGCAGCTATTATGCTGGGTGAGGAGGAAGCAGAGGAAAAATTTGCTCTCATGCATGGTTTTAGGCAGAACATTTAGGTCCATAACTTATGTAAACAACATGTCAGATATCATAGAATCATAGAATGGTTTGGGGTTGAAGGGACAATAAAGATCATCTAGATCCTATCCCCCTGCCATGGGCAGGGACACTAGTCCCAGTTGCTCAAAGCCTCATCCAACCTGGCCTTGAGTATATCCTAGGATGGGATATCCACAACTTCTCTGGGCAACCTGTTCCAATGCCTCACCACACTCACAGTAGAGAACTGACTCTTAGTATCTAATCTAAACCTACTCTCTTTCAGTTTAAAGCCATTCTCCTTTGTCCTATCACTACACACGCCTGTAAAATGCCCCTCTTCAGCCTTCTTGTAGGCACCCTTTTGGTACTGGAAGGCTGGTCAAAGTCTCTCCAGAGCCTTCTCTTCTCCAGGCTGAACCACCTCAACTCTCTCAACCTGTCTTCATGGGAGACATGGTCCAACCCTCAGACTGTCTTCATGGCCCTCCTCTGGACTTGCTCCAACGGGCCCATCTCATTCTTATGTTGGGATCCCAGACCTGCATGCAGTACTCCAGGTGGGGTCTCACCACAATGGAGCAGAAGTGGAGAATCACCTCCCTTGATCTACTGATCACACTTCTTTTCACACAGCCAAACACAGGACGTGATTGGCTTTCTGGGCTGCAAGTGCATATTGCCAGGTCACATTGAGTTTCTCATTCACCAACACCCACCAAGTTCTTCTCAGGGCTGCTCTCAGTCCATTCACCACGCACCCTGTAGTAGTGCTTGGGATTGCCCTGACCCTTCTGCAGGACCTTGCACTTGGCCCTGTTGAGGTTCATGAGGTTCACACAGGCCCACCTCTCAAGTCTTTCAAAGTCCCTCTGATGGCATCCCTTCCCTCCAGCATGTTGACCACACTACATAGCTTGGTGTTGGCAAACTTCCGAGAGTGCACTTGACCGCACAGTCCATGTCACCCACAAAAATGAACAGTGCCAGTCACAATACCAGTCCCCAAGGAACATTGCTTGTCACTGGTCTCCACTTGGACATGGAGCCATTGACCACAACTCTCTGAGTGTGCCTATGCAGCCAATTTCTTATTCACCAAGTGGTCCATCAGTCAAATCCATGTCTCTCAGTTTAGAGACAAGGATGTTGTGTGGCTACAGACAAAAAGTAATACCAGAGTAAAAGTGCTTACAAAATGTACCATGTAACCACAGGTATAAATGTTTTATGAGCTCCAGCAGGGCCTAAGAACATATTGCAAATTGGGTGGAAGAGAAAGTGACACTTAAGGAAGGGAGAAGTGGGTCTGGAGCACTCAGGTCCTTAATCACCCAGCATGCAGGAAAAAAAATCAGAACAATTCCCCATCATATTCTTATGACTGATTAAACTAGAAGCAAGGGACAAGGAAAACACAAAGGCTCACCCTTAAATATTCCTTAAAACTCGCTTTATGCAAAGTAAGCAGCAGGGGTATTTTAGATAAGTAATAGATCAAACTCTAGAAAGAAGATATTTACACAGAAATGGAGCTTATACAGAGACCTACTGCCGACTGCAGGGTATTATTTGATAGTCTATCAGATGCCCCAGTTCCTTGCCCAGTGCCAACCCAAGGCTTATTCCCAGGCCAAGAGATTTCCCAAGAAATGCACTCTACTCTGCAGGCTCTTGGGGTTGCTTTCATTGATCACTGAAGGCTCTGCAGGCAGTTGCCTCATTTGCAGATTTCCAATTTCTCTCCTGTAGTTTACTAGCACACATTGTTCATTTCAATGAGGCTTTATTTTGCCATTTCAAAATTTAATTCAAGACAGCTGAATTCTAAAATTGTATTTCTCTCTAGTGAAACCTGTCATACAATAGTAGACCATATAGGCTTCACAAAGAAGGTAAACACCATCCTGACCTGCATGGTGGTGGAGGTACTGTCAGCAGGTCAAGGGAGGCAATCCTGCCCCTCTACTCAGCCCTGGTGAGTTCATACTTGGAGTGCTGTGTCCATTTCTGGGCTTCCCAGTACAAAAGAGACATGGACCTACTCGCACAGCTTCTGCAAAGGACCACAAAGACAACTGAGGATCGTATAAGGGGAGGCTGAGAGAGATGGGACTGTTCAGCCTGGCAATCAGAAGGCTCAGGGGCATCTCATTAATATGTATAAATATGTGATGGGAGGGTGCAAACAAAATGGAGCCATTTCTCTCTGGGAACCAGTTAATGGACAAGGGCCAAATGTCACAAACTGAAATACAAGAAATTCCTTTTAAACATAAGAAAAAAAGGATTTTTTTAAATCAAGAAGCTGATTGAACACAGTTGCTAATCTGCATTAATTCAAACTTTCACCCATAGTAGCTGAAAATTCAGTCAAGAAGGGTGTTAAAAGAACTATAATTTTCAAGACAAAAGTGTATTGTTAGGATCCAAGTTATGGCAACATCTTTAACTCCACAGGTTGAACACCCTCTCCTCTGCATGTAGTGAGTGCTCAGTAGTGTCTCTAGCTAAATGAGGTTTAAGCACGCGCAACCAAGTGTATCTGAAAATGGGTAATAAATCCAGACTTCTACACAATTGACAACCACATTTTTGTGTTTATCAAAAATAGCAGTGTCTTCCTCGCCACTGACACCAACTTCATCAGTTGGTAGCAGAAAGTGGAAACAACATATAATTTAAGGTTTTCAGTAAATATAGTTGTGACAAACTGTCAAAGGTAGAACCAACTTAGTTTTTTGAAAGCTATTTGACAAATATAAAAGACTAACAACTTCCTTTTAATGAAATCCAAATTTAGCTTTAATAATTAGAATTTTTATAAAAAGGAAATTGTCTTCCAAAGCGAAGATTGGCACTAGTTCATGTTGTCAAATTTGACAGCATGAAATCATGGAACAAATGACAGGATTCTGCAGCTGCTAAATACTGTCAAATACACTTTAAAAGTTTTATTCTTATAAATTCATTATTAGGAAGCCCTGGTTTTTCAAGGAACTTCCTCTCTTGCCAGCGCACAATTTGGACAAAAATGGTTCTAAACACTCCTCACCATTACTAAGATGGCTTGCTGTACTTTCAACATTTCAAAGCCCTTGTCTGCACACAGTGTTGTAGAGGAGCCCTACAGAGTTGGCAAAAGTTTGGAAACAGCTATGATAGTTTAGGGGCAAGTTCCTACAGTTGTTTTGCATGAGGGACTGCACAAGCACATGCACCAGCAGCCAAGGCATGAGCTAACCTAGCTTACTTGGTATGGAAGTAGATGACAGCAAACACAATCCACTAAGGCAGCTCAGGGGCTGACTGGGACACTCTGCTGGCACTGAACGGCTACTGAAGAATAATGTTATGAACTATTCCAGCTACATATATTGGATTTCATATTTCTATGTAGAAATCAAAAATATAAACTTGGGTAACAAACATTGTGTGTGTGGACTTACATCAGCATGATGCAGGTTAAATTGCTGTAGCTGTGTGGTTGGACACATAAGGTAGGATATGCTTTCAAAAATGTAAATGCAATCCCAAATATTTTAATATATAAATCAGGCACAAATCCTTTGCATAATTATATTGCAAGTAAATTGTACTTATTTTAGAATAGTAAAACAAGTGCTATATGAATTTTAAAAAACCCCCAAACATTAGAGTTTCTCTTCGTTATTTTCAAAGAGAATTCAAAAACCAATGTGATGATAAAAATTAAATTGCTTTGAGAAAAGCTACTACTTTTTTGCTGCATTTTCTATCTGATTTGTTGAAAACCATTTACAACTGAAGGTTTCAAAAATCAAAAATGTAACTACATTCAAATCAACTGTGGTGCACTTGAATGGGGTTCTCACCATTTTTTATACCAGCACATGTCAGCTGGACACAGTAAACAAACGAGTCCTGCTCTGCACAGTCATTCTGTTCAAGATAGTCTTACGTAATTCACTTTTCTTGACTAGCGTTGCAGACACAACATACTTTTTTGCAGACCTCATTACAGTAGTTTACTTCAGCATCTACTAACTATATTCATTTCTGCCTCCAGACATCATGGTGGATCATATGACTGCTCCTGGGCTCACTCAATGAAAAAACACCAGTGCTACTTTAGATCAGTTCATGCTGGAAATGACTGCCATCACCCAGCTTCTCTACTCCCAAGCTCCAGCAAGATTCTCAGTAAACATCCCTCCCTCTGTGTCTTGGCAAGGCAAAGTAATTCAGTGTCCTGAAAAAAACTTAGGACAGGCAATTCTTATACCCTGTAACACTGTGGTCATAGCAACAGAGCACGTGAAACACTATTTCTATATGGGTTAGACATGGAGAATTAATTTGTGACACTAACACAGAAGGCACAATGTCTTTGTGGAGGTTATGAAAAGATGAAAAAACATAAAATGTAGAACTGTTTAAAATAAGATCTCAGGTTTCGTGAGAATCCATATATGGCAAATGGAAGAAATCACATCAAATCACAAAATCAAAGAAGGTTTCTTGGTCTCTGTAAGATAAGAACACAAGGATGAACACTGATTCCATTCCAAAGGAATATATTTTTTATTTTATCACTAATAGAAAAATCTTTTTCATTAGAAAACACTTGTGTGTCATAATCACTACATTTTATTTATATTATGTGGATGAAGATATCTGTTTCTTTCATAAAATCATCTTTTCCTATGGAAGATGAGCATGTCTATTTTCTGTTTATGATCAAGCTTGCTTCCTGACCTCTGCATATCGAGAACATGGATTATTTATTACTACTTTAAGTCATCTCATCTCCAGCACAATTAAAGCTACATTTGGTATAGATTAGCTATACACTTTTTTTCTCGTATTTGGCTAAGTAGTTGCATCTATTTTTATAATATTCCTAATACATTTTTATATTAAGACTTCTTGACTAAAACTATCTACAACACTTATTAAAGTTCCAAAATACCCTAGTTACTAGAGAAAACACTTCAGCACTAATACAGAATTTCATCACTGGGCTTTACAAAGGATTTTGCAGCAAGTCAATGCCTTGTCCACACTACACTTACTGGGAACTAGAGCTACAGCAAAAATAAAAAATATTCCTCTGCCGGGAAGGCTCTGAGGGGAGGGAGGAGACAGTCCAGGGCTGGTATAAAAAACTGAACCAAACCTGAGACAGTCATCCAGTAAGATATTGGAGAATCTTATGAATTCCTGGTCCCAGATCTGTTAGTTTGAGTGTTTTTTGAAAGTTCATGTTTCTTTTCATTATAACATCACATCCAACTCCAGGCAGTCTTTGGCTGCTCTGTATCCACAGTCCTGACTGCAAATGTGAATGCTCCCCTAAGGGTTATTTTTATGTTTTATTTAAGTGTTCATTAACACAGATTTTGGAGCAGGATCCCCCCTGTGCTATAACTCTCTGATTCACAGGACAGGCATCCAGGAACTGCTTCCAGCTTCCTGATCCTGAGAAACAGAACTCAGCTCTGACACATAGCTGCTGGCAAGCAGCTCCATGTTGCTTCACTGACACAAGGAGTAAGATTCATCTTGCCTATCTTCACACACCTACCAAAAAATTTTATCACTAGTTGAGTTACTCACTCTAAACTCCTTTTGTAGTCAGCATAGAGAAACATGGACCTTAGGATGAGATGAATAGTAACCTACAAGTACCTATTCCCCTCCAGCAATTACTAAGGAAAATTTCAGAGTACAAAATTGTTTAAAGATTTTAGGTACAGGGAAGAACTTGTATTTGTTAAGCTGAAATCCCGCTGGTGGTTCCTAAGTGAGCACATACTAGCATAGCTTTGGATTTGGATGTGGCATAGTGAACATAACAAGGATATCTGGTGCCAGATTTTCTTCTTTTATGGTGTCTGAACAGCCAGAGGATTGCTGTATACACACAGGAGAGCTTTGCTCTTCAACACTATATATGTGAGAGTGATCATCTAATTCCCCTCAGCACAATAAGGTTTAAGTAAGGCAACCAGCATTGCACCAGCCTGGAAAAACTGTCCCTTTGACCTTTCACATCCAAGATCAAGTTTCAAAGGTATCACTCAGTTTTTCAGCCCACAATCAGGATTTTATCCTCCTATCAATCCAGCTGGAAAATACCTATCCCTGGATTAAATAAGCTCTTAGACAGAAAATTTTAGACTTTCCTTTAAACAACATGAGAAGAAGCCTGATCAACAAATGGCTCCCAGGTTGACCATCAGGAGTTCCCCTATGAATTCAGATAGGAGGAAGACAGAAAATCCAAAACTCTCATTTAACTGGTTATTCACTAGTATTAAAAGTTTTCAATGGTTTTTTCCTTTCCTACTATCTAAATTGAATGAAATCTGCATTATTCCAAACCATAACCTTCTGCCTCAGGGCAGTGAAGACATATATCCATGACATACCCCTAGTCACTGGGATCACAGTGTGGAAGCAGCGCTGGCAACCCAGGGGAAGGCAGCACCTTTCCCACCTTCCATCAGGAACTGTAGAGGAAACAGTCCCATGCCCCACTCACATCCACGTGTAAGAGAGGGGAGGAGAAGTACGACCTTATTTTCTTCCCCTCTTACCTGGCCCTGATCCTCTCAACACACACACCAAAGCCTCTTTGACTTCCACCACTCCTTCTGTTCCTGTGAGACAGAAGCACAATTTCCCTTTAGTTTCAGCACCCTATTTTTAAAATCAGTACTGCTTTACTGATTTTTTCAGGTCAAGCCAAGCTGCCCACGAGTCTGTTGATGCTCCATATGCTGCTGAAAGCTGGAGAGGAAGAAGGGCAAGTGAACACTGGCAGAGATCAAGCAGAAGGAGTTGGTATTTCAATGCCATTGCATGTGACTGAAGGTAGAAGTCATTTCCCATCAGCACCTACCTAGAGGAAAGTTTCTCCTTTTAAAGATCTTTACACATAAATCCTTAGTGAATACATAGCACACTAATCTTAAATGCTGGACACTGAAGGACTGGGCCATGTTTTTCACATACGAAATATATAACTCCATTCAGCAAAAATAATAAATACATAGCACAGTGGAGTCCACCTCCATTTTATTCTTCATATGTACGTGGCACGAGGGAGGGGATGTATGGATTCCTAATGTTGTGAACTGCCACCATCACTAGCTGGTTAGATCTGAAAAGGAAAAGGCTGTTTTTTCAGTTGGCTGCAATTGAAATCTCATAAGAACAGCTGCTGTCATTTGAGTTCAGGCCAAGATGGCAACGAAAAACAACTGATCTTGTGAATTTCCCACCGCTTGGAATTGAAATTTAGAGGTGCCAGCATCAGATATCTTTTAAGTATAGAGTTGAAATTCAGACAGGAAACTGAACATACTGCAGCAGCTATCCAAGTCACCACCTGTGTCATTCTCTCACCAACCCCTCATCTCCAGGGTCTTTAAAGGTCCAGGACCTTCAGAAACCTCCATGGCTGGAAATGGTAGCCAACAATCAGTGGTGGTTTTTGGCCACCATTTCCAGCTGTGGAGTTTTCTGAGGTCACAAGGAATCTTCCACTTCAAAAGAAAAACTCCACTTGGCAGGAGCTAGCTTTCTTAGAGATCAGTTAAAATAAGGACTTTCAGTCTCACAAGTTACACACACCATCATTGCCTTCTGATTCAAGGACATATCTTCAGGTCTGCCTTTTCTAATTCAAGCATACAGAAATATGATTAAAATGAACTCTACTAAAATAAATGATTATCCTACGTACCCAGCTTTCTAAGGCTGACAGTGAGGCACACACGACAGATGTTAATCGTGCCACTTAACGCATGACTGGGTGGATGCTGCGGAAATGTGGGTGGTTTAAAACTGGATATAATACCAACCTACAGCTGCAGAATTAACTGAACTCTGCTACTGCTTCAAAAGCAAATTTATTCTATATGTGAACTTAATCATATAACAGAAAGATCCTTTTAAAATGACCTCATACCTAAAAAGTATTAACCAAACTCTCAAATCACTCCAGAAGAGTCATGAGACAGGCTCGAAGAGCTAGTACTTAGTAATGCTAAAACCCAAAAATTATATTTGACACACCTGATACAATCTCTATACTTGCTTGAACGTATTCCTCTATTTTTGCTCATCACAAATTCTCACTAAAATATCAAAACTCTCATTTAAAACCTTTTGCTGTTGAAAATTATTCACAGTGAAAGATCTGCAAGTAATTTTCACTTCAAACAAAGCTTTCAAAATACTAATTATCTTAAATTTGAGTTATGTGAATGATTAGGATGCATTATAAACTTCTGCTCCCTCATTGAATGAATATAAATCTGTAAGGCAGGGGCTGCAGTGTGAACAATTCTGATAAATTCACATTAAATGCCTGCATCAAATATTTGTAGGCATTTCTTTAAATATGCAGACTGTCCAAAGAATCCTATAAGTAAAGGTGCATGGAAAGTAAAAATAAAATGTTTATAAATACGATTAAAATTTAATTTGATTTGAAATGGTGATGGAAATGTGTCAAAGATGTTTCACTCTTCTAGTTCTCAGGGCACTCAGCAGGTGTTCTGTAAAGAAATGCATATGAAATAGGTAAGAATGTAACACATTTTCAGTATTCCAAGTGGAAAACTGCAAAAAGGTTATGAGCTACACAAATATTACATCTCCTGTAAATGCTATCCCACATTCCATACCTACAGATGCTAATACTGACTTTGAAAGAATAGTTACCCTGCATTTGGAATACAGGCAGCTTTCTGTGGGCAATACTGTCCCATTGCTCAGTTGGTTAGTGCACAGTGCTAATAATGCAAAAGTCATGGATTTGATCCCTGTAGAGGTCATTCACTTAGGAGTTGCACTCGATGATCCTTCTGGGTTTTTTCCAACTAAGAATACTCTGTGAAATCAAAACTTGAGTGATTTAAATGCTGATTTCAAGTTTTTTCTTGGTTATATTTTCAGTACATGCAAAAAATATCAGAAGACCATGATTTTACCTCAACAGCTCAAGATACTCAGTTTTAAATCCTATGGAATAGATGGCAATAGCAAAGTAAAACAAAATTTTAAATTTCTTAAAAGCATAAAAACTTACTTTGGAACTGTCACACTGTGTCTGAAACCTAGTAATTTCAGACACAGTGGTAGATAAAACCTTATTTCCTTTCATTAGAGTTAAGTCATTAATATTTCTTTGATAACTACTCTACATCACAACTGAACATATTAATCTGATCAGTCTCCTGATATGCTTTTAACTTTTCAGTTGCTTTCTTAAAAAAAATGGCCAAGGTAGTACATTGCATTATAACAGACTGTATATTTTGATTTTATTGTTTATATCACTGAATTCAAAATAAAAAGAGTATATATAGTTTTAAAGTATTAGTATACCAAAGTATTATCAAAATCACTAGTAATTAATTGAGCATGAACAATCACACTGAAATACTCTCCTAAAGGGGTCTAGTTTTAGTAAAAAGACATGATACTTGACACTATGACTGGTTTGGTGGATTCGTTTGCATTTTTTTGTCCAAGTGTCAAGTGAGTTTCTGTCAAGTAACAACTACACACAGTTCTGTAGTGAGAGTAAGACTCTGTTTCAGGCAAAGTATTCTCAAGTAAGCATTGAAAATTAAGAGACTAAGATAGTGCATGAAATTTGAGGGAAACCCTTTCTGCAATTTGTGTGATCTAAGTCCCACTAAAATCACCTGTAGCTTCTGTTGACATGGCAAGCAGGACAGATCATGTAACATATGCCTGAGGTTTAAATATTCTTTTGCCCAATTTAACACAACTGCAGGTATGGAGAAAAATCTACAGAAAGCGGTATACTTTTTTTTCTCTAGACTGATTAGAAATATGTGAGTAATTTAAATGGTTTAGTTCATGGACCTGCATCATAATACATCAATATGAACTGCATTGGTAATTAATTACATTCACAATCTATTCATTTAATTCAATGTTCTGTAGAAAGAGATTCTGTGAATGAACTCATGAAAGTGCTTTAAAAATATTATTTAGCTGTAATTTTGAATCCAATATTATTCATAAGCATATAATCTAGGTTCATATTGCCCTTTTTCTCTTGAGGGTACTAACATACTACTCCCTTGAATGGGCTTAAACTCATAGCCATTTGCCACAGCCATCTTACAGAGTATCTAAAGAATCATGATTTCATAAGTTTTATCAAATGTGCAGCCAGAAAAATATATCTCAATACAATTATGTATTTTTATTGTTGCTAACAAAGTCACTAAGTTTGCTCTCCGAGGGGGCTTGTTTTGCTTTTTAATTGGGCCGAAATAAAGTGGTGGCAAAGCAAGAAGGCTGACTGAAGAACTAAGTTCCTTACATTTAACATATATTTAAATTACTCATTTGTAAATAACCTAGTGGCCACAGGAGTTTTTATTAATTATTTAGAAGCCAAAAGCATGCTGCCTCTGTACAGCACATTAAAACAAAGGGTAAAATTTCACTGCAGTCACTGGCTTCTAACATTTGCCAAGCATGAACCAGTGCACAGAAACTGGTCCTTATCAAGCAGTTCAGTGGTTGTTACCAATAAGAAATTCAAAGCCCTTCAGACTTCTGAATTTTTTAGATAATTTGTTCGAGACTTTGGACCCACACCCAGAACAACATCACAACCATGAAGCTCACCAGAAGCACTTTGCTTATGCGTCTTAAAAAGCAAGGAAGGCCTCATAGGGCCATAGAATCAGTTGGATTGGAAAAGACCTCTAAGAGGTCATCAAGTCCAACTGTTAACCCAGCACTGCCAAGTCCACCACTAAACTATGATCCAGTGTGCCACATCTACACACATCTCATATACAGCACCATCACCATCCTCCATACAGGACACTGTAATGAAGAGTAGGGGACCAGAAAGTGAACAGGGAAGCAGCTGGAGTTGAATGTAGCTGAGCCAATTCCTTAACAGTCATTCCTGCAAGTCACTTCACAGCTCCAGAGTTTTAAAACTCAGGATTACTGACAACATCCAGGGCCAGCATGCATGAGATGCTGAGATGCCAGCCTACGTGTACGAGAGGTTGGCTTATGTGCCTTAAGTGGCTTAATGGTTGGGGTTCGCCTTTGTAAATACAGAAGTGTCCTAGTTCAGCAGGTGGGACCAGTTTATCACTGTGTGGGTGTAACCAAAGCTATGTATTCTATACCCTCTATGTCATTTCTCATGAACTGTTAACAACAGACCATTTGCAGTAGCTGCCCAGGGCACACCTGACCACTTAGGCTGCAAGCTGGGTGTTAAAGAAGCCTGTGAGATAGGAGCTGTGATAACTGCCCTCCAGGGAGTCCTTAGCACCTTCACACCCAGCCTGAGGAGGCGTGCCTGCTAATAGGCCATCAACAATTCCAAAATAGCCCATGACTCACATAGTTAGATCACTCATTGTGGAATTCACAGCCCTGGGGGAGGTACTGGGCACTTCCACCTGAACCTGAGGTTATATAATCTTGGGGTTTGGAGACTTCTGGCACCACTAGTCAGCTACAGAGGAGGACTAGAACCTCGAAAGGACTGCAACCACCACTCTTGGCCAGACTGTGACCATCACCTGCACCAACACTTTTTTTCCCTTCCTTTTATTTTGAACTCTGGGGAGCCACATGGATCTCAGCACAGGGGGCAATGAACACCATTGTGTTTGTGCCCCAGGGTGCTGGGTTATACTTCTGGGGTTTGTGGGTTAAAACAAATTTGTCTTTGTATCATTGCATTTCTTGTAATATTTTTTTTAAATTGTAAGTCTGAAATAATCTCTTTTGTGTTGGGTTCATTGCTCCTGCTGGTTTACCTTTAAACCAGCATAAAAAGCAAAACAGAAAGGCAGACCAACTTTTCCCTCTTTTAATTGATTGTGAAAAAAATGCAATGTTTTTAAATGCACACAGGTAAATAAAATAGGAGCTTGTCAGTCATTTAAGAAGAACTCCCTAGCTATACTTGAGATTCAATAAGTGCATACTAATTAGCAGTTAAAATGACAGCAAATTTGTTACTTCAGAGTTGGCAAATATTTTGATTTTATCGTTGCTTGAATCACAGGTCAATAATATTATCTATTTAATCTTATTTCCCAGCAGTGAAGCAAAATGGATAGGCTTATTTATGACACTTTTTTTTAATGTAACTAAGGAATTGAGGTACCCAAGTAGGCCTTTCCTTAAAAAGGAACAGGTTTTCAAACAGTGACAACCTTGAAAGTCCTCTAAGGAATTTCATCTAACAACTACCATATTTAAATGACAGTTTTCAAACCCAAGGCCACCATGCTTAATAGGCACAATTTTTTTTCAATTTTGATGAACAGCTATACTATTCAGGTCTGGAAAGTAATAAAGGAATGCGAGGAAATATTAAAACCAATTATCTTGAACAGATACTGTAAAGTATGTGGTGAAGTGAACCACATGAAAATTAAACCTACCACGCGAAAAACAGAGGAAAGTTTCAACTGACAACAAACACAGTACCATCATATTTCAAATACTGAATGATAAACAGCAGAATCAGGTAACATACAATTTCAGCATGCTACTGAATTGCATTTACAGTAGGTAAATAAAAATTACACTTAAAAAGATGAGCAAAGGATGATTCATCTTGACTTATGTCCTTCTTAAACTTACTTGAAATTCTAAACCAATGTTTTTCAACTCACTAATTAATGACATACTAGTCTGGTACAGGAGTTTCAAACACATAGCTGATAAAGAGATGCACAGTTAGGTGAAGACATTACAAAACTTTTTAACACTATGCATCTTCTAATTTTAAGTAAACACACATTTTGTCCTTACACCTAACTCCCACTTACCAGATTTTCTATACTGAGAGGTGCTATTGGCTGTAGAGAATTCAGCATTAAAAAGCACTTAAAAAACAGTCTCAGTTGGCAGATCCTGGCATATTCTCAAGTACAGGTTTGCAGAATGACTACCGGAACTTCCTGGGTGGTGACTTTGTATGACTGCAGGACAAACCTCCTTGCTGACTCTGCACTCTCAAAAGCATTCAGATTTTGTAAGAGTCCCATTCACTGTACAGGGAACATGTGTGTTTCAGAGAATATGGAAAACAAACTTCTTCACTACAATTTATTAGTGCTAGTGAACCTTTTGTTATTGCCCCTGGAACAAGTGGGTTTTCTTTTATCTAGAACAATCTTTGTCAGGTGAAAACCACAAAGCCTCTGGCTATCTCCCTCTGCTGTTTGTAGAGCTCCAGAGGCAATGAGTTCTTGAAAGGAGAAAGAACATAACTCCATGCACTGTTCTAAGACAGATGACATCAAACACAAGGAACAAACTTCTGCCAGCTTTAGAAGGAGCAACTAAAGGAAAAAAAAACTTCTCCAAACAGAAGCTAAAAACCCAAAAGAAGTCTAAATCCGGCAAGTCTTATTGATTATACCATTTCAGACAAAGCTGTGGATGCCTTGGATGCTGGGTGCTCTGGTGTTGTGCAGTCACAAAAGCACAGCCCCTGACAGCTGATTATCCAAGCACAGGGAACACCACAACACACGGACACAGACAGATGGGAGAGCAGAAGGAAAGAATGAGTCAGTTTTGGTCTGTGTGTCAAAAGAGCTGGCACAGGAAATTCCAGGTATAACTGCAGGTCCAGCAGCAGACAGTCATATAAGAAGGAAGAACAAAACTTTCAAGTGTTTGTAGAAAGGTGATTAAAGCAATCAATGCCTGGTAATCCAACATTTTATTATGATCTACACAGTACATGTGACTTTAGCCAGGCCTCAGCCATTCCATGCTTTTGAAGGAAATGACTATCAAAGGTGGAGATAAATTTAAGAGAATTGAAAAGAAAGAAGAATTTAAGAAAATATGAGTCACCTCTTCTAAACAAAGGGAGGCATAGTTGATCCAAATTTCAGTAAAACATTTGATACAGAGACAAATGAGAAATCATTGGTTAAACCAAAGCTGTAAAAAAGGCAGGAAATTATTTATCTGAGCGGGATACTATCAGCCAAAAGGAGGATGATTAATCAAGTTTTACAGAACTGGGATTAGGATTTCATGTACTTATCATTTATCTCAGTAGTATTTGCAGAATAAGTGTAATTGTGATGAAGAAATTTTCTTGTGATACAAATTCAGGAGGCAAGGACAATTAAGGGAAAGATTGAACTATACACAAAGTCAAATGACCTTGAGTTGCACAATAAGATTACATTCAGTAGTACAAAATGTAATGTCAGGCAACTACAGATTAATAGCACCTATTACTAGCTACAAGTTCATTACCTGGAAACAAGTAACAACCAGCCCGAGTCTGCTCATTCATCATAGCATGGCTGTGAACAACAAATGCAATCCCAGAATATGGTAAATATAGTGCATTAGTGATAGAGATGCGAGAACTCTACCACTGTAAAAGCTCTTTCAAAACCTCATCTGTACTGAGAAATGCTGTGAAAAACCCAGTGAAAGCCTAGTGATGTACCCAGCTTTAAATGTTAGGTTTTTGTAATGATGTTATAGAAACAGGCAGACAAGGATGGCCTACAAAACTGTAGTGGAACTCTTAAAGCTTTTTGGCAATGTTGCATATATTGTTACCTTAAATAATTGATGTGTTGTACATATTCTAAATATATACATATTAAAATTTCACCTAAAGGTCTTCTAAACCCTCATTAATGCAAGGTATATTAAACAAAGTGAGGTTATTAATACTGAGAGAGCAGGAAACAGTGGCCTGTGATGTTTTGCTGTAAGTGGTACAGGAAGTTCCCCCTTACTTTGTTTTGTCCATATACCAATAACAAGTAATAATTAATAATTAGTAACACATTCTTGTGGTCAGTCCTTAAGAACTCAAGGATTTACCAGCTTGAAAAATATGAAATGAAAAAATACACCAGGTAAATGTATAAGGGCAGAATATAAAACTCGAATGAAAAGAAAATGAAGGGCACCACTGGAATGACCAGAAGAAAAGCATAAGAGGAACAAACTTCCCTACCACCCCGAGAGCATCCCCAACTGCAGCAATTATTTCAGCCTAGCTCAGATGATGAGTCTGTCTGCAAGTTGCGTATCTTGGTAGCCACCCACTGACAATTCTTGAATTTTAAGAATAAATTATGGCTCTGGCCAACTTCCTCCTGCATCTGTAGGAAGAGGGGAGAGAGAAAAACCTGTTGGAACATTCTGTTGGGCAAAAAGGCCACCAGGATGACCTGGGAATGAAGCCTGCCCTGAAACAAGGGACCTAAAGAGCTCATTTAGTCACCCAAACAAATCTTGCAAGAATGTAATACAGTCCTCTTTAATCACCTGAGGGTAAAGCACAGAGCAGAAGAGATGAACAAGAAGTAATACATAGACACTAGCTAGAAAATAAATTCAGGCTGCAATTTATCATATCTAATTACCAGGCCAGATCTGAGGATTGATCTCTTCTAGCCAGCATCAGGAGGCCTTGTAACAGAGGAACCCTTTTGCAGAGATTGGAATATATATCTGTGTACAAAAAACATCACTGCTAACACATCTGAAAATACCAAACACTCCTCTGTGGCTGAACACTGGAAAATGTAATTTTTAACCAGTTTCTAAAAGCATCCTATGAAAATCAAAAATAAAAGATACAAAGCTACAAGAATGGACAGTGTTTATTTCACTCTTCCATAAACACATAAGCAGCCAGAAGTACACTGGGAACATCACTGAACACACCAAATATTTAGATTGAGCTTTTCAGGTCAGGTAATAAACACTGTACAGATCTGAACCAGGCTATAGCATGCAAGAGGAGGAGGACAGATAGAGTATGGGAAACACCAACAGAATTACATGGTTACTCAATTTAGATATAAATATTATCCTTCTGATTCAGATGTGTGATCATCTTTTCACTGCTGATCCTTTAAAGTGCAAACACACATAAAATCATGAGGAGATATTTTTATCAGTTATGTGAATTATTTTCTACCATCATAATGCCTGAGTTATAAGGGAAGCTGCTACTAAAAGCCATTTTATCACATAAAAGTAGTATGCTGAAGAAGTATAGTTAAAATTATGACCCAACAATATATGAAAGTAGGAATTTTAAATCCAGGAATCATTATTTGACAAGTATCTTTCAAAACAAAATATAATTTATTTGTGTATGTGTGTGTGTGTGTGCACATATACATGGCTTTCCTTCAGATAAAGATTTGAAAGACCAGTAAGTAATTCAACTGCTGTACCGTGGGAGCTAATGTAGGAAGATACTGTCATATAAAAAGTCTTTCCTCAAACATGCACAGACAGAAGTGGGGAGCACCCACATTGATCATCTGGTGTTTAGTGCAGTGGTTCTCACCTGGAAGAGGCACATCAGCTTTACAGGGACTGGAGGAGCTCCAGCCCTGCTTTTGTAGGCAGTTGTCGACACATTGATTTGAGCCACTTGGTTCTGCAAGCCAGCACACAGCTCTCCAGAGCAGCTCCCACATAAGGCTTCTGCTCTGGATCTGCCTGTCTTTGGCTGAAAGATAACTTAAAAAGACAGAATTAGCCTGCTGCTCACTGGTGATGATTTTGACCCAATCACTTGAGCACAAATCATTGTCCTGACAAAACACAAGCAGCTGGGAGAAATTCAATGCAGTAACCAGTTCTCAGCTACCTCCACTGTTTCCATAATTTAACCTACAGCATGATGTTGAACTGATCTAGCCATATCAAAAGCCAGTGGAGGCATCACTTTAAGTGAACTCTGCCCTTGATTCAGAAGGATGCATTGGGTATTTCAAATGTAGATTTCAGAAGGGTTCCATAACACACCCACTGCTCTTTTCTGAAGGCTTTTTTCTTCTTTTTTTTCCAGGGGGAGGATGGCACTGCTGGTTTTGTATGGAAGTAGGAGGGTGCTGTATCCACTGATTGTCCATCATTCTGTACCACTGTCAGGCTACAGGCAGACTGCATCTCACTCATCATTGACTGAATTCCTGCACTTCTAGCCTCAAAACTGTCCCATTTCAAAAGGATCAACAAAGCAATGTCCCTTCTAAACATAGTGTGACCTGACTGGGAAAGACTTTCTAGGAATTAGGACCTGTGATCTATGAATTTCACAGAGAAGAACCTACATTTATTGCTTCTGCTATACCATGGCTTCATTTGTGCATGAAAATCAGCTGTGATTTACACAGATACCCAGAGTATAAGTCCAGGGTCTGGATCTTGAGTAAGGTCTAGTTTGCAGCTGTGATCTCTAAAGAAGAGGAAGCTGTGACCCTTGTGTTGTGTTACCCCTTTCAGGGTATCTATGCACACTGACTACATACGAACTATTGTGCTATCAGTGGAATCTACTTGCTGGATTCACAGACTATTCTGAGTTGGAAGGGACCCACAGGGAGCATCGAGTCCAGCTCTTAAGTCAATGACCCACATAGGGGATTGAACCCATGACCTTGGCATTATTACAACCAAGTTTTAACCAACTGAGCTAATCTCCGTGATCACGCTCCTCAGGCCAGGAGCCAAGAGTTAGAGGATGCAAAAGCTTAATTTCTACCAAAAGCCATATTTCTGGACATATTTTGTCTACAGATCTAAGCCAAAAAAGTTTTTTCCTCCTTTTTCAGCTCAAATAGATGTTCCTCAGTTTCATGTGTCAATCAACCATGCATATCCATGCACACAAAACAGAAGATAAAATGAAGACACAAATGCTATGTTATATGGCTATCATTATTTGTCTTGTTTCATTGGCCGCTTCTGTTTTAATATTATTCCCCTCTTTATGGGAAGATACTATATATTTCACCAGTGTTTTCAGCTGAGGGAACCCCAGTCAGAGGTTTAGTGTCACCAGCACCACTGTGACAACAACTTCCTCCTGAGCCCACCCTGGCTCACACCTTGCATGTTCTAGATGATGATGTATTGAAAAGTAAGCCCAGGAAGACAGATTTCCTTTCCGCAAGTAGCAATGCAAGATCTTCACAAGTTCATTTAATGCAGACTCCTCAGGCTGAGTGAAGATAAAGATAATTTGAGGGAGACAGACAGAAGAGACTACCTTAGGTGTAGCACAAAGAGCTCACAGCTCCCTGTAGCACCTGGAAAACATCTATATGTCTCCAAAAGAACAGAGGATACAGTTTCCTTAGGCGACTGAACAGTGGCATCATTTAAGCTACCTCTCAGCTACTAAATTGATGTGCTCAAAACGTTTTCATAGAATCATAGAATCATAGAATCGATTGGGTTGGAAAAGACCTTCGAGATCATCGAGTCCAACCCTTGGTCCAACTCCAGTCCATTTACTAGATCATGGCACTCAGTGCCATGTCCAATCT
>JAWWLZ010000118.1:86383138-86397780 GCA_035041345.1 Poliocrania exsul
GTCATCAGCAAATTTGCTGATGATGGACTCAATCCCCTCGTCTAAATCATCAATAAAGATGTTAAACAGGACTGGACTCAACACAGACCCCTGGGGAACACCCTAGTGACTGGCCGCCAGCTGATGCAGCTCCATTCACCAGCACTCTCTGTTTTGAAAGTTTTGAAAACTTATATTAGGGTTTTTTAATAATTTGCTGGTGCATATTTAGAAATGCACATACAGAAGAAACATGCTAATTCAGCTTACACATCTCTTGATTTCTGAGTTCTTACATATAGGAACCTATGGTTGTCTTTGGTTTTTTAAGAAATTTCTATGTGGAAAACCAGAGGTTTTTTCCTAGGACTCAGCATTCTCACTGTCTGACAAATAAACACCCAAGTACACAGGTATCACCAGAGCCACAAACAGCCGTGTACATCTCATCTAGTTTTTGGAGTATGGAATGCAGCTATCACATGTAGTTGTTACCCCAACCTCCTTTACTAGCCAAATGGGCACTTTCAGGCTATGAGTCATTCTGCCTTAGCAAAAAGGTAAAAAAAGTAGTTTCTTCAAGGATGTGATTCATCTGTCCTCTTTCTCTCCATTCCCCACACAGGGAGCCTTGGGTGACTAAATCAGATGTAGATGTCTACATTTTGCCATATGAATCCCACTCACAGTCTGTAAATTCCCAAGCATATCATACAAGAGCATGAGATTTCAAAACCAAAGAAGGGATGTAATGGAGACAATTTCCCTATCCTACCCCAACCCATGCCAAGTTAATGATATATGTTGCTCTTATACTGTATGTGTTGCTAGAGAGATCTAACATATCTTGACTTATAACACTATCAAACTATTTTCCAAGTACTACTTTTTTCTGATACTCAAGTTGAATGTTTTTACAGAGCCAAGAAAAAGCTCACAATGAAGATCACACTTTCAGGAAAAGAAGGAGTTAGATGAAAATGTAATTCAATTGACTAGATGAAAAATTGTTTGAAGGGAAAGAAATTTGCATGTCACAAGGTCTGGGCATCTCAGAGGACAACCTAGATTCAGGCAATCTGAAAAGAGAAAGGGGGTTGATCTGTATTCTCACAACAATCAGAGCTAATCAAATTTTCCTAAACTGATTAATAGAAACAAAGGAAAAGCAGGGATCCCTGTGACTGCTCTGAATATTAACTTGAAAACTGTAGTCTCAAAATGACCCTCAGGATTGGTAAAGCTGAATTCTCAGTGACGCTGGATTTTTAATCTTCCCTGGTGGTGGCAGCAAAAGGAGAAGAAAAAGAGCCTCATTTTCCCTCACTTGGAGAGACACAGAAAAAGGAGGAGGAAATAGCACAAGGCAATGTCTGAGGAAAGAAGGAGTATAAAGCATTTCAGAAGAAACTGGAAATCATCAGATTTTTTATTTACATCAGGTAAGAAACATTTCCAATCCTACGACACAGAACATGCTCACTCCAAAAATTGAGGCAGTGTCCACTTGAGCAGCCTCAGCCATGAGAAATTCAATCTTTCTCCTTATTTGCCTCTTCTGACTTTGGGGCTTTTCTCTTGTAATTTCCACTTTTCTGAGCCAAAGCATGACAACTTGCTTTTCTGAAATATTTACTACTGTTTCTCAGTGTACAAAGCCAAACCAGATGACATACATGGAACTTACTACTTTCTCAGAGGCAGAAAAAACAAATAAAGTAGTGCTGCATACAGAAATCTTAGAAGTACTTAAAAACAAAGACAAATCTCAGGATTCCACACAAGGAGATGTCTTTCTCAACAACCTGCAACCTTCTGCTTGAGGAAAGGTGTCAAATGAAAGGAGAGGTCCCTATAGTGTTCCCCTGAGAAGCAGCAGACAATGAAATTACAGTTCATGACGTTGGAGAATTGCTGTCACAAAAAGTTAATGATATTACCACACTGTGTGAGCTATTACCTACATTACCTACAAACATACTTCACAGAAATACTGGACCACCACTAGTGTCCATTTAGACAAACCTTGTCTGGAATCTCTAGAAGACAATACACCTCTGCTTGTCTTTCAAGACATTAATTAGAGATGTTTTACATTTTTTTCAGTTTTGTCAATCTTACAGCAATTTCCAGAGACATTTCCATATTAACATACCTGTCTTTTTTAAAGTGAAGTACAAGAACATTTCCATTTTAGAGGATTTTCTTTCTTCACAACCAATGTATTCCTTCTATTAAAACACTTTGCAGACTCATTTCTTCCAGTACACATTTAATGCATTTAGGTCCCAAACCTGTAATGAGCACAGATGCAGGGGTCTGCCCACACACAGCAGGAAAAGGGCCATAATTCTGACTCATCTGGTTAATTTATGCTTCTATACTGGTGTTACAATAATGTTAATATTGCATGAAAATATTTCTATAACACTTAAAATATTTGTCAAAAAATAATATTCAGAAATTGTCAAATTGCCACCATGATTCTTACATGATCAGAATTCTTCATCTTCCAGCAGGCTGCACTGGCGAGGGCACATCAGAACCCAGCAACCCAGCACATATGCTTTGATATTTCCACTGTTCCCAGTGACCTGAGCCACCAACAGAGCTCAGAGAGACAAGAACAGAATATGCCAGTAAACAAAAATATCCAACTCAGTTACTGTGAAAGCCTCCATATTCTGCAGTGTAAAATGCCTTGTCTGCTGCCAACCATATAGTTCCATATAGTTAGCAGCAGAGCTTTGTTACGGCCTAACACTGCTGTCTCTCGTTAAAGTGTAGATTCAGCTCATATTTGTGTCTCTCTTTTTGCAATAGATAACCAAGACTCTCAGAAAGTGCTTAACAAGTAAAAAAAATCAAATTTACACTGACTTATCTGTAGTAATCACTGTACAGGGCAGGTCTAATGTAGAACCTGGATAGGTCACATGTTGAATAAACAGATGGGAGTTTTACATTTTTATATATCTACTTCATCACATTAGGATAAATTTAAAATATCAGACCAGAATTTAAACTTTTAGATGGGATTTCTACTATCTCATTTAATTAATTAATTTGGTTAAATTAAAAAATGGCCCACACCATTTTTTTTCTTTTTAAAAGTTGTAGCATACATCATTGATGAAATATAAGACATAGCAAATTTTGCTATTTTTTCTTGGATGCATATGACAAATTTTATGCAAACTTGACACAGTTTGATTTCCTTTGTTCAGAAAAAGCTATTTTGCCCTTCCATGTTTCCATTACAAGTATCTTTATTCTTTTGTCATTAAGTTTACCAGGAGTTACAAACTTAGGTGGATGAGGCATTGATTGACGTTCACATCCAGAGGGTAGTGGTCAATGGCTCAGTGTCCCGATAGACATCAGTGACAAATGGTGTCCTTCAAGGGTCTGGGGTCATTGGGACAAGTGTTATTTAATATCTTCATTAATTACCTAGATGAAGTGATTAAGTGAACCTTCAGCAAATTTGCAGATGACACCAAGATGAGTGGTGTGGTTGACACACCTGAAGGATGGGATGCCATCCAGAGGGACCTGAGCAAACTCAAGGAGTGGGCCCATGGAAATCTCATGCGGTTTAACATGATCAAGTGCATGGTGCTGCACATAGGTTGGGGCAACCCCCAGTATCAATACAGGCTGGGGGATGAAGAAATTGAGAACAGCCTTGCTGAGAAGGATTTAGGATTGCTGGTGGATGAGAGGCTGCACATGAGCCAGCAATGTGCATTTCCAGCCCAGAAGGCCAATTGTATCCTGGGCTGCACCAAAAGCAGCGTGGCCATCAGGTTGAGGGAGGTGATTGTGACCCTCTACTCGGCTCTGGTGAGATCCCACCTGGAGTGCTGCATCCAGCTCTGGAATCCCCAGCACAGGAAGGACGTTGACCTGTTGGAGTGAGTTCAGAGGAGGCCACGAAGATGATTAGAGACATGAAGCACCTCTCCTATGAGGAAAGGCTAAGAGAATTGAGGCTGCTCAGCTCAGCCTTCCAGTACGCAAACGGAGCCTACAAGAAAGCTGGAGAGGGTCATTTCACAAAGGCATGCAGTGACAGGGCAAAAGAATGGCTTTAAACTGAAAGAAATAAGTTTATATTAGATGTTAGGAAGAAATTCTTTACTATGAGGATGATGAGGCTGTATTGGTTTGGCTTGGCTTCTTTGCCAAACCCTAGCTGCCCCCTTCTCTTCTCGCTCTCTTTAAGTGAGGGGGGGAAAAAACTGACCCGAACCACTGAAAGCCTGAAAGAAGCCCTAACAAAACTGAACTATATCAGAATATATATATATATATATATATATTCAGATATTTACAATTATATATACAATTTATACATACAATAGAGAGCTCCTGAGGTGAAAGGGAAAAAAGGAGGGAGAAACAGGGACAAAAGAGGGACAAAAACAGAACTAGCAAAATACAATCTCACCAACTTCCCTCAAGAGAAGGCCAGCACACTCTGATCTCCCACGTGGCAGATCATGGCAGTCACTGCAATAGGCCTTAGGCTCTGATAAGTGAGACCAATACAGAGACTCACCGCTCTCAAACCTCACTGGAAGAAGAAGCAAAAAAACCCTTCCTATCTCTCTCTTATTCATACTCCCCTGTTACATAAAAATACAGTGTGGAATACCTGGGAAATGGGCATTTCCTTAGTTATAACTGGTTACTAAGGAAGGCCTGGATCAAAACTATCACAGAGGCACAGGCATAGGTTGACCAGAGAAGTTGTGGATGTCTCATTCCTGGAAGTGTTCAGGGCCAGGTTGGATGGAGCTTTGAGCAAACTGGTCTAGTGGAAGTGTCCCTGTCCACAGTAAGGAGGTTGGAACTAGATGATAATCAAGGTCCTTTCAATCCAAGCCATTCTATCATGGTGTGATTGAAATAAAGCTGTTGCTCTGAATGAGTGAGATGAGTTTTTTAAAAGAACCTTTAACACACTCAAATGGCAGATATAAGTATGAAAGATATGACTGTATGAATGCATGCATGTGGCAGAGTGGGAAGATGGGTAATTACATAGATATGCATGTTACTGCATAAAATAAGCTTTTACTTGGGAAGAAAATAAATTACACAGATGCAATTCCTAAGTTATTGAAATCTCCTCTTGGAAAGATCAATTTGTTCAACTCTTCTAGATCCTTTCCAAGTTCAGCTATTATGGGTCAATGTCACTCAAGACCTAACCCATAGAAAAAAATCTGGTGCTTGTTTTAGTTCCTACCAAATGACTAAAACCCCTGCTCTGATTCATTGCTTACTCCATCAATTAAAAATAAATAAATAAAAAATAAACACAACAACTTATCCTAACACTTCCTAATGAGCTGTGGCCTTTGGATATGCAAACACAAGCACTGTGATTATACTTTCAAGGTTCATATTCCCAGGGAGCAGTAGTGCAAGGAAGAATGGGGAGAGGGGTACCTACAGGCTCATCATTCTGAAGCTAGCGGATGAGAAGTGGTGGCTGGAGTTTATTAGTTCTTCAATCACTCAAAGTCATTACTGCAGTAAATTAAGATTGCTTGAAGGCACACGGAGCAATTTACCTTACACGAAATAAAGAAATTACCAAAAGAAACCACGTTGGTTGCAATACTTCACACTTCCTTAGCAATTTTCATCCAAAGATCTCAAAGCATTCAGAGGCCAAAATCATCTAAAAAATGAGTCCCTATTTTGCTCAGAGGTTACTGCTTGCACAGATTTGTGTCTCTCTCTCGCTGAAGTTATCTGTGAGGCCTTTAGAGGTTCGAGGCTGTATTTACAACAAAAGTCTGAAAAGAGCAGTTCTACAGGCACGGGTTCATGCACAGCTGAAAGGCACATCAGGAAGCACACGGGACACAAACTGTACAAGCAGGACATCTGCATCACCACATCACCAGGTATTCTTGCACAGGTCTTACGGCATTTAACAGGAAAAGCACTTGAGAGCACAGTCTCTACAGATGGCTTTATTTGAGATAACTCTCTTGGGAAGGGCAGATACACCCACCCGTTATGCTTTCTCATCCGTAAACACATACCTTTGGATCACTGTATGCTTCCTCATTGCCTGCAAAGAAGTTTGTCCTTTCCTTTCTACAATATACAGTATGAAGTTACAGTTCAAAATTAAGGAAATAAACAAACAAACAAACGGACAGACAGACAAATAAATAAATAAATAAGACAAAGCACATTTGCTGAGATTGTATGCCCACTAGGGAGTCAAAATAGCAGTCTCTACCAGTGTGTGACACATTATGGGGCTTCAGGAATGTAAAAGCCATGGTCTCATGAAGAGAAGCATTCCTCCAAGGAATGCAGACAGGGAACTGAGGGCATGGGATTGACTTTTGCACACTTTTAACTACAGCTATTTCATTTTTAACATACAGTTCCCTTGGTAAGAGGTGAAATCCTCAGGGCATGGCACTGCAGAAGACTCATGATGGTGGCAGCTGAGGAGAAATCTGTAGGTCTGACTGTCAATGTCACACCTGTAGAGCTGATCGCAACGTTTGAAACAGCCCAGAAATGCACAGGTACAATGCTGACATAAAGCTTTATTAATTCTCTTCCCTTTTATATGCAAATTCTCTTCTGTGCATCACAGAATCTCATCCAATGACCTAATTTCACACACATTTCTGAACTGATTTATAAATAAACTGGTGGATGCACGCATAAATACATATACATATATATAAGCATTACATAAAACACAGAAAGACTGCATAAATTGCCAGTAAGGAGTTGTCAACACCCTCACCTGTGACGTCATACATTTTGCTTCAAAAACAGTTTTTAGGATTCAAATTTGCATTCTTCATTAAAGAGTCAGCCATCATGACCAAAGTATTTGGATATACTCTCTGACACAGATTATGCGGCATATATAAAAAGACACTTAACTGCTTAGTAACTCAGTGTATTTGAAATTATCAAATTGCCTTACCAGATCAGTTAATACATATGCTTAGAAACCTGACTGGGTATGATTCACACTCTAATCTAATGAACATTTTAAAATACATCGAATTATTTGGGGGCTTTGTTCTTTGGCTTTGGTTATGGGGATTTGATAGTTTTTCTCAAAGGGGAAAATGAGTTAGAATTTTCTGATTAAGCACAATTTAAAAATACACCATTTTTGGTCACTGTATATCCCAATTTTCTCTTCTTTCACTTTGGTGCTACATCCCCAAAAATAGTAATCAGTACACACAGAGCAGTACTGACCAGAGAGGGAATCCTACTCTTTTTAGTCCACTGGGACTATGTAACACAGTACGGGAAACATTCAGAAGTTTTCAGCTTTCTTTCAGGCACCAACACAAACCCAATTTCACAAGAATCTGGCCTGCTGGATGAGCACTGGCTCTGAGTTCTTGAAAAAATGAAGGAAAAAAAAAAAAAGACAGGCATACCTACGTATTTGCAAAGTACAGCAGTCTCCTGCCATTCAGTACAAGGTGGCTGCACATGCTTAGACACCTCATTACCATACCAGTATCAGCAGAGGCATTCAATACATTCAACATTTCACTTCTCAAAACACCATAGCTGCAGTGAAGTCAGTAGGGAGAGCACCTATTGATTTCAGTGGGGATAGGATACCACCATGAGTCTCTATGGAAAGTATCACACTTTTCATATTTGCCATGATACATTACAAGGCAAACTTCCACCATTATTAAGGATTAGACTTTTCAGAGATACAGAAATACAGTTAAAAAATAAATTCATTAGAAAGTCCTTTAAAAGAAGCCTCAGCAAATATCTCCTCTTATTAATGTGCTGTCTTTCTTTCCTTCCACAACATCACATTCCAAGATGTTTTGAATTATTTCATTCTCCACCAATTTTCACTGAAGTGTCAGACTCAAGGATCTCTATATACATTGATAAGTACATTGGAAGGAAAACATATATGTTGATAAGTACATTTAGCTCTGTCTGCAATCTATTTGTAAATAATAAAAAACTTACCTGTAGTACAGTGAAATTTTAATTTAAAACTTTGAAACATCTTGATTTGAAAATAGCTGACATTTAGTTTTACGTATTTTTAGTCATTTGTGAATTTCTGTAAGTTAAAGTTATGCAAGTGACTTCTAACAATGAGTGGATTTCTTTGGAAAGTTTTAGTGAAAAGCTTTGAAACACTTCTCTTAGAATCACAGAATCATTTTAGGTTGGAAAAGGCCTTTAAGATCCTCAAGGCTAACTGTTAACCTAGTCCAGCTCAAACCAGCACATCTAGCACTGCCCAGGTCACCACTAAACCATGTCCCCAAGTGCCATATCTACAATTTATCTTTTAGATACCTCCAGGGATGGTGACTCCACTGCCTCCCGAGGCAGCGTGTTCCAGTGATGACAAGGCTTTTTGCAAAGAAATTGTTCCTCATATCCAATCTAAATGTCCCCTGGAACAACTTGAGGCCATCTCCTTTTGTCCTATTTCTTGTTACCTGGGAGAAGAGGCCAACTCCCATGTGGCTACAACAAACTCTTTCATATAGTTGTAGAGAGTGACAAGGTCCCCCCTGAGCCTCCCTTTCTCCAGACTAAACAAGCCCAGCTTCCTCAGCTGCTCCCCTAAGATTTGTGCTCTAAACCCTTCACCAGCTTTAATACCCATCTTAGGACACACGCCAGCACCTCAATGTCTTTCTTGTAGTGAAGGGCCCAGAACTGGACACAGTACTCGAGGTTCAGCCTCACCAGTGCCAAGTACAGGGATCAACAGCTCTATTCCTGCTGGCCACTCTATTGCTGACACAAGCCAGGATGTCATTGGCCTTCTTGGTCACCTGGGCACACTGCTGGCTCGTGTTCAACCAGCTGTCAACCAGCACCCCCGAGTACTTTTCCACCAGTCATCTTTCCAGCCACCCTTCCCCCAGCCTGTGGCACTGGATGGGGCTGAGTGGTTAGTAGGTTGAATACACAGTGCCTAAGAAAACTATTTCTTAGCAGTTACTGATGGGGAAATATGTCATTAAATGTAGACTAAAGCATACAGGTATTGCAAAGATGGGCGAAATCATTGTTTTCATCTTCACTTTAGAAGAAAACAGATTCCATCACAAGCAAAGAGAACTAGATCCTGATAAACCAAATCTTAAACAAATGATCTTAAAGAAAACTTCCTTGCCTAAATTACACCAGTTTCTTGTACACAGGAAACACAGGGACATCACTGCTTCCATCTTGTAAGCCAAGCACTCATAAATGCACCACCAAGGACAAATTCCTCCTCAAAATTTGCCTTCTCAAATTTCTTCCTCATGCAATACCTTTGCAGTGGTTACTCCCTAATTCTTGTAGCTTATTGTAAATAAGCATTCCCTACTGTTATATTGAGTTAATAGCTGTGGAGAAGCAATACACCCTAGACTGACAAATTTCACCATGGTTCTCATTCCATCTAAACATAACACAGTCATCACTTAAAACTTTTTTAAAAAAATGGAAAGAAAAAAAAAAGAGAATGGTAAGAGTTTGGTTAAGAAGATAAAAAATACACTCTTCAGAACAGATTTGTTTTTCTCTGTAACTTCTAACTAGCTTATATGCACCCATGCACATATTTGTCTAGGTATTTTTATCCACCCCAGGACTCCAACAGTTATTGCCGCTGCTGGGAAAATAGAATAGGGAGTCACAATTATACCTAAGGATTTTAGTGTGTATCTTGTAAATTTTTAGCATTATGAAGGTTGAATGGACTTTCCTGGGTTGCTCACATCCTAGGTGGTGTTTAGTAATCACTAAATGTTTTCTCACATATTTTGAAAAAGCACCTTCAAGAATTCCAACTGAGACAATAAGATAACATGAAGACAAAACAGAAGACAAAGCTCAGAGCCCTGAAGGGGCTCCAAGGGGCAGTTCTGAGGAGCTATAATGGTGGCACCAGGGGAAATGGGTACCATGGGTCAGTTATAGATGTGACATATGTTAATTACCGAAAGTTATAAAAAATTGTAACATCGAATGGACATGCATGCACATGCTTTTGGTGTGCACCTGGAACCTTCCAATGAAGGGTTACTTTATCTATCTATCTCCACTAATGTTGTTTTGAGCAGGAATTTAGGCATCAACAGTATCACATCATCAAGTGTCTTCAGTGCACTTATCATTGTGATAAACATAACTCTCCATATTCTAACTATAGTCCTTGGGAGGTATGTCTGGGAAGTGAACACAGTCACTTCTGATACCCCCTCTGGGACTGTGCACCTCAGAGACTTCAAGGACATGTTTCCTTCCCAGGTCATGTCTAATTGATCATTGCATGTAAGCCTACATAAATATACAAGAATATTTCTAGAGCTGTGTATCAAGGAACTCTTCATTTACTTCCCTTCTCAATTTTCTTCTATCAGACATTGTTGTGACTAATTTCACTAAATTGTTAAAAAATACTTTAGTAACAGGCAAAATGCATTAATTTTGTGCAAAATTCAGGAATTAAAAAATAAAACAAAACCCACCAAAATCCCAACAGTCCAACTTCAAAGTTATAAAAGCAGATTTAAAAAAGCTCAGACCACCTTAGAAAATGGCAATATTCAGCTATATGCAATCTCCTTTTTATAACAAGGAACATAAAGTGATTGAGAGAAGTTAGGGCTATTGAGCCTTAACTATCAGTTCTCCAGCAATAAAAAGTTCATTGGTCTGTTACCAGCCATAGCTACTCTAATACACGCTCTCTAGGAAAAAAACCCCCACATTTTGGGTCCGGTTCTGATTACAGCTTGGCCAAACATAAAGATCTGATATGAATAACTCTCATGTTACCTTGACATGACTTTTTAGAGCTATTTCTAATTGGTTGGGTCCTTTTATTTTAATTATAGGTTGAGGTACAAATTCCACATTTGTTTCACTATAAACAAAATACTTTTTAGCATCTTTGGAAAGGGGTTATTTTTGGGAATACAAAGACACAGCTGCTACTTTTGCACACAGTTAAAACAGAATGATGCGTGCTGTTAAAAGGTGTGTGGTGTTACACAGCTACTTGCCTCAGGCAAAAGGGGGGTGTTAATGGAGAAAGAATGGGAGTCTCAAGAACAGCTTTCTCAGTCTCTAGTGGACTGTTCCTCAGAGGAGCTGGGACTACACAAACAAACATAGAAATTGTCAGAACCAGTGTGCAGAAGTTGTGGAGAATAGAGGACGTGAAGCTGGACTTGAAGAGAAGTAAATGGGGAAAAACAAGAGCACAGAGACAATGTGTGATGATAGTTGAGATTAGAAGACAGATGGTAAGCAGGAGTGTAGCATAGCTTATATATCTGTGCCAGAAACCACTAATACAAGGCTACTAGCTATAGAATCATATATATGCATATTTTATATGTATTATACATACACACACACATTCAGAAAAATGCATTATAAGACCTTTAAACAATACATAGATAAAGGCTTCCCCATCCATCTATTTCCTCAGCCATATGTTCCCAAGATATATTAATGAAGCAAGCTTCCACCTCAAACATATTCACTAGAAACCAGCAACATCAAGTGCCCTCTTTGCTGTGCCCTCCGGGCTGACAGAAAACAGTCACTCCTATGCATATTTTCCATGCCAGCCTAAAGGACAATCTGGTGGTGAATTTAAAATTAGGGGAAATTGCTGAACAAACAACAATTGTAAAATATTGAACAAATTGTGAAGGACTTTCAGAAGACTCCATCTAGCATTTCTTTAAATGCTGTATTTTTATATAAATCTTCATGCTAAAATAGCCCAATGTAAGAAAAAAAACCCTGGACAGAAGCTATTCAAGGTCCAAACTGTTCCCATTTCCATAACATTCTTCATCCCCTCACTACCACATCATCCAGTCTTATCTCTGCTCCTTGTGCTTGTAAAAATATATGCAAACAGTAATGGAACAAGTGACTGGGAGATTGCAAAATCCAATTTTCCTGCTCCTCATACAAATTTCCAATACACCAAAACACCTACCTATACTATCTTACTCGCTGCAGGAAACCCCATATGTTAGTTGCTGCAAAATGTATTTTAAAAGAAAAACTTACACCTCTAAACATACTTACACATACACCACTATAGACCATCCAAGACTAAGAGATCAATAATTACAATCATGAAGTTCTGTTCTATCACCATATTGTGCTTTAAAAAAAAAAAATCAATTTCTGGTATTATCTAATGTGTTAGATATTACATTTCTATTGAAATCTCTGCACTTACTAAGCCATATATATACCAAATACTTCATTTTCACTGTAGAGTAAAACAAGCATGGAAGAAAAAGTATGAACAGCATAAATCAACACTGGAGCCAAAAACGGGGGACTAAAGGCAAGGCAAACTCACTGGGTCCTGTGAAAGTTCATGGCTAGAGTCACAAACTGGTATCTTTCTCACAGCTGAAATATTTTGCCTAATGGTTCTATTACTTTCTCAAGCATTTTTCGGTTCTTCTGGGCATTAAGTCCTGTGGACATTGCTAGGTAATGCCTTCCAAAAGCTGACACATTTCCAGGGCTCCTTACAGGAGCTCAGAGGAATTCAAATTTTTTAACTTTTAAAATGAGACAGCCACAAGTTACTACTATTGTCAAAATATCATCAGTATGAAAACATATATATACACATTCACTTAGCAGAGTTCGACTCAATACATATTTGTTAATCTGCAGCATGCCCTCCCTGCTGAGGTTAAAATAGAAAAATGAAAAAAATCCCTTGGTAGATCGTATGTTAAGATTAGCCCTGGCTATGAGAAAGGAATTTTTGCAGGCAACGCTTGTTGAACTACTGAGACACTTGTTAAACTGCCAAAAGCATACTACTCATTAGGGCCTATGGCTTCTAAACCAGCCACTAATTTTTCAGTAGCTTCCTGTACTTCAGGGCACAAAAGACTGATACTGCTCTGCTTGGAAATAAAATTGTATCTTGGAGTCTGCACTTTATTATATACTAAACCAAGGTATATGGTGTCTAATTGAGGGCCAAACATGGTCTAGAAAGGAGTGAAACTTTTCATTCTAATGTAATTTGAATTCTACACTGGTAACAATATGATTTTAATATAGTTTTACATTAAGTAGCAAGGTTCACAGAAAAAAGAATGTTAAAAAATCAGAAGATCCCTTTGAAGAACTATTTTTGTTTTCTGTTATAAGCAGACAAAAAAAAGAGATCTTCATATTAAATGCTTCATGAAGAAGTGTGGCCTTGGTAACAAGCATTCAGTGAACTAAAACAATGGAGAAAATTAACAGAAGATGTCAATAGGATTTTTAAATCTCTTCTGTTAAAGTTGGAGCTGCATTTGTTTTAGTCTTATTTGAAGATCCTATGCTGGCCAAAAAAAACCCCAAAAGATATTAAAATCACCTCTTTTCTGTATAGTGATTAAATTTGTTTATATAAAAATCTGTAAAAAAGGTTTGTAGTTTTTGATGATTTAAGGAATTAAATTATATCCAAGAAAATATAAAACCATGTGCTTAGGGAGAGGATTCTGGAAGGCAGATAGAACAAAAGACTTTTTTATCACAAGAATTGTATGGCCACCTTGACCAGCATGGAAAACTGCTTTTACAATTACATTTTTCTGAAGGT
Organism: Poliocrania exsul; assembly: GCA_035041345.1. Classification (NCBI taxonomy): domain Eukaryota; kingdom Metazoa; phylum Chordata; class Aves; order Passeriformes; family Thamnophilidae; genus Poliocrania; species Poliocrania exsul. The sequence continues at coordinate 86,396,769 of JAWWLZ010000118.1, forward strand.
AGAATTCCCAAAGGAAAATTCATGATACCTCCACCAAGGCAAGAGGGATTTCCATTAAAAAAATCAGTGGGTATTTCCACTTCATCTTGAGTGACATTATAAATATGAACTAGAGGAAAATAAAATATGTTGGCATATAGTACCAAGTCTGCGTAATTATGTAAGAAATAAAAACTTACCTTTACAGCAACAGATAGTGAAATCTCGATTGTTTAAATAATTCAAAGATGGTCAAAGAGCAATACATGGGTTAACAGCTCAAATATTAGGGCACTGTTCGTCTCCATCTTTTTTAATGAGATAAAACCAGGTTATGTTTGAGCATCCTATTCAATCCCCTCTTAATGTCTTTATCCATGATCTGGACAAGGGGATCTAGTGCACCCTCTGTCAGCGGCAGATGACACCAAGTTGGGTGGTAGTGTTGATCTCCGGGAGGGTGGGAAGGCTTTGCAGAGGGGTCTGAACAGGCTGTATCAGTGGGCCAAGGCCAATTGTATGAGGTTCAACAAGGCCAAGTGCCGGGTCCTGCACTTGGGTCACCACAACCCCAGGCAGTGCTACAGGCTGGGGACAGAGTGGCTGGAAAGCTGCCTGCTGGAAAAGGGCCTGAGGGTGTTGATGGTTGCTAACTGAACATGAACCAGCAGTGTACTCAGGTGGACAAGAAGGCCAATGGCATCCCGGCTTCTATAAGAAATAGTATGGCCAGCAGGTCCAGGGCAGTGATTACCCCCCTATACTGCGCACTAGTGAGGTTGCACCTGAAGTCTTGTGTCAGTTCTGGGTCCCTCACTGCAAGAAAGACATTGAGGTGCTGGAGCGAGTCCAGAGAAAAGCAACAAAGCTGGGGAAGGGTCTGGAGCGCAAGTCTTATGAGGAGCAGCTGAAGAAGCTGGCGTTGTTTAGTCTGGTGAAAAGGAAGTTTAGGGGAGACTGTGCTGGTTTAAAGGTAAACCAGCAGGAGAAATGAACTCAACACGAGAGAGATTATAAGTCAGAGCTACAATTT
>JAWWLZ010000118.1:86397880-86410857 GCA_035041345.1 Poliocrania exsul
AATAGAGGGGGTAGAATACACAGCCTTGATCACCCCCACACAGTGCCAACTGGTCCCACCTGCTAAACTAAGACAGAGACCTTATTGCTCTCTACAACTACCTGAAAGGAGGTGTAGTGAGCTGGAGGTCACTCTCTTCTCCCAGATAGCAATCACTAGAACAAGAGAAAACAGTCTCAAGATGTGCCATTATCTAGGAACAATTTCCTCATAGAAAGGGTTGCCAAGCACTGGATTAAGCTGGCCAGGGAAATGGTGGAGTCATCTTCATATCCCTGGAGGTATTAAAAAGATATGTAGTAGATGTAACACTTAAGGACATGGTTTAGTGGTGGACTTGGTAGTGTTAACAGCTGGACTCAATGATCTTAAAGGCCTTTTCCAATCCCAGTGATTACGTGATTCTATAATCTTCTTGTGGAGGGCATTATTATGCAAAAAGAGTTTTGTTAAACATGCTCCCTGCTCACACAGTAAACAATATACCCTGTCATCAAACACCAAAGCATGAAATTTCTACACAAGTAGAAATGCTGATCACTAAATATTTCAAATCTGTATGCAGTCTCAAATAACTTCACAACATGCAGGGAACCCACATATCAAATCCACACCATGGGATCTTTGCTTCTTAAAACAGCATTGGATACATCACTGATCTGCATGGCCAATTTTGGATGGAAAAAGCAAGTGGAGAGGTTCAGGGATATTCTCAGCAATACGTACTTGTAAATGGCAAAGTTGTGCCTATGTACAAGAGGTACCTAACAGACTTAGACAATTGAGTTAACTACGTGAAATGTCTAAGTTTAAAAGTAGCAAACATGAACCTTTCTCATGAGCACAGACTATTGAACTTGCTGTCAAACTATCATTGTAAAATAATAATTTCTTGTACTGTGTATTATATACAATAAATTTATGTCTTTCTTTGGCAAAATTATTTGTATTCATAGCTAATTCTTAAGAAATTATTACCTTGAACAAAGCATGAGGCTTTGCTATCCAGGAGGCAGCAGACCTTATGGAACCCCAAACACAGCTGAAATTTTGGTACAGAGAGTGAAGTCAGACCCAGCTGCAGATATCAACCAAGCTGGTTACTTGGATTTATTATTATTGCTTTTCCTTGCAGCACTGCACCCTGAGCACTCTGCTGAGACCATGTATTCTTGGGAGCAAAGCCTAGAGATTATCCAAACACATAGGAAAGGAGTGCCACTGAGACAAGAAATGACCTGAAGAAAGAAAATGGACAACTGAAGGGAAGAGAAAAGCATTATCTCAATTTAACGAAAGCAGACCTGAGGTACAGGCAGACTCCACCTTCTCCAGGGTGGCAGCACACAAAGGTTAATTGTACCTCAAGTGTCTGTCCAATAACTTAAATTCCAGACTGATTTTTAACTAAAGTGAAATCAAGAAATATGAATCTCAGAGTACCACTAGCAGAACAATGACAAATTTTCTGGATGACAATGACTGGTAATTGCTCCTGACACTTGTTATAGGCTTGCTAGAAGTCTTACAGCTACAGTTATGCTCAGCATCAAGACAGTACAGTGGAACTTTATGAAGAATCAGATACTCTTGACTGCAATTTCTGGCAAATAAGCAGCTGAATTAGCAAAAGCCCCTCAAGTTAGCACTTCTGCAAATCCTTACCATTGAATTTCAACCAAAAGTACTGAAGTCATGGGAAATGAATAATTAAATTGTCTTAAAGTGACCTCTCCAGAACTGCTGGATTCCAGCACACACTGCAGTTATTGCTTATCAGTTGTGGTTAGACAACTCAATATCAAGGACTGTTACCTTTCAGATATTTAACATTAATTAAATTACAGAAAAACATTGATGTTTTCAGATTAGTATCCTTCTCTTGTGATTAATGACCATCCTGTTTGGCATCAGTGACAAATGGTGTCCCTCAGGGGTCACAATTGGAACCAATGTTATTTAATATCTTCATTAATGACATAAACAAAAAGATCAAGCGCTCCCTCAGCAAATTTTCAGGTGGCACCAAGATGAGTGGTGTGGTTGACACACCTGAAGGATGGGATGCCATCCAGAGGGACCTGGGCGAACTCAAGAAGTGGGCCTATGGGAATCTCATGCGGTTTAACATGATCAAGTGCATGGTGCTGCACATAGGTTGGAGCAACCCCCAGTATCAATACAGGCTGGGGGATGAAGGAATTGAGAACAGCCCTGCTGAGAAGGATTTAGGATTGCTGGTGGATGAGAGGCTGCACATGAGCCAGCAATGTGCATTTCCAGCCCAGAAGGCCAATTGTATCCTGGGCTGCACAAAAAGGGGCATGGCCATCAGGTTGAGAGAGGTGACTTTGACCCTGTATTCTGCTCTGGTGAGACCCCACCCAGAGCGCTGCATCCAGCTCTGCGGTCTGCAGCACAGGAAGGACGTTGACCTGTTGGAGTGAGTCCAGATAAAGTTGTTTAGAGGGATGGAACACCCCTCATGTGAGGAAAGGCCAGGAGATTTGGGACTGTTCAGCCTGGAAAAGAGAAGGCTTTGGGTGATCTCACTGCAGTCTTCCAGTACCCAAAGGGGAGCCTACAACAAAACTGTAAAGGGATTTTCTACAAGAACATGTAATGACAGAAAAAGGAGGAAAGGGTTCAAACTGAAAGAAAGTAGGTTTAGATTATATGTTATGAAGAAATTCATTACTGTGAGAGTAGTGAGGTGTGGGCACAGGTTCCCCAAAGAAGGTGTGCATGCCTCATCCCTGGAAGTTGAATGGAGCTTCAAGCTAAGTGGTCTAATGGAAGACGTCCCTGCCCATGGCAGGGGGTTGGAACTTGATAGTCTTTAAGGTACCTTCCAACCCAAGCCATTTTATGATTCTATGATTCTAAGATATGAGTGGTCGTAGCATTATTCCCATATCCTGAGTTCTTAAAATTACAAATTCAAAATTAATAGACACATATTGGTACAGGAGCAAGATATCATTGATAAACCTGATGTCAAAATATTGTTTCTATCAAAGTGCTTATTCTGTCATTTGGAGAAGAATACAAAATTTTTAGCCCCAAGCTACAACATATCACAGATTTGAAACACCCATCTCTTTCCTTCTTTCCTTAGTACAACCTCCAAGATGTCCTACATCCTTGAACCTTCCTTTGCACTCACTTGTGTCTCTGCCTCTCCTCCATCTTCTCTTTTTTTATCTAATCAATATCACACATTCAGGAGTGAGTGGGTTTTTTTGAGAGGGGTGGGCTGCTGCCCTTAGTTTGCACACTTGTGCTCAGCAGCAGTCTGTGTACAGTAGCGTTTGTTTGTGTAGCTGTGAAGACACAGTTACATGTATTTCAGTTTGACATTTCATTGTGCATTGCTTGTCAAGCACATTGGGGCAGACAACTCTTCCATATTAACGTGTGCATCCTTCAATCCTTAAGGTCAGCCAAAACAGCCAAAACTTCACTTTAGAGCAACACTTTCTCCTGCAGTCACCTCGTCCCCAGTGTAGCACTGATATACTGATATACTTCTTTGCCTCTTTCATATCCATCTTCTGTCTGCCAAGATAGTCTGTTTTTCAGCATTTTGGAAACCTCACTACTTTCTCCAACATCTAGCAAAGGAAAAGCTAGACCAGCCCAGGAGTGTCAAGGTTTAGTTCTGTGTTAACCACAGTATTAATGTGACAGTCTTTAACTGTGAAATAAGATTCATACTCTAGCCAAATTAGGTCTTCTACACAGGGGAGAAAAAAAGGCGACGAAAAGCTGGAAATGCTCCTCTTCCCCTTTCCAGCTGTTGTAGAGGATGGACCACACAGTGCAGGATCAAGGCAGAGACTTCTATGCCACCTCTATAGGATTTAGATGCTGTTTCCTTTCTTCCCTCCCTTTCCATTTTACCACTGGGGAAAATGCAGAGAACAACTAGACGCTTGAGATGGTGGGATCAATGCTAGAAGCAACCAATCAGGCCCCTGATACCAACGAGGGAGTGAAATAAGACTGCCTAACATCATGCTTGCTCATCCCAAATGACACTTCTTAAGAACTGGAGCAAAGCTTTGTAATGCCGTCTCCTAAGCTACTGTTTATGATATGCACAGCCACACACACACCAGGAAGATGTCCACACACTGCCTGGGGACTGAAGAGTTATCCCTACCCACCAGAGTGTGGTACTGGGGGAAAACTACAGAAAACTACCAGGGACTTTTCCCAGCCAAGAGCAGCTACTGATTCAGCAAAGAAGGAACCTTTACACATTCAGAGCACTTTATATGTTTTTTATCAAGATCTCTACTGTACAGTGATCTCTTTGGCCCCAGTTGTTCACCTTTCTTCTCACCTGCTCAGTCTTTTAGCTGTACTTGCACTCTCACTTCAAATGTCAATGACCTTTACTCCTTTTTCTTTCCATTTAGCCAATTCCTTTTAGCTCCATTCTTCACCCACCCAAAAAAAAAAAAAAAAAAAAAAAAGAGATGCCACCTTTAATTAAAAACAAAAACACACAAACACACACCGTTCCCTCAGGCACTGAGCCTGCACAGATTAATATGTACATGCACACAACCTCCAATATGTCAGGCTGGAGATGACAAGGCTGGACAGATGCACGGGACGTGGCACCCTGCCTATAAACCCTGAGACTAACAAAACATTTAGAGCTGCCTTACAGCTGATCTACTTGTGCTCTTTAAACCTCATCTCCCTTCTGTCTTCCTCCTGTTAGGAAGGTAAACTCCCGGTGTGGGGCATTTCTACAACCCTCCATCATGCTGCTCCTGTGACAGCAGGGGTCTTTTCCTAAACAGAGGAAGCATTCTTCTTATAAGTAAAAAGATTAAAACAAATTCCAACTATTTAAAACCATAAAAGCCCCAAAATTCTGAGACTGAATTAACACAGCAAATTGTTAGAAAAATAATAATGTCAATTATTACTATCAGATTTAGGAACTCAAAGATATGGCTGGGCTGGGTTTCCAAGTCCTCTGCGACAAACCAGGAAACCAAACCATCCCTTTTTTAAACCAGATCAGGCCTCTTACACAGATCTACCTTTCACTAAGAAGGTTAGAGGCAGCCAAAATATTCTCTATATACTATAAAATGCTGATTTTCTGGGAATGTTGAATTCAAATTAACCAAGGTGTGCACTTCCTTCTTCAGTCAAGCTATGTTTCTGGATGCTCTCACTGTACTATTCAAGCCTGCTGAGATCTGTGAAAGCAGCTCTGCCAAGCCCCAAGTGTCTGAACCTAATGACTCAGGCCCTTCTCTTCACAGTCATGAGACTGGCTTACACTCCAAGCATTTCTGATCCTTTGTGTTCTCTACTTGCCTTCTAATTTATTTATTATCATACTGAAAATAAATGTTCACCTCCTCCTGATTTGTGAGCTTAACCATCTCCAGTTCAAGCCCAAAGTGAAACAGACACATAAATAAGCAAGTCTGAGGTCTGCTACCAAAGAATCCATCACTTTTCATTACCCAATTCTCAGTGCGCAGAAGTGCTATTTTACGCTTGTTCTGTACTAGATGAATAGGCAGCTGCATCACTCACAGCCTACTTCCAGACTCCCATCCCAGCTAATTCCAGTCTTCCCCTCCCATCTCTCTCCTGTCATATATTCCTCCTGTCTGATCCCCACAGCCCTGCCTGTAATGCCCTCTGAGTGCAACTTTTTATGCTTTAAGGGACATGTACTTTCTTACAGTTTCCCATACACTTGCCATGTCCTTTCCCATTCTTGCTGTCCCTCCCAAGGCCATAGCCCAACTCTAATCCTCTCTCTTAATTTCTCCTCTCCCACTGCAACTAAGCAACCACAGCTTTTCTGGTGAATAGCCTTGCCAGCACAATGCAAAATGCTGACTATTTTGCAGCCTTTGCTCATTAATCTTGTGGTTACCTTGTAAGGGCATTTAAAGCACCTTAGGTAACACAAAGCTTAATGCAATAAAATAAAACAGCAATTTTATCAAAAAAAGTATCTCAGTTTCACTGATGGCAGTTTAATGATAATTCACATTCAAAAGGTACTGCTTCTCATGTGGAAGGAAATATGCTCTTACCTCAACAGCCATAATATTATTTGAGAAAGATTCCCAAAGGAAGGATAGTCATCTGAAAAAATCACACAGGAGGGATCTGAAGAAAGCAACATGCTGCTACACAGGTCTGAAAGCACAATCATAAGTGTTGACTGAGCTGAAATTTTTCCCATTGCTGTCTGTGTTCAGCAATGAAACCCAGAGGGCCCGGGGACCACTTCCAGTTGAGGAAATAGTCACCCAGCATGTGCTCAAGAGAGGTCCATGCTGGTCAGCTACAGAAACCCCAGCCTGCTGCCAGGCTCCCTCCTCTCCCTACTGCCCACGGCTGGAAAGCCTAGCTTACAATAGCGACTGGCTTCCCACCCCGTTCCTCATTCCTGACATCAAGGAGGAGTACCACTGGAAATCTCTGGTTTGCCTGTGAAAGTAACTGGTGTGTCATCTCTCCCTGCCCTGAGCTGGACTCATGAGCCTTTTGCTATATTTTCTCTTCCCTGTTCAGCTGAGGAGGGAAGCAATAAAGCATCTTTGGTGGGCACCTGGCATCCAGCCAGAGTGAACCCAGCACAGCACACAGCAATAAAAGCTTTCCTGTACTCTCTGTGGCCTTGGCTTTTGCCTAGGGGAAAATGTACTTTTCCTTTTACTTCAGGGAAAACACTTTTAATTTTCTTGTTCATTCAGTTCTTGGCCTCTGACAAAGAACTCAAAAGGGTGGCAGTTGCCGAAGTTACTTATTGATTTTCTTAATTTATTTATGAATGCCAGACATGTGAGTGCCTGTCTTCAAATTTTAACACCTGGTATTTCACACCATTAAGTAAATTGCCAGGAAGATTAGATCCTTTCCACCTCTGCAACTTTCACATAACGAGTGAGTTGCCCTCCCAGAAAGTTCATCAAACTTTGGCTTTCATAGAAAGCTCTCAAATTTAGGGCCTGTTCACTGAAGCCATATGTGAAAGTTCCCTGACTTTTCTACTTTAAGAAGGCTTTTCTCTGCGGTCTCAGTTGACCTCCATCCTTCTACCAGTACACAGGCAGGAAAGCTCTGCTTTAAGATGAAATACAAGCAATAGGAAGGAGAGGGAAAAGTTAAAAGGCACAGTATGAGATCAATAAGACACTTCAAGGGTTATCCCATGTACAATATGTTGCAGTAATCCAACAGAATGTGACAAAAACTGTGAATCAGTCTGTCAAGGTCTTGATTTCAGAGAAATATGGCAAACACTTAAATGCAGACAGAAAGTTCAACAAGGGGAGAGCTGAAAGCTCTCCCAAACTACAAACTCTGTCAAAAACAAGAGGGCAAACCACCTCCATAATAGGAAGCACTCCTTTTGCTGCTGTTCTTGTCAAGAGGCTTCCCTCATACTGTTCATGCCATTAATTTTTCTTTACTTTTGATCCCATGCAGAGTAAATATCAAGAAAGAGAGAGTCGAATCACCTTGGCTGAGTGAAAGATAGAGCACTGTCTCACTGGCCATGTAACTAAAACTCCACAGCTGCTTTTCTACATGGACTATTTAAAACTGTTCAGACAGGGATAAGCTTGGAAGTGGAAACAGCCCCAACAGAAAAAGGGATGTTATAAGTGAACAAACCTGCTGAATCCCTGAACTGATGAGTCAAGTCCAAACAGCTCCTGTGGATAGTTATTTTATGGTGAGTGCAATAATTTTGGAAAAAAACTTTTTTAAGGGATGATGTTTTCCTTTAAGTTAATGTAGTTAAAAAGAAACCCCTTGCAAAATAAATTATGAAGATATTTTGCCTGTAAAAGTGAGAGTTTTTAAATTCGAAAACTACAATCAATATCAAATCATCTAAAAACACAAAATACAAGAATCATAATATATTAGTGAGGTTCTATATTCCTACAATAGATTTCTCATTAAAAAGTCAATATCTAATTTGGCTTGGAAATACAAGAAAAATGTACTGTGCATTTAATCTCAAAGGAATTTACACACTTTTTACATGTACGCTAGCAGAATCAATTCATGTAATTCTGCAATTTCCACCTTCAAGTAAATACAGTTCCTTTCTATGAGTATATTGAAAAAGAGCTTTTTGGAGAAACCAAAGGAAAACAAAATACACAATTAAGACTGTAGGAAATTAGGAGTATGCAGAACACACAGTAATAAAAAAATGCAGATACACTTTTGAACAGTGATAAAAAAGTAGGGCACTTTTTTTTTTTTTTTCAGAAAAGTAGGTAGCCATGCCTTGATTTCACTTTTCTTGTTTATTTCCTGTGTAAGGCTTGGGAAGTAACTGAACAATTACTGGATGCATTTGAGAAAAATGTTTCCTTCTCTTAAATTCAAGACTTATGCAGACATATCCCATTTAAACAGACTCAACAACTCTTCAGTCTCACTCCAGTTAAGGGATGTGCTTCCAGTGAGACTTGTTCCAAGGCAGAGTCACCACAGTTAATCAAACTCAGCAGAGGCACAGCACCACAGCAATACAATGTTTTGCTGGTCCATGGCAGCAACTGTGTCACTTGCCCCTCTGATATGACTGCAGGCAAAATTGTTCCTAATTTGCAGCTCCTGAACAACTTTCACCAATGCACTCTGCATGTTTTCAGCAATAATAAGCAACACAATGTTGCAATTAAAATCCATAAAATAACTTGTACATCTATCAGTACAGCCTGGTTCCATACTCTTAGGCACAGGCACATATACACATATAAAACCACTTTTAGTTCTCATCCATAAAGTGAAAACCCATTACCCTGATACTTTGCAGGTAGCATCCTGGGCCAAAATCAATAGAGTTAAACTAGGATGATCTAGAGCCCTCATAAATTCTATACTTTCTTCTCAACTGCCCAGCCTCATGTTCCATGCACTCTGTCAACCAGCTGCCTTCCTGTTCTACATCTAAAGCTAAAAACACATGGCCAGCAGAATGTTAAACTGTAGAGCTGAAGGTTGTTGAGCATTGTCAAAATTTTCACAATAAGTAACAGTACAAAGGAGACTTATCACCTAAAGTAACTAAAACACTCATGGATTTTTCACATCCCTTTACTGCTCAAGCTTTCACATTTTTTTTCATCTACATCTGTGCAATAGCACTAAATTAGTACAAAATTTAGCCTCCTGATGACAAATGTCAAAATGATTCTACAGTTAACACTGCAAACATGCAAAAGTGTAATGGCTTTATTTTGAAAATAACTTCATATGAAAGGTTAATTAAAAACCTAGGGAATAATAATATAATTTAAAATTACTGTGCTTTCTTGGAACATGTAAGTGCTAAAGAAATTGTGTAAAGAAAAGAGATAAGAAAGCTGAGACAGCCATTACATCTGTTTTTGCATAGCTCTTGATGCTTTTTCCAAGACCAATAGAATCATCAAAAGAAAACAGTTACACTAACAAATCATGGCTCAAAATACAACTAAACATATACAATCATCCACTTCCAAAATGGTCTTTTCTTACATAAACTGCTTGGTTGACATTTGTCTTAGAAGTTCTATTACTGAAAATTTGATCTGTAAAATATTTTAACATGATTAATACACATAGATGCAAATAGTCCATAGTTAATGTAGGACTGTAGGTTTTCTAAATATCTGGAAAGAGAACAATGTACCAATACAAGTATTACAAAATCCTAGTTTATGGATATGATTTTGAATCCTTCACATTATATTCAAAGACTTTAGAATTAATATCCATTTTAACAAAATGCAGATAAAACCTTGGTGAGCAGTGGCTACAAAATTTTTAATGCAGGCTAGGCTCACAGGCCAAGCAAGATTTGTATAAAATGTAGCATCTTTTGTTAGACCTGCTACCATAAGATGTAGACAGAGTTTTGGATGCATAAATACTTTGATCATCTCACAGTATGCAGTATTGGTAACCAAGAGGAACACTTGAGAATACACTTCACACTTAGGTCATTCAAGTATCTGAAGACTTCCTTTAGCAATTTTCAGACGAAATGCAGCGCTCTGTTTCTTGCTAGAAGAATAATGTCCTCTTTCTCTGCAATATAATAGAACTTACACAAAAATAGCAAAGTTGGGCTGTGTTCCATTCATGAGCAATGTCCTAATAAATCTCACATAATGAAGTTTTTAAAAAAACTCTCTATATTAAGGATCTTGAAGTAACTGTATTTTGATGTAAGGCATTTAAGCAATTATTCTAGCAACTAATGTTTATCTACTGCCCAAAATACACAGAAAATTATTCTTTAGTTACACCTCAGATCCTCAAAATTTGAAACAGTGAATTTGCTAGATCCACCACTACCACCACTAAAAAGTGTAGCTCTTTCTGCTAGGTTCACCCCTGAACAAAAGGCAACTCTAAGGGCATCTACCGATCTTCAGTGATTCCAGGAGGGCTTAATATAGGAAAGACCCATGAAAATATGCAGAGATTTCAAACACTGCACATTTTTATTACAGATACCTGAAAAATCCCCATATAGGCAGAGATATTCCCTTACATTCAACAGTATTAACATGAGCAAAGTACATAAGCAACGTCCTGAGACTGAAAGTGAGACACACCTCATGTGAACCAACTCAGAAATTAGTGCCCAAATAGGTGCTCTAATTCAATCTAGAACTGTCTGGAAACAGCTATCCATCATGCCATGTCACTTCATGTCTCTGAAGAGGCAAGTATGAATGGCTTTGTGCATGTCATTATTCTGAAAATTGCAACTAGCTCTTCTTGACTCTGTAACAGTGCCAGAAAATGTAGTTGGAGCATGGCTTTCTAGTTGAAAACTCTCTCTGGATGTAAGTATCTGACATGCAATCAAATTTTGAGGATGATTACTTAAGTTATAAGTTCAAGGAATTACAATGCTATCCTATCAATTGTCTTACCTAAGAAACTATTATATCAAACTCATAATGGTATTTTTTTCTGCTGCTTGTAGTGAATACCAAAAATAAGTCTGACTAACATTTACTGCCTAGATTCCAAAACTAGGAAACACCATCAACATTGCATAATATTTTCCTGTATCTATGAAGTATAAAAGAAGGAATAAAACAATTGTAACTCTTGGCAGATGTAGAGATCTAATGAAGTATCTGCATCCTTACAGATCCAATACATGAATTTGACTGAGGTAAATCATACAGACCTGGCAAGGTGTAAATCATTCCAGTAACTGTAAATTCATGCAAGTATTTCCAAAAAGCAGAATGAAATCACTCTGTGTTTTTAACTGATGACATAAAATTTCCTTACATGTTTTATCACTGCCAGGCATTAAAGTCAGACTATAGGAACCCAAGCTTTTTCCCCCAAAATGTAACTGCATGCCAGCATCTATTAATTAAAACTGGTAGGCCCAGGGGAGAAGACAAATGCAGCAGTCACCACTGGATAGAGTGAAGGAGAAGGCAAGACTGGCTAGAAATTATAATTGCCTCTAAATATTGGCAACCCAAAATAGAATTTCAATTTTGTCATTTTCCACCTTCAGTAATGCCTGCATCCCAACCAGCCTGAACACAAGGGCAGCAGTATTTTTTAAATAGCCTTTTCTTAAGGCATTAAGCTCAAGTCTTAAAATGCTTAGTAACCCCTTCATGAAGGAAGCACACCACAACTTTATTAGTTGCTTTCCTATCCAAGGATGCAAAAAATTCTTCAGAGTCTTCAGAAATGAAAGGCTATCAACAAGACCGAGAATTTCAAATCTCTCTTAATGTTGTTCTCCCTCTACTATTTTCCAGAAAAATAAACAACAGGACATCCCACCCCCAGAGAAGAAGTCTCTTCTGCATAATTCTATTTAAGATAAGTTTATAACAACTCTGTACTTTGACAAGTTTCTGCCCTGAGATCATGTTCTTTCATCTTTCTGCAGGGCACAGATAATGACTATGAATTTGGAGAATGACAGACTTCTTAGTCTGTAAGTATTAGTGCAGTATCAGACAAAGCTGGGAATGAAGCTTTGGCAGTTTCTTGTATCAAGTGGAGAATCATGTGGGAAGATGCATGCACAGAAAAAATGCCCTGCGCATTTCAATAAAACCACTTAAACTGGGACCAGAAAAGAGCTCTGGACAGCAGCTGCAGCTCAGACCTTACAAAAGTTCAACATATGCCGAACTGAAGCCCATGTCTAGAAGATGGTAGGGATGGTTACTACTGCCTGTCATCCCCTGTCACCTCATATTCTTCTCTCTAAGGAAATGCCTATCAATCTTCTATTGTCTGGTGACATCTCCTGCTCATCCCTTGGTAGTGAGATGGCTCCCCATTAGAAGAGTCAATGACTGTTTCATAAGTGCCTTGCTGTGTGACTGTGTGCAGTTGTGAATACAGTTTGCCTGAATATAGTAGTCTCCTTAGACTACTGTGTCCATCTTCCTGTGAAAAAATCACTATCTGTTCTGTGAAATTCCCTGAAAGTCATGAAAACACTCCTTGCAATTCTAAGGTCATCACAAGTTCTCTCCTATATCAGAACACACTTATGGCCATGCCTGGCCTCAGAGTAGTGAAAACTTGAAGTCTCAAATGTTAAATTCTTTCTGACGTTTCCATTGGCCAAAAGGCCACAACAGTTTCTGCACTGCTCAATTCTCTCTCTCTCTCTCTCTTAGCAAAGACCTTGGACAGCAGAGAGGAAGGGGCCAGAAGCAGTGACTGCAATCCTCCCACTGAATGATTTGAGAACATGTTAGAAACTGGTCTCTCTTGTAAGCTTTAAAACATTCAGCATAAGGACATGCCAAGTGTCTCAGGTTGGCTTAAGCTTTCCTACCAACCCTAGACTGTCTCCTCCCTTCCCCCAAAGCTCTCCCTGCATAGGGGAAAAAAACTGCAGAGAAAAGAACTCAAAAGAAACCGAACTGAATTAAAAAGGAATTATATTTTCTAACATCCACAAA
>JAWWLZ010000118.1:86410957-86436451 GCA_035041345.1 Poliocrania exsul
AACTCCCTGCCAGAAAGCCAGCCAAGGAGGAAGGAAGAAAAAGAGTAAACCTCCTCCCCTGTTACATGGAAAAGCACATGTGGAATACTTTGTAGTGTCCACTTCCTGGATACCCTGGTTACTAAGGAAGCCATGGCTAAACCCATGACACCAAGTCCTGCGCAAAGAGGATAATCCCATGCAGCAGTACATGCTGGGGGTCACCAGCTGGAAAGAAGCTCTGCAGAGAAGCAACTGAGAATTCCTGGTCAACAGCAAGTTGAGCATGAGCCAGCAATGTACACTTGCAGCAAAGAAGGCCAATGCCATCCTGGGCTGCATTGAAAACGCATTGCCAGCAGACTGGAGAAAGTGATCTTTGTTCTCTGCCACAAAACTGGTGAAACAACATCTGGATGCTAAGTCTACTTCTGGTCTCCTTGGTACAGGAAAGACATGCTGAAGCCAGTGCAGCAAGGAACAGCAAAGACAGCTAAGGATCTGAAGAACATGACATGATGAAAGGCTGAGAGGGTGGGGACTGTTCAGACTGAGGAAAGAAGGCACACAAGGATCTTAACATGTATAGATCCCTAGTGGTGAGGATTAAAGAAGACAGAGCCACACTCTTCCAAGAGGTGCCTGTAAGAGGACTAGAAGCAGTGGACACAAATTGAAACATAGGAGATTCTATCTGAAAAACAACACTTTTTACTTTGAGGGTAGCTGAACACTAGAAAAGGCTATCCAAAGAGGTTGTGGAGTCTCTATCCTTGGAGATAATCAAAAGTCACCTGCACACAGTCCTGGGCTACCTGCTGCAGGTGGCCCTGCTCTGAGCAGGGGGTTGGACTAGACAATCTCCAGACTCCTGCAATCCTCCAGGTGTAATATTGTTACACCATGGATTTGTACACTCAGGTGTTAGGATCAGCATTGGCACTTCCAGGAACAATTGCAAGGCAATGTTTGAACAGTCTATCTGGGTGATTCTAGGGCTTAAAACACCCATGCACACAGCAGGCAACCTGCACTCTGCTCCCTGCGCTACCGTAAGGTCTGAAACATGGTAGTTCCAAACTCATTTATGTACAAAGAAAGAAACAAAGGCTCTTAAGCAGCAGTATCCATTCCCCCTGCTCCACTGCACAGGAAGTGAAATTCATATTACCATGGAAAGAATAAATAAGAGGGAGTCTGAATCAGATGAGAAAATCTTGCTGTTGTTTCTCTATTTTATCCTTTAATTCCTTGGTGCCAAATGCACAACCAGTTCCCAGAACTCTCAATTCCTCCACTGTTTCTCAGTGGGATTAAAGATAGGCTTTAGATCCTTTATCCTGGAGATAAGATAAAGACAGACTTGTTCGTGATGGCCCCTTGACTCTTGCTTTTTTTCTGAAAAGTGGTCCAGTTTCACCAGAAAGGAGGAAGAATGATCTTACCTTTCCTTCCCTACTGTTTATGGAATGACAATTATCATCAGGGGATTTATACCATACAGGCTAAGAATGTCTTGAAATCCTACTTCCCTATGTTGCCCATGAGTGCTATACAAAATGAGGGTGACAGCAGCTGCCACTGTGATTTTAGCAGTATTCAGTGTGGTTTTTTGTCAATGTTATGTGTGGTCCAAGTTCTAGAAAGGAGGAGGGAAAGAAATTGTCTCCAGGATACTGGTTAAGAGTGCAAGCCTTCTAGTCAATTGGTTAATCTCCAGTTACATAAGAGTAGTGCAGGCTGGAAGCTTCAACATACCAACAGAAAATTATACAAGGGTTATCTTGCAAAGCCTCAAACAGATATTCTCATCAATTGCAAGTGACTTCAGGATTTGGCAGCCATGAAATATTAGCAGCTGCAATATTCCTGTTGATTCTAAAGACTTGAGTTCAACTAAAATCAAGTTTGTGTACCATACTAGAGGGTCAAAATAGTGTGTTAGGATCAACTTCTCCCTAGTTACCAACTGCCATGAAAAATCTTGAGATAACTCTTAAGCTGGGAAGGTTTCAAGTACCTGCTACCCTCTCTACTGAAACTACTCAATTAGATTTATAAAACTGCAAAGAACCTCCCGTGTCCGAGTTAACTTTCCTACTATTGCCACTACCTTGGCCAACAATCTCAGTCTTTTTAAATCCCATCAGCAGCATAGTAAGAGTTTTTGTTCCAACTTAAATTTGCTCCAGCAAATGAAAGCCATAGTAACTAGGAACCACCTTCTAATTTCTGACCAAAATATGAACAAGACTGGAGCTAAACCGTATTCACAGCTGCCACAGCTTAAACTTAGTACTTGACTAACCCAATGACTAACACAAATACATGTAAGCATAAGTATATACATATATATAATTCTGTGATTTGTCTCTAAGGTTGAAATTTGCTGTATATTAACTGTTTTTGTTTCCCTTCAAGGCACCTTATACCCTTAAAAATAGAGTTCTCTCAGGCTATCCAGTGTTTGAATATACACTTCAAATTTTTAAACTATTTTTCCTTTCATTCCCCCCCCTCCCCCCCGCCGCCCATTTTTGCAAATGATGATTTGTTTCTCTCTTCAGTCTCATTGAAAACTTACCCTCTCATGTTTCTTCACAATTTTTTTGTCACATCAGTCACCTGTTGGGCAATATCTGGACTTCAGGCTAGACATCAGCCACTCTACATCAACTTCTTCCCTTCCAGCTACAGGAGTATCTACCAAGTAAAACAGCAAAAAATGCCTTGGATGTGAATTAGTTTGCAGTGGAGACCATGGCACATTTCACTATTGTCCTATACAAACATTTACTCGTATAGGAACAGCTTGGGTGTCTAAGGCCAAGTTCCAACCAAAGGAGTTGATAGAGCCTATAGCCTTCAGAGAGATGCACAAAATCAGTCACAGTTAGTGTGAAACAGGGAAGCAAGAGTGGATGAGAGTTGAGTCTACCATGGTAAAGCCCCACCTACTCAACAGACTGCTCTCCATGCTGCTGTCAAAGGTGTGGCATGCAGGAAGATGATGTTCTCCCAACCACAGAGGAACAAACCACAAAGGTCTGAAGCCCCAAGATGAGATGGAGGACCTGCTTCCTACTTCCAGACCTCTCAGTATTTTAAATTTCTCTGACTCTTTTTAAAAAGGCTCCACTAATAGCCAGCCCTGTGTAATCAGGAACATTCACCATGAGAGCCAGGCAGCTCCTCTGCAAGGAGAGCTGTTCCTGTTGGGCTTGACATTGAGTTAGGCTCCTGAGCCCATATGCTTTGGGAAGCCAAACTGTTTCCACAAAGTTATAATGCAGTGGCACTTGTCTAGGACACAATTTCTTCAGGCTGGCAAGTGTACTGGGAATAGATAATCACTTTCTAACCACCAGACTATTAACCTCATATAGCTGGAAGCCGTATCACTGCCTGTCCCCTTCATGTTAGGAAAGTGGCCATTGCTGTGACAACAGCACTTTGAGTTCCATCCTGAGTGTCAATACGCAATGCAGAGGTTGTGTCAGGTCTTTCAGAGAACTTAGGCAGATGACTACATAGTTGTGACTCCCAGAAAAGCTTAGCTGTAAGACAGACTGCAAACAACTCAGCAGCCAAGGCACTCCCAAGCTCTGGTGCTATGTGCCCTGAACCTACAAGAAAAAGTGCACCTTTATGGAAAGATTTCATGGACTGCTCTCAAGGGGGCTCAGTTTTTACTCAGTGCCAGGCAAGCATCAAAGTGCTTATGTGGATTTGAGTCTACAGTGCTATACACAAGGCTGGGAATGCACTTCACTGCATGAAGGCATAGATATGGTCTCCGAAGTACCTAGTAACACTGCCCCTATTATGGAAGGAATGCAGAATATGTCTTTGAATGTGAAGGCAATTTCAAGGCAATCAGCTAATGTTAAAGTGATCCTCAAGCCAAGGTACACCTGTTCATAAAAGAAGCAAAAGAAGAAACCTTCACAAAAGCCAAAACTCCTCAACACATTGTTCCAAGGTATTCAACAGGTCATAGGATAGAAAAGTGTTTCCCTTCCACAAACACCACCCACAGCGGTGGGTGATATTGGAAGTGTACAGGGAAGATGGGGTCTCTGTCACTGGCCTGGAAAAATAAAGTCACATGGGCCAGTACAAGTCTTATGACTTTATCCTAAGGGGGTGACAACCTCTTTTAACCCCAGGCTGCTGAAGGAAACTCAGCAGGCCAACATACTGGCAAATGGGGAAGTTCCTGGAAAGTGATGAGCAGGTGGTCTCAAACCGAAGCATTGCATTTCTGTCATCTCCAGCACAAGCAGTGAAAGCAGATCGCTGTCCATAGTCCTGGCTCCCTGTAACAGCGCCCTGCTCTCTGGCTGGCACACTGCAGTACATGCTGATGTCAGCATGAACTGGCAGAGAGGGTTTACAAGAAGGCTTTTAGCTCAAAATCAGAAACAGGGATCAGAAAGACAGAGAGGTACAGACCTGGAGGAAAGGGACACAGCCTCTTTACCAATGACCTTAATAGCCTTCACTTCTCCTGAAATCCATATAGTCTGCTCACAGAAACACTTCAAATTCCCCATGATCCATAATTTTATGGTGACCATGTGAAGAATACAGTTGTTTAACCAATAATTCTTCCTCCATTTTTCTGCTATGAGGAGTGTTGGAAAGGAAAATTACAAGTACAGTTTTAGAAACTTTCATTGCTATCAGGACATCCAGAAAAGGAGAGAAACGCTGCACCCTTTTTAGCCCTTATGATTCATGAGACAGCACATATCCGGCCTCTGATCAGCCCAGGATTGAAGGTAGCCTACTTTGCAGCACTGTTCTCAGCTTCACTTCCAGGCAAAATTACAGATTTGCATGTGGGTGTTACAGATGGAAACATTTCTCCACCAGGTGGTTTTAAATGAAAACTGGTGGCACTTTTGCTGAGACATTTGAATAATCAGAAAATCTTTTAATGAAGATAATAGGGATGGTGACAATATATGACTTTTATAATATAGCTGTGTCATCTGATAGCACCGTTGTATATTTGCAACAAACCTTTATAAAATTATGGGGGTAAATTCTTGTTGAAATTCCAGTCTTAAGAAACTCTGGAAAGGTATGTCAAACTCTTATTCCAAAAAAGAACTAAGTGCTCAGCATACAGAAAAAGTAAATTATCTCTGAAAATGTAGTGGCTCTCTATAAGAGTTGAATCATGACCCATAAGAAAACTATTTGCTGTGACTTGATTTTTTGAAAGTAACAATATAGCTAAAGTGAGCATACACATTTGTGGGTTTTCCAATGTATTTTCTCTTAATTTCTGGCTCTTTAAATAAAGACAGAAATCTATAAATCTATTTAAAAACACAATTTCTCAGTACAATGGAGAGCCTAGACTGTTACTCTAATGATTTGAAAGAACTTTTATAGGGAAATAAACTTTTAATTTTGGGTACCACAAACATTTGAATGTAATATAAAGTAATTTCAAGTTGAATTCAAAAAGCATAATTTTTGACTTCTTCTAAAAATTATATTTAAAATGTCCTCAATTCAGTTAGTAAAACTGTGGAAGATTCATATAATCTTGCAGAAAAGGAGCTATCAGTCCAGAATTCAGAAACACCAATGCAAAAGAAGAGTAGAAGAAAAACAAAAAAAGTAGGAAAATTTATCCTCTACCCAATGTTAACGAAAATAGGGCTGACAAAATACCATCTCTACCAAGAGAAGTTCATTCTCACAGTGACTGTAAGATTTATAGTATTCCTCTACAACATCATCACAGAACCAGTAATCTTCTTCACGGAATAAAAGCTAAATATTTATAGAGCAGTAACGGTGCTGGAGGACAAGGAACACAGAGATACATGTAGTTTAGAGCCTCTGAGCTACTCCTTTATTTAATTTTCTTCTGGTAAATAGAAACTGAGGAAGAATCCTTCACTTACATTTCCCCACACTGACTAACAAAATGCATTTTCACAAAACATTTCTCCAAGTCCAACCACCCCACCTCCAAGGCTGGCCACACCCCAAACACAATGAACTGTAACAGAGGACTGAACTCTTCGTCTTGGACTGCGATTTAAGCACCACGCTCCTGGACAGCTCCTCTCCAATACACACCAGCAGCTGGGCCTCGGTCCTTATTACACCGAGGAGCCCCTGTAAAAATTCAGTTAAGCACAGATAGCAAGGGACAAGGACAGCAATGTACTAAGACAATCTCCCAGCTTCACCACGCACAGGGTGCCGGGCCAAAGTCGGGAGCCTGCAGGGTTTTGGTTTCTCCACCAGTCAGAGAAAGCCATGGGGAAGAGCTGGCACCTGCATCACTCAAGTGGGTATTTCCGATACAGCCAAAAGAAACACCCAGATCACGTCACACCTTCAGTGCATCCCTTCTGAGCACAGGTGTACGCAACCAGGCGCCAGTGAGGTAAGGATACACCTCCTGTGGCCAGGAGGGTCTGGGTGGCGTCAGAGGCTCACACCTCTCCCACTGCTTCCCCCTCTCCGAGCGAACAGGCCTGATGGGCAGTCAGAAGAGAAGAAACCCTGATTCTCCTCCACAGGCCACAGTTCCAATCTGTTTATTTTAAGCGCTCGCAGCAGGCAATTCAGTAACGTTACGTTTGAAGCCTACGATTGACGGAGGAGGATAGAAAATGTGGTCACACGCAGTGTTTGGCAGCGACGAGGGGGTGAGAGAGAAAAGGTTCAAAAGAGGTTGTGGGGATCTGGTTTCCAAACATGGCACCTACCCACGCTCCGTGCTCCCCGCACCCCTCCCCGTGTCGCCGTCAGCGGGATAAACCCACTCCCCCACAGTCCCGCCACCACACACGCACGCCCGCCTGCCTCCCCGCTGGAATGAGCAGTGCGACTAATTCCATCCATCTCCTAATTACGAACGCCCTGCTGCCCCACGGCGCGCTGCTTCCCGGCGCTGCCCTCGCTGGAGCGGGCGGCGGGCGGGCCGGGGCCGGCGGCACGGCATTGCAAGGCACGGAGCGGGCGGAGCGGGGGCTCGGGGGTGTGCCGGGCGGCGGTCGGGGGCAGCCGCCCCGGCCCCGCGGCGGGCGGCAGCGGGGGCTGGGCCAGGCGGGGGCAGCACGGCAGCCACGGAGGCTCCCGCACGGAGGGAAACCCCACCCAGCGGCCCCTCCTGGCAGAGGCGGGGTTTTGGGGACCCCAAAGGAATCCCACCTCGCCCCTCATCCTCATGTCGGGGTTTCCGACCGCCCTGCGCCGCCGGCTCCCTCGGGGCGGGGAGGGCAGCCGTCCCGCTCCGTCCCGCCGTGCTGGGCTCCCCCGGCGGTGCTGCCTCGGGAGGAGCTGCCCCGGGTGGGGGAGGAGGAAGTTACGGGCCGGGAGCCGAGCGGGACCGGGGCTCCGCCAGCCCCGCCGAGCAGGGCGAAGCCGCCCGGCTCCGGGCACCGGCCGGCTCCTGCTGTGGCAGCGCCCGCTCCGCCCGCCGGCGATCGGCGCATGAATGAGTGCCTGAATGAATGAATGACTGGCGTCTGCTTACTTGAGCATGGCCTCTTCTTTTTCTTCCTCCTCTTTCTGCCGGTCCATCACTGCCATGATGATGTTCCTCTCCTCCTCTGTCAGGTGGCTCAGGTCGGGCAGCTCCTGCATCGGGGGAGGCACCGTGGGCGGGCGAGGGCCGCGGGGCCCCACCGAAGAAGACATTTTCTTTCCGCCTCTCCCTTACACCTTCTACCTTCGCACGGCGAACCCAGCCAGCCTCTCCTCCGCCCCCTTCACAGGGTAGTCCTCTGAGCAGCGGCAGCCGGCAGCTCTCTGGCAGCAGCGGAGGAGGCGGAGACCCAGCCTTTCATGGTTGCTTGCATCCACCCCGGCCCGGTGCTGCCGCTGCTCGCTCCCTTTGTCTCCGCGGCTTCGGGGCGCTCAGGGGCTGCCGCGCCGCCGCCCGCAGCCCATCCTCTCGGCGGTGGGCGTGCGGGGCGGGGGTGCGGTGGCGCGAGGGCTCCGGATCGCCGCCGGCGGGTGCGTGCGGGAGCGGGGGGCGGTGCGCGCCGCCGACCGGCCGGGAAGGGCGGGTGCTGCCGCCGAGATGCTCCGCCGCTGCGAGCCTGGCGCTGGAGGAAGGAGGGAGCGAGGGAGGGAGGGGGAGCTCGGTGCCGCTGAGGCGGAGTCCGAGGCTCGGCGCCGCTGCCCCTGCCTGCGCCGGGGACCCGGGCCGGCCGCGCCTCTCCCCGCCACTCCCCGGGCTCGTCCCGCAGCCGCACGGGCGCAGGGTGGGCGCCGCCACGCCGGCCTCCTCACGTCCTCCTCGAGGTGTCCGCACCGCAGGTGCTCGCCCGCGTCCCCACCAGGGCTGCCGGCTCGCCCGAGGCAGGGCCACCAGTGGGAGGGTGCGGGCTGGCTCGAGGCTGCCAGAGGCGCCGAGAAGCCTTTGGTCCTCGCCCCAGCTGCAGCCCCCTTGCCTTGATCCAGCGCTGTCACCGCTCGACCGTCCCTTCCTGAGGGTCCCACGCTTCAGCACTTTCTTCATACGCTTCTTACACCTCGTTAGTGGCACCCATGACATGGTCCCCATACACCTCCCACGGGGTTGGCGAGTGCTCTTATCTAGCAGACACATTCTGTAACTACTGTGACCCACTAAAACTGGCCACGAAACCTGTCAAAGCTCAACTGAGGAGGCAGCACACAATGAAACAGAATGTCATGTCTAGATAGGGATAGCTTCCATGTCAATTCTGATCCACCAGCTCTAAGAAACTTCATTTTGGGGACCCCGTAACGCCTGTGACAGTCCTTCTCTACAAGAGACGATTTGCATGTAATCCACTGGACAGCAGCTCATGCCTATAGCTCTGAAGGATGCCCTGCTCACATATGTGCCTGTCAGTGAATTAAATCGTTCAGGCTACTTGGAAATGCAAAGCTAAAATACAGAGAAAATTGCACTTTCAAATAAAAAGTTAACTACCACTAACACACACTGACACTTAAGACCTCTCAGTCACACTTCTGCTGAGGTCACAGCATGGAAACAGCTCTGGTTTCTAGAGAGATCATTGATGGGCATGACCCAAAGGGAAAAAAAATCTATACTGGCAATATTCAATGCTTTATGCTGCCAAACTTGCCAGGTTTGGAAGAGGGAGAGGGACCAGCTTTCAGCCAGCCACACTAACATCTCACACAAATTCTGTGAGCCATGAACCTTCATGACCCTTTGAATTTGAGAGGAATTACTGTGGCCATCTGCCTGTGTTCCCCAAGAGATCTTCTGCAGGACACAACTTGATAATACAAATTAAAAAGAAAAAAACCCATAAGCACTACTGTTAACACCAGAACTTCTGGATGGTAATGTCCAAATTCAGCTCAGAAACTGGAGTCTCCCAACTCTTCCAGCACATGAAGGAAAGAGAAACTTGAATGACCGACAGATGGCTCAGAAGAGATTAAAGCGGTGTTAATAAGCAAAGTACTATGAAAGGCTGGTAAATACAATAATGTCACGCTCAGTTAAAGACACAGACACTTGGCTAACTCGTGAGGTGATTTGTCCCAGGGCCTGGCCACATTATTACTGCTAGATGTAATCCTTCTAGCTAAGTACTAACAAATCAATAAAATCACTTCCCGCCATCTGTGACCAGCAGGGAAGATAGCCTTTGTGCAACAGTCTGGTGCTAAAGAATTTGTCCATTCTTTACCAACAGGTAGCCACTTCAAAACTGAAGAAAGCAAGACAGAAAAAAATAAGATGATGAGAAGAAGGTGAGGTACCACTGTATGTTTAATATCAGAAACAACTAAAACATGACATGCCTGGACTTGTAGTACTAGGCACCATGATTATGTTGTCACAGGTATCCATAGGTAGTGCGCACTCAATCCTTCAGGTAATTTGTGTGGGTCTACATATGCCAAGTAAAAGATGTAGCTCAAGTAAATGTAAGTGCTAATTCTCTAGAGCAGTGGCCTTAGTGTTCAAGAGCCGCAGCTTTAAGCCCAAACTAAACAAAATATAAAAGTTTTAAGACTGGAAGGTCCAAGTGCCTCCCAGATAATTTCATGAAGAAAATACTACATGAGATTAAGTTATTCTACTCACCTTTCCACTTATTAATTACTGACACAGTCATTTATATCTGTTCTGTATTTGTGTTATTTACTTTATACTGGGTCAAGCACATGAATTCTTACTGCTTTGTGTGAAATACAAAAAGAAAACAGAGTATATGATTTTACATACAGTTTCTCATAATTTTTATGCATAATTTCTTATAATTTAAATGGGAAAGCTTAATCCTCTTGCAGAATAAGAGTTTAAAAATTATGGAAATTGGAGTGCAGACTTGTGCTGAGGCAATATTGTGACTAAAACTATGTTGCTGAAAAGCACATAATCACAGAATTATTTAGGTTGGAAAGGACCTCTGGAGGACATCTGGTCCAGTCTCTCTGGTCAAGCAGGGTCAGGTAGAGCAGGTTGCTCAGCACTGCATCCAGATGGCTTTGAGTCTCTCCAAGGATGAGGACTCCATAGCCTCTCTGGGCAACCTGTGCCAGTGCTCAGTCACCTGAACAGTAAAAAAGTGTTTTCTCATGTTCAAACAAGACCCCCTGTATTTCAGTTTCTGCCCATTGCCTCTTGCTCTATCACTGGGCACCACTGAGTTAGTCTTGCTTACACCTTCCCATCAGATATTTAGTCACATCTATGAGATCCCTCAGACCCTTCTACTCTCTAGGCTAACTAGTTCCATCGCTCAGTGTTTCCTCACATGACTTGCTCCAGTCCCTAAACTATCTTTATTGTCCTTCACTTGACCTGCTGATCTATGTCCATGTCTTTCTTGTGCTGGGAAGCCATGAACTACATTGGCGCTCTAGACGTGACTTCACCGGTGCTGAGTAGATGGAAAGGTTCACCTCCCTCAGGCTTTTGGCAATGTTTCTCCTAATGTTTGCAAAGTCTTAGACACAACAAATGATTTCACATTATTTTTGTACAAAAGCAATAGTATTTACTGGAGAGAAATAAAGAAGAAACCATAAAATTAATCTCAATTTTGATAGGGCTGCATGAAGAGACTCATATCTTATTGTCATCATTTCTAACCTTTAGTGGTCGTTTTCTGATTTGCACACATTTGCTTTGTAGAGGTGAAACATCTGACACTGTCGTCCAACCAACAATGCAAAGCCCAATCTAGTTCAATACATTATATCCCAATTTCATTACCTGGTTAGTAAGATTTACCCCTGCTTGGTAATATCCAAACTCTTGTCACTGACAAATCCATTTCCCTGAAGTCCTATCTAGAGAAGACTGCTGTGAGATCTAGAAGTGGAATGTCAATATAGCTGTTGTAACTTATCAGATAAATTACTTTTCTAAGCTTGAGGAGCTAATCATGGAATCCATTATCATTTCTTCTCAGCTCAGAACAAGTATTCATATATGTCTTATGTGTGACAGATGCATAGTTCTTTATTATTCTAGACCTTCCCTCAGTCTTAGGAACCTTTCTTCTCCCCAGTGCCTTCCTTTTGGACTGACCAAATGCCATGTTCTAAATTTCTCAATTCCATCAATACTTCCCTTTCACTAGCTGTGAGACATCATGTTTGTTTTCTTTCTGGATACAAACTGAAAGAAGAAACAAGCAATTCAGAGGGGTTTTCTGATAGACTCCTTGCCTAGAAGAGTGATGGAAAACTGTGAGTAGTGAAGGCCATGAAGAAGTTTTCAGTCTGAGTGGGTTTGCCTTTTTAGGGACAGCCATGAAGGATGAAATATCCTGTAGCCATCAAGGGCTCAAAGTAGTTTCTCACAACACATTAGTAGGAGTGGGGCAATGTGACTTCTCCCTCATGCAAGAAGTTGAAGGATTTTTAAAATTTCAGAGACAGACCAAATTCAAAGTAAAACGTTAACATATGATTTTCAAGAGCAGTTTTTGTTTTGATATCTGATACATGATTTTTTATTTCTTTAAGTTTAGGGGTACCACAGTATTTTAAGAGAGAAAGAAGTCAGAGCTACCTCTAGCATGAGAAGAAATGGAAACAGTACTTTTCAAGTTAGACAGAAAACACTAGCACAAAGGGATTTCATTTCAGGTAGGGATTTCAGAACCTGTTCAGGACAAGATCTGTTATTATGCATAATTCTACAATGAATGCCTACACTCAGCAGCAATTAACATCTTAAAAATGCTCTCAGGCAGAAGTCTTGGTCTTCTTTTAAATATGTTTTATTAAAAAAAAAACCTAAAACAAACAAATAAAAAACCTCCTACCTCTAAACAGCAAATGAGCAATTTCACTGACAGCAAACCTTATGGAGTCTGCTTTTGGATGACAGCTTTGGATTTTCTTGTGTCAAATAATGCAGCTGAGTTCACACTTCCGCCTGTTCTCTATTAGGCACACAAATTTGAGTCTCCTGCATCTGATTGCTGATTTTTGTAAAACCCACAGGAGCTTAGTGTTTTTAAACCACTCCCTTTTTGTCAGGCTTACTTCAAAATGCTTAAGAGATTCAAATATTATTGCTGAAATACTGATAGAAAAGCAGTGCAATTACATAGCTTGGTTTCCTTAAAAAAATAGACTCGAAACCCTGTTCCACCCCCACAGGTCTCGAATTATTCCCTTTGCTCTTCCCAGTTCCCTCCTGTTTAGCTGTGTATTTCTGGCGTGACAGTTTCCAGAAGATCGCCCCATCCTTCAGGTGCAGCTTGCCAAAAATGCATAAACAGGAACTGTCACCTTTCTCCTCCTCGACATGATGCTTCTGTATGCACAGCTTCGGATCATACCCTTTTAGGTGCAACAGTTCGTTTGCAAACTCCTATCTAGTTTGAATCTGTTATGAGCTGATTCTTATTTCAGTCAATCTACTTGCCAAATGTGTTTGTTAAATAATTGGTTTTTAAATCAGAAATACTGGCAAGGTTTTAAGTTCAGTATCATTTTCTAAAGTGCTAAGATCAGTTTCCATTTGTTCCACTTCAACTAGAAAAAAGTGCAAAAGTGTTATAATCTACACCACCCTCCATCCTAAAAAAATCATCACCTTTTTTGTTTCTCTTCTCAATCTATTGCATAAAGCTGATATTGCAGGCAGATTGAACCCCATTTAGTTCAGGGGAAATCTGATAAGGCCATTGCCAAGAAAGACCCTAAGTTTGCAATATCTTTCTGTCATCTGTCAGAAAGGCTGAGAAATGTTACGGCACAGCTAGAAGAAAATGAAGCCCCATACTTTTAGTCAGCAATCTGGAAGTTGGAAAAGTTGGAAAATTATTCAGTTCAAGCATTGAAGTAACACATCATTTTTTAGAACTGTGAACCATGGTTTTTTTGAATATTGTTGCTCCAGTGGTTTTGGTGAACTTTGTACATTATTATATATTACTATATAATAAGAAAAGCAGCCTACAAGTATACTTTATAATAAATAAAGTTGTTGGGGTTTTGTATTTTTTTAATCTATTTGCTACCAGTTGAAGTATCTTCACCTTATTTTTGCTCCAAAATAAAATCTTCAATAAAATCTTGAATGTTTTATGCTATGACTGTGGTAGATAGTGCAGTAAAGGTTAAGATCTAAGGGACCTAAATCACAAAATAAACCAAGCGGTAAAGTACACTAAGGGTTCTTGCAGTACATGTAGCCAGAACCCCTCCAAAAGCTGCCAGCAGCCCAGAAATACTATTGTCAAGAGAAAACAAGAAACTCCTGCAGTTTTATCAAGCCTAGTAGGCAGTAAACATCTGATTCCCTGGACAGGCTATAAAGAAGCAGCAGGTAAGAGGATTGCAGTGAGGGGAGGATGGTATCATTTTCCAGAGCTGTTCGTACAGTGAAGCATGTGCTATGGCAAGTTTTGTTTTACAGTCTAATGCAGCCTCATCATAATCTCATCCCTTTCTATTCATAATTTGCAAGTTACTTTAAAAGTCAATGTTATTACTAAAACAGGCACAAGAGTCTTGATGGAACAGTTTGCCTTAAGATGTATGGGGCAAAGTTTATAGCAGAAAGTGTCTTTAATTATCTAATGGATTTAATCAGAAAAGATGAGCAAAGTTTAAGGCACACAGGCCTTTTTACATTCAAAAAGAAACAGCAAAATTCAAGCTATGCACAGCTAGGGAATAGCTGCTTTGAACTTTAAATATTATTTTAATCAGCTAGACAACATGAGAAAAAAAAGAGGGCTTGAAATATGTGGAATAGGAAGGATATTTGTAAGAGGAGTAAAGCGTTTGTGGAAAAGAGAAGGAAAGACAGACAGAAAGATAATTATTACCTGTCAAAGAAGATGTCAAATGAGAAGTGAAAACAATCAGATGTCGTAAAACCCATATGTGTACTGAGTTAATGACTTCAAACAAAGTGTAGTTTCATCAAAGTGAAAGCACTTGTCAGGAATGTGTCAGTACTTACAGCATTGTTCAACTGGAGAAAAAACATTTTGTTTCTGTGGCGTAGAACTTCTTAGTTTTGATTCATTTTGTTTGAACTTTACATTATACTCAATTCTTGAAAGAATAACCACTGATGAAAAAGATGTGACATATCTATTGTATTTAAGAAGTCAGGCACTCCAGTATAAGAGGCACAGGTGTATTACAGAGAAAGCACGAAAACTGAAGTTGTAATAATTTCCAAACTAGATTTTGGAGAATATGAGTTTTGCAAATAATTTTGACTTTCTGTTCCCATTCTGTTCCTTGAAAAAAGGAAAAAAAAATACACCAGTGATAACTCTGTTCTTAGCCAGTTGTACCACCTTTATAGTTGGGGAAGCTGAGGCATGGATTGTTACATTATCCAAGTCCTCAAGTGAGTCACTGGAAATGAGAAGAAAATTGCAAAGGTTTAGTTGCAGTTCCTGTGGTCTAATGATTCATTTGCATCCCACATCCCAGGGTGCTCTTACAATCAAGCTGAAAAATCTACATAGTTACTTCCTTTAGTCTTCTTTAGTTGCTGTAATCTGAGTCAGAACAAAGACTTGTAGTCCACCACAATACAGAGTAAAACGTGATCTTAAACAGGTAATTTAACCTATTTGTTTCAATATTGATCTGGAAACCAGCTGTTTCCTTTTCTCTTTCAAAACCACTATTTTTATTATCAAAAAGCTGCAACATAATATCCTTATTTATGCATTAAATATCTTTTATATACTTTTTTATATATAATACTCTATTTGTTCTGAGTCTTTTTCTACACACATTTTTATGCATAAGGAAGTAGGAAATGGTAAAGAGGGAGGAAATTCAGAACCATGATGTCACCTAAATCAGTGTGTCCTAGTAAAAAGCTTTGCCCTGAATAATCTTGCTTCAACATTCAAGCAACACAATACTACAGTTTATAAAAATTTCCATGTTTTCTAAATGAAAAACTTGTGAAGATGTTTGAAGTAAATAATTCACTGATGCCTGGAGATTATGTTCTGAAAATTACTTCCCATTGGTCTCCAATAGTTATTTTGTTGCTAAAAAATTATATTCGCAGATTACTTTTCAAGTCACCCTAAAAAGCTGAAATGCTGCAAGCAAAGATGAAACTCAACATAGGTTTCTTTGCACTTCTACAGATGTATGAAATTATGTACTAAACTTGTGAAAGAGAGGTCTCTGATCTCTGGTCAATACCTGAGATTCAACATGGAAAGGAATATCTATGTAAGTGTAGTTTTATGTTAAAAATAAAATCAGAATTATACATATTGAAACACTTTTTGTGGTCAAGGAATAATTAAAGAGGAGAAGATTTTCACAAGTACAAGAATGTCTTCAGTTACAGTCAATATTGTTGCCCTCTAGGCTAAAAGGGAAATCAGAGTGCCAGAAGAAGATTATCAGGATGAGGAAAATTAAGTAGAATTAATGAATTTGCAATGAAGACAAAAGCAGTTTGGCTCAGCAGAGTAGTAGAGAAACAGAAGATGGATCTCAGAGACTAGCAAGCTCCAGGGTCAAAACACAACAGCATAAAATCTGCTGCAGTCCTGAGAGCAAAGGAATTTGACCAAAACTACTGATGATGTGATTGAACAGTTACCAATTACAGCTGCTTCAATTCCTCCTTTCTTCCTGATCGAAAAAAAGATAGCTAGTGGGACACCATGATACCAGTGCACAAAATATAAAGGTATGAAAAAGTATACCATATTACTTCTACAATAAAATTAAATGTTTAGTTAGAGCTTGGAATTAAACTAACCATCTTAAAAAGTAGCACAGAAGCCAGATTGAAATGCCAGAACCAAAGAGGAAAACTATAGAATGGGATCAACACTATCAGCCTCCCAACCAGGAGCTGAGACAGGCTGAATTAAACTGTAAGCATCCTGGCTTACGGCCACCTGAACATGAGTCAGCAGTGTGCCCAGGTGGCCTGTATCAGGAATAGTGTGGCCAGTAGGACAGGGAAGTGATCATCCCTTTGTACTTGGCATTGGTGAGACCACACCTCGAGTAACTCATGAGTTCTTTTCCACTTCGCTGCAAGAAAGACATTGAGGTTCTGGGGTGTGTCCAGAGAAGAGCAGCAAAGCTGGTGAAGAGTCTGGAGCACAAGTATAATAAGGAGCTCAGGGAGCTGGGGTTGTTTAGCCTGGAGCACAGGAGGCTCAGGAGAGACCTCACTGCTCTCTACAACTATCTAAAAAGAGGTTGTATCAAGGTGGGTTTGGCCTTTTCTCCCAGATAGCGAAGTGCCTTGGGCCTGGCTGAGATAGAGTTCATTTTTCCGTAGCAGCCCTCACAGTGCTGTGCTTTGCATTGGTAGCTAGAAAGGTGTTGATAACAACCAGTGTCTTGACTACTGCTGAGCAGGGCTGGCACAGCATCAGCACTCTCTCAACATTCCCCTCACCCCATCCAGGGCCTAGCATTGGGCAAGATTCTGGGAAAGAAAAAAAAGGCCAGCTGCCCCAAATTAAGCAAAAAGGTATTCCATACCATACAATGTCAGCTCAGATATAAAAGTTAAGGAAAGGAGGCAGAGTGATGAGCATTTGTTATTTAAAATGTTTGCCTTCTGGGGAAACCACCATGTGTGCTGAAGCCCTGATTCCTTGGAAGTGGCTGAAAATTGCTTGCTGATGGGAAGTAGAGAATAAACCTTTTTTTTTTGTCTTTACTTGTGCGCAGCCAAACTTTCACTTTTGCATTAGTAAACTGCCTTATCTCAACCTTATTTTCCATCTTATTTTCTCTTCTCTGTCCAGCAGGGAAGAGGAGGGATAGAGTGCCTTTGTGGGCACCTTGCATCCAGCCAAGGTGAACCCACCGCACAAGGGACAGAACAAGAGCAAATGGTCTGAAGTTGTATCAAGGGAGGTTTAGATTGGGCATTAGGAAAAATTTATGGTGCTCAGGCATTGGAACAGGCTGCCCAAGGAAGTGGTGGAATCACCATCCCTGGAAGTGTTCAAAAAGTGTGTGGATATGGCACTTGGGGAAATGTTTTAATGGTATCCACAGCAGTACTAGATTAATAATTGAACTTTGATGATCTTAGAGGTCTTTTCCAATCTTAATGATTCTATGATTCTAAAGTCAGAGTTGGTAAGGACAAGTGTCTTCAGTTACCTCTGTGTAGAAGAGAGAAACTTAGTGATATAAACCATAGACGATATTGTCAATGACTCTTTAATGGATCAGCTGGCTGGAAATAGAGCCCTTGACAAGACAATGACAAAGATCTGTTCTAACTTTCCTCTGCAAGCACAATTCTAACAAATAATCATAACTCAGGTTCAGCATTCATGATACAAAGAAAGCAAAAGGCAAAAACTTCACCATATTTCACATAGCCATCATTTAGCAACAGAGAATTAAGTTACACATGATTTAAAGGCTGAGACACTGGAGTGGGAAAATATAATCAACCAGACAAAAAAATTGCAGGAGTAGTTTTCTAGAGGACCTAAAATTAGTGCTACATTATCTTCTTTCAGGATAAAAATGTCTGGCAAGCATTTTGTAGAACTTCCTTAACTGGATTAGAAAAGGAGCAGTCAGAAGGACAAGACCACGGCAGAGAAGCTAAACATATTATTAACACAGAGGTTCATTATAGAAAAGATGGGAGATTAAAACACAGGCCTCATTTTTAAGGGGAACTCAGTGAACCATCTGTCCAATGATTAAAGCAACTTTGAAAGGGATTATAATTCAAAAAAATATAATGAAAGATAGCAAATACCTGGGTCAAGTGGTATACACCTAAAAACTTCAAGAAGAAACAGAAGAATTACTAATGGCAATGTGTATTCACACCTGCTGATGACTATGATCTTGAAAAGAGAAAACATGGCTCTGCCTTGTAAAGTTCTTGGAGTTCTCTGACATGATCAATAGGTATGAGGTTCTGCGTGATCTTGTTAAAATAGTTTACTGGGATTTCCAAAAGACCTTGATAATATTCTTCAAGAAAGGACACTGAACAATCATTGGAGAAGAGGGGAAATTCTGTCTTATATTCATAGAATCCTGTAATTACTTAGGTTTGAATGGACTTTTGGAGGTCATACAGTTCAACATCCTCCTCAAAGTAATGCCTGCTTACACCTGTAATAAGGTGGCTTGGGGTCACGAACAGATAAAATTTGAATATCCTGAAGATTAGAAATCTCACAAGCTCTTTGGGTGTCCTGTTGTAGTGTGAAGAAAATCTTTTTCATTTCTAATCAGAATTTCTCTTGCAGCAACTTGTGTCTGTCACCTCTTCTCCATTCATTGTGAACCTATGAGAAGAGTTTACCTCTGTGTTCTCTATAATCTCATCTTAAGAAGACAAACAAAGCAATTAAATTTCTCTTTAGCCTTCTCTTAAACCTGAACAAATACAGCTATAAGTAAAACACAATAGGAACCAACAGTCAAAATTCTCAGGAAGAGGAGTTTGACAGAACACTTTGCAGGAACCCATATACCTTAGCAAAGCCACAAATGACCTGGAAAAAGGATGAGCAGCAAGATTCCAAAGGTTTCTGATGATAGTTATCAATGTAATAGGAACAAGGGCTGAGCATACAATGGCTGAAATATCTTATGAGGCTTCATCATAGGGCAATAAAATGTGTTGTGAAATACTGTGGTGGAAAACAATCTTATCTTCATATATCAAATAGTGGACTGTAACCTGACCATTATCACTCAGAAGTGAGAGAGACTTCGAGGTTAGGATAAATAGTTCCAAGAAAGCACCATCTCAGTGCTCAGCAGCAGTAAAAAAAAAATAAATCAAATGCTAGGAACTATTAGGAAAGGAGTAAAGAACAAGACAGAAAAGACATGTCGAGATTAATGCATTCTTCTTGTACTCGGAATATTATCTACAGTTTTGGTCTCCTCATTTAAGGAAGGACACATTAAAGCCTAAAAGAAATTCAGAGAAGGACACATTTGACAATCAAATAGTGCAGAATGGCTTCTCTATAATGAATGATTTGGTGCAAAAATGATTCTGAAAAAAAAAAAGGGTGATTTGTGGGAATGTGACAGAGATCTATAAAATT
Organism: Poliocrania exsul; assembly: GCA_035041345.1. Taxonomy (NCBI): domain Eukaryota; kingdom Metazoa; phylum Chordata; class Aves; order Passeriformes; family Thamnophilidae; genus Poliocrania; species Poliocrania exsul. The sequence goes on from JAWWLZ010000118.1 coordinate 86,430,463, forward strand.
GTAAGTAGCATGATTGAAATGAATAGAGATCAACTACCCACTGCCCCTTCCAGGGATATTAGGAGTCATCAAATAAAGTTTGTGATGGTAGTTCCTCACACTTCAGGTCCCAGCCCTGTGGAAATCCTTGCAGAATATATAGTAATGAAAGAAGTTTATATAAGTTCTGGGACAGAAGTATGTGGAAGAATGATTCATAGAGAGTTGTTAAATAAATAAACTATACTGTAAAAGACTTGGGAAATCTTCTAAGATTAAAACTGAAAGAAGTTGGAAAAGTATTAGAGGTAAAAATCTTATACACCTCTATGGTTGTTATTCCTCCCTAAATGTGAACTTATGAACACTTTGAGAGACAGAGGGATGTTTGTTTTGAATCAGTATGGCAGTTTTGATGTTCTGCCTGTCTTTTTTTATATATATAAATATATATAATTATCCTTGTAATTAGCCCCACATTTCAGGTGTTACACAGTTGCCCAGCCTGTCTCTCCATTCCAATATCAGCTGAGATGTAGCCGAGAGTCTAGTTCATTTTATTGCTTTCCAAAATGGAGAAATACACATTTTATCACAACGGAGCAACTTTCACTCCAGCCGCAGAATAAAATAAACTCAAGTGATGTTTTTTCTAAGCACAGCCTGCTCCAGTATACACTCAGAACAAAGAAATGTTCAATATCTCATTAAATGCAGTGTTTAATATATCCTCTGTGTTGAAAGAACAGAAACAAAACCTCTGTAAGACTGGAGATAGAGATTTCCTTATTTAAAATGCCCAAGCCAGTACTGTGAAGGATGTTTAATAAATTTTTTATAGTGACCTGACCCAAGCCAGATGCTCTGAAGAAAACCCCAGAGAAATCTGCCAGCTGCTGCTGGTAGAAATGAACAAAATGAATGTCAGACTAAATAGCTCCTTATACTTTGCAATGGAATAGGGTTAGAAGGCACATATAGATCTTTGTCTTTTCACTGGTGGTACTACAGCACACAGGTAGGCTGATGTGAGACTTATTTGAAAGGAAAGCTTTGGTCAGCAAGGAGACAGCAAATACAAATTTCAGTTACTTGGAAAGGATTATTGCTGGCCTTCTCACATCATGTTAGGGAATCTATATTTTTTCCACTTTGATTTAAAAACCCACATTGTTTTCAATCTAGTGGCTGTACCACAAAGGGAAAATCAAGAAACCAGAAGTCAAAGCTATTAAACTTCAAAATAAAATAACTTCTTTCTGAGGGCCTGAGATAGTTTTCAAAGGAAAGGTAAATCCATTTGTGTTGTAAGAGTTGACAGGATCAGCTGCCATCAGAGAATTTTTCTAAGACTCAGAGGCATCACAAACCAGAAAAGTGTCGGTGATAATAAAGAGAGGCCCAAGGAAATCACAGAGATTATACTAAAGCTGTCTCAGTATTAACAACTACCCACCACCATAGCTTAATTTATGAAGCTGTTCTGGAGCAAACCTGTAGAAGAGATGTAACATATGGATGTAGTGCATTCTAACTTACAGTCTTATATACAGTATACTGGTTTAGGTTGTAATTCACATTATTTACCTTTCAGGGAAGGGCAAGCATTGCATCTGCTGCAACTCAGTTTAACTATATGGGTTTATTTGAAATAGTTTTTCCATTCTGTAGTAGTGCACCCAAGCAAGGGGAGTTCTCTGCTTAGGTGTTTCTGTAAGGCAACAGCTCCTTCAGGTGTGCTGCGTCCAAAGGGAACATCCCCAGGGATGCAGCACACTAACTGAATTTCTTCAGGCATAGCAGTGACTTAGCTCTCATGTTTCTTGCACAGCCTTGTGTCCTCGGAGCACCCTGCTAAATCTACTGACTTCCTGAAGTGTGATTATGGCTAAACCATGGAAGCACACCTAAAGTTCTGCGACAGTTCTTACCCTAGAAGCTTCAAGTGGCAATTTTCAGATCAGTAGCTTGGTGGATATCTGGCAGCATCCAGAGTTTCCCCAGAGACGTGGTGCTGGAATTGTAGGGGTAGAGCTCCTTCATGCCACCCTCAGGAGTGTGCTGGCAGGCAGTCATGGTAGCAAACTGCACTTGGTCTCCAGCTGGTGCACTGGCTTTGTGGCTGGTGGGCATGGATAGGTTTGCTTTGTTAGGGATAGTGGCATAGACCCTGGCGAGTTCAGCATTAATGGCAGTCCTGGCCCTGCAACAGCAGCACTACAAGCTGAAGAAAGGATGAATACTATATTGCTCATCTAACATATAGTAAAGATCTCTGTCTAGACTTCTAGTGTTTTCTACTCAAAAGAAACATGCCTCATTCTGACTCTTCTTTGGAACTCTTTGAAGTGAAATACCCTTGGCATTCATCCCATTGAATGACCTAATGGAAAGATTTCCTCCCTCCCAAATATTAGTAATAAGATATAAGTAGGGCTTGCTTGAGTACACATCTGTGAATCCATTAATTGAATGTTCTGAAACATATATGTCTTCTAAACAGTGTAGACAGACTGGAAATTAATCTGTCTGGATATTTTAAACTAGTTGAATAACCAGCCTCCATATTTTCAAAACACTGCTCCTGTCATAGAAAATGTTCAAAATGAAGAAGTGTTGCTATTTTGGTTTTGCAGTCTTATATTTACCTGAAGATTGTAGAATAAGAGTGGAGGAGGGAGAAAATCATTGGATTGGGATGCATGCAAAAAATCAGAATTTTGCTAATGCACATCTGTCAGTCATGCTCTGAGATCTCACAGGAAGTACAAGTAAATATGATAGTGAGGAGAAGCAGAGGTTCCTTTGCTAAATCTCGTCTTCCACTAAAGTACTGGAGTATCAGATTTGCAAGAGTATGAGAAGAGTAGAAAAGATGGTTAACTCAGTATAATGGATAAAGTGTCTAATGTGACTAATTTGTGAATAGTGTCTAATGTGAACAGCAGGATGGGAAAGAGATACGGTTGGAACGAAATACTTAGAGTAATCAATGTATCACCATTTCTTAAAGGCTTTCTGTTTTGCCTATTTTAAGTGTTTTGACGAGTGTTAAGTGTGACAAATACCAGTCCCTTTGGTATCTTAAGCATATAGAATCATTAAAAAAAAAAAGTGAGAAATAAGTCAGAAAGTCATCCTCGTCCATCCTCCCGCCCGAAGTAGGATCAATTATTCATTTATGATCAATCATCATGGCTAGTAAATATTTATCTACACTGTTCCTCAGGGCAGCTAAACTGTTGCAGAGACTGGCTATCTTTAGTCTTAGAAAGCTATGCCTAAACTCAAATCTAAGCCTGCTGCAATTTTAGCCCATTGTTTCTTGACTTGAGCACAGGGGACACATCCTCTTTGCAGATCCTTTAACACATTTGAAGATTTCTATCACATCTTTTCTCAGTATTCTCTCCTAAAATGTGTAAATTTTATTCTTAATGCTATCATGAGGGAAGTGGCTACAAAATTCTTTCAAATCACATGAGAGAAAGGCACAGGAAAGTCATGGGCAGATGAAAGAGCCTGCAAGAGCTGTACCTGTTCTGGTTTTCATTTCACATTTCCTAGAACAAGATTCATATCCTAACATCATGATGGCATTTAAGCATACTTTGGCTTTGAAAAGGGTGCTCAGATTATGAATTTAGATCCTTTGTATCACAGTCTGATCTGAGTTGATGTGACTAAGATGAATCTAATAGGACCTCACCTCACGGAGATGCAATGATTTATCTCCATGGACCATTTCAGAGCCTTTAGATGTGCTGATTTACAACTGAAGTACCCCACTGAATTAAGTATCATTTAAATATAATATTGCAAGGCATACTACGGTAAAAAATTCTTATAACTGTTACCTACAAAAATAGTGCATAAATAATTTCTTATACATAAACCAAAGAGTTTTTTTTTAAAAACAAGTGCTAGAATAATGCCTTAGAGTAACAGAGTAACACATAAGTAAAAACCAGATAGTTATGACTTTCACTTAAAACTAGCATTCTGATGAGGTATTTATTTCTCATTATGATTACAAATGCAGTTTATTAGACCAGGAGCCTGTCTTGCTGCTGAAGGTTATCGCTTTGCTGTAGTACTATAAATGCAAAGGTCAGCAGTTGCTGGGGCCCATTCAATCTCTCCTCTATTTATATGCTTGAAAAGGAAAAAGAAAAAAGTTAGAAAGAGATTATTTCTATTCTTGTTAAAGTTAACACAACAGGATCCTACAGGCTGTAGGTGTTGCTGTACAAGCTGGTCTGCTTCTTTTTCACTGTACTAGCTCTCTGCCTTCTACCAGCTGAGAATGCCATGGAAACAGAGGTTGGGAAGCAAAAGCTGGTCAGATTGGGTATCGGGGATTTAATTTTTTTTAATACCTATATCAAAGGAGACTTTCTTTGGAATGGCAGCGTGAAACATTCTGCCCCATTTCTAGTGTTCTCTATAGCAGTGACAACATTCTCACTGGACAAAGACAAAATAGTATGAAAAGATAAATGCAGTTCTTTGACCTGGTATCTCTTAAGCAGTACTTAAAAAACCCTGAGAGTAATTAGAAAAGTGAAGCATGCAGACACAAAAAAATATCTTTAAATGCAAGAAAATAAATTCAGTTTACCTTACTCAGTACTGGTGGACCCAGTAGAAGTCAATGAATAGCATAAATTAGCAAAAGTGAACAGCTAAAATTAAAAAAAAATAGAGAAAAAAAATCCATGTTTAATAGTGTTAGTTATATTTAATGAATTATTTCTCTAATATGTTAGCAAATATCTTGCAAAGTAGCATTGTCTTTCTAGTTGTCATGCTGTTATCACTTTTAGTCTATGCCAATAAAAACCTGATCTTAATGGTTACAAATAAAGGAACTTACCACAGCAGTAGCTCAGCCCAGTTCACAGGCCTGGAGTTGATGGGTCTGTAGCTCACAGTGCAGTTGCCATGATTCAACCCTTTCTCCTTCTCAGCACTACCAATATGCACAAGTTTAACCTTCGATGAAGGTGGGGCAACACATCTTCAGTGTTTCAGATTGCAGGGAATAATAATCAAACTAAATGAAAATGCTTTTAAAATTGCCGTCCTGGACAACAATGAGCTTTGTTGCTGGTTTCAGTGGAATTAACTTCCCACCAGTCTATGAATCCAGATCTTCAAACATGTACACAGTTGCTGTAGAATTGCTACAGGTCAGCTGACATCCACTAACCCGTTAAAGGCTAGGATCTGCATGTGTGAGCTTATATTATATGTCAAACAACTCTTGAGCTTGCTACTATGGAGTTCTCCAAATATTAACCAGTTTCTAACCATCTTATTTGGAAGTTAAACAGAACAAAACCCCCAGGAAGACCTAATTACATGAGAAAACTAAACCCCTGCATCCTGAGAGGCTGTCAGGGGAGAGTACATGCCTGATTTTGTACCAATTTAAACTTGAACAGATTGGCAAGGTTTTGTTGTGCCTGACACTGTCTTGAGCTAGCAAAACTACTGTCATTCATGCTTGAATATTAAATGAAAGTGTAAAGATAGCCACCATCACTGAAATTGTTCAGTAGTATTTATGCGTAAACATGCCATTAGTGACCAAGCAGAATACATTTAATTACAAAAGTTGTGACCAAAAAAAATCCAAAATTACGTAACTGGTCTTATGCTTTAATTTTTATGAATTTCCAGCAAAGTAATAGTTTGTATTAAACATCTATCAGTGCCCTAAAATAGGCTGTTGATAAACAAAAGACATACACCAGGTCAAACAAAAAAAACAAAGAGGAAGAAAAAACTAAAACCCGAAACAGCAAGCTTCTTATATTTATACAAAAGAGAGACAATTAAAAACAGAATATGATATAACACACACACACACATATATATATATATATATATATATATATATATATACACACACACACACACACACACACAAGTATAGGCAGTTAAATGCCTCCCTGACACCCAATCCCATCAGATCTTGGATGCTGAGCAGGGTCAGCCCCAGTTA
>JAWWLZ010000118.1:86438255-86463745 GCA_035041345.1 Poliocrania exsul
CACACACACACACACACACACATATATATATATACACACACACACACACACAAGTATAGGCAGTTAAATGTCACCCTGACACCCAATCCCATCAGATCTTGGATGCTGAGCAGGGTCAGCCCCAGTTAGTCCCAGGTGCTGTGACAGTCCCGAGGACTTCACTGTCACTGTCCAAGCTCGCTTGGCCATGGCAGATGGACCTTAGGACTTAAATGGTGAGGCCAGTTCCACACACGCTGTGCCTCACCTAAAAAATCCACTGTGCAGGCTTGAAGGACACAACCATGTGGGTAGAGCCCTTCCAGAGTCTTCCTTCACAAAGCCGAGCCATACATATACAAGTGTGGGAAAAAACCCAAGAACTCCTTTACCAAGTCACTCACCCAAATAATACAGATTCCAACCACCAAGACCACAAAAACACCCCAGCAGACTCCCCATGAAGGACACTCAGCAGGAGAGGAGAAAACCAATGAAAAATAAATGTGTACTTCTCAAACCAAACAGCTGTGAATTGGTGACGAGGCCTAACTCTCCTGGCACTATGATAACAGGTTCACTCAGCATCGGCCATGAAGGTGACTGACCAAGGCCCCTCCTACACTTGTTTTTATACTTGTTTTGACATCAGATGATAGGAAATATCTCTTTGGTTGCTTAAGTTAGGTGATGCTTCTCCCCTCTGATCTAGGTCAGACTCTCTGGGCCTGCTAAACTGAGGCTGAGCTAAAACCAAAGCCAAAACTACCACACAGTGCCTGATCATTGCAATGAGGTTTCTAGAAAAGCAAGATATGTAAGTTGTCTTGATTGCAATTGTAACTAGTTCTGGTTTGAATAAATACATTTGAATAACCAAACACCAGAAGCTGCTTGGAGTTAGCAAAAAGAAAAGCTAATCTGATAGGACCTGGCAGAGAGTAAGAATCAGAGACAGCATTGCATTTTTCTCTTCATGTGAGACTATTTCATGAGGACTGTTCTTCCTTTGGCCCTCTGATGTGCCAGCTGAAAGGGGTGAGGTTGTGACCTCTTCATTTTGCTAGCAGAGCTGACTGACATCAAAGGACACACCAACACCTTCAAAGACGAACCCTATACTGTACTCTGACATTCAGAGCCTTTTGTTACATTTCCAAATCTTTTATATGACAAACCTCTTTTTCTTAGAGCTTAGTCTGTAAAGCACATTTGTGTATAGAATATTTTATTTTTTAAAGCAGAGGATGGATGGAGAGTGCAGATACGATGGCACACTTGCATTAATATGTTTACTTCAAAAATTGCACTCAATCCAGGAAATCTCATTGATTTCTCTATTTGGCAGGGGATCCAAATCTTTATCTGAACTTTGTAATCAAGTAGAATTTTGTCTGCCTCTGACAGCTAAAGATCAAACCTGCCTGAAGAGTTCCTAAAAATAGAAATTTATGGAGAAGTAATGAAAATTACTATGTGAGAGAATGAAAGTGCTTGCAGGGGAGACAACTGCAATAGCAAGTATTGGGTTAAGAAGTACTAGCACTAGCCTTTAGAGAGTCCCTCACCTGCATTTTCAGAAGTGACTGGTGATGTAGGTGTTTCACCATAAAGTATTCAAACTAAGATACTTCAAACATTTTTTAGTTTCACAGTGGTTGAATACTTGCCTTTTGGAAATCAGATTCCATATGTTATTTTTAAGTAACTACACGAACAAAATGACTTCTCAAAATTTTAGGCCAAATTTTAAACATATATTGCATTACATGCAATGAAGTTATGGATGGACCCATAGAGCAATAGTGAATAGAGTTCAATCCCATTGACATCCAGTCACTAGTGGGGATCCCCAGGGCTCAGTATTCAGGGCAGTTCTCTTTAATATCTATATCAATGATCCGGATGATGGGATTGAGGGCACCCTCAGTAAACTTGCAGGTGACACCAAATTAGGAGTCACCTGCAAGAGGACAGGAAGGTTCTACAGATGGATCTGGACTGGCTGAATTGATGGGCTGAGGCCAACAGTATAAGATTCAACAAGGTCAAGTGCCTCATCCTGGTCTTGGGTCACAACAACCCCATGAAGTGCTACAGGAAGAGTGTCTGGAAAGCTGCCCAGCAGAAAAGGCTGTGGGGATGCTGGTTGATAACCACTGAACATGAGCCAGCAATGTGTCCAGGTGCCAAGAGGGCCAATGACATGCTGGCCTGTATCAGAAATAGTGTGGCCATCAGGATGAGGGCAGTGATTTTCCCTCTGTACTTGTCACTGGTGAGGCCTCACCTCAAATCCTGTGTTCAGTTTATGGGCCCCTCAATATAAGAAGGACATTGAGGTTCTGGAGTGTGTCCATCAAAGGGCACTGAACCTGGTGAAGGGTCTGGAGCACAAGCTTTGTGAAAAACACTGAGGGAGCTGGGAGTGTTTAGCCCAGAGAAAAGGAGATTCAGAGGTAATCTCATCTCTCCTTTCAGCTACAAGAAAGGAGGTTGTAGTGAGGTAGGGGTCAGTCTCTTTTCCCAGGCAACAAGTGAGAGGCCAAGAGGAAATGGCCTCAAGTTGCAACAGGGAAGGATTAGATTGGATATTAGGGAAAAGTTCATTATTCCTAAGGTGTTTTAGAGACCTACTGGAACTTGGAGCTGTGTGAATGTATGAATTTCTAAATGTAAGATACCAAATAAATTTTGGTAAGGGAAATAATCCTCACCATATTATCACACCTTTATGGGTATTGCAGCTAAATTCTATGCCTTTCTATTAAATCTGTGAGACAAAATACCAGCATCTCCACATTGTTTGCTTTATTAGTTACTCATTTTTGATTTTTTTAGTCAAATTAATGGCAAGATAATAATCCACTTAGAAAGTTTGTCTTATTTAGGTAAACCATTCCTCCTCATATTTTCCGCTGAGAAGCTAAAAGGTATTCTTTCAGCCCACTAAGAATGTAATTAAATATAGATGAAATAATAAGATGCTGATATTGATTAAGGAGAGCTAGGTAATTTTAGAGTGTAGTCATTGGTTTTAGTATTACCAGAAACCAAATCATTCTTTGGTATAGCAGAACATATGGCATATAATATCACCCACTGTTCTGAGGCGCCCTGTTAGACAACCATATGTGCTGAAAAAAGTCTCTGGTTGTTCAGGAGCTTATTCAAGATTGACTGGCTGCTTTTTCTCAAAATGTCCTTGATTTACTGTTTCACATCTAAATTAGAACTTTTAAACTGTAAATATTCATGCTCAGTTTTAAAATGCTACAGCATGTATAATTTTGGCCTGAAATACCAAGCTTCAATTCTACCAGATAAAACCAAGCAACTCCTTGACATTCAGGAGCTATGCAGAAAGGGTTATAGTCTAATATTGCAGTTTAAGCATTACTAACTTTCTTGCTGAAATCTCTTTCCTGCTTTACTCCCTACCAGTACAGGCCTCTAGATGTGACTTTCTTCATTGTTGTAGCATCACAGTCCTTATTTCACCTCTTATCTTTTAGTTTAGTTTGCACATACACTCTCTAAGTTCTCTATGATTTGAAGAGAGAAACATCCCATAGGAAATGTATGTAAATAGCAGCAGTTATGGGACAACAAATAATGAATCTTTTGTGAGTCAGCTTTGTCTGCTCTGAATAATACAGTCTAGAAGATAGCCCATCACAATAAAAAGGATATTGTAGGATATTTGTTTAAAGGAAATGTTGAAAGCATGGGAATATATAATGAAAATAAGAGTGGAAGAATATTTTACATAGCCAATTTAACATGAGAAGAGTGCAGAATAAAACCACACAATATATGCAATGAAATCTTTGATAAACTGTTTTCAATGGGAATTAAAAGGTAGGAAGATACAAATTCCAGTTAACACAAAAGTGGGTCATTTTACTTCTTTGACATAAGAGTTCCTTTGCTAAAAGAACTAAAAAGATTTAATGTAGGCTTTAGTAGAAAGTATGACTTAGCACCTCATGATATTCTGTTACACAATTAGGACCACAGAACACCTGCAAAGAGCATAATAAGGGGATTCAGAAATTATAGTCTCCAACATTGTCTGTCAATATGGAATCATCCTATAGTAGTGTGTCTCTGATGGATTTCCTTATGACTAAATTTCACAGTATTCACCATTTTCCTTAGTGACTTAAAAGTAAATACAAAATCAGCATTAATAAAAGCTGCAGATGACATGAGGGTTGCCAGAATGGTAACTAACAGTGAATATAGATAAGTCAGTGTGATTTGGGTCAGCTGGTAGACCTCTATTCAAACAAACTGTAATTTAATTCAGCAAGATAGAGCTATCCCTGCAGAATACTGAATTCTCAGCTGAAGAATAGTGAGTTTAAAATAAATTGTGGAGTTACAGTGGACATGAATCTGAGTTCTCATTGTGATACTGTGGCACAAAGAGGTAGTACAAACTGTGAATATACAAACAAATAGTGAATAGAAACAGGGAAATGTTTTGTACTCTGCATGGGGTATTGGTGACAGCAGTGTGCTACCTCCAGGTGCAGTACATACATCTTAAAACTGGTGCTGAAAAATTAGAGGCAAGGGCAGAAAAGAACTGCAAATATATCATGAAAGACTTAAAGAGATCAGTCCTTATTTTTAGCAAGGAGAATATTGTGAAGTGACTTGGATATGTTTTCTTTATAAAGAAACTATCAAGTTTTCTTCCCTAGTAGAAAAAGCAATAATACTGAGGGAATGGGGGAATTTTTTGTTTTATTTTTTTTTTAAATTCAGTTCTATCTTCTTTTCACAAGGCAGTTTTAACCACAAAAAGGTCTGAGTTCAAGGCCTTGAGAGGTAAGTGGGTGAAATCTGAGGATCTATGAAAGGCAGTGTCAGGATGAGTAATCTAGCACCCTTTCTGATGCTAAACACCATGAATCTGTGATACATAGATTAATTTGTTTTCACCCAACTTCATTTTGTTGTTCCAAAAATAGATTTAATTGTGATAAGTATTAATCTCATTTCTTTCCAAAAAGCACTGGCACTTTCAAATGGAAAAATATTAGTTAATACAGAATATCTGCAAATATTAAGTGTAAATGTTTACATTTACCTCACCCTGAGCTGAGTGGATGGATGACAATGTACATGTATAATGACATAAATATGGATTGTTGAGTATAAAGAGTGAAAAAAATTCATTTGCTCATAGATGATAATATAATGGTTCTTGCAGCACTTCATGTTAAGTATACAATATTTTTTTTTAAAGTTTTAGGCAAAGTGTTCATTTTTTCAGTTAATAGTTCCTCTCATTGGAAGTTACTTTTAACAGGACTTTCAATGGGGCCCGTTCAGCACCATGGCCAGTACCCACCTCACTCATGGCTCCCCAGGCTTCTCACTCCTCCTGCAGACCTTACACTTTCCAAAACAAATCCCTTTCTTTTGCAACATTCAGTGGATTGGTTTGGTTATCTTCCATGGAGGAGCCATAATAATCATGAGTAAAGTGAGGGACTTGGGTTTTGAACTCATTAAAAATGCACAGATGTAAACTCCACACAGTTAAACTGCAAACAACAAGGTGCAAGTGAAAACCTTGTCCTGCTAGTAGCCACCTCTGACAGAACATACACAGAGCTGTTTGCTAACTCTTCCCTCCTTTCTCCTCTCACAGTGGAAATGGGAAGATAATAGGAAGAACAAGGATGAGAAAACTCATTTTAAGAAGTGACATGCACATAGGTAAACCCAGATGATCAAACCAAGGCTAAGTTATTAAGGAAAAGAATATTCTGAAGTTGGAAATTTCTCAAAACAGACAGGCAGAAAACAGCACTTTCCATAGGAAAGAATTTGCTCCAATAATGGGTTTTTCCTAGGCCTAGTTGCTCCAGCAGCAAAAGCCTCCTTGAGCAAAACACTTTTTCTCTCCTCAAGTAAATCTGCATTTAACTTTCTTTCCCTACACTCACGTATCAAAATGAAGACCATTCACCAGTTACTGAAAGTTGTCATAGCAGGCTCAACTAGGGGAATTTTATTTAAAACATTTAGTTATTCATTTGGATATTGGGAAACAAATATGACAAACATCAAACATGTAGGGAAAACAACTTTTCTCTCCCACTCCCAGGTTCAACTTCACTCCAGACACCTCTCCTCCCTGCTTCCCAATCTCCACTCCCCTTTCTATCACTTCAGGTTACATTCATTTATGACAGTGAGGCAACAGATGACGCAGCCTGTTGAGGTCAGGGTGCAGCTATTTCTGTCTGTTGCTCAGGTTTGGGGTTTTTTTCCACTGCCCCTTTCTTATTAGCTCCTTCTGCTCTGGTGTAGACTCCTACATGGGCCACAGTCCCTTCAGGGGGGTACTTGCTGCAGTGCAAGCTTATCCATGAGATGCACTTCCTTCATGGAAGTATCTGCTCCAGTGTGGGTTCTCCACTGGCTTCAGTCCTGTCCAGAACTACTTGCTTTGGCATGAGCCTATTCACAGGCCACAGTCCCTTCAGGGAAGCCCCTGTTCCAGCACAAATCCTCCACAGAACCCAGTTCCTTCAGAGGTGTAACCAGCTGTCCTGGTTTAAAGACAAATATTGAGGCAGGAACATCAATAAAATGGACACCCTCCCCTTTTATTTCCCACCAATACAGAAGGGCAAAATGAGAGGGGGTATGAACAAAAAAATAACAATTTACTAGCAAGGAAATACAAGTAACTACAAAGATACACAGGAAACAGTTTACCCACAAAGAGGGAAATTCACCACCCATGTGGGGCCCTGGGAACAAAGCCAAAAAAATGGCAGAGCATTTTCCCTGACAACCACCTCCCTCCACCCAACAAAACAAAAGAAACAATGGGGAAACAGGGGCAAAGCAAAAACCTAAAAAGAACCTATGTTGTTCACAAGGAGTTATGCTATTAAACTGTCCACTTGATGTCATCCAGTCAGGCTCAAGTCTTGACTACAGCAGTGGTGTTAGTCCAGAGGCTTTGTTCCCTGCCACCTGCTGCCTTCCCTCTATGCTAGTGGGCAAGCAGCAGGCAAGTGGCAGAGGGAAGGGGGCCCCGATGTGGCCATGCAGCATCTGCTGGGCCAGTTTCACTTTTGGTTTTTCCCTAGCTACATTGGTGAGTGATCTGGATGGTGGAGGCAGGGGCTCTGGTAGAGGATGGTGCTGTGTGGACTCTGCAGGCACAAGCACACCTGGTCCAAGGAAGAGAAGAATGCTGCTTCCCCCACTGTTCTTTTTCATTCCCCTCCCTGTTTGCCACTGTTCATTCTTAAAGACACAGTCCTTCCAAAACAATGTTGGAAAAAATAAATAAAACACAAAAACTTTGTTAATCATGACACCATCTTCACTATGGGGTACTTTCTACTTCTGTGGCTTTATTGTGCCCTCTGTTGTTCACTTTTTCCATTGCCCTCAGTGTTTTCTGCCTTTTCTTAAATATGTTCTCACAGAGGCACCACAAATTCCTCTGTTTTACTTTGGCTCTGGCAGTGAATCCATGGCTGATCTGGCTTGAACTGTCCATGTCTGGCACAAGGCAGTCTCTGATTTCCTCTAACAGAGGCCACCCCTGCAGGCCCCTCACTACCAAAACTTTGCCATTTATACCCTGCATATAGTGTCATAGCTGAGCTAAAGAAACTAGGTTGGGAAGAGGTCCATGTTTTGGGCAGAGCTCACTAGTCTTTTTTATAGGAAATGAAGTGCCCCTGAAGGACTAGGGAAAGGAATATTTGGCTCACTACATCTCAGACAAAAAAAATCCTTTATTTTCATTTGCCTTGGTTCCACAAGGTCTCATGGACTTATTCCAGATTTAAGGAACCCGAGCTGAAGTACAATGGGAATAAAATTCATTTGTTGCATTGTACGTCCAATAATTACTTGCAGATGTGCAAAAAAAATGTAGGATGCTACTTCACTGATTTTCAAATCTATAAAGACTCAAAGCATTTGGAACTCTTTCTCCACTGATAAGGTAGACCTCTTAAATAGTGATGTGAGTACAGCATGTGGCAGCAAATCTCTGTTAGATCAGTCTAACTGTTTCAAGGAACATGTAGCATCACAAACTTTCAAATGTGCACCTGAGATATGGAGGGAATCTGTGTGTTGCAGGCACTAGGCTGCATGGAAGACCCATGCCATTGTATCTTCACAGTTAATATGTGTGCTAGCCAGGTTAAGCTGGCACTGATAAAGTTGCAAATACCAGATCCAAAATTCCCCTTCATTTTTAGACTCTTTTCATGTATCAAAGACTGGCTTGGTGTAGCTCTGTTTACCTTTTGGGATTCCTTTGACCTAATTTGCCTGGGATTGATATCAGTGCAGCTCCATTAATTTCAGATGCATAAATCCAGACTTACATGAACATAAATGTCAGACCCATATTTATAACAACATCCATATATTCATCATTATAGTCATGGACAATAGTCTACTAACAAGTGAATCAACTTCCTTCCAAACAAGCAGACTAATGAAAATAACATATAAATATCCAGCTATTAGTTTTTCACAGATAAAATGAAATCACATCAAGCAAACTAAAGAGCCTCAAATTTTTTTTCTGACTTTAACAAAAGAGGGGGGGAAAAAGGCAACTATTTTCTATCACGCATCCAAAATTCTGCTTCTGGTGAATTGTATGATTTTAACAAGGTTTTTTAGTCTGCAGTTGGTGAATTAAACTGTAATTAACTGCCATTTAAATATTCATGAATAGAATTTGTGTCATAAACAGACCAAACTAATGTGTCATTACAACATGGGAGTCCATCATTGTCAACTAGCATTATTCTACAAAAAGCATATTATGTGTTATATATAGATAGTTGTAGGTTCTATTATAAGATTGAGATTGCACTGAAAATGGCTACTATATAGAAGACATAGGAGTCAAATGTACCACTTCAGGTAGCAATATCACCAGATTTCCATCACTGTTACCATTAACAGACATTTATAAACAACTTTATCTCTGTGTGAGTCTGTTGCACCCGAACCAGGAAAACTGAATTGTATGAGGACCAAATGTCTTCATATAGCAGCAATTTCTGTCACTTTTGCATTCAGAGTACAATGATTAAGCATATAACAAGTCATTTGTGCCTAGACACTCATATGTCAGACATTCCTACAGAATATTTTATAGAGTGCAATTGTTTTTTCCCTGTTTTCATCATAGCAATTTGTTTTAGTGAAAAGATTGTTGGAGAGTGAACAGGTTGCAAAAAAACCCCATCAGAACATTGAGTACCTCCATTAACACAAGAAGTTCTAAAGCTCTGGAGCAGATTTTCAAAAATATGCAGTGTTCAGTGTTTCATAGTGTTCCCTGTAAGAGACAGGGTATTAATAGGCTGGGAGAAGGTAAACTTAGCTCAGGTTCTGGAAGCGTACAAGTAGAAAAATACACCGGTAGCATCCTAGAAAATTATGAAGTTACATTTCTAGTTTCCTCTCCTGCCTCAGCTCCACTTTTATTCTCAACAAAACAAAACAAAACAAAACAATAAACAAAACCACCACCCCCTCCCCCTCCCAAAAAAAGAACAAAACCAACTCCCCAAAACCAAACAGACAAATAAAAAAACCACCCACCTGATTTTTAAATGGATCTTCCTGTCATGACTTTAATTAGTAAATAGGTAAATTGTCAATAGTTAGAGACAGAGGTACAGCAGGAAAATTTTGACAATTAGCATTGCTCTTGTGGAAAAATACCTCTATGCAAGAGTCAAAGGGTTTTGTTTAAAGGGAGTCCATCACTTCTTTAGAAAGTGAAGACTTTGGCAAAACAACATTATAAATGACTACCTTTGTAATTTTAGTAACTTGTTTTGCTGTAATTTTGTTGATGACGAGACTCCCTAGCTGAGATGTTCGAATCTCCATTAACTGTTTCAGTAATATAGGCAGTTAAACAGAGATCATGTTCTCTTTTATTCAAGTGCCTAAATTTTTTATGAGATTGTGCTTAAATTAGGTGCATAATACAGAAAGTAACTGGATTCTATAAAAAGTATTTATTTACTTCTTGTTGTTTTGACACTTTCAAAAGTTTTGTTGCTTTACACTTGTCAGCCTTTGGATTTACTCAATTTCAGGAATAAGCTGAATCTTGTGATGACCAAGTCTGCTTTCTTATACTGGTGGGGCTTTTCAGCTATCATAGGTCTTCAGATAGCATATTAATAAGGAATTGTCTGTGCTTCTCCCTCCAACAAGAGGTTTACCCTTCATTATAGAAACCTTCATTTTTTTCTGTCCTTCCATTTTGCTGTTATGCAGAAATGCAAGACCTCTGCTTTCAGTACGGGCCTTACATGCTGGAGTAAACAGGAGTGGTTTCACATCACCTCCTGTTGATGCTGACATGAAGCAGCTTCAACCACAGCACCAAACTGAAGGGGCACAATGATAAGGGAAGATGAGAAACTGGCAGCTAGAAGCTAATCAAATAAAACTCTGCAGTACTTGACTTACTCTATGTAAAAAGACTCATTACAGTCTCAATAGAATTTTTTGGGTGTCTGAATCTCAATCTATGTCTAAAATTAAGATATCAGATTTACATCTATTTTGTTGTTCATCTGCACTGTTTCTCTTAACATAGCATTATTATGCTGGAAGAAAATGGAAAAAGAAACTCAGCAGGATTCAAGAGCAGGTTTCTGAAAGGAGCACTTGTCCTTAACAAACCCTTTTCAGGTCAGCAGGTATCTTGGTGTATGCACAATGGAAGGTGCTTTGGGCAGCAGAATGGACAAAATGACTGCATGGAGGTTATTATTTTCACTTACCTGAAAAGGATGGACTTCAGTGGGCAAAAAAAACAAAAAAAAAAAAAAAAAAGGAAAATTACAAATTCCAGAATGTTCAAAAAATTCTGATGCAGTGTCCAACATTTTAGAAAATTTTCAAGTCTGGAACTGGAAAAATATATTCCTCTGGCATTTTTCTATGCATTAGCATAACCAAGTTAAGTTTTATAAAAAAACCAAGCATTATTTAAAACCACAAGTACTATCACTAACAATGTTCTCCCAGCTGACCCATGAGCACATCAGGCATGAAGGTCCGATCTAAAACCAGGTATTCTGAGCACTTTCATGTTCACTCAGGTTTGTCTCACATTTTCCCCTGAAATGTTATCAATTATTAGAATGCAGAATTTATTCAGGATTGTCTCTACTGCTATATAAAGTGTATGTTCTTGTTGCTGTTTTATCTTTCCCATTAGTCATTCCTCTTTTGCCCATGCTAGTGTGTTGCAGGGATTTTAAGGTTTTTTTCTAATAGTTTGTTCCAACTTTTCGATTTATCTTGTTTCACTGCTTCCATCTTCCTCCATCGCATCATTTCTCAAAATCTTCTATTTTTTCTATCTCACTCAAAATGGTTTGGTCTGTTACTCATACATTTATTTCTTCACTCATGGGATATTTTCTGTTGGCAGAAGAGAAATTTCTTCTCTTTACTCTTGTTGCAGCTAGCAGGTGGGGAATGCTCTTCTCTGTTGCTACTCTGTAAGGATCAGAGTTCCGACTGAAATGAAAAGACATTCTGATGCTGATTTCTACCTAAATATAAAGAGTGTCTTCCCTAGAACCAGGCTCTTTACTTCTCATTACCTAATTTTAGCTGTTAGCTGATTTTGACCTTTCCATAGTAGCTATTATCCCTTAGCCCTCATAAGGGAAAAATTTAGTACTGTTTCTGATGTTACATGCTTAAATCTGAATTTCTTTGCCTATTTTCCAGATGAACAGCATACTGTATGACTCCTATGGATTCCTGTCAGCTCCGGAAAAAGTAAGGTGGAAAAGGGAAGATAACATGAATTATAGTTCTAGAAATCCTCCTTGACCTGTTAGATTGTCTATGGAGAAATTCAGTAATAGCTAGGCAAGCCATGACCCCTGACAAATCATCTCATTGTTTTCTTGGGCTTTTCTATTTTCTTGTCTGAAACTCTGCCAGTAACATTTTGGAAGCAGCTACTGCATTTCAATATTTTTGTGGCAGACTTGGCAACTTGAAAGGTTCATTGTTTCTTGATTTTTAATTTGTAAAAATATTTTTTAAAAAGTTACTTTAAAAGTCTATAGAGTTTTAATAACTTTTCTGAGCATGATTTTTTTTCTATATAATCCTTTCAATTATTGAACTTTAGTAGTTGTTACAGAGCTTTGTATTTGGAGGGTAGAGGATGACTGTGGATATTCTGCTTTCCTTAGTGGAACTACCTGCTGTTTTGTGGTTGTTTTTTGGGCTTTCTCAATAACAAGAGTGATGCCTTAAAATCTAGGATTGTAGAGAATTTAATAACTCTTTTAGTACTTTTAATAGCACTTTAGCTAAATACCTTTGTATTAGATGCCTCACATATTGTTTGATGTTCCTCGTCAAATATTTCAGTGGGTGAATATCTAGTTTTTGCAGAATGTACCTAGAAAAAAGTATTAGGTATATTGTTTGACATAACTCTAGTCAAAACTATTCAGAAGGTCCAGAAACCTTGAAATGATTCCAAGCAGGACTGAAGATGCTGACGAAGACCAAGGTGGGAGGACGGAGGGATCTTTTTGAGGTTCCCTGACCCAGTTCAGGAGGTGTGCCTGGGGGAGGTCCCATGGGGAGGACAATCTTCTGGCTGGGTGTAACCATAATTAGTTAGTATGATAAAATTGAAAAACTTATGTTGGGGGTGGGGCAGAGGGCAATATGCAATGTGCATATTGTGCACATTAAAGCGCCTTAGTTAAAGAACCATTCTCTTTATTTCTATACTAAAATTGTCCAAAGAATTTTTTTTTTCATTTTTAGGCAACAAGAGAAACCAGATGCCTGAAAATTTTAGATTTGGCCTTGTGTTTTGCACTGCTGGGAGGATGGATCTTCAAAGTATATAAATCAGTACATAATAGATATCAGTACATAATTTTATCCATGTATTTGGGTACCCTGGAACTGCTACCAGGACTGTGTACTTTCTGCTGATAGCTTTATTTGTCCCAAGACAGAAAGAGATATTCCAGTATTCAGGATGTTATTTACTGTATCTTCATGATCACTGCAACTTTTATAATAAAATATGAATGAGATCCACCTAAAAATCACCGAGTCCATCTAAAAATTGGCAGTGCTGTGATTTATCTACCTAAAACCCACCTAAATAATTTTCCTCTGCCTTCATTTTGCTGTTGATGTACCCAGAGAAGTCCTTTGTTTTGTCCTTCACATTGACTGCTGGTGCCTGCTGCAGGTGAGCTTCGGCTTTCTCAGCTTTATCCCTTCATGCTCTAAGCACCACCTCTGTTTTCCTTCTGGGAAGACTATTCCTCCTTCCTCTTTTCATATACTTCTTTTTGGTGTCTGAGGTCATTCAGGAGTTCCCTGTTAATCCATGCTGACTTTCTGCTACATTTGCTCACTTTCCTGCACTTATGAATAGACTGATTTCATTCTCTGAGGAAGTTCAACCAGCTCTCCTGTACCCTGGTGTCCTCTGTGGCTGCTTCCCACTTGATACTGCCAAGAAGACCCCCAGAACAAGCCAAAATCTATTCTCCACATGTTTGTGGTTATAATTCTAGCATTTGTCCTCCTCATTTCTCTCAGGACTTTAAACTCTACAATCTCACGATCTCTGTAACCAGTATGATCCGAAGCCTGTAACAGTCTATGTATTGGACTAGTCTCCCACTTGGTGGAATATTTTAGGTTTTAGGTTCTTTCAGCCCCTCAGTCTTGTAGGGACTGCATCTACCTCATTGACTGATGCTATATTTTTCTTCCAGTATTATTAAAGACCTTGAACAAAACTAGGAAAGGAGCAGATCTCTGCAGGACCTGCTAAGAACACCTCAAAAGATGATTTGAAATTTATATATATATAAATACATTTTGCAATATATTAATTGGCTAGTTTTTAATTTGCTTGAACTAGGTTGTATTGATTTTCTATAGTCTTAATTTTTATCAGAACGTCATAAATCTGATGCTATTAGACTAGTTACTTGTATTAACTATGCTTTTAGTCCAACTACAAGAAATGTCAGATTCTTTCGGTAAGACACAGTCAACAGAGCCATGTTGATTGCCACTAATTAAACACCTTAATTTAATTCCTTGCTGATTCCATTCTGTAGCAGCCTTTTTGTGATTCTGCCCAAAATTGCTGCACAGCTGATGAGCCTATTGTTTCAAGATGATGACACTCAGAAGGAAAAAACCTGGAAAGGAGAGAAATAAGTATTTCACATCTGATTGTGTGTTTTCCTGTCCCCTTGAGCACTGGCCATGTTGACAGAGACATGTTTGGGATAAAACCTCTTGCAGTCAGGAAGCCTCAGTAGATTAAGAAGGCAAACAGTATTTTTTACTTTATTTTGCTGCAACAAAAAATTACTTCAATTTTTCAGTGTTAGAGGATATATTTTTACAAAATGCATATCCCAAACTAGCAGAACAGAAGTGGCAAAGGTGATGTTCTGTCCCCTGCTCCTCTGAGGGGTTATCACAGTGGGATGACTCTATGTTGAGCAGAACTGGCTGCTTCAGAAAGCGCCTTCCTCTGAAAAAGCTGAATGAGACAGAACTCAACATAAATACAGAGGATAGAAGCTCACAATTGCTTTGAATATAGTGCAAGTAGTCCTATTTCTTAATCATTAGGTTTTGTGGTTTTAAGTATATGTTATTCAATTACACAATTGTTTACATCAGGAAATGAGGCCCAGCTGACACTTACTTGATTTAAGGTTTTCCTCCCCACACCTCTCTCTCCATCAGCCTTTGCAATTTAGGTTACACTAGACAATACTGTGTACAAACACAGCTACTGCAGCTGGGTTTACTCATGCACTGCCACATCAACATTTTTCCATTAATAAATAAATTGAATGCAATACCTCTCTGGATAAAGTAACCTTTTTGTTTATTAGAAAATTTAGCCTGAGACAGATTCTTGAAAGTTGACAGGTATTTAACATCAATTTTCATTGTAAAGGGAAAAATATAGCAAGCCCCCTGCTAACTAGCCATATAAATAGGTAAAAAGTGTATTTTTAAAGGTATCTTAACATTCAAATCTCTGAAAAGTATTTGGCTGAGACTTTTTGGAAACTGTATTTCAAAGTTAGAGCAGACTAGGATTTTAAGGAGATGCTTTTGTTTTCTCTTTCCAGATGAGTTTCATTGCTGATTACAGACATTCCTAGAGCAATTCTTATCTTCCTTAAAATTTATCAGAATAATTTCATAAGGGCCTTTCCAAGAAACAAAAGTCTCTCATGAAATTTCCTGCTTGTTAACTGAGACTGCACTGTTGTGTGGCTCCACTTCCTCATGTGCTTGTGGCCTGCACATAAAACACAGGTGGTACTAATAGTGTTGCATGTACTACATACTAAATACTAAACCCACATTCCCTAGATTTCACCTCCTCATCCTTCTCTTTCCTCAGTTATGCAGTGCCCACCATCACATCTACCATATTACTAGAGAAATTCTAGTAGAAGATTCATGGGGATGTTAAACTGCTCTCTCAGGAGCCAGCATGCCAGGCAAGAATCTCTCCATATGATGGGTTTCTGCATTCTTGGGACCTCTGAAGTTACCAAGGATTTTCCACAGACCTCAAAAGGAACACTCACTGTCCAAAAGAATCAGAAATATTCACACTAATTCTGGTAGGTATATTGTCTGGTTATCCAGCAGAGAAAATGGCCTGCAAAGACCTGTTTTGGTTGACAATATAGTAGGGGTGTTTTTTCCTCTGCTCATCAGTACACTTTGCCTTTGGTGCACTTAACAAGTAAATCCTGCAGTTCATATGTAAAAGGTTTAAGACTTCCTTTGCCCAACAGTGTTGCTATCAAAATCTTCTCTCTCCTTGCAAACAGCCTTCCCTCTTCCCACTTTTAAGAATCCCATTTTTTTCTCTGTCTCTTATTCTTCTTCTAGAAAAACTAAATTATAAAAATCCATCTGAGACTGCCAAAATACAGAAGGTAAAAAGTCTTGTAGGAACAAGATACACAGGTGTTCTTCTGTAGACCAGGACTCTTTTTGACCTGCAGAGACTTCATCCTGTATTATTAGCTTAATTGAACTGAAAACAATACCTCATTCCACTGGCATCTCATGATGTGAAAACGTAGGTGATTGTAGTTCTTCATGCCTTCAAGTTCAAACTTAAAAAGAAAGTAAGTTGTTTATTTGGCTCTCACTGGTAGCTATTTTCAGATCTTCTTGCTTTTTTTTACAGACTGAAGTCACCCGTGATAACTTGGCATCCACAAATTCCAATTCTAAATTCTTGGAGCATTACAAGGAAGTTTGTGAGTAAATATCTTTAGAGAAGCTAAACTTCCCAAATGCTGTCCACGTAAAGCATAGCAACTCTGTATGGGTATGTATTTTAATTGTCTTGTTTGTTTCTTAGTAGCAATAACATTACTTGTTCTTTTATCTCTTGCTGTCTACTCCATTGCTTCAAGCAGGTTGAGAAATAATCTAACTAAAAAGGAATTCTAAACCCCTCAGTTAACATAGTTTCCAATTTATGATGCTTGGAATACTGCCACTTGAAAATAAAGGCCACAGAATTAGAGGATGTGCTGTGCCTTGATGCTTTTTTTTATCTCTTACATATAATAAATACTTATTTCCTCCCTATTGCTGAAGAGGGAACTCAGAGTGATTAGCTCAGTGGTAAGTGGCTCTATTGTAGACACCTAAAGTTAGATGAGAGGAGATGAGACCCATCTTTCTTCACAGTGGAATGCTTCAACTCTGCTAGATGAAATCTCTTGCACTTGCTGGGACTCCTTCAGCAGGTCCAAATGAAATTGTCTTTTGATGACCTAACATATTCACAGCTGTAAACCCAGTGAGTATCTGCAGCAAAGCAGCAAATTTTTTTCAAAGTGAGATGTTTATCTATTACTCAAAATGGACTCAGTGTTTGGAAAGACCAACTTGAATTTGTTTCCTTGTTTGGTTAAGAGCGTCCCTTTACGTAGTGGTCAAGAAATAGCAAATTATATGTAGGTCTGCAGTAAGTCTCACTATTGCTGTCCAACAGGTCATGAAGTGAATTATTCTCCTCAGAGAAGAACAAGATGCTTATAAAATTTCTTCACTCTCAATGTTTTTGTTCATGTTACAGTCACACAGCTGTTACAGGTACTGCTTTTTCACACTTCAAACCTGTTAATGGAGAGGACCAAAAGACATAGCAGAAGGATAGGAAGTAAAACTGAGAAGAGCTTCCTGGGTAATAAATCCAACTGCAACTGCCTCGAGCAATCATATAACACAATCTCTTTCATAATTCAGTGAAGCATCAAGCTATCACATTTTCACTGTTACTGTTAGAAGATTGTTCCAGAACTTAAATGTTTTGAGTACTAAAACACTTCTCTGAGTTTCAAGTCTGGAATTAATTCATGCCAAATTCTCTTCATCCATGCTGTACTGCTGCCCCTTAGTTAAAACAGCTCTACTCCTACATTGATTTTTATATTTATAGGCAGTGATCATTTCTCCTTCCAGCTCTTAAATTAGCATACTGAGAGCCAATCTCCCATAGGCTCTCCATCACCCTAATTGTCCTGTTAACCATTTCAAAAATGCATTCCAGCTTCTCTTTCTGCACATGGGTGAACAGCACTGCATAAAATATCCTGCATGAAAACTGACCGAACTACTCTAAACTTATGTCAGTATTTGCAGCTGAAAGAAAGCAAGGTTGGTAGAGATCTTTCCAGAGACGCAGGCAAAAAGGATATATTCTTTTTATCTAGGATACATACAATGGCCACATCTCCTTTCAAAAGTAAATGAAACTGTTGTAAATGATGTCCAGTACACACTGTCCTGGTCAGGAGTTAGAAATGCAGCCACTTACACACATTTTGCATCCCAAGTGATTGCTGCTGGTGCCCTCCTCAGGGATTTTTGATATTACACTGCGTGTACTACGTGCAAAAAGTAAAGAATAATAATGGCAACTGAAGAGAATTTATTTTTTTGTGTATGGAATAGAGATTTGATTAACCACCAGAGTAAAGCTCCCCTGCACAGAAACCTCAGTGCTGGGTGGACAGTAGAAAATGCTGAGTCTAAAGCAAGCCAACTTCACAGCCATGATATGCGTCAGAAGACTCTAGAAATTGGTACTTATGTGTAGGATGTGGCACAAAACAGAAATTCAATTTCCCTTATTTTACTGAAATACTTTGAACTGAAATCCCTGACATCACATCTGCCCATTCATAGATGTTGAATATTTTTGCCAGATATTGCAAAGGCTGCTGGAAATGAAATGTGTCTTCAGGGTACAGGATCTATCTCTACAAATCCGCATATCTATAGAAGGAGATCTATGGTGTTCAGTGTTCACAGGGTGTGGGAAAGGATGGTGGGATATCCAGATGAAACATTTTCATGTCTGTCAATACTGAAAATGGCAAAGGTGCAGTTGTTGCTCTCCACTGTATCATCATAGTAGCTCTAGTTACTTGCTGCTGATTCAAGATACACCATTTATATCACAGCTGACATTTCTACTTGAACCAGATCCAATCCATTTGATGCTTTTCCCATCCTTTCCAGTACATGTCTCTGTAAGAAGTTAGCCTTTTGAGACAGAGTAGGCAGCAATACAAAAATCAAGGCATAAATAATACAGAAATACCTAAGTATATGTACCTCATTTATGCCATGCAAAATGCATTTTAATCAATTTTTCAAAAAGGCAAGGATGAATTAGATGAGCAGAAATAAATATTATACACCAAATGACATAAAATTTAGTGTATTTTATAGTCTTCAGTTTAAAATGGGTGATGGCCTTGAATTTTAAAAAGCTAAGATATAAATATCCTCCTCTCAGCTTTGGAGAATTTTGATTCAGCTGCAAAAAATTGCAAAGATAAAAACACCTTCCTGGGTCAGAACTGTGGCTTAACAAGTCACTAGTAAGTGGCCAAGTTTCGGAGCTTGATGAAAATTCCTTAGATTACCAAAATCTGTGATTCTGTGAAACAGTTAGGAACACTGAAATATAAAGAAAAAAACAGTCTTTTCCCTTGGGATATTTTTTAAATAGCAGCCAGAAGGTTTTCCCACTGGAATGTGAAAATTTTAGACTTTATAGTACAATTACTTCTGCTCAATTATCAGGAGTTTTTGAATTTTGGTGACATCTTGAAGCCATTGTTTTGAAGCAATAACTTCAGTGGAATAATTATGCATGTATGGAATTGTATTAATGGGTTTCCCTTCTAGTCATCCCTTGCAAATATGAAATTGCAGCAAATTATAATTTCAGAGACTTTGTTAAGATATTTTGCTGAAGCAATCAGAAAATTTTATTGATAGAATAAGGGAAGAATAAAAAGTATGAAACAAAAAAAGAAAAGGAAACTAAAAAGAAGAAAAATAAATCGTCTTAATTTGAAATGAAATTATAATTTTGGTCTCTTTGGTCTTAATGTGACTAAACATCTATTTATATAGAAATTTGACATTAGGTTATAAGAAGAGAAAATATTTTTCAAAATTATTAATCAAGAAATCAGATAGGTGTGAAAGTAATAACATTATATATTTAAACAAAAACAAAACAAAAAAAAGGCTTGAAGATGGACCTTCTATTAAGGAAGGAATTCATTACTGATCAAGAAAGGGCTAATTAGAGAATGACAAGTGAATACATGTATCAAAAGATATTTTAAAAAACAGTTCCTGTTATCTGTTACCAGGTCCTATTATGTAACTCAGACAAGAAGAGAGGGGAATCTTCAATGTAAATGGTGGTCAGGCAAAGAAGCACTAAAGGAGTTGAAATGGAAAAAAAATTATTCTGACTAAAAACAGGGAAAGTATGTAGTGTTAAGATTAAGGAAACCGAGGAGGAT
The DNA here is from genome assembly GCA_035041345.1 of Poliocrania exsul. Lineage (NCBI taxonomy): Eukaryota > Metazoa > Chordata > Aves > Passeriformes > Thamnophilidae > Poliocrania > Poliocrania exsul. The sequence goes on from JAWWLZ010000118.1 coordinate 86,458,190, forward strand.
TAGATCAAATACTATAAAAATAGATGAAAGAAAATACAGAAGTTTAGACTGTGAAACTTCTTGGAAATAAATGTCTTGAATTGAGTCTTCTCCTATCTCAGAAATAAAAACAGACTTACAGGCAAGTGAAATCTTGCTCGTTTAGTCACATCTCTCAGGCAAAAAGACCCACAGCTTTCATAAGTTACACATATTGTCATGGAAACAAAACTGGAACTCTTGCCTTGGTGAAGGGTATTTTGAGCCCAACAAAAGCAAAGATGCACTTTTGCTTCTTTCAGTTATGCTAAACAGAGGAACCCTGTTGTCATGCTATCTTTGAATAACTTTGTTACAAAGATCATTTTACCTAGTGCTCTTAAATCATAAGCAAATATGGAAATAAGAAAGAAGAAATAATAGAACTATTTATTTTAAGCAAATAATACTTAATTTTCATTATTTTGATACTATTTTCTTGTTGGATGTATTCAATATAGATTTATATTACCATTTTACATAGAAAGAAGCATTTAGATGTTTAAAAATGACTATGTTATCTTTTAGGCAAATCACATATAAAGGGGAAATGCAGCTTTTGTTTCTCCTTGGCAGTATCCCATTCACTGATGGAAAATATTATAGATGGCATCTGAATTTTCTGGCCATTCTGAAACACCAATTTGTTAATGAATTGTTTGAAACACAAACGTTGCTACAGATTAACAGTGTTACCTAAGAAAGTTATTTTGTCTAAATGAGGCTCTCAATGGAAAAGAAAGAAAACCAGGAAGAGGAAAGAAACGAAGCTAGAAGTGACTGAGAAACCTTTTGTATGCCATAGATCTTTAGGATTTATCTAGGCTGGAGTAAGGTGTGCTAAGAACTGTGTCCTCTTTCTGAAATGCTGAATAATGAGATAATTTCAAAGAAGAACAATAATGACATTGAAGGCATTGAGATGTCCAAATATTTAAACCTTCCAGTCCAAATTGTTTACAAAGTTGAGGTTTCAGTGAATACTGTTTAGATGACAATCTTATCTCATTAAACAGTCAAACAGACATTCACTTCATCTCTGATGGACTGTTCAATTTGTTTTCCAAGACAAGAATAGAACTTTAAATGAAGACAATGAGAACCTGGATCAGATCAAAACAAAGCATGAAGGGTTTTTGTAAGAAAGACCCAGGCAAGGATTTCTTTGCCAAAAGGGGTCTGAATGTTTCCATTAACTCAAAGGGCCACTAAAAATTAAAAGAAAATAAATCCTCTGGAGGTTACAATAGGCAGAAATCACATGGAGCACAGGAAATCCCACAAGATGAAGATGGCTAGTGGCTGATACAGCATAATGTGCAAGTACTTGCCGTTCTCTTATGTTTTTCTCTATTTGATTATGGCTGCTGTTGGATATATGAAATGTCTTTGGGGTGAGCTTTGGTCAGTCATACTATGCCTGGTTTTGTTCTTCTAGTCTAAGCACTTCCTCCTCAATTGAGAATCTTGCCCCTAATTACCATGTTACCATATGTTCTTGTCATTTAAACCTAATCACAGGTCTTGGAAAATATAAGCCCATTCATGCAGTTCTTTCTGATATAATTTTTTCTTCATCAGATTAATATATTTTCCATATTAGCCATTTGGCATTTTTGGTGTTGATTCAGTAGTTTTTGTGAGTTTGATTTATCTGTTCAGTAATACTGCGGTTTCTAACACAGGTGTGCCACAGCAGTTCTGCCATGTTGCCCACTGTATATTTTGAAAATGTTAGGGAATAGGGTCATACCTTATCAACTGCAATGCAAAAGCAAAGGTTTTTATTACCTTTGCTGTTCAGTCTCTACCTTCTGGAAGTCACATGTCTCTGAAATCTCCATGCTACTTGGTGTGACCAATTCATGCTCAGCATAAAGAGCGTAGGGGTGTGCCTGTAGATCTGCTCCTTTCTGGGAGCCACAGGGGAATGGCTAAGTCCAGGATCTAACTCATATCTACAGGTATACCACTCTTCCCAAACTTGAATACACACTAGCACCCAGTGCTCATCTAAGCCCTTTGTTCACACATTTCAGACATCTCTGATGTCACTCCAGTGAAGAGCTGTTTCAAATAGCCTAGGAAATTGAGACCATGTCCTAGCCTGGACTTGTGAGGGCTCTTTTGCCGTTTCAGGTGGAAATACTCCATCTGTGTATTTGTCCTGAAAGAGAAGACAAGCCCTTGCTCATACAAACAGCCTACATGTATCAATGGCAAGCAGTGACTGGCAATGTTTTAAACTCTCAGAGGACACTGAAGAAGGCAGTAATTTGGGGAGCAGCAAGAGACTGGCTGCTCTCCCAGTGAAGGAGCTGAGGGAGGGCGACCTCACCAGGGGGTGCCATCCCACAGGGGCTGAGCATGTCAGGCAGAGATGAGGCGGGTTCCTCGGCAGCCCCAGGCACAGCGAGTAGGACACCCAGTCCAGGGTTCACCAAGGGAACCAGTGAGAGGCTGTGGCACACATGGCTGGAGACAGGATTGGTGACATACACTGGTGGCCCCAGGTTGGGATGAAATGGGAGTGCTGGTACTCAGGAGAGGGATGGGCGAGTCTCCAGGGAGGCTTTTTGCTTGGATCTGTGGCACTACAGATCAGGCACCGAGTAAACCTCGTGCCCCACTAACATTTCAGTTCTATACATGGGAGATGGAGAACTCATAGGGAAAGAATAACATGGTATCATGCTAGGAACTATAAGCCAAAACATTTTTTTAATTAATTAGTATGTTCTTGTTAAAAATTTGTTTTTATCCTGTTAAAAAGTTACTAATGCTTACAAGTTTGTAAGACTTTTTCCTTTTCTGGTTGGTCTCAATGCATAGCGGGCAGATTCTTCCTAACTAACATATCACAAATATATTTCACCTTTCATTACTCTCTCAAACAAATAGCTAATTAGTTTATAGAAAACATCTGGCAGTGAATTAAATCCAAGTAGCTGATTTAAAAAATCAATATAGTAAACATGGAAAACTAATTATAGAATGTTCTGTTATCAGTGGCTTAATTTATCAAATCCTTAGACTTTCTTGAAGATCTATGGTTGGTCCATTGTAAACACTGACATCTAACCTAGTTACTCTAGACTTTCTTTTGAATCTGGAGAGGAAAATACATTCTTTTTAGGTTTGTTCATCCTAAAGCTTGTATCTAAAATGTGCCCTAGATATATGTACTTCTCTCCCTGGACTATAAAGTGTGTTGGCTACTCTCCATTGTAAATACTGTGCAGTAGATAATTCACCATCAGATGAGGTGAATCCACATTCTATGTCTAAAGAAAGTCTAAGATACCATTCAGATTTTCCTAAAATTGTTGGTTCCCTCTTTCTAATGTGTAAATCTTCCTATCAGCAAGATATTTACTGAAGTGTGTTCAGTTCTGTCTAGCTCCATTTAACATCTGTCCCTCAGCATCACTGGAACATGCCTTGCAGAAGGAAGCAAGTTAGCTAGAAGTCATTTGTCAACTTTGATGTGTTCCTCCCAGACACTCTGTTCTGTGAAACTTTCCCTTACTCACTCAGACTGTCACAGCTTGTTATTGTCATATTGTAGCTCAATGTATTAGCTTTGCAGTCTCAGGCAGTTTGATAGCCATCAATCATTTATAACACAAAACTCAAATTCTTGGCTAATTTTTTCACAAGGGGACCAAACCAAATTCTCCTTGTTACGGCATCATTCTGCTTATTTTCTTTGTTTGCACTTGACTACAGGAAAGTAGGGACTATATGATACTTTACTTTATTGGTCATATCCTTCAAGAAATTTTTGATAACAAATTTGCCCAAAGTAATTTTAAATGCCTAATTATTTTATTTTTATTTGAAGCTTGCCTTTATAGGACATTTCTCAGAACTATGCCACAGTTAGCCCTTTCTTAAGTGAGAAATACTTGTTAATTGAAAGCAGAATGTTTTCATATAGAGGATCTTGGGATTAAAAAGAGTTATATGTACACAGTTCTGTCCACTCACACTTAAATTCTATAGCTGTTTGAAAAAAAATCTGTTGTCACACTTTTCTACAAAAATGCCATTCCATGGAAATCAAATGGAATGGACTAGTGTTGGTGACCTTTCATGAGAAAAAAACTGCAAAAAAAAATTCCATTTTGATTTCATCAAGTTTCAGTTTTTCATATCAAAATCTCTCTTCATTTCCAAATGTAATTTTTCCATTATGAATTATAAAACATAAAAGAAGAAAGCATAAGAAAATAAACCATTTGTTTTACCAAGCAAGAAAGAATTTTTAAATATGTAATTTTCTTGAAAATCTCTTGGAAGTTTTTTCTTCATTCTAGTATTGAAGAAAACAAGTTCTTTAAACCCATTTCCCACAGAATATGAAAACTGTTTCCTGTACAACTCTAATCCTTTCTGAGGCATGTATTTCAGAAAGCAATCCTCCACTTACCACTTCTTCTAAGACAGACAGATGAATCATGCCCTGGAGGTGCCTGTTTCTTTCAGCTGGCTATAAAGGGAATCTAGGTTGATGAGTCTAGACATCGACAACCAACTTTCAGATAGTTACCCTTAGGCAAGATGACTCCTTTCTATTGAAAAGATGGAAATACTATACAATTACTTTTCAGTAGCATGATTTTTGATTCATGCTTAAGGGAATGTTTATCAACAGTTTGTCTTCTAATTATAAGCCTTGAAAGAGATTAGCTGTGGAGGTAGTGGAATCCCTGCCACCACAGTGCAAGACCATATTAAGCATATACATAACATACCCCTCAGTGTCAGTGTCCTTGGTCCAAATCTTTGGCTTGAATTACAGTCTGGAGTGGCTGTGTTGGTCACAAGCAGAACAGTCTCCTCTTCCCACAGTCACAGGAGAGCAGTGCCCATGTGAGCGTGTCACCAGAGCACAAGAATGCATGCATGGGCAGAACCCTTCTGGTGACTTCAGGCCTTCACGTGCAGCCAGGAATGTTTTTCTTGATCACCCTTGCACACAAGTGACACCACTAGATGCTGGGCTGGATGGGCTCACTCAGCTGTACTGAGCCTTTTTGCTGGTGCTACAGACCATCAGGGCCTGTGTAAACTTAGCCTTGCCTCTTAGCAGAAAAACGGACTGCATGATGTCTGCAAGTGTCTTCTGCCCCTTACGTTTCAGAGGCATAGACTGGACCCCAACATTTAGGGCAACTCAATTCCACTGATAGGCTGGAAGTTCACCCTGTGAAAAAGCCAGACCTCTACCACGTCATATCACTAAGGGGGATGTGAAGCCAAACTTACTAGAGTCTAAGATGAAAAACCATCAATCACTGGAGTTGTGCAAATGAGATACTTCGATAAACAGTGCAAAAGAACTAAAATTGAGGTTTTATTCCTTCTTTTGCCAGTCACTGTTGTCTCAGGTTGGCTTTTTTTTTACCAACCCTAGACTGCCTCTTCCCTCCTCCCAGAGCCCTCCTGGTAGAGGGGAAAAAAAAAACTGGAAAGAAACAAACTCAAAAGAAACTGAACTGAATTAAAAAGGAAATTATATTTTCTAACATTTGT
>JAWWLZ010000118.1:86463845-86474899 GCA_035041345.1 Poliocrania exsul
ACGTGTGGAATACTTTGTAGTGTCCACTTCCTTGGATACCCTGGTTACTGAGGAAGCCATGGATTAAACCCATGACAACTGTATGTGATGACAAGCAATTTAATGTGTTTACTTAAGAATTAACTGAGAATAACTAAGGATACCTGACACCACCTTTGTATCATTTCAAATTCAGCAAACCCCAAATTTCTGAGAAAACTAAAAATAAATACAGATGAATTGAATTCTGAATTCTGTCTCTTCCCTTGAAAAGAGTAATCTTGGAAGGCTATGAAAAATCCCAGTGTCTTCCTCCCAATGGCAGTAGCTGCAGGATGTGACAAGAGCAGTGTGGGTGAGATATGGGTGTGAGAGAAGGCACCAGGGCATATTCTGTGTAAGAACAGGGACCCTATCAGACCTTGCCATGTGACCAAAGAAAAAAGCGTTGTGCTAGTGCCTTCACACATATAATAAACTACATTTGGGGTTGTTTGGCCTAGAGAAAAGGAGGTTATAGCGTGGCAGGTTGGCTACTTACCCCATGTAAAAAGTGACAGGACGAGAGGAAATGGCCTTACATTGCACCAGAGGAAGTTTACATTGGATATTTGGAAAACTTTCTTCACTGGAAAGGTGGTCATGCATCAGAACAAGCCATCCAGTGATGGAATTGCCATCCCTGGGAGTATTCAAAAGGTGTGTAGAGGCAAGAGGACACGGTTTAGTGGTGAGCATGAAGGTGCTAGCTTAATGGTCAGACTTGATGATCTGAGAGGTTCTTGCCGATCTTAATTATTCTATACATTTTAGCAATTTCATGGAGAAAGGTGGGTGTATTCACCTTAGAAGTATTTTTGTTGTAAAACTTGTCAACATTGAACCTGGAGAATAATACAATTTCTGTAGACACTAATGGAAATAAAAAGAAAAAATATTGTTACATTGTACATTTACAACCAGATAAAGGGGTGGGAAGAGATGGGTGAGGTAACTGTAAAATATAGCAGGCAAGGTGTGCATTTTTTGCCCAGGGCAAGTATGACCACAGAGAAAACAAAAGTAGCTTCTCTTTCAGTACAGTTTTTGAGACAGAGAGAGAGATGTTTAATGGTTATTGAGTTATTTTTCAAATAAAGCAGAATTAAGATTATTAGAGAATTTAAAACAACTCTTCATTTAATCTTTTCCTAGAAGGCTAATATTTGTTGACTTTCTCCTTCTAAAAGGGTACAAGATATGCCTGGTATGTGTTTAATGCCTTAACCGAGTTTTTCAGCAGTGAATTACTTTCTTTCTTGAAGAGAATGCATTTACATTCACTTTTGTACATGCCAGTGGACTTCTAAGCAGCTGCAGATATCTGTTTAAGATGTGATTATAGTCATGCAGTTCAGGTATGCAAAACCAGACAATGTTTTTCCTTGGCACTTACTGGAGGAGGAAACACCACTGTCAATATTGCATAGAGAAAGAAAGGGTCATCTCACAGGGCACAGGCACAAGTGTCCTCCTCCCAAGATGGGAGGCAGCTCTAGGGATCTCACATCACTCTTCACTCCATTAGCTGCAGGGGTGACAGAAATGCCCAGTTCTCATGACTAAACTTCTGCCTTCTTATAGAACAATGGAGATTATAGTTGTATGTGAAATAGTGTATTTCAAAACAGAAAATAAACTTGGCTCTATAGCTGATGATGTCAATGGCCTTGCATGACATAATGGTTATAGTAATAGGAAGCACTTAAAAGCATCCATTTCCCCATTTTCCAGTGCAGAAGTTATAACCACCATCCCAACCATCCAGATCCTGTACCATTTTTTCACCCTATTACAGCAACAGTATTTAAGAAGCAAAAAACATTCATGGAATCTGATAGTGGTTAGAAAAGCTTGCTCTTGCTTTCTCCAAAGTCTGCTTTTGGAAAACCCCATGCCACAATTTCCTCAAAACATATCTCTGGACTCCCATAACTACAGTGCACTCAAAATTGAGTAAACATGATGATTTTAGAGTACTTAAATGAGCTACCCTTTGCACATGAAAAGGTTCTCTGGGTCTCTCATCCAATTGCTCGTAAATGAGTACAGGTACTCCTGGAGCAGAAATAACCTGGAAAAAACCCAACTCTGGCCACATCCCCCAGGGTGAGTGGAGGAGGTCTGAGACAACCCCTTACCATGAGCTTCTGTAGGCAGAAGGTGAAATGCTTGCACTAAGTAGGAGATATCCCTCATTTACACACAATGGAAAAAAATGGTTAACTGGGGAAGACCACACATCTGGTGTCCCTCTTGCTGCTTCATCCTTCCATTCCTCTCTGACACAAACTTCACTATACTACCTTTTTTTTCACCAGGATGATATATTTTCATTCCTGTTCTTGCCTCACCCTTTACTTCACTCTTGTAATGCTTACCTTTCCTTTGTAAAGCATAGAGATTGACATGTGAGTGGCCTTGTATCTTGAATTCTGTTAAATGTATTTGGGAGATGTCCATGGGCTTTTACAGGTTGTTGCTTTGGATCAAAATCTGTTAGAAGTTTTAATCTCAAACTCCTCTTTTCTACCCTGTGAAGATGTGCTTAGACATCTGTTTTTGATGCTTTGTAGTGTTTTCCTCTCAGAAGAAAATTAACAGCAGGTGAAAGCTTATCAGGATTCTATGGTGAATCTATTCAATTTAAGATATGCATATTTTTCTCTAATTTCATTTATGCATAATATCTATGAAAAATTAATTTGCCATGTATGTACCCAGAAATACTTGCTTCTTTGAAAAAAAAATATAATTAACATTCTCTCTCTGTACCAAATTATATTCTGTTAAAATCCTAAAAATAACTAGATTCCTTCATTATATGACACAAACATATGAGATTTTTTCTGGGAATCTTTTATCACACCTTCAACAATACTAATCATAATTAGAGTTAAATGAAAATATTCCTATTTATTTGATTAATTTTGTCTTTTTGCTGTTTCTAAGTTGCCTGCAACTAGACCAAGGCTTTCAGGAACTCACTCTTGCTTTACATTGCAAAATCAGTTTGAAAACTTGGCCTTTGGAATTCACAGCTGAGGAAATGTAACCCTCAGGAGTTTATATATGGCTCCTCATGGGTACCAAAAGGCTCTCGCAGCAATGGGATTTGTCACATTTTTTTCCTCAACACTCCCAGACTAAAAGGTGAAGAGGGGCAGGATGCCGTCTCTGAGCCACCAGGTTGTTGCTTCCTGTTTCCCCAGGAGGTAATCCACTAGTATTTACATACTTTGTTATTTTAATAATAAATTAGACTAGAAAGGAAATTGAGGGATGAAAGTTTCGGGAAGGAGGTAAATCCATTTTGACATCAATCCTTTTGAGGAGAAGTTCCTGCAATTCCTTACCAGTGATACATAAAATATCAAATAATCTTTAGGGAACTCCAAGTGCTTTTGTAGTATCAACTACCTGAAGGTTAAAAACACTCAAAACAACATTTTTCAAAATAAAAAAGACAATTTAAAAAGTCCCTAGTTTTGGCTAACATAGCCAATGGAATGTAAAATCTTTCTGTTAGGTTGGAAAGTGTCTTAGAAGGCATTTCTTTTCCTTGCTTCTTGCAGCACAATAATGGGAAGGGACCAAGCTTCAGCCCATGGCCTGGAAACCACCATCAGCAACAGTTTCTAAAGATAAGGTGGAGCCACCTTTCTGTTAGGAATAGCTGAGGTGTAGCTGACCCTGCCTCCTGTGCAGAGGGGTGGACTAGGTCAGAATTCTTCAACACCGGATCAGTAAACAGTAGCTGCTCATAGGAGAGCACACATACCACTTTCTCTGAAATCACTTTCTTGCAGTGCACAAACATGTTTCCAAACAAGCAAGAAAACAAAATGAGGCAAATAACTTTCCCAATTTAAAATTAATTTTTATTTGATTTTTAATTAAAACTCAGTCACGCTTACAGAAGCTTGTGTGTGGGTATGTTCATAACAATTCTTGCACCAAAAACAGTGGAGATGTGCTGGAGCAGATATTTTCCAAATAGCCCTCTGTGATTCGAAGTTATGAAAACAGTGGAGCCCAGACATCACTCTATTTACTCCTCCCCTTGTATATTTAAGACATGCTTTGTCTGCCTGGTGCTTCACTTGGGTGACGTTGGTTAGTGCACTGAAGTCAGAGATCAGCCCTGCCCAGGAGTGAGCGCTGTTTGCTCTGCTTATCTCCACTGCGGGCCCTGCGCCAGCTGATCTATCCACCAGCTCCAACCTTCAGGAGTTCTGGCACTGCTGTTCCATGACGCTGTATTAGTGAAATCTCATCACTGTGAGAGCACTTTATTTTATTAAAAGTGCAATTAAAACAAAATCAAATACTTTCATTAACTGCAACAACTAAAAATTATACTCCCAGTTGCTTTCTTCTCATTAAGAAAATTTGCATTTGAATAACTTTTCAACTGTGTGTATTTGTAATTAATGCAATTACAAGCCAGAGATCTGTTCCCAAAAGTAAAGAAAACTTCTTTATCAGTTTTACCATTTTAATTGGAATAAGACTTCGTATAGTGAATTATTTAATGTCTGTTATCTGAAAAGTACATATAGAGATAACAAGTCAGCCTCGGTATTTGGGACTGTGCTCATTTATTTTAGAGCTGGTTTAAGTCCTGGGAGCCACAGAGAATGAATTGTTGGGTTCAGCCCTAGAATACTGAGTATTATGACTTTGTTGGTTTAAAACTAGGGTCTACTGTTTATTTAACTCTATAAAATTATCTTTTTATTTTCCAAATTAATACATGACAGATAGGAAGATACATACTCATAGAAGGGAAAACAAACTTTAGGTTTGGGGAAGATAAAACATGTTCATGGCAAGAAAGGGAAAAACAACATAGTTTATAAATAAAATAATGCAACCTAGGATTGACACATACTCAGGGGTTTTGGGCATAATCAAGGCAATATTATGCTGGATGCTGCATAAACATGGTGTTTGGAGCCTTTATTTCAAACAATTCATTATCTCTGTTTTCAATCCTGAAGCTTTTGTTTTTTGCAAACTTCCTCTGGGACTTCAGAGAGCCTCTCAGTCAGGCCTCAGTCTATGTGTAAGCATTACTGCAGGGCTCTGCATCTTGCCACAGCTAAAATTCCATGATGAAGCCTAGTTTGAAACAGGAGCCAAAGGTATGTGCTATCAGTAAACTGACATGGGGTGAAAATGGTTAAAAAATATATGTCCATAAATTGGACAGTTCACAAACAGTTTAAAAGGTTTTTTAAAAGGTGCATCTCTTGTTAAACAACTTACACATTGCTTGGATAAATTTTCATAAGTACTGCAGCAGTGTTTTTCAGAGGCCTTTTTAAAGGAGGGAAGCATGCAGGCTGGGTTCAAGAAAATGTATATATCACAAATACAGTGAAATCAAGCACCAAGATCTAGGCAAATGCAGCTCCAGATCAGGTCTCTACTGAGACACAAAACCAAATTACCATTAGGATGGAGAGAATATATTTGGTGAGAAAACAACATATGAATCTGCTTGTGATTTTACACGTAACAAAAAAATCATATCACAGAAGAAATTTTGAGTTCTATGTTATAGAGGGTCTGCTCTGCTTTTGCTTCTCATTTAGCTGTTGCCATGCCCAGGTCTGTGAGGTAGGGCCATCAGAGAGTGTAGCGGAACACTCTTGAGTATGATTGAATCCCTTGTCCATACCAAGCAATGGTCTAATAAATCTACAGAAGGGACGATGCGACAACTCATATTTGCCAGACTGCAAGATTAACGTATTCTTTAAATGTGTACCAGAAATAGACTGACTAGAGGGAGGCAGTTTACCATCCAGTGCTCCATCCTCACCACTCACTCCTATTAACTGGGTACCCAAGGATCACATGGCCAGAAAGCTCATTGCACTATCCAGGTAATTCTACCAGGGAATTCACCTGGTTGACTTCTGGGTTAAGCATTTACCCACAGGGAATTCTCATTAAATTCCTGCTTTTCTTTAACCACATAGAAATTAGAAATCTTTCCTTAATTTTCGTTCTTCATTCTGAAAATGTATTCAAGATGTATGGAGTTCCTTTAAGTGTTTTCTCTCCAGTAGTGAGAGAATATCCATCTTTCACAAATCCTGAAACACAAATACATACAGATTATTTTATATAATGTGCTCAGCAACAAAACAAAGTATGTATACAGAGCAAACAATCAGAAAGAAAAAACACATAATTTTCCACAATCTTCTGCTCCCTCTCCGATTCCTCCCTCACAAATACAGGGCTCACATCCATGCTCTCAAACTGTCTATCTTCTAGCTTTGGCTCACTGCTGAAAGAATATTCCAGGTGAAGAACTGAAAAAAAATTGCATAATGACCTGGAAACCAAGGGTGCAACCATATGTAATGGACAAGAAGGAAATGCAATCCAATCAGAAATTGCTTCAAGAGTGTCCTGTCCACTACAGAGTAGGTCAAAAAATATAGTCAAATTAGATCCTTCAAGGTTATATAATGTTAAACGAGGAACTTTCCATGAGTTACATCTTAGAATCATAGAAATAAGGAATTGTTGACCTTGGAAAAGACCTCTAAGAGCATCAAGTCCAACCATCAACCTAGCACTGCCACCGTATATCTGTATGGGATTGTTCCATAACAGCCATTTACTGATGTTTTCCCATAAAAGGGAGCTTCCTCCTCTTCCCTTGAGGGGATTGTTGCAAGGAGGAAATTTAACATCCCAGGAACTAAGTTCTAGAACTGATCAATTTATTTTTTCTAAATTTTACCCTCAATTCTATAGCCTATTCATTGAACTGTGTAATTCTCCTCTTTCCCTGTACACTATTTAAGCATATATAGTTATTGTGCCTTTGTAGAGTTTTGACTATCATGTAGCCATACAAGTTCAGTCTTCTCCTTTGTCTCTTCCACTTCAGAGATGTTTTTATTGCAGTTATGGTGTACTGTCCAACTTGTCAAGCTCTTCAGGACAATGACTTGCCACACCAAAACACCCTACATCATGTCCAGCTATATCACCAACCCTACAGAACTCTTCAACTGCTTTCCTCATATACTTCAGGTAATTTCCAGGTTTCTGCAACTACTTTTACTGAATTTGGCTGTATGTCACGAGAGTTCCCATCTTGGATCAATACTGCCATACTCATAAACCAAGAGTAAAATATTTATATTTAATTTTGTTTCTTCAGGCCATGGATTAGGAACTCCTAAAACCTGGCATTGAAAAGTCCTCTGCAGGTGAACACATTCAGAAAATTTTACAGATTTTTCTTATCCATTAAACGATATCTTTTTCAATGTTCACCAGATTAATTCAATATTGGAGAGAGTTGTAGGAGCCCCTACTCCACCAATGCAAATTTTAACTATGACTCAGTACTTCCCACTTCCATTAAATTTCCATCCCTGTAAGCCACTGCTGACATTATCCCTAGTTATTTCTACTGTTCTTTTACTATTAGTGCATTAGTTGAGTATAATACATAAATTATTAGAGAACTTACAAGTTTCATCACAATCTTTGTTAGAGACTTTTCCACAATTTCGTATTAATTTACACTTGGATATTATTTGGAGTTTTGACTTTCAAACATTTGAATAATTCTACTGAAATAATAACCATGCCAAGATTGGATCTATTAAGTCTAGTATCCTATAGATATGCCTCTCAGGTTTGAATTGCCATATGGCTTCTTTGATGGTTTTTCAATAAAGAATGCTCTTATACACAACCCTTCCTTCAAAACTGCTCAAGGCACCTCTCCTCTTTAAACATCTTCATTCATGAAACTTGTACAAAATTACCTCAAAGTTTTGTCCCTTCTCAAATTTAGTTTCAATGGGGCACTAGATTCCAAAGTTTTTGAAGGAGTAGGCATGACACAGAGAACCAGAAAAGAATGCTGAGAGGACACAGAGAAAATATAAATCTCATTTTCCTTTGGAAAAACCTATTGAATAGAGGTTTATAAAGCTATGCACAATCAAAGCCTAATGTTTTCTGAGCTTACAAATCACAGATTATAACTAGATCCTCTACAGTTTCATTTACTTGGTCTCTCAAGTATTAAAAAGCATTCTGTACAAAGTAAGTTTCTTTAAACTAAATACTAGTGAGATTGCACGATATCCCTTTATCAATAGTTAATCATATTAAGCCTTCCAGTCAATTTTAAAATTTGAATTAAGGTAATGGACTGTAATAGCTATTTAAAACAAAGCCGTTGTGTTCTTTCAAACATAGCCACTGATGGTCCATAAAATAAAAGGGAATAACTTCCAAAAAACAGACTTAGAAATTTATTTCCAGATGTTTAGTTGTATCTTCAGATATCACAAAACAGTTACTCAAATTTAAAAAGAGTGGTTTTTAAAATATTATGATTATGATGATTGTTGTTGTTGTTGTTGTTGTTGTTGTTGTTGTTGTGAAATAACAGACAGATGAAACTGATGGTAAGAAGAATGGAAAGATGCTTCTTGACAGATTGGGTAAGAAAAAGGCAAATATGTTCTATCAGAGTGTAATTATTTCAAGGAATTTACTGCTCAATAGAAGAGAAATTGTATTTTAGAAGAATTCTATAAAAAAAAAGAGAACTTCTAACAAGGAAATTGATGATTAACGGATGAGTCTGCTGTCACCTACACATAATGGGGAAAATATCTCAGATTTTGCCTTACAGGAAATTGTAAAAAGCAATTAAATTTCTCAAATTTGAAGACTTTTACTAATGACTGGTTGCCAATATTGTTTTGCAGACATTACTGACTGCACATACTTCACATACTTCAGCCTTTAATTTAAAAACATATTCCTTGTACAAAAGAGTTACTTAGGATACTGCTGCACAAACAGAAACCATCTCTGCACTGCTTAAAATAGGCTGAGGTCACTTAAGCAGAGTCAGTTTTTAAGTCAAAGTCACTTTTTAATAAAGGCTACAAATTCAGTTTCAACCCTATTAATAGCCTATATAACATATATGATAACATATAATCTTAAAAAAAAAAAGTAGATGTTAGGAAATACACTTTATTTATAACGGAAAAATCCCCAAACAAACAAAAAGCAAGCCTCAAAACCTGTTTCCCAAACTGTTTTGCATCCATTACCTAAAATGTCCATTCTGCAGTGGTTTTCTGGTTTTCAGTGCTCTCAAAAGTCCTTTGCTTGCACCGAATGGCTGTGCAAGATTCTGAGTAATTTCAGTCTGGAAAGATCTTTACCCAGCGGTTTATGGCAGTGTTATGGGTGTGAGGTATCTGGAGGCATTTCATCTGAGAGATATCATAGGAGATGAATTCTATGCCTTTTTGTTTGGAGACACTTTTTACACTGTGACTCCTCTGTATTTATGTAGGTGTATATCGTGAAATAGACATTTCTCAGTGTCTTTCATTTTAGCAAATGACATTATCATCAGATAAATAGAGGTTGGAGTCAGACAAACTCTAACACTTTGAGGTGGAAATTTAGACATTTGTGCTTGTATGATACCCAGCAAAATCCAGCCTATCCTAACCAAAGATATCACAATATAAAATAAAACTCATTTAATCCTCCTTAAACAGTCCCTCTTTACATAGTCTGATGTTCTTTTTCATCTAAACTGTGGATTGGTAAAAGTATTTTGGATCAGTGAACTAGTGTAAAAGTACATATTTCATGCCTGTTCTCATTTTACAGTCTAATCTTAGGCATTGTTGGGGCCATGAATGAAAGAATGCAACTGCCTTCTGAAACCTACTGGTAAGTGTCAGAGGCAACCACACTTCACAAAGTCTCACGTGAAGAAAACACTTTGTATGCCCAGACAGACCTAATCATACCAGCATATGGTGTTCTGTCAAGAAAGCTCTTCCACAAAACCAGTCTGCTATGTTTTCTGATAGCAATCAAGTACAAGAGCACTGTTAGCACTGACCTTCTGGATGCTTCTTTTCTACTGCCTTTGATATTCTAGACACAGTGGCAGAACAAAAACAGGGATGAAAAAAAAGAGTTGATTACAAATACCAAGAGCGAACCATACTAAATATTAGAAATCACAGAGATTTAGGTTTAGAAGTGTCCCAAAATGGGGGTGGGTGTATTGAGAAGAAAATTCAGCATATCAAGACAAGCCCTGAAAGGTATTTGGGTAAGTAATTTCTAAAATTTTCCCACAGAAATATTAAAGATACAGCAACATAATAGAGCTTGTCTTGCTTTAGACAGAAGGCATTCTTGAATACAGGTTTTGATAAAAAAAAAATTGCTATCTTCTTCCTCAAGTGACAGCTCCTGCCTTTGTGACAGCTTTTTACAGACTGGGAGAGTTAATGAGTTTCCCTTAAGAGATACTTTATATACATAGATATATACATATACATCTCATTAAACACTAAATACTTCTCACTAAATACATAAAGCTAAAGTGTGAGTCAGACACCTAAATGAGAGGAAGTATTCTCCACTCCCCATTTCTACACTGCATTCAGCTCTCTCTTACAGGGTATATTTTCTAAGATGTTCATATTTGTTCTTCTCTGGACTCTCTCTAATGGCATGTTGCCCTGTAGTAGTCCTGCTGATGCCATATAGGGTAGATCACCTACCTCCAGTGCTTTATATATGATATTTATTTAATGCACCGCAGGATAAGCTTTTCAATGGTAGCATCATATTGTCACCTTGCAGTGAGTTTGTTGTCCATGGTGGTTTCTCTTTCCTTTTCTGTGTAGTCCCAACCTCCTGAGGAGGAAGGTGGCAAAGGTATTACTCTGATACTGGGTTCTGTGGGTTGGATGAGATATTGTGAAGAAGGAGTGACACTGAGGTGACAATATAAAAGTGAAGCTAAATTAGAAGCTTGACTATTTACTTAACCAAAACAGAAGTAGATATTATGTTGGAGAAGAATTGTGTATCTCATGCAGTGCTTAGTGTCAAAGGCTTTATACTCCCTTTGAATTTAAACGTAGATTGGATGTGGCACTGAGTGCCATGATCTAGTAAATGGACTGGAGTTGGACCAAGGGTTGGACTTG
>JAWWLZ010000118.1:86482043-86574600 GCA_035041345.1 Poliocrania exsul
AAAGAAAAAGGAGAATTTGTTGTTCATAAAAGAATGGATTTCTAGTTTACAACTCCACCCAAATGTGGACAATAAAGCTTTAATGTCAGGTATTATGTTTGTATTTTCCTCATTTCTCAACATATATTTCAGTGCTGAAAATAGTAGAATGGTACCAACATGTATATCCTAAGCAATGCTCATTTCTACACTTAATACTCTTCTTGAATCAATCCTAATTATATGTTAATTAGTTTGTATGTTGTTAGTACTGCAATAGTTTAAGTCTATGCAGTAAAATACACTGCAAATCCCCTCCCATTAATTTATTTTTGCTTGAAGATCAGATGACAAATTGCCTCCTTCTGCAACCTTAGAATAACACCTAATCTTGAGTTTTCTCTTCATATGAGCTTGTTTAAAAATTTGCTGGCAGCAGCAGCATGATCAAAAGTTCAGGAAGGTATCTAGTTTTGCAGGCATCTAGCAATCCAGTGTGCCTGTGTAACCTGCATTTTTGCTTACTAGAAGGCAAATGAAGTTTACTGGTCTCAGCAACATTAGGAAGCTTCCCAGATAATGGTACCAAAATAAAAAATATTCCCCACCTGTGATCAGCACAAGTGACAAAATGGAATTCTGTACATCCATTCTTGAATTCTCCTCCAAGCTCTCATGGAATATCTCTTTCTGTATGGCAGCTGGAGGAAAATATTACTGCTTTCATTCCATGATTGAGGAGAAAGACAACATACTGCCCTCACCTTCAGCAAACTCAATTTAAAAGTGCTTTTTCCCTCCTGGATCCTTGCATGGCTTACCCCAAGATCTCACACAGACTTCATCACCTGTTACCCTGCATTTACAGAGTTCTGACATCAATTCTCTCTGTAACAGACCTATGTCTGTGCCTGGCAGACATCAATTGACTGTCACATTTAGTATTCTCATTTTAACATACACTTTTTTCTTTTGATTTGTTTTTCCTGCCACCAGCCTTATGATTGACTTCTTTGACTTATACTTGAGAATTTTGTTAGCATATTACTCATGACTAGTAGTCTCTACTGTATGCTTACAATATGCAGTATTCTTCCATTTTATAAATAATTTGATCAAGATCATAGAAATATCCATTCTTAAATCTGACATTTAGATTGATATGCAACAACATGGGTTTTAGTTATTTCACTAGAATTGGGGTTCTGACTTAGGGATAGAAATAAAACAGAAGGTCAAGTTTTCAAAATAAAACCCCTTAGTTCTTGATATTTCCCTTTATGTTATTTTCACATTAAAAACTACAACCACAGTGATGTCTTAACTATAAGCTTTTCCAGCTTCATTTTTTATCAATTATTATTACAGATACTGTATTAGTTTATACTTAGGTGGAAATAAGGAAAAGAAATGTAATTCCTGATTAAAAACAAAACCAGATGTTTGGTCAAAACCAGTCTAGCAGGAGATAAGATCTATGGGAAAAAAATTACTTTAAAAGAAGTACATTGAGTAAGAACTCTGGAGAGTAACCTTTCTAAATGTGGTTTTTTTAATCTTGTTTTATTTAAATTGCAGACATTTTTTCTAAACATTTCTAAAAGTTAACTACTACATTATGATATACTTTTATTGGGTACATGAGCCATTTGCATTAAACTAACTTCACTTAAATTTTCATGGTTCTTCTACAGTTACATCTCAGCTTTTCACTTAGCTAAAACCAGACATAATTTTAATAAACACACCAAACATTTGCACTAAGCAAAAGTACATGCCTTTATTTTTCTTTCCAATGGCCTCACATGGTCATTACAACCCTCCTGGTAACAGGGTAACTGCTATACATAAGCATATCTGCAACAGAACATACTTACACCCAGCAAACTCCAAAACCTAATTTTTCCCTGTCCACCTTTCTGCCAAAGTAAACACCTCCACAGGGTTGCCTGCAGGTAATGATTATGACACCCTGGAGCTGCATTTACTAAGTTTTTATTATTTGAACCCCATTTCAAACCACGAGAGGGACTATTCTATCTGGTACAGGAACCCCATGACTCTCTCCAATGTCTGCTAACTTGATTGTCTTAAAAAAGTTACTCAAAAGTAATTACTTTAATTTCATGACTGTGTCCCAACTTAGTTTCATTTTATTCTTATTTCAGCTCTGAAGTATGAAGAACATCTCAAGTATCATACACACACTTGGTATGTACCTGCTACGCTGATGTTCTTTTATTTCCTGCATTCTCTGATATGCTCCATTTAGGGTCGTTAAAGGTCCATACATTTGAGTGACAAGAAGTTGCAGAGAAAGAAGAAACTTTGACAAATTTTCATTTGTCATTTTAATTTTCATTCTGATCCAATGAGGTTACAGGGAAACTCTCTATGAATTGTAAACTACTTAGTGCTACCTTTTCTCCCAAAGATGTTCTATATATTGACAAGGCCACCTAAATTCTTTACTGTGGACACTTCTACCATCCTCAATAAGCCTGCACACATGAGAAAATCCTTTGCAGTGTGACTTAATTACTGTTAAGGTGTGTTATAATTTTCCCTGGAAATTTCTGGAGTGTTTGGAAGCTTGAGGCCTCATTTCAAGCAATATTTAGGCAAATATGTTCTAATGTATCTTAAAAAGTAATGATGGTTTTGCCTAAAACATGGGCTAAGCTAAAATCTTTGTTTAATTATAGCCTTTAGCATGCTAATTGTATATAATTAAGAATGAAGAGAAATGCATTTTTCCCAATGTAATCAAAATAAGACAAAATAAATTTGAGAGGCATGTAAGAGAAATACTTCCTAAATCCCACGGGTTTAAGTGCCTGCAATTGTTGTGCTGTCTCTAGAGTTTTCAAGGGGTTTTTTGATAGGAGTGTGGGGTTGAACCAAAGCAGTTATAACTCTTGCCAGCCTGAAGGTTCCATCTTCTCTGAATGGATCGATGTAGAAGCCCCCTGCACTTGCTGGGAAGCTGTAAACTTCTTCTAGACTTATTGACAAGTTCTGCAACATCCTTCATGTATGATCTGCCTATGCAGATCAGCCAAAACAAGAATATCTGAAAGAGTTTTACAGAGAGGATGTAAAGTTTGGGATAAACAGAGAATTGAAAATAATCTCAAAAAATTGAACTTGATCTGCCTTCTTTGAAGTTAAAGTGATTAGACTAGAGCAGGCTGGGATTTATAGACTTCACAGGCTGTGGGAGGGACTTCAAAAGCACAGAGGTGATAGATGAACATGTTTTTTCAGCCATGCAGTGACAAAAATGCAACACGGTTTCAAGGCTCTTATAACAACAGGAAGAATAAGAAAACAAAAAGTTCTAATTTTAGTCTTTGACAGTCATCCATGTTTCAATTTGATTGCCTCCTACTTAGGACACTCACCTCGAATGCACCTTCAGCAGAGCACAAGGCTCATAAATACTGATAATTTCTCAGTAAATACATAGGACAGAGAAACAGGAACCATCAGGACCATTTTTAAACTTTAGCTTTGAAAACTGGTCAAACCCACTCCTAGGATCTGAATTGGGATTTCCCATGACCAATACTGCACCCTATGCCACTCTGCCTTCTTCCTCAGCACACAGGTTCTGAGAGAGTTGCCTACTTCTGTCTCTATTAGGACCATGCCCCGGTGTATGAAACACTTCAATACTGTGAGCAGGAAGATGATGTTAACTTCTTGTTTGGGACAATCTACCCTATTAAGGATGTCTGACTTCTAGGGTTGAATCTCCTCAAAGCAGGAAAAGGAACCATCTCCAATGCAATCTTGCTTCTGGGCAGAAGGGAAGAAAACATCATGTACTCTGGTGAGTCTACTCCCTCTTTCCAAAAAAATATTTCCAGCTAAACTATTCAACATCCAACTCATTAATCAGAGTGGATCATAACTGTATTTTAGTGAATAACTCATCTACCATTTAGTGTCCTACTACTGCACATTTCACTGCTGATCTTACCTGAACATAAGTTTAAGAAATATTGCACTTTGCATAAAAAATTTAAACTGACTCAGAGGAACTGTTTTTAGCACCTTCTCTAAATGGTGCCACACTCTTTGCAATAAGAATATGGTAAGTGGTTTACAGACTTAATCGAATTGTGCACATGAATAAAGTTATTCAACATGCATAAGTTTTGGCAGAGCATGACCTGAGCATCCTAATGCTGCAGTGATATAAAAAGATTCCTGTTTACAGACTTTGTGAACTAGCATTCTGTTTCTGCAGGCTTATGGCACTTGCTCAAGCAGCCTTAGCCTTGATCAAATCTGCATGCTCCTCCAATCCAATTAATAATATACAGAGCACTGCTTTCTATTCTACATCATATTATGAAGATTTTAAAATAGTTATAAAGTTGCTACATAAGCATTTATTTTAAAAATAGATTTATTCATGAGTATGTGTTAAAACAGTTACTTTTATAATATATTTTATTTTCTTTGCTGATTCTTAAAATTACATTTTCAGTGAGATCCTAGGGGAATTCTTTCCCTAGAAGTAGGAAGGCATGTCTTTAATTTATGGGTTCTGCAGGAAAATAGAAGGTACAAATACAGCTGTATTTTTGTCACCAGAAATGCAGAGTAGACCCTACAGTATCAGAGTATTTTCACACACGTGGTCCTTACCCACATGTGTCCAGATCATTTACTTCCCTGCTTCAGCCCTCGAGCCCTTACTCACCTGTGGTAACACATTCCCACCTCTTTCAAGGAAGGCACATTCAGCTCACAAGCAGGAAAGCTGATCTCCACAAGGCTGCACATGCAAACCCCCTAATTTATTCTGTATATTTTAAGATTTATTTATCTGGCAATTGTATTATGCAAAGGTCTCTTATGAAAATTAGCAAGAACAAAACCAATAGATTTCTACAGTAATTATTTAAAACATATTCTAACAGTTTACATAGCTTTAGGATGGGTTCCTGATGTGCAATTCAATGTGATGATTTTAAAAACCTAAATAATAGCTGTAAAACTAAAAATAATACTTTACAATCTGCTCTGAGAAGCTTTACAGCATTTTAAACAGCACATAAATGATTTGACCACAATGGAGAGTCAGTGACCAAGGAGAGCTTAAGGGAAAATGTTGATGTAGAAGCAGATTACTCTATTTCTTCCAAGTGGCACACTTGTTTTGTTGAAGTGTAACATTAGATTAATATTAAAATTTCAAGTTACGATATAAATTTAGTGATCAACTGTCCATGCAAACAACTAAAATAATTATTTTAAACTGTTTAATGTAACTAGTATTGGTTTCCTGTTTTGACACTACCTGAAAGCAAGATAAAGATTTTATAAAAGCAGGCAGTACTCTTAAATAATTCAAGTAAGAAATTTAAATTCCTCTTTGTTAATCCTATCAGTGACAATGAAAAAACATCATGAGTAGTTCCTTTTAATTAAACCACTGCACATTGCTATAAATCCTCGTCCTTTTGCACAGCCACATCACCTTGACTCCCTGCATGACCTGGAACAACTCGGCAGAGACAAGGGAGCACAGAGGTGGGAGCTAAGGAGGAATGGTTAGGGGAGAAGGCCAAAAACTTGCTGGGTACAGTTTGTATAGTTTTGAGAATTGTTTATACATTTAATTACAAAGGTAAGGAACTTCTGAATTACAGGTTGTTTTATGTAACAAACTCTGTATTTTCCACCAGCAGCCTATAATTAAACATCAAGCTTATTTCTTGCCTTTGCCATCAGTTTGGGATCAGTGTGGCCACATTCAGCTCATCCGCATGTGGCCTGTGCCAACCTGGCATAGGCTGGGATGCAGGATGCTCGCCACATGTGACCTGTGTCAGCCTGGGATCCCACACACTGGGATGCAGGATGCTCCCCGCACATGGCCTGTGCCAGCCCGGTACACACTGGGATGCAGGATGCTCCTGGCACACTGGAGCTTCCCGGGGCCCACAGCCCCTTTCCACTTACACAACTGCACGCACAGCTCGAGCTTTGGGAACGAGAATAACCCGGCCTGGTCAGAGGGAAAGGGATGGGTGAGCACGCGGGACGTGCTGCTAGGCAGCGATTTTGGGGACGGGTGCCATTTTCCTCATTTAACTCGAGGTGAAATCCGGCGGTGGCAGGTGATGAGCCAGTGTGACACCGCAGTAACGCGGCAGCACCAGCACAGCGGCCGCGGGGGAAACTACGATGCGGCGGCACCGCCGCCTTCAGCCTGGGCCCGGGCCCGGGCCCGGTGCCTCCGGTCCAGCGGGCACGGCACGGCCCTGCCCGGGCACGGCTGGCGGCGACCGCCATCTTGGCTGCGGGTACCCGTCGGCGCCGGGCGCCATGTCTGTTGAGGGCGGCTGCGCCTGCCCCGCGGGCACGCGCACGGGAAGCTGCAGGTGGGGGCCGGGACAGCAGGACAAGGACAGCGGGACAGGGGGACAAGGACAGCGGGACAGGGGGACACGGACAGCGGGACACGGGGACAGAGGGACAGGGACAGCAGGGCCCGGGGGAGCTGGGTCTGTGGCCGAGGGGGGCCCGTGCAGGGCAAGGCAGGAGGGTCGCTGCTGGCTGCAATGGAAGCCCCTCCCGGCCGCGCTCTCGGGCTGCTGTGCCCCATCGCGGCGGCCGTGCCGGGTTCGCTCCGCTCCCATCCCGGCCCGCGGCCCCTGGGGCAGGAGCAGTGACGGGGTCTGGGCTGTGGGAGGCGCTGTGGGAAGGGTTTGCCCGCAGGATGAGCGAGAGGCAGTTGGATTTCGTTCTTCTTAGTGTCCAAAAATAGCCGTCCCCGAGAAAGTTTTCACGTGGGGAGTTTTCTCTGAGAGGCGCCTTAGATTTCAGTGGGAGATGAGGCGGCTGCCGCTGCTTTGCCTTTTTCTAGAAGCAAAAATGTGATTTGCAACACCGGAGATGTGTGGCAACAATCTTTTCGCTCGCAGGAGGCCGAGAGGAGTAACAACCAGCTGTGGGTGCCAGGTGCGAACGCCTTGTTTTCCTGCACGAAGGTCAGAGTTTTGCAAGAGGTCGGAGATCCAGGAGGTTGAGCTGGGTGAGCTGTTAACTCAGCTACTTTTCTTTATTGCTGGTTATGGTAGTGTACTTAGTCCCTCAAATGCCTGTTTCCGTGTAATGTGTTATCACCAGACAGAGTTCACACTAGATCACAAGACTGTAGCTAAACTTAATCTGGAAGGGGCCCTTCCTGTACCACCTGGCCTGACACCTGAGTCTCTTGCTCAAAGTTGCACCAAGTTGCCTGGGGTCTCATCCAGACCTGACTTAGGGGCTTCTTTGTGTGAGTACTTTACTTCCTGAAAGGTAAAATGGTTGTAATCAAACTGCCTGTACCTGTTAACTAACCTTTAGTCTCTCTCCATGTAGAAAGGAGCACATGCTGAAAACTACTCTTTCCAAACAACTAACCGGTGTGCACAGCTAACAGCCCCTGGAGGAGCTTGGCAGAATGAAGCCTGTCATAGTGGTGCATGGTGGAGCGGGCCGGATCTTCAAGGAGCGAGAAGAGGGGTGTCGTGCTGGCGTTGTCAGAGCTGCCCTGCGAGGTTACGGGGTCCTCAAACAGGGAGGGACTGCCCTAGATGCTGTTGAGGAGGCAGTACAGTCAATGGAAGATGATCCTCATTTTAATGCAGGTAATTTTTCAAGAATTAAGTGGGCTTAAAATCATCTTGTATTTCGAGTGTTTTGCCCTGATGCTTCTGAAAATCCTGGCTTGCATTATTATTACATTATTATTAAATTATGCACATTGCAGTGGAGTAAATACTAGTGTCACAAAATAGTTGATTTCTCAGTATAATAAAATAG
Source organism: Poliocrania exsul (assembly GCA_035041345.1). Classification (NCBI taxonomy): domain Eukaryota; kingdom Metazoa; phylum Chordata; class Aves; order Passeriformes; family Thamnophilidae; genus Poliocrania; species Poliocrania exsul. The sequence continues at coordinate 86,489,853 of JAWWLZ010000118.1, forward strand.
CATGGTGTGTATTGCAGTTTATCTTGAGTACACTTAGGAAGATGAGTTACTCTTATCCCAATCTTTGGTGTTATGTATCTGCCATTTAATTCATATGGTGCTGTTTGTTACTGTGCTGAGTATATTCATTTTTAAGACATGGACTCTATTATGGAGTATGTGTTTAATTAACATTCATTTTTAAGGCACTTGGATATAGCTTGCAGCATTGTTTTAATCCTTAACACTTGGCTTTTACCAGTTGCCAGAGGAATATTGTTCTTGGGGATTTTAGGTGTTTTTGTCTTCATTAATGCTTGCAATTAGTTATTTTGTAAATAATATTACAGAATTAATGCAGTAATGGTATATGAGTCATGAATCTATACAGTAAAGGTTCATAACTGGATTTTCTAGTGAGTAATGTAAATTAATGGAAATAGTCAAATATTTTCTCCTCTTCATATGACTCAAATTTATTATTTTGATGAGTTTCAAGAAAAATATTTCCCCACTCCCACCCAGGTATGTCAGAAATAAACATGGAAGGAAAGACCTGTCAGTGATCAGTGTTTTAGGTAACATAGCTATTAGTTATGTGCATAGTTAGTTTGCAAAGGTTCATTTGTTCCTTCTTACCTTGCAGTTGAGAGCAAGGGAGAGTTTTAATTTCACATGAAACTTTTAGTGTTTTGTTACTGACTTGGACTGAACACTCTGATTTTTAGAACATCCAAGTTCAAATCATGAAGCAGACTTAGAGATGTGGTGTGTACTATTACATAGTTAGAACATCAGGGTGGCATTTTCTCATTTAGTTTATACTTAACTGGACTTGAGCCTTAAGCACTTTTTCAGGTTTGACTATGCTGATCTAAGGGTGGCAAATAGTCTGGTAATCACTTACAGATACATCTAATTGTCTTATCACTCATTAGATACAACTGCTCTCAGTAGCTGGCAAAAATGACCTGATAGCTATGTGAAGAGGGCCCTGATTGGAGTGGCTGTTTAAAACTCACTGTCTGCTACTTATCTTTGTAAAAGAAAAAAAATCAGTATTGCTGTAATATTTTCTAGGAAAATAGTCATCACCAAGAGACAATAAAGGTGGGGAAGAACGGGCATAACAATCAAGTTGTGTCCTTGTTTGAATGATGGGGTGTAGCCATGCCGTGTAGGTTCATCCTGATGCAGGCTTGGTGGAAGGGCTCAGAAGCTGTACTGTTGTCTAAAATTACCATTTTAGTGATTTGTGCAGCATAATTAATCACTAAATTCTGCTTGTGATGATGAAGTGGCCTTGGTTGTATTTCCTTCATATGATCTCTTTTGCTAGCAGTATTAAAACCAGCTTGGTGTGAATACTCCAGATTTAAGAACTGACACTACAGTGGTCCCTGCATACTCTCTTCCACAGCTTTTGCAGGACACAGGACAGATCTGTCTATATGGAGACAGAGGGAATTGGAGTACTTCTCTCAGTACACCACTTGGGATTTGACTAATCTCAGCTGTTTGTTATGAAATGTCCCCTTAGGTTTTCTGTCTTCTATTGTCTCTCTGTTCTTTTCCCAGCCTTTTGCTTAACAAAACAAGTAAGCCAAACTTTTTTTTTTTCAGCACTACTGCCAATGGATACCACGGCCTTGGTAGGCCTTGGAGGCTGGTAGTCTGTACACATTGCATTGGAAAGCAGGTGAAAAAGCAGTCTGTAACCTCGGAAGGAAGGATTCTTCCTACCTCAGATAACCTCAAGTTCAGTGTCTAGCTTTGTTGTAGTGTACAGACTTTCATGCTGGTCAGTGGAATGACAAAAGGTGACAATACAGTGCAGATCTCGGAGCTGTGGCAGCTGTGGGTGCCCCATCCCTAGAAGTGATCAAGGCCAGGCTGGGAGGGCCCCCCCGAGCCGTCTGACATAACAGGTGACATCCCTCCCATGGGGGGATTCCCCTCCCAGGCCTTTATGATTCTGTGGCAAATGGTATGAATTGTTCTTGGAGGGCACCTGTCTCTCTTACCCAGCTGTAACAGAAGGCTTTTGTAGAAAGCTGCCTTTGATTAAAACTATCTGCATCTGTTTTCTGCTCCAAAAATTTTAGGAAATCCTAAACTGTATCCCATGGGAGATGTCCAGTAGACATAGGATACTATTAATGCAGTGATGAAGGGGTTTAGTAGAGTTTTCCTTGGAATCATGGTTCTGGTCACTGATACTTAAGAATCTCCTAGTTCTAGTGAGAATTTTTAGGCTATGAGCTATTCTAGCCTACCTTGTCTCAGTTAAAAGACTATGGCATGGTTTAGCTAAGTAAACAATGACTGCTTATTCCTTACCAGTATAAAGGAAGAGCTGAAGAATTATATTAACACGGATGGCACAAGGCAATTAACCTGTAAGCTCTTTACAGATCAGTGTAGTCTAGAAATTAACACACTGTGAATGATGCAGGACTGAACTTTGGAATAGCTTATGCAGTCACAGACAGACAAAAAACAGCTTTTGGAGAGTATGTCTGTATGTGGCAGGGGGGTTTGAAGATTACAGGAGGAGGATTACAGGATTTTGTTGCCTCTTGTTACAGGGGATTTAACTTCATATATTCAGGTCTGAAGTACACTGGTATAAAAGTCTTATGTCAGTTATTAACAGTGGTTTCTGACCTGCTTTAATACTAGTTTAACAGAAAGAAAAAAAATTGGTTTAGTTATCTGCAGTGTTCAGGTCTTTCTACCTGAGCTACTGTGTAAATCTGGCATGTTTTGGTCTGGCTCTTTACTTCTTTTTAGGTTTAGTATTCACCATCCTTACTAGCAAGTCTTGTGCACTTGATGACTTAAAATCATTTATTCTCCTTTGTGATACAATTATTGGAATTATTTAAAAAACCCACCCTATTTGCATTGTCTCATATTTTATCTCATTAATTTTCAATTAGGTTAGTGATAGCACCAATAATGATGGAAGACAATAACTACCCAACAGTGTATTACTTAAAGTAATTTATAAAAATAAAAAATATTTACTATTTTTATTTGCTAATGGAGAACTTCTTATTTCAGGCTTTTGCTGCAGGAGTGAGTGGATGCTTTTATTCTGCTCCATTAATTTTGGTAGTTTCTTTGAGTGCTCTGTGACGTTAATCTATTGATAGGATTGACTTCTGTAGTATTTCTTTGGGTTATGTTATATTCTCCTTTGGAAGAACTGTAAGGTAAGATAGTTTTGTGCACTCAAAGTGATCTGAGGAATAAAGAATTCTGTTAATGCTTGTTTGTTGTTTTTAACTTCTGTACCAAGTCTATAACTTGGGATGGAATTGGAAGTGTGGTTTTCATCTTACAAAAAATAAAACTCGATTTTAAGGTAGACGTTGTACTCTGTGAGACTTCTGTTAATGGCTGGATTTTGTGGTTATACTCAGCAGTGTTTCTGCTGTTTTGTTTGTATTTGGGAGATACTTTCACTAAGTCAGCAAACTGGGAAGGAGAAAGGTTGCTTGATGAGAGCTAATAATTGAATCCTCTGGTGGTGAGCTCTTAATGACTTTCTTCTACTTGTCTTCCTCCCTAATTTTTTTTCTTTAGGTTGTGGATCTGTTCTAAATGAAAAAGGTGAAGTGGAAATGGATGCCATTATCATGGATGGAAAACAATTGGACTCTGGAGCAGTATCTGCAGTTAAATGCATAGCCAACCCCATAAAACTTGCTCGACTTGTTATGGAAAAGGTATGCTGATTATGAAGCATGTTTTTCCTTAGAACTTCTAGTATATTGATACAGCCCAATGGTGATGTTTATGGTAGTGCTTTAAAGCAGGAAAGAAGGGAGAAATGGCTGGAAGAGTTTGGAAGTTTCAGAAGTAGTGCAACGGGTATCTGTCAGGATGGAGTAGGTAATTTGTGTTACATTTGCATCTGTTTTACCTGGCAGTAATCAAAAATTTTGTACTGTCTTTGGAGTTTACATTTTTCATCCTGCTAGTGCATCTGCCCCGTTGTTGAAAAGGGTTCATGTTTGCAAAACCACTTGTTAACAAAGAAGACTTATGTTTATTTCACCTTTTGAGGTGACTTTTGAGGGAACAAAACCTTTTTTGGTGATCTATAATGATTGAAATTAAATTTGTCCTCAAGGGCCTCCAAGGTAGATAGGAGGATAGTTCTGCCTTTAAAATCAGAACATTTCGCTAAAATATTTGATATAAATACTTTGTTTTTGAGAAGACATACATTTCAATACTAATAAAACTTGTCATTAATAAGTATTTTTTCCCCTCATGTGGCTTTTATTTTGTCATTCAGCTGGAACATTAATTATCAGTGGTAGACAGCTTCACAGGACCAAATTTTTAAAAATTTGATCATGCAAGTGAAGGTTTGAGGGAGAGATGTCTGTAACGTTAATGTTGGGGTGAATGTTGTGTTTCACTTTATTTTATTCTATAGGGAACTTCTCTTAATGCCCATTGTTCACTTCTTCACTTCATATTCCAGAATCACTGATCTATTTTCTTGTCTTGTCCATGACAATTCCCATTTCCACAAGAATAAAGTCAGAACAACACTGTTGGATTTTGAGAACATAACTTTCCAAACTGTTTTAAAAATTAAACAAACAAAAGAGAAAAACCAAATCAGCAAACAAAACCCTCTGTCATTTGTCTGTCGTCTCCTACAAGGTTTTTTTATCATTGTGTGTTGGTGGTGGTGTTGGTGTTGAAAAGTGTTGAGGCTAAATTTGAAATGAAATCATGAATTCTGCTGTACAGGACCAAATTTAATGGTGTAGGCCTAAAACCTTGATGGTTTTGCTTAGATAAAAAAAATCCCTGTAGATGGTAAAGTTCAAATGTAAATGACCTAAATTGTTTGATATATCTCAAGATGAGTTTCTGCTCCTTCTCTATCAGGTGTTATAGATGGGAATATCACCTGATTTTGCTCTTCTTCTTGGACAGGAATTTTGGGACACCAACCCAGGCTATTTCACAGTACATTTCATAGTGTGTTTTGTTTTACTGTGCATAATTAAAAGTATTTTTAACTCTGTGATACATGGGTAATAAGACTTTTTAGTTTTCCTGGGGTCTTAAACATTATGAGTGCTTTCCAGTGGTTTTGAGATGCCTCAATGCCATAAGGAATTTTGAAACATGCAGCTCCCCAAACAAACAGAAAACACCCTCCCCATCTGCTTGTAATTCATATTATGAACAGTATGGGCTCCATCTGGTGGCCACAGTAGCTCCTCGAGGTTGGTCTTGCACACATTTATCCCTCTGTGCTGTCACTTTCCCACTGGGCTCAAACTTGTCCAAATTTATCAAGTAGAAAAAAGGAGGGCACCACAATCATTGCCGCTCATGATTTACTGTGCTGTTGATCACAGGAACTTCTAGAGGTGGAAGTCTTTTACTCTGCTGACTCGTGTTACAAATTCTTGAGAAAGCAGTTACATTTCTGTTGAATTATTCCTGTTTGTACTGAACATAAATGGAATGATACATTGACTATTGTTTTTAAATGGGGTGTGTAACCCATCTCAGCTCTAACACTTCATTGGATGGACTTCTCACCAGCATTAGAGAACTAATTTATTGGTACTCTTTAGCTGTGTGTGTTTTCCTCTACTATATTGTACAGCCCTTTACATTAGACAAAGGAGAATTTAGGTTAGAATACAGACTTCTAAAGGCAAAGATCTGCATTTTTTGCTGTGCTCTGCACTGCCAGAACTGTTAAATAAAAACCTGTGATGGTCTGAATTTCAGGTCAGCTGCAGAAATTTGAGGGACTTGCCTCATTTCCCATGAAATTAACTAAACTTGCCAGTGTTTTTATTTCTTAGTTAGACATCTTTAACCCCCTAGTTTTTTTTTTGTTTTGATATCCTTTTGAATTACTTTGTATAAATGTCTCCCAGAAAAATTAGGCACTTTAACTTAGCAAACATATTCGTGAAACTGTGGAAGGATGAGACAAAAACGTGCTTTTGCATTGTTTGGCAATGTTCTGCCAGCTCCTTTGATTGGCAAGATCTGTTGAAGGGAATGACAAAATTCTCCCTAAGATAATTTCTTTCAGTGAGGACTGAAAAACAAAAAGAAAAAAAACAACTACAAAACCCTGTCATAGAAGCTTATTCCTCTTTATGCAAGTATTTCTTGTTTGTGCAGCTTAGGAAGGTGGGTATGTTACTTGAATCTGCATATGGGAGAGAACCCTTTGAAAAAGTTTTTAGAAATAACTTCCATTTTTCACAATAAAACTTTACTTTTTAAAAGTCTTGTTTAAAGGATCATATCGCTTTAATTGCTTGAGAAATCAAGTCATGGATGGTACAGATAAAGACAAAAGAAAATTTCAGTGTATTTCCTAAAAAACCTCACCAAACAAAAAAAGCCAAAACTAGTGTGAGTATTGGACTGTGTACCTGTGGTGAGTTAGTGGCAGAGGGGGGCAGTGTTGCACAAAGATGGCTTTCAAGTTGAAGATCACAACTCACTCAGCTTTGTTAGAAATAGACAGATCTTATGTTGTCCAGTAACATCATGTGGCTTGTAAACATATTGTCCACTCCTTCACATGTACAGAGGACTTACTCCTTGTCACTCTTATTCTTGTTCCCTAAAGCAATACATGAGGATTAATTAAAAGGCATTTAAATTTTACAAAATGTTTGATGTCAGTGCCACATCATCAGGAACGTTCCTGAAGTGTAGCCATATTTGCTGCCTCTGTCTGAAGGGGTTGTTGCAGAGGCTGTGATAGGCTTAAGTAGAGATCAGTATCTGTGATTTGGGAAGAGGTTCATCTGGAACCCTTTTAAAAAGCTGTGCAGTGCTATGGGTTAGTCATGGTAGAGATGACTTGTCATTGCTTTAGAAATTGACAGAAGTAGATGGTCTGCAACATCTTAAAAATCCAAAGCTTTGAGACTCTAAATGTCCTGCAGAATGTTTCGTGACACAGAAATGCCCAGCCTCTGCCATCCTTGCTCCTGGTGGAGAGCTGGGTATGTGCCACTTGGGTGCTCCGCAAGGCTCTGCCTCCAGCATCATGTGGTTCTACTTTTGGACCTCAGCTGGTACCTTTGTGCTGGGCTGCTGTGTGGATATAAGAGCTTGCTTGAGGTGCTGTGCTCTGAAATGGTTCCATACTGTATAGTCAGACCACTGCACCTCCAAAATCTTCCCAGCCTCTGATGAGTGATTAACAGCTGTGTAGTTGTGCAGTAAGTCGATGTTTATTTTTTGACACAGATTAAAAAAAATATATCATTTTAGAGCTACTACTAAAGTTTAAGGACTAATTAAACAAATTTATCTTGCAAGTTTCTCAAAAATATTAATTAACCAAGCTGTACAGATTTTGAAGCATGGAATTAACTGAGGTTGTTGAATTAAAAGCTTGTCAAAGTGCTTTGTAAATAAAGGAGTCCAAACAGAACTTGTGAATGTTGTTAGAAGAGAGCAAACATATTTCGGTCAAACCTCTTAGAACAGTATTCTGTTCTTAAATTTGAAATTCTGACTCTATAAGAATAGCAGCTAGTTGAAGGAAGTGTTTAAAATAAAGTTACTTAGCTGGTGTTAAGAAACACTTTAGTGTACGATATTTACAGTTGTTGGTTGTTTACTACGTGTAATGTCTTTAAACAGAACAGGAGTTTATTTACCATTCTGGGTAAAATCCTTCTAGATCTCTTAGTTAACTAGAAAAAGTAGTTATGTATTGATTTGGTGATTGACTGGAAACAGTACAGAGAAGTTGCATATGAATTAGCAAAAGAACACATTTACCAATGTTTCTTCTCCCATTATAGTAAGTGGTCAGTAGACAAATGCAGTTCTTTTCTACTAATGATAAAAGTTTGTATCTCTGTTTTGGAGAGCTGAAATTTTTTCAAATATAGTGGAAGGGGATATTAACATAGAACTCTAGAAAGTTTAAAAATAAAATTTGGAATTTTCTTTGTGTGGATATGTCTAAAAATAGAGTGATTGTACGTAACTGTTCAGTGCAAGACAAAACAAGGATTGTGAATGAACCTCTTGTCTGTCTTCTGCAGACGAAGCACATGCTGCTGACTCACCATGGTGCACACCTGTTTGCTCGGGCCATGGGTATTCCTGAGATTCCAGGGGAGAAATTAATAACTGAGAGATCCCGTGAGAGATGGAAGAAGAACCTTGAGCCGGATTCCAACCCTGGAGAGTTTCAGAAGTAGGTAAAATTATTCTTAAATTCAGGTCATTTAATTTGTGCTGTGTGGTTCCAATTAAAAAAAAGGGGCAAAAAACCCAAACCACAAACCCCCAAACAAACCAACCAACCAAGAAAACATACAAAAACAAACAAACAAAAAAAAACCAACCAGACAAAACTCCTTGAAGGCCTGTAGTCCATACAATACAAGGTTTGATGCAGTCTTTGCAGTGTATCTTCAGCAAAAATAGTGGAAAATCAAACTTTCAATGAATTTGTTCAAGTTTAAATGACTGAAACAAACTTAAGTAAACTTCTTGCTGCTTAAGAAGATTCCTTGTCACTTTGACATTGCATGGGTAGTTAAATGACATCAGATTTTGGCCAGTAACTTATTCTGAGTGCTGATTGTGGCTATTGGTGATGAAAAGGAATGAAGAAAAAAGGGCAAAGTTCAGTGGTGGGTATGAAGTGAGATGTTACTGGATGGTGTTGCTCAATACAAACCAAACGCTGCTTGAAAAACAAGCCAATCTCATATAAAGTAGAGAGGAAAGTTAGATGGACAGTAAAGGAATGAAAAACATGAGGTGTCAAAGAGGTTTTTTATGCCCATGAGATAGGGATAAATACCAAATTATTTTGAGCTTCTGTTTCTACATCAATGATTGTGGTGCAGGAAAACACTGTATTACATTACATCAGTGCTGTTCATCTGTTTTGTGAAATAGCAGTAATGAGAGAAGCAGAACTGGATTGGTAGATCAAAAGGAGGAAATTTCTGTGGGCATGTTAATTAAAGTCTGTGAAATGAGGCTATATACTACAAGCTATATATTACTTTCTGGAAATTGTAGAAGCAAAAACAAATTAATGAGGCAAAATATGGTCTTGCAAACAAAGTGACATTCCTTGACCATAAGGTCTCAGTCATAGTTCATCTTGTATGTGAAAGAAGTTTTATTTGGATCCATGGACTGTCCAAGGACTGTGTGGTGTTATCATTCATTATGAAGAATTTTGGGGATTGTGTAGCTCCCACTGCCACTTGGCCTTCTAAACATATCAGTTGGAATCATATGGCATCTGAGTCTTCATTCATTCTTCATAACTGTTTAATTTTTAAAGTTTTTTCTGATAACAGTGTTAGGCATCTTGGATTTCAGCATTGTCTTGCTCTGGAGTATCTAATAATAGAAAACTTGTATATTTCTAAAAGGCTCAACACCTTATCTTGTCTTGGCCATTGTGTTCTTTTTCTGAAAACCAGTGCCCAAAACATCAGCTCAAAATTCACAAAGCTGAAAACAGATCTTTTTTTTATGCAAGCCCATTTCTTTGTGTATTACATGTGGAATGTTCTTTTTCTCTGTTTTGTCCACAGTGATTACACAGAAACTTGCCTGAGGCAAACAGACAGAAGGTGAAATAGCATTACTCAGAGGCAACATAATACCAGATCATACAGGGAATTTGAAAGTTGGTTTAAACTTAACTTCTGGTGCTCTGGTCCTCAGTGTTGGAAACCGTGGCTTTTCTTAGGCTTTCCCGACAAAGTCTGGTGTCTCTTTGAGAGACACCTTTCTCTTCTGTTGGTTAGAAGCCTGCATTCATTTATGCTGAAAGCCTTCAATTCCATTGCATGTACAACATTCCATCTTGCACACCTTTTGTTGAGAACAAGGTGTGCCTTGATTTATCTACAGTCTCTCCTTCCAAAGATTCTGGCCATACCTTTGTTAAGAATTACTGAAGGTTGCCTGAGAACCCCATAGAAAGGGAGTTGAGTCTGGCCATAATGTAGCAAATGGCCTCCTAGCCCTCTGTGGTTCACACTGCAAGAGTGACTCGAGGAGGTGTTAATTAAAAAGGGTCCTGACAGCATTCAAGAGAAAACCCTTCTCCTGATGCAGAGCTGAGAGACAAAATATCAGATGTCTTGTTAGTTGAATGGGGTTAGAATAAGTATATGTCACTTCATGGGTACTGGATAATGAAAGATGTAGACAAAAGGCAATGAACAAATCCAGCTAATACATTCTGCATCACAGCATATGCAGTATATAAGAATAATTCTGGATTCAAAAAATCTCTGGTAGCATCCTCTGGTATACCACAGGTACTTGCTGAGGTTTCTGGTGCTGTCAATAACTAACAATAGAGAGATGGTTATAGTTATGATATCTCTACTTAAGCAGTTTTGCCTGCCTTAGTAATGTTTTGGAGTCAACTATCCATGCAAAAAATGTTTATATCTTCTTTGCCTTTGTTCTAAAGATGAGCAAAGAAAAGGTTACACTGAAGCAATAAAAAGTTTAAAGAGACAGTAAGAAATACAATGTAGTTGTCCGTTTGCTCCGCTGCAGGTAAGGTGTGTTGGACATACTCACTTCGGTATTTATCACCAGATGTGCTCTTTCACCAAAACAGGTAGCTGCTGCCTGTGTGATCTGTGTGTTTTTATTCTCACAGTGTATTAAGGTAAATATTTACCTAGAAAAATATACATCTGGATGCACCTTTCTTAACTTCTCAGGAGGATCTAACTTGAGTTGGTTGAAGGGTGCCACATGAATGTGCAAGAGAGTACTGAATTTACTCGTGTTCTTTTCAGCAAATCATTTGTAACAGATGGATGGGTGGGAAGCCCATCTGCACCATCATATCAGTTTGAGATGAGGTCCGTCTCGACATAAATGTCAGAGCAGTTTGTAAGGCCTGTGATTCATCAGTCAACTTTGAATTGCTGTGAATGAAGTGTAGGGACTGACAGTATGATATTTTACATAAGCAGGAGGGAACAGGAAGTTGGTTCTCTGAGAAAGTGACTGGGGGTTTCATGGTACACAAAGACTTTGTCTGACTTTAATTAGCTTGTATTTTTGTGAAGCTACAGCGAAACCCTCACCAGTGCCCAGGCACCTTCCAAAGGTATTCTTGTTCCAGTTGCCTGTTGGGTAGTTCCTTGAAGGAGTGTTACAAATTCTTTTCCTGTATGGAGGGATTTAGATGATACTTTTTTTTTTCATACTTCTAGCCAGATACCTGTTTATGTTTCCACGTGAATTGCTAAGGTTGGAATTTGTGGCTAATTAATACTGTTGCTTCTCACTAATGTCATCCTTCTCAGTGCAGCAACTGTTACAGTGTGTTACAACAGGGTTTTTTTCTCCAAACACGGTTACACGTGTATATTTTGAGCAGTCTATTGTATATGTCTTTTCTGTACTGAAGAGCTAAAGCAGTAGTTGAGACTTCTGTTTTCTTCAGTGCATGAAGATTTTAAACTGATGTGTGGTTTCAGCTGATTCTCCTGGCCAAGTGATTTTAAACCTCAAGTCTGCGTAGCTACAGATCACAAAGATGAAAATATGTATTAATGATGCATTGTGAGCGGTACTAGTTCAAAGGCACATAAATAACTTTTTTTTTTTGTACCATTCAAACATTAGGGGGAGTAAGGAAAAGGAAAGAGGAGGGAACAGGAAGGAAATGATTCAGTACATGCATAACATGACTGTCCTTTTCTGTATTCACTCATTTACGTGCATTGTCATTAATAATTCCGGTTAACCTCCTCTTGTGACAGTGGAGGCAATTGTTGCATCTTTGAGTTGCCATTTAGGGGAAAGTTCTATGTCAGTTTGTGTGTCAGCCAAAAAAACTACTCCAGAACTATGATGACTAGAAGTATTTCTGCTCTATGTGCTTTTGTTTTGTGCATTTTCCCTCCCTAAGTTGAAGTTTCCATGCTGTGAAAGTTAGCAAGTCATGGGAGGAGATTAAAATAAAGAGTGTTTTCTGCTCTGTTAAATATAAAGCTGTGAAAATTGTTGCATATTGCTTGTTATTTTTGTTACGAGAAGCACAGCAAAAATGGCTTTGTGATGTGCAGTAATTCTTTTGTAGTAATCTTTTTTAAAGCTACCTGGGAAATAAATGCAACATGCTTTGGCAGGTATGCTTTAATTCTGTCTAATTTTATGAACTGTTTTTCTTGGCAGAGACCTTGGAACAGTCGGTGCTGTTGCCATAGACAGTGAAGGCAATGTAGCTTGTGCAACATCCACGGGAGGACTCTCTAATAAACTGATTGGCCGTGTTGGTGACACAGCATGCATAGGTATGGGGGGTGGGATCTTGCCTTTCGTTTTTTGAAAAATAAGTGTTGCACACTCTCCTTTTCATTACTAAAACGAAACAGTAGTACATCTGAAATGGAGGTCTAACATTCAAACGTATCAAAGCTTAAGCTTCTTACAGCACAAATTGCAAGAAAGGATTGGGAGTAGAGGCGTAGTGCTGTCATTATCATCTAACACTTTTCTGTATGGAAAATAGGAATGGGAATTTCTTTTTTCTCCTCTTCTATAAATGTTAACATTTCCTGTGTTTCCTTTCTATTGATTCTGATAAAGCTCTTCTTTTTTTACATCCATGCTTTCAACTAAGACAAAAAAATGTAGCCTGCTCTGACTAAGGTGCTGTTTTCTTGGTGCTTAAGGAAGTAGATGTAATTGCAGTTACTGTTTGTTATATCAGTACGTGAGAATTATAAAGTGCCTGACCACTTTGAGTAAATTCCTGTTCTTAGAGAGCCCTGATAAGGCTACCTCAGAGCCTGAACGATGTGGTGTGGAATAAAGGAAATATTTTAAGAGATCTCTTATCCAAGTATAAAGAGACACTTGAAATCCTTTCTACAGACTTCTTCCTCTCGTGGGACAGACTTTCCATTTGATTGCCTCAGGGTTCTACCATACAGGTGGGATTTGGAAAATCATTATTTTTAGTAAAACATATTCCAAACTCAAACAGCACTGCTGTTGGCAGTATATGATTATTATAAAACTAATACTATCTTTTATGCACAAAGTTGCTAACATTTTGATACCCTCTGCGTTTTGGCTGTGATTTTCAGCTTTGTTTCTGGTTGCAGCTTTCAGACTGCAAATACACTTCTATGTAGGTTGTGTTCATGATTCCCATAGATGGGACGTGATTCTGTGAAGGACAAGTGAAACTGGACACTGTTGAGCATATTGCCTGCAACTTTTGGTCTCAATAGACATTTGCAGGATTGGAAACAGAAATGGTAGTTGTGCTTTTAAACATCAGAGGCTTTGGTAAGGGGGCTCCGACAGACTGATTGTGGCAGTGTTTTTACACATTTAAATTGAGGTCCATTGAAAAGGTCTGATCAAGAAACTACAGTAGGGAAGAAAGTTCCATTGCTCTTCTCAGGTCTCTCCTCCCCCAGTACCTTGTTTATAATGCTGTGGTATGTTTCTTCCTAAGCTCCTGGGAAATATTTGTCTTAGGAGATGTGTTAGAAACATGGGTATTGAGCAAGCAGAAGCTTGGCGGAGAACAGGGTGCGGAATGTGCCAGCAAAACAAGGATAAGAGGAATAAAAAAAGGGAGGGGGAGTTCAACAAAAAGAATTCTGCTTGTGGTGAGGATTTTGAAGATTCTTCAGGGGTACTCTGTGAGGTTTCACTATAGAGCCCAGGTTCTTCAAACCTCTTAAAGCTGTTGTGGGTAAGTTCCCCTCAAACTTTGGTCAGTTCACCAGTGTCCTCACAAGATCTTCCTTTGTATCTTAGTTGGGAATGTTGTGTGACCTGGCATTCTGCATCCCATCACTATCTCGCTGGTCCTCAATATACCCTCCCTTGCTGTGGTGGCTGCTTCTGCTTCTTGTACCACAAGTAGATCACTAGTCTCTCTCAACTTGCCAACTAACTTGCTCCCACTGTTGTTGATCTCTGATATATTTAACTTTTCAAATAGGCAGAAATGAGAAAGAAGTATTACTGACACTTTGCTCCCAAAAATGCAGAGAACTAATGGACCTTTAGGAAGAAATGTTCAGTACCTGTTTTAAACAATGAAAGGCTTCTAAATTATATTTCAGAATATTGCCACCTGTTTGTTTCTTTTTTTTTCCCCTCTGAAAAGGAAGTGGAGGTTATGCTGATAACCATTCTGGTGCCACTTCAACCACAGGACATGGGGAGAGCATTATGAAAGTGGTCTTAGCCCGACTGGTCCTCTATCACATGGAGCAAGGTATGTTCCAAACTGTAATAATGAAGGTAGGAAAAGTTGATAATGACAGGTTTTGGTTTATCTATTATCTATTCTGGAACAGTTGTCAGAAGAGTTGCTCCCAGGGGTATGTGGATTGGTCACCTCTTTTTAAAGAAAAAACAAAGCACAAAAGTATTAATAAAGCTGAAATAGCTGAAGTGGACAGAATTATCTCTTCTGCCTGATATTTAATCATGCTTTAGATCAGTGTACATTGAAAGGCATTACTGTCTACTTTATTTAACTGAAATTCTCCTTAATAATTTTTCCCAATTATAAACTAAAATTTCATTAATAGGAAATAGAAAACAGGTAAAAGTAAGATACATTTAAGGAACTAGTGAGAGGGAGGGCTAGAGACAGGTATTTGGAGCTGAAATTAGAAAATATAGGCTATTGCCTTTCTAAGTTACTATAAATGTCTTTATTTTGCCAACTCTAATTACAGCAAAAGAAATTCTTCTAAGACTTTTTAAGCATGATTTCAATTTTTGTTTTGTTTTGGAAAAGGTACTAAGCTGACTGGGTGGGTATGTGGTAAACAGCTGACACGGTATGTCTTACATGACTGTAATATAATCTGACTGTGGGATGACCCTTTAGAGCTTTACCTTCCTGAGTTAGTGTGTCATCTAAACCCTTGATTATGTTACAGCCTGTAAACATAGCCAGACAACATACTTGTATTGCATGCAGTTCAAGAATCATTAATATAGATATCACCATTATTTTTAGAAAGCCATAGCTTCGGGGCAGTGTAACTTGCTTTGAGATCAACCAAACTGGAAATAGTTGGAAAACGTTCAATTTACGTTTTCATTGGAGAAGCAGTAAGTAGAGAGACAAGTAACAGCTGAGAATACTTTTGCTATGCTGTATAGAGCTGTTTGCATATAATGGGTGCATTTCTGTAAATCTCATGGCTGAAATGACAGTTTCAGCATAAAATACAACCTACAGATTATTTACCAAAGCTCTAACACATTATGCTCTCCCCTTACTCTCCATGTTATGCCCTAACTATTCAATTTGTGAATGGTCTTCTAAGCTCTATTTAGTCTAAACTGTGTAAACCAGTTTCTTCTCTGAGTTAAAGTTAACTGCATTGCAAAACCTTTGCATTGATAGCAGTTATCTGGCTTGTGGTTAATTAGTGTGAAAGGCAGATGAGTCTCAAACTGAGAAGTTTATTGAACAAAGAGAAAAAGAAAAAAGAAAAGGAGCCCACATGTGTTCGTGTCTAATCGGTTTGCACTTGTTCCCCCTGCCTGTGCTTGCTTTACCTTCATTCATCCTGCCCAGAAGCAAACGCAGCTGCCAGGAAAATACATCAGCAATTGACTCCCCCTGGCCTCCCCTCCCGAAACATTTCCATGAAGGCATTGAAAACAAACCCTCAAGTTACAGTAACTTTTTGAGTCCTTGAACAGTCAACTGAAGTTTCATATTTAAGAACAACTGTAAAGCTCTCATAATTCTGTTCAGCTATTTAGTAATTCACATATTAAATGTCTTCTTTTGGGTGAATGCTGAAAAATTTACTTCCGTATTTCAGAAGCGAATTGCTTTGCCACTCTTAACAGCTGCTGGAATCTCTGTCTTATGGTGGCAGCTGTTGCCTTGGTGAAAAATGAAACAGTGAAATACTGACCCTTTGAAGACAGTGCCACTGACTTGAATAGTCACAGTGTCACCCGTATGTCGGAGGAAAGAGCTTTATCCTGTCAGTCACCAGTGCTGTGAATAATTCTGACTCTGATGGTTTTATTTGGTTTTAACTCAAAGTTTGCAGGGAAAGAATGAAGCCCAGTTTTTGTTTTGCAACCTAAGCTGCATGACATTACTGAGGGTGTGTATCTTAGGGCAATTAGGCCAAGCCAACTGCATTCCTGAATGTATATTTAAGCTTGCAGTGAACAAATATCTTGCAGCTATTACAGGTCTTTGTGTATGATGTTCACATTTAATTTGACTTATTTAGAGAATACTTCTGTTAATGTGAATACAAAGCTAAAGTTGCCTTGCTGGTCCTTTGTCTGATGTCTAGTACATTGAGGCCTCATCTTGCCTGATAGTTTCAGAACTCTGAGGAAGAGTAATGCTGATTTCTGGTTTTGATAAATTATGACAATGTGAAGTAATGTGCTTTGAGCTGTGTTGCAGCCAGTGGACTTGGAACAGAGATGATGACTAAAATGTTTGATTGTTCTGATGTGGGTTTGTAAATGTCACAAGCTAGGTCTAAAACAAACCTTTGATGAAAAAACTTGCAGATTGACATTTTCCCCTTCAAATGATGGCATTAGAAACGTTGTTCAACATAGAGTTGGTGAGTTAGTTTGTATCAAACACTGCAATGGAATTAAAATCTGAAACTATTTAAACATGTGCTGCAGCACCACACTATAGCAGCCTTTAGCAACTGTCCAGAGCCTTCCTATAAACAATTCTTTTGATATACTGGAAATTTCTTTCTGGTTTAGTTGCAAGAGAAATTAGATTTAACTGGCTCCATGGGGAAGGGTGAAACTTGAAGGGAATTTTAAAACTAATGTCAGGACAGATACCATGAAGTGATCTTATTTTTCTTTTCAGGAATGTCACCAGAGGTGGCAGCGGACACTGCATTAGACTACATGAAGACACGAGTTGGAGGCTTGGGGGGTGTCATTGTTGTCAGCAAGGCAGGAGAGTGGGCAGCAAGGTTCTCCACCAAGGAAATGTCCTGGGCTACTGTAAGGGATGATGAGCTGCATTATGGGATTCATGCTGGGGAGCGGCATGTAAAATCTGTTGATGAAGCACTTGCATCTGAAAGTAAGGGATTCTAAGAAGGAAAAATTGTTGGCTGAGAAAGAATGAAGGTCACCAGTTTTTGCTGGAGGACAGCGACAGTTGGTTTGTCTTTCTGAAAGATCTGTACTCTTTTGGTTCACAGGCATTGCCACATTTACATTCAAAACAAAATCTGGATGTAGTTCTCTAGTGGGCGTGGATATATGTGTAGTCCTCTACTACCATCGTGAAGTCAGAATATCCTCCTTTTCTAGATCAAAAAGGGAATGGTCAGTAGGTTTCTTGGTTAGCATGCCTTAATCCTACATTAAAGGGAGCCTGAGTTTCAGTACTGGAAGAACTCCTTTCCATGCCCATTTTCAGAGACTGCTGCCAGGATGATTTGAGAGATGAATACCTATTAACTAAAAACTGAATTTTTAAAATTCAGAGTCTTTGGAGCAGCCATCCCATCAGAACAGATTGCTAACTGTCAGTGAAATACCACCAAAGAGCAGTGAAGAGTTAAGACTAAGTCATTGTCACAGGCTTGAGTAAGTGTCAGGGAAAATAGTGAAGGAAAGAAAATAACTTTTCACAGAAAAGGGAAATGTGATGCTGTCTAAGGAGCTCTAATCTCATGCATTGACATCATGCTGGAGGCCACACCAAAGTTGGCCACAATATTTCAACGTACATGTGGATAGTTAACTAGAAAGATGTTACTGATGTAGTATCTGGAGTAGTAATAATGAAGGTTGTGATTTCAATAAAAATTACAGTGGTCTTTACTACTCAAACGCAAAGGTGATAGGCACGTTTTAAGTCTAAACATGAGACACAGAGATGCTGATTAACTGGAAGAATAATTAAGTGATAAAAGCAAGCTGTACTTAAATAAAACTGCCTCTTAACAAGCTTCCTGTGAGAAGTCTGAAACGTTGTCTGCATCTATTTTCTTTTTAAAAAGGAATTGATATTCTACATTACTTCTAATACAGTTTCTTCATTAACATTTAGGTTTTTTAAAAGAGCAAATTTTTTTCTTTTTTTCTGGCTCAACCATATAATTTTTGTTTTAAAAAATGTAATAATTTTATGAATTTCAGTTGGTGACTAGGTTTCCTTTCTGGACAGATTTGTATGTTATAATTGCATGCCATCATTCCATAGGTTGTTCCCTTTACAAGATAGTCGAAATAAACATAACAAAAATCAGGGGTTTAAACTACTCATACCTATGTCCCAACTACAATAAGCCATGTTACTGAGTTGGCACATACAGAGTGGTAAGATTGCCGAGACTGTCTGACCTGCTCCCTACTTTGATCCATGGTTTCTTAGATGTTGCACATGGCTGGATGTAGACTATGATGATTCAAGAGAAGATGGCACGAGCAAAACATTACTATGGACTTTCTTTGTTCAACAGAAGATCAGATGGAAAATGGCTGCTATCTGATCATCAGAAGTTCATAAAACTAATGATATTTCTGATGTGCCTGTTGGTAGGAGGAAATGGCCTTCCTTTGCGTAAAAATTAACTCATTTCCCCTTTTGTGCATGATATTTACCTCACCTTCTATAGTGGAAGATCAAATTCAGGACAGGCAATAGAAAAATATAATCCCCATAAGTTCAGCCCAAATTCACTTTGCAGCATTGTTTTCATTAAATTGTCTCATGTTTCTGTTTTTTAATGAAAAAGAATCCAACATGAAGGATGTTTTGTAGAGCTAAATGGTGATATATATATATAGGCATGGATATAGAGTGCACAGAAGAATACAAATGAATACAAATATCTTGTCATATACTAGCTTTGTCAGATTAAATGTCATGTAGAAGGCATGTTCCTTTGCTTGAAGTAGCTGAGGGAAGAACCATTTACCCAGTACTGCTGTAACACGTGGTGTGCCATCTTTGTCAAGCTCTATTTATTGTTATGTCTTCTGAGTGAATGTAAGCCTGTTCTGGTCATGCTCCAGGCTGACCAAAACCCAAGTGATGGTTAGTGTAGCTGCAAGCATAAGCTGCTACATCTGCTGGGTGGTGTATTGGTGATGGTTTGACACAACACTGACTCTGACAGTTGGCTTTTGGTTAGGTTTGAACAAGTTCACATTGGCTGAGAAGGTACCAGGAACCACAGCAGCACTATGAACAGTATCTCAGGGATGTCAGAAGGAATAGCCATTAATTCACCTCAGCTGTTCTCAGGAATATATTGTAATAAATTGCTGGCACTTGACAAAAAGTATTATCCTCTACAGGTTCTTCTGTTGCTCATCCCCAGACTAGCTGGGCACCTTCCAACAGTGCATTAAGCAGTATGACAACCATCTGGTCTGTTATTTGTTCTGTTTAACTTGCCCCTTGGTAGCAAGCTCTATATTCCTTTCTCATGAAAAAGTCTCTTTCAAAAGTATGCATGGGCTGTTATGCCTTTCCAGTTAATGTGGGGCTGGCAATGAGAAACTGTGCCTTGCATATGGATTGATGACATTTGATAATCCTTAGGCTGCAGTTTGCTCCACAGTTCAAGTGATGTAAGCTCAGGCAAAGCAGTGGTACCGGCCTTCAGGGCACCATGCTTTTCTTCAAGCTACCTGACCAAATCAGTGCTCCTTAGTAAAGGTATGTGATCTCCTCCCCTTACCTGGACAGCAGGTAAGTGTTCCTCTTAAGGGGCCGATGATAGCCAATGGTCAGGGATGGGGTAGACCTTATTTTCAAGGAAGCTGGAGAGCTGCAAGTAGGAGTTTTCCTCTCTCGCGCTTTATCCTTTCAGTCACATTCTTTAGATAGAATGGGATGAGAGACTTTGTTGCTGATGATGTAAGAAGTTGCTGGTGTTGCACAGGAGTGCCTAATTTTTTAATATGCTTACATGTCCCCTGACCTGTGTGAATATTGAGAAATTACCCTTTATAAGGGCTTTAACGTTTAACAGCTTTTATAAATGTAGTTACAAGATGCTGAGCTTAAGGGGGGAACACTGACAGCAGGACGGGAAGTTGTATGCCCCTGCTGTGCACTGCTGCTGGAAATGAGCCTCTAATCCAAATGGCTGTGACCTGGATATCAAAGAAGGAAAATTAGAGGTCTGTTGCCAAGAAACTGGGTGTCCTTGGCATCTAGCAAAGCAGCAACAGTTTTAATTATCTAATTAAAGTGTGGCATACCGTTATTTTATATCATTTAGAAAGCCAGTTGTGGATGTTGTCCTATTTCTTTCTTAGTACTCTGTAGAAAGGGTCTCTGACCTGCACAGGTGGCCATGATGTGTGTACAGATCAAAGCCAAGATGTTAACAAAACCAGTAGAGCTGTGATCATTGACTTTGTTCATATATTGTTACTTCTGTGTTGTTCTGCTTCTTAATCTTTGCGAGTTAGAAGTAATTAAAAACTGTTCTGTATGGCACCAGTGTTTGGAAATTTAATTTTTGCAGTGTTCTACTTTGTCCTACATTTTAGCTCTGGGTCTCTGGGGTGGTTTTCATTGACTTTGAAATCAAACTTGGCAAAGTTTAATGGCATTCACTGTTTTGCTTGTTTCTCTTCTGGTCTGCTTTTCCTTTGATATGCTCTGATAAATATTTGCTGTGGGACAGATTTCAATCTCAGTTACGTCAGTATAAATGAAAAGCAAAAAGCACAGTCACTGAAGTCTGTGATTATTCTAGAGGAAGTGAAGTCAGACGTGAGCTTGCTTGTCCGAAATTGGTAGCTCTGTATTGAAACAGCCTTTGCTAACAAGGGAGAGAATAGAGAGAGGTCAGAGAGGCTGCTGCAGAGGGTCACTGCGTGAGACAAGACCCTTGTCTCTGGCAGTTTCAGGGTGAAGATGATGCCCAGGGATATAGTTAAATATGCATACTGGGAAATAAATGTGTCAAATTATTCCTGTGGAAGAATCTTAAGAGCACACAGATAGGGCAAGCAAAGAGTCATTTTGTTTTAGACATGTAAACCACAAAGGAGGGGAATCTCATTTTCCTTTTCACTGAACTCCTTATGCTTGGTTTATTGGGGGCATGTAGATACCCTGCAACCTTTGTCTAATTGAGTTTTGCTAGACCTGGTCACATGTCCTATAACTTTGATTATTATTTACATTTTTTACATTCTTGCCTTTTGGCCTTTAAAGTTCTCCTTGGTTGGAATGAGGCTCATTTTCCTACGGTTCCTCCCCAAGCCCTTTTCCACTGAGGACAGGATGGGTTACAATGTGGTTTGCATGGGCTTTAGCCTCCAGCCCTGCACTTTTGACCCTTACAGCTATGGCTTTACTACAACTTAAGCTATGTAAATGCATGGTAGCATGCAGCTTATTAAATACTCAGCTGCTTCCAGACTTAATGGCTCTGCCTGGTCCTGCCTGCTTAGCGGCATAGCAGGCTGTGTGCTTAGCAACCCCCGGTTGCCACGAGTGCATCACACCCATGTAGCACTTCCCCTGCTGCCTCTCCACCAAATATGGCAAATATTTCCAGCTTTTTCTGATGGTACACCAAACCTTGCCCAGGTTTGGGGGTAGCTACCACCTGCCAGTTACAGCCTCTGCCAACAACTATTGCGAAGGCTGACTAGTACAGGAGACAAAACTCTGGACGCTTGGAGGTAGTGAGCTCGTTTCTGCAAGGACTAATGACTGTAAAACAAATACAAATATCAGTAAATGTAGACCCTATTGTTTTAGCACTTACTTTTTTCTTAGCAATTTCAAAATGTCCACTCATAAACAGTTGAAAGAACAATTCACAAACTACTGCTTTTTTGGGCTGGAAAAGTGCACAATTTGCTAGGACATGGGTACTCTTGTCCTGTGTAGGTGGAACTCATTTGCTGCATGGAAGAGAGATACATCCAGTACATCTCTCTTTTCCTATATTACAGAAGGTAATCTGCAGTGGTATTGTTTGGTTCATTTCTTTGTTTTGTTGGTTTTGTTGTTTAAAAGCTGAAGGAGGCTATTTTGACTTGACTTTTGTCTCACCTCAGGTAATCCTTCTGAGATTCTTGGGAATGAGTGCAGCTCAGCTCAGAGTCTATTAAGATGATCACTCAGAATTAACAATACTGGGGAAAATGAGTGGAATGTGAAACCCAGCACACTTTCAAGTATTTTAACCCAGAAGAAATCATAACTATTTTCTAGTCTTACTTGCTAAATAAACAGGTCCTTCTCTCTGTTATTTCTTCATTAAGCAAATAACCTCTGTTGAGGTATGGTCTATTCCAGCCATGGACAGAATGAAAGTGAGGATGCTCTCTCAGAGAAAACACCTGAATCATGTTTTAATAGATTGGAAACAAAAACAAACAAACAAATGAAAAACCACGACAACCCCCCCCCAAAAAACCACAAAAATTATGTGGGGAAAAAGATAATACCATGGCACATACCCTTGTGGCTTCTGGGCTGCCACCAGGCTGTGCTTCAAGCCTCTGTGGTGTGAGGGCATCTGCTAGAAAACAAACCTGAAATTTCAAATTTGAAGATACATGGAGCCAAAACTTCAGGAGTCCTGCATGTAATGGTAATATTTACATAATAATTTATATAATAATTCAAAGAAGTGTACAGAAGCTGTGAACTGATCTGCACAGTTCTTCAGTGGAGTTTATTATGTTCAAACCGTTTTATCTCTGGCAAGCATGCAGGGAGAATAAACAACTACTCTGAAGCCACCAAATGTATCTGAAGCAGGACCAAGATTAGAATATTGATTTCTGGCCTTTGCAGTCCCAGGCTCAGTTCACTACCTTATGTTGTCTTTACAGATAACGTTTAGACAAATAGATTTTGACATATCAAAAGCTCAGTAGCCACTCAGTAAATTGAGCAGGGCTTTAGCCATTCAATTCCTGTGATTTGTTCATGCCTCACACTTGGTCCCAGTAATATCAGTAGTTGTTGTATATTTACAGTGAAGCCCATTTGTATCCTGAACCATACTAGACTTTTTTTTTCCTCTGAGTAGAAAGAAGCCTAATTACAATGTTTTTCTCACGTCAGATTGAGATTTGCACAAATGTTACTTCAAAGAAATTTTGCCTCAGTCCTCTTTAAAACAATCCCCACATTGGTAGAGATTCTCAATCCTGACCAACAGTAGCTTGTCTCTTTCTAATTTCTTGAGTAAGAAGTAAGAAAAGCGGGAAAAGTCCTGCATGCCCACAGTTCAAATCCAAGTACTTTTAATGAAATCACCACATACCAAGGATACTCAGTTTCTGATATCCAAATGCCAAAGGAAAGTATGTACCTGAAGGCTGAAATAAATTCTACACAGAGAATAACTCGGGTGTATTTGTGTAAGAAAACTTGTGTCCTAGTATCCACAGAAGTGTAAGAATATTGTCATTACTACAACCTAGGAAACCTCCAGACTACCTGAGTTTGCTGAGATATGGGCCAAACCTTTTTCCCAGATTTCTAAATGCCAGGTATCGTATCTGCAGCTAACAAAGGATCCTGCTTACTCTCACAGAGCCCACTTGAAGTTTGACAGTCCTACAAAAGCTGCACTGGCGTTTCAAACACTCCAAGTTGTCCAACAGCCTTCTCCACCCTTCTTTGTTACTCGATGCAGTAGCACGATGTCATTTGTCAGAGTGCCAAAACTGAAGACATGCTGAATATGTGAATACCAAGGAAGTGGTTTCCTTAGCAATAACAGGCATGTGAAAGTCAAAACTTCCTCTCCTTCTCATGTGACCTTTTTCAAAGCAAATCAGCCCAGGGACAATAGGAGTGAATTCCAAGCACCCGCAGTGTTCCTGAACTGATCAGCAAGGATCTGCCAAATGGCCAATTTATCTTACCTATTTATTAAGGTAAAACTATATTTTTGTTTAGATGTTCTCTGTGAGGGATGTGTACAGGAAAGTGTTTCTTGAATGTAGAATTACCTAATGCCACAGAAACAAACACATAGAAGATAAGTAATTTTCTTGCCATTGTGGACTAAAACTTTTTTTATGCATAAAATCCAAAGTCCTTTCTGTCATCAGGAAATAAAGGCATGAAAACTCTTACCACCTTATTTTAATGACTGGACTCCCTGATGACATTTAGCCCATTTCATATAAGGTAAAAACCAACTCTCCTTATGAAAACTCCTAAGGGGAAAAAAAAAGAGAAAGGGAGATGATTTATGAAGGCAAATAAGAGGAAGATGACGTTCATCTTATCCATCACACACAAGAGCAGTATCAGTCCTCTCTTGCTATTATCCTACTTGGTACAGCCTTTCTTCGTGCCTAAGGAGACAGCAGTGATAGCCAAAGTATTCACACAAAGCTGCCTGTCGAAGAACCCTGAAGTATTTTCTAGAAGTGCCTACTAATTTAAATCTGAGCTGTCTACTGAGTTAGGGAACTATTCTCTCTATTTTTCCAGCTGGGGAGGCAATACAGCAGGTAGTTGTCAAAAGGTGAAAGAAAATTCTTGTTGGAGCTGGAAATGGTCATTCAGCATACTTTATTGTAACGTATGAGAGACAGGCTTGAATCTCAGAAACTCAAGGAGAGTTCTGGTATTGCAGTTCTCCCTGAATTTGGTGTTGCTGGGCCACCCATACACAGTCCTGGGCTATCTACCTTCCTGCCCACCAAAGGGCCTGTATTCAAGGCCCTGGTGATTCACAGAGAAGTGATTGTCTAGGTCTCAGGGACCACTGATTATCATCTTGCTTTTAGTCACACATGCTCTGGTTTGCTTGGGTTTTCCCCACCACTTTAGGCATTTAGTTTTAAATTCTAGAGTGTAAGTTTTCAGAAATGAACAATGCAATGTGAATGACTGAGTTTAGAGCTGGTCCCGCCAGGCAGGAGAAGATATTTGACAGGAGACAGTTCCTCTGCAGCTTTCTGTGAATCTGGGGTAGAGATGTGTCATGGATTCGGAGCCTTAATGTCTGTAGAAAAATAGGCAAGCCATCTGCTCCCACAGGCACTGGCACATCAGTGCTTTGTGCTGGTTACTCCAAGGCAAACTTATTGTCTAGCCAAGCATTCATGTCCAACAGAGTGTGTAAGTACCTGCGGTGAGTTGTTGTATGAAATCCCTGTCTGCTCTTGGCAAAATGTCATACCAAGCACATTCCCATTTAATGCTGGGAGTTATGCAATTGCTCTGCAATATTCTGTGGTTTCTGAAGGTGGACTATCACAAGGATGCTCGAGGAAAGCTGCAGATGGGAGAATACTTGGTACATGGCAGCAGCCTCTACCATTGATTCAGCGCCCAAGGGGTGACATTCAAATCAATTTTTGATTATGCCCTCATAGCCAAAGACAGACATGACCAGAAAGAGAGGCAGCTGAAGCAAAACAGACACAACTGTGGTGAAACAACTGCAGTGAGTCTTTCTGTCCTGCACAGCGAACAGAGCTGGAGAACCAGGACCATACTTCCCATGGGAGAGCAAGTGAGCAGCAGCTGGGTCATGGCTATGATGGCACCACCGCAGCGCAGTGCAACATGGATGTGGGCTTACTGTCATCAGGAGGCTTAGCAAGTGATGCCATAAGCCCGAAGTACCACATTACTCAGCCTGTGTGAAGTAGGTACAGACTTGGAATAGTGGTGGTGAAACCAAAGACAACTGAGTGTGCTAGACAGTGCCTTGGCATAAGGAAGAAGGAAAAGGTCCCTGCATTTTTTCTGGCATGGCAGAAAAGAATCAGAAAAATGTTTAGAAGAAGCCCAGAAAATGATCTCTAGCAGAGGAAAGACGCCAAGGGGCTGTGCACAGGCCCCCCCTCCAGCAGTAACTATGTAAGTTGGGTCAAAGTTGAGCCAAGCAGTACCCTGGCACCACAGTAATACCCAATAAACTACTGCACTACCAAACAATGCTGATCTTATTACGTTTCACTGCCTGAATGAGTAATTCAGGATTTATTCAGCTATCTCCATGTTGCTACTCCATGTACAGCACTTTCTAATCCACGTGTCACATCAGCCAGCTGATGCTGGCTCTGTGAAAATGGAAAGGCACTGGGAAATTCTGGAATGGAGGTGAGGTTGTGTTGGGGACAGGGTTCATGGGAGAAGATGACACTCAGGAAGTGCACTCCCCTTCCACCTGAGTCAAAGTAGAGCAGAGATCCCCCCAGCCCCTAGCCTGCTCCATACTGGAGGGTATCTCTGTGGCTGGGATGGCGGTTTAGGGGGATACAGATGAGTGAGAGGAAAAGGCAGCTTTGTCCAACACTTTAGTTCTCTCAGACATCACCAGCCCACCACCATCCATATGTCTTGCTGCCAGCACATGAAGAATTCCAATGAATTTCAGAGGCTAGAATTCTGTCGGTCTGAAGTCTGCACACTAACCACCCCAGATTCCAGGAGTAAGGACAGACGGGTGCAACAACACACCAGCAGCAAAAAAATACGAAAGACAAGAGGGATGTGCCTGGAGCTTGAAGTCTTGGAAAAGCAGAGATAGCAAGGCAGCCTGGCACCAAGATGCCTACATCTGGCTAGAACATTACCTGCTCGGGCTCAGGGAATCTTTTTCCAGTCAAGGACAAATTTGAACATACAGGCTCAGTGCAAGAAGGCTGTCACATGCTGTGGGACGAGGCACTATTTACATACAATCCCATAGAAGTGTCATAGGATGATACTCTGAGCTACATGTTGCTAATTAATAGGTTTTTTAAATTCTGTTTTCCTTTGTTCATGTTAAGCAGTTTTCTCTATATGTCATATATCTCAATAATTTTTTTTGAAAAATTACTTGTCAAAATTTAAGCAAAGATTCTTTCAAAGTTTTTGTTCCTTTTTGAGACAATCTGGCCAAATACCTTTCTGTTCCTTTATAGAAGAATAATACAATCAGGCTATGCCGGCTCCTCCTGTGTAGTCCAGGTTTTTTTGTTGTTGTTGTTGGGGCTTTTTTTTGGGGGTGGGTTTGTTTTTTTTTTCTTTCGCTTAGTTCTTGTATGCTTCAGTTTTACAATTGCTCCCACGAGTCATAATAAACCAAGACATAAAGAAAATATATTCAGCATATTTTGAAAAATAACAAGCTGTATCCTTTACAGAAAATGTGGGCTGAGGCATACTATACAAACTTTTGTCATGTCCTTTATTCTCACTTAACAAGGACATAGTTCATCCATGCTAGTTTCTTTAGAGTATGTGCTGATAGGTCTTAATTAATAAATCAGATTTCAGATTCTGTGACTACTAGAAAATGTTCAACAGCAAAGTCACTTTGACAGAGCTGCTTTTCAACATATTATCCTTCTGTTGAAAGATCCCCCAATGAATCCAATATTTGTCTCAAGCACTGAAGACAGCAATGACCTGCTATAAAAAGCACTGCCTGGCAGTCAGAGCTTGTCATCATTAAGATACTGCCACAGCAGCTTATTCCCAACTTTGCTGAATAAACGTATGTATTAAGTCATTCAGCTGACAAAAAAAAAAAGAAAAGAAAAAAAAAAGAAAAAAAGAAGATTCAATTCAAATATATGTACTATGATGTTTCTAGACTTCACTCTTTCAGCTGTGTGTTTTAACAAAACTCTGGCTTTTAGGAGATGGGAGTCCAAGCTAAGTCAGTGTAGTACAGAAATTTTCCAGGTATTTCAGCACAACAATGTCATTAGTTCAGTGCACTTTCAAAACTTGCTATAAAATACTATGGCAATAATGAGAATCAATCAGAAGAGCTGCTGCAGGCGAAACCCCCAGCAAAAAGTTCAGTGGCTGATAACAAGGGCAGGATGCAGAAACAGGAATGGGATGTAGAGACAAAGGTGGGATGCAGAGATGAGGATGGGATGCAGAGGCATGGTGGGATGTGGAGATAAGGGGAGGATATAAGGATAAGGGTGGGATTAGTACATGGATAGGCATGCCCATGTGAAAGGGGTCTTTCACCTAACACTGGATGCATCTTTTCTCAGCACAGACACACAGCCTTGCCTCTTCACAGATGGTCTCTAGGCCCTTTGGTGCTTACAGGCCATCAGATACCCACCAGAATGACTATATTAAAAAGCATCTCTCCAGGAAAGCAACAGTGTGCTCCAGAACTTTCCTGATAATTGACTTAAAAATGAGCAATCTCCCACAAAATGTATTTGCTGTTGTGGACAGCTGAAGGACACACAGAAATTCAGCTTCTCTACCTTTGCAACTACCAAGACCTGAAAAACAGGTTTGTTACCAGTTACCCAGTGGAAGGATATGGATCTTATGTCTGTGGTTTCACTTGTCCTTGGTGCTTGTCACTTGATCAGGCATATTTGGTCCTATTCCTAGTTCACTTTCTTTGTTCTAATCTGTTTTGCAGGCAGTGTTTGGGAAGAGCCCCTGCCTCTCCAGCACTCTTTTGCATCAGCAGATCTCCAAGAACTTTACAAAATGAAAATAAATGGAAGGAATGAGGCAAATTTTGGGCAGCTGGCAGGGACAGACGAGTAGGGAAGTACAGTTGATCAATGGATGACCCTCAAGAGGAGCAGGTACTGTGGCAGGTCCTGGAATGATATCCAAGCTCCCTGAATCCTGTGCCTGCTACTATTGCTGAAACTCACTGAGCAGACCTGTTCTTGTGCTGGTCCACCTACAGAGAACAAGCAACTGCTACAAGAAAACACATGCTGCTTCCAGCAGCTGTGGTTTCCATGGGGAACCTAAACATTTCAGCCCCGATGTGCCAATGTCATGCAGGTGATGCTTTGGGGGTTTCCTCCTCCAATTGTTAAACACAATCACTTGTAAAAGCCATGAAAACAAGCACTCGTGTTATGAGAAGTAAGAATTACAGTTACAGTCTTTAATTCTTTGTCCCTGCAGGATACAGTCTTTAACTACACTCCACTAGCTACACTTTTCAGACAAAATCCTACCACTTATATTAATGGTAATTTACTACAGAAAAGAATACACTAAGCATGAATGACACATGCAGTGATTTAATATTACCATAGTAATACTATGATAAAATACTGTGGCATTATTTGTTCGCTGCTTATACTGTAGTTACTGTACAAATGCTTCAGTGACCAGCACAGAAAGCTTGAACCTTGAAAGTATCTTTTTGGGGGAAAAAAAGAGACTTTTAGCTGCTGAAAATTTTGTCTCAGAAAAAAGCAAAGGATGTTGACTAATTACTTTGCTTTCTTATCCCACATATTCAGCTAGAGAAGAGGAGCCTTACAAAACTCATATGATACTGAGCAGCTTGTCTTGCAAACCAGAATGTTCATTCATGCTGTTTGATGGCATCTCCCCAATGTACACAAGGCCGTGATCCTTAAAAGCTCATGAAGAGTGCGTCTGTTCATGCTACACATTTACCATCACAAAACTGTCCAAAAGTGAGTAAATCATTGTTGTTGCAATACAGTATTTCATGTTCTTCCCTCTTTTGTTTCTGTATTCACATCTACTCCAAATTTTAATTTGTTAGGAAATTATATGCTTAATATTTTTTGGTCTGTTCCTGGTGGAAGATGCAAAGACCTACAGACATTTACTGTTCTCTTACAATATTACAAATATAAATTGCTTCAAATTTAAATAATTATCTAATATCTTTTATCAGGAGAACTGTTGTCTTTGTCTTCAAAGACATTTTTTAGAAATATTTCCAGTTATAATGTAATCAGTTGCCTCCTAATACTAGATTCTTTTGCTTTTCACTAATATCAAGTGGTACTAACTAAGGTTGTCTGCCTTAGCAAGACAACTTAAGGAGAAAATTCCGTTGATACCAGAATGTTCAAACTAGGCTCTTCGTTCTTTAAACAATGATTCAAAGTCACGCTGCCCTTATTGTTGGCCTTCAGTACCAAAGATTTTTCTCATGCCTGGCTTCACTTTGACTTGATGGCTAAGGTTTCAGCTAGCGATGCTATCAGACAATAGCAGATTGCAATTCAAAACGATGACTGGAAAAATCCCTACCTTCTTCCAAAGCTACCAGGTTAGGAGAAAAGAAGAGCTGTAATACCTACTCTGAAGCATGCACAAGCATTGAAGCTATCAGGCCTATATCTGTACACTGATTTGCTCATTACTCTTTAGAGTTTTGTTGTTTCAAATGTAAGCTGCAAATGGCTTGGTAACATGACTTCAAAACAGAAAGTTTCTACATCTTTTGAAAATTGGCTATAGTATTTTATTTTATATTTTATTTTTATTTTTATTTTATTTTATTTTCAACTGCAGCATTTCTCTGAAATTAACATTTGCATTATCCCACTTACAAGAAATAACAAGCAAATGCTGTTATAGTGAACACATAGCTAGTAATTTTGTTAGGGAACTCAAGTATTTTTTGTTAGCATATCCTT
Organism: Poliocrania exsul; assembly: GCA_035041345.1. Classification (NCBI taxonomy): domain Eukaryota; kingdom Metazoa; phylum Chordata; class Aves; order Passeriformes; family Thamnophilidae; genus Poliocrania; species Poliocrania exsul. Next base: position 86,520,246 of record JAWWLZ010000118.1, read on the forward strand.
CTACTACACTATGTGGAAGTAAACTACAGTATTAATAATTACAGAGAGAGAAGAGGGTAACTGGTAATAGCAGTGATATCATAGGCATCTCTGTGAGACATTAAATTGAACCCTATCAGTCAAGAATAATGCTTTGTTATAGTTGAAATCAGAAGTGTAAAAATCACTTTTGATTAAATTGTAAAATTGTATTTTCTATTTTCTAAGCTGTGTGAATTTTACTTTGAAGTTCAGAGACAAGACAATATTCCAGTTACTCTGATCATGTTTTTTTGAAGTTTAAAGACTACATACCTCTCCCTAACTGCAACACTGAGTGTATGATAGAAGTACTGAATTGGACATCTGCTGCTGTCTTCTTTACCAGTGAGGCCACTTTAAAGAGCTGTCTGCTGTGCTTTCAAAGAAACCCATTGCTGTGTTCCAGCACTGAAGACAATAGTAGAGGGCAAAGATATAACCTCTCTTGTCTGAATGTTATATATACACATTACATCTCCTGCAGATGAGAAACCATCATTGCAATGAAGAAGAAAACAAATTTTGGAACAGTGTATTTTTCTGAATTATTTTTTCCATCAGAAAGAAGGGGCAGAACTGCCCAATGTTAATATTATTTGTTAAGCAGGTTCATTATGGCTGTATCTATCAGCCAACCCACATCAGATCATCTTGTGCTAGACATTATAAAACCAAGAGCTGTTCTGAAAGTTGGATTATGCAGAATATAATTTTATACTGCTTAAGTTTATATCATTTTATACTGTTGCTTGGAGGAGTGCCTAACTTTGTAATTTTTTTTAGTACAAACATTTTTAGAGTAAGAAAAATGGTGTAACATTCATTTCACTCAAAAGCTCAGACTATACAGGCCATGCTACACAGAAACAGAACATCAGCCAGAATGTGTTGCTTGTTTGTGACTGGAAAGAGCCAGAGAAGAGGAAGAGAAAAGTGGTCACAGCTGCAAGGGAAGGGAGGAAAGTGCTGACTGAATGAAACATGAGGAATCTTTCTTTCTGGTAGAAAGCAGATTGAAGAAAGCTAGGAGTACTGAATAAATATCAAAGAAGGTATGTTCTTTCTGCAGGAAGCAGAACTTTGTAACTGCCACTCCCAGCTCTATCCTTGACTTGGTTTTCTGGTGGAAGTAATCTGTGAGGCCATGAGTATTGACTCAAAAAGGATTTAAGAGACATTTCTTGAGTTCAGATCAGAAGAGGAAAGAAGATATTACTGGGTTTGCCCTTAAAGTTGTGATGTGTTTATCCTTTATTAAAAAATCAAATTAAATGACTCTGCTTTCTCTTCCTTCCAGCCTCCCACCCAGGTGCTCTACTGCAAATCAGATATCACGTAGAGTAGGTGCCTCTTCTTTCCAAATGCCTTGTTTAATCTCCTCCTTCCCTTCTGTTCTGTTTCTCTTATAGTGCAATAAACTCTGGGCTTTGTTCACCAGTCTGTGTGTACATATTAGGTCCACAACCTTGTTTGTAGCTCTGATGACCTCTGGGGACGATATATCACCAGTTTTTCATATTGCTAGGGCAGCAAAAGTGAGTAAAACACAGTTGTTTTGTCTTTGAGCAATGGATTTGATGAGGAAGTTATCTTGGTAATTAAAAAACCCCAAGCCACTCCACCCCAAGAACTCTGAATGGCTTCTCTATTGATCACAACAAGGATGCCATTGACTTACCCTGTTTGTGAGAGACATTCCCCTAACAAAGTAGACACAATTTTTATCTAACTCAAAGAACATTTCATTTGGCAGAGTCTAATAGCTTTCACTCACAGATATTACAATAATAAACTGTGACTGAAAAAAGGTAATAAATATAGGTCTGCACATCTTTAATATATGACCAAACTTTTTATGTTTACCAAACTATTTTAAGTGTAAAACAGTACTATTCAGGTCTTCAAAGGCCAGCAACATTGGGCTAACCCAGCCCTCTGACCAATCCATCTGGGTGTTAAAGCCTGCTGAGAGCTCACCACTGATGGGGTTACCAGAGGCCAGCCAAGGAGCGTCCATCCCTGCTCTTACTCCATGGCAAAAGTGAGATGCAATGCTAACATATACCTCTTTCCCTGTGAAAGTGGCTTAGGAGATGTTTTTTCTCACATTTGAAACAGTTTATGAGTAGGAACATGGCCAGTTACTCTGGGTGAATGAATGGCAACTCATAAAGGCATTGTAAATCACTGTGTATCTGCTGTGACCAATGGATGTCTTACTTCACCCACAGATCAGGAAGCTGGGCATGGCTTTTGCAGGAGGGATTTGGGGAGTATCGATATGAGGGATCCCAAAATTGTTGTCTTGCTCTGCTGCTAAGATTTGTCTGAATCCTCGGGTATGTTCCTTTTATAAGTACTACATGTCATGAGTCCTTCAGCACCTCTTACATCTTGTCCAGCTTGCGCTGTGGGGTTTTAGGGACAGGTTTTCCTTTGGCGAGATGTTTGTACCACAATGACATGCCCAGGCTCTGTCCCTTGACTACTGCCTGGCTGTGACAGAAATGCAAGCCTCACAAACAACAATAATGCCTGAACTTCTGGAATAAAACCTGCAGACACCAGAAAAGTACCAAGTCAGCTCAGTAGGTCAGATCTTAATAGAGAAACAGAAATAGAGCAAAAAAATCTAAGCCAAGGCTCTGTTCTGAGATACAGAGGAGAGGATGCTGGCACCAATGTGCTTACGCACTGGTATTCAGCTCTCAAGACAAAAGGCTAAAAAAGACTTCTATGCAATATATGGGGGAAAAAATCCAATTTATCCCAATCCGGTTTTGTTAATTGTAATATTGATGCCTCTTCCACAGCCACAAGACACAGTGTATGGCATACAAGAAGGAATTAGCTTCCATTACTGTTGTATCTATGGCATGGAACTCCTATCATGGCAACCTTCATCAAAGGCAAAAGTCAGATGTTCTTCCCCAGGCAGGAGGAAGCCCACATGGGCTGCCCACCAGTGTGCTCTTACTTCCAGCATTCACAATCAGCACCAACAACTGCAGACTCCTTGTCCACCACCATTGATCACTAAGGATTGAGAGCAAACGTGTAAGGAGAATTTAATGAAATCGGCACAAGGAAGTGGAAAGTGGGATAAAAAGCAACAGCACTTTGCCAAAGGTGTATTTGTGGAGCAAACCCAGTACCCTCTGTGAGCAGTAAGGTTCTTGAATAAAGAGAAGGCAGGAGACCCTGCATAACTAGACCTCAGTCAACATTTGGTACCCGATTTTATAGAAAGCTGTTACAGCGGTTGGTGCTGCAGGGTTGGTAAGCAGCTGGCTCAAGGGAGATGCCAGAGAGGGAACGCTCTCCCACAGAAAGAAGACCCAGAAAGATCAGGCATCAAAGTTTAACAGGTTCATCCACACGCTAAATTGTGGGGTGTATGCTAAATTATGGCGTATACTGGTGAAATTTCCTGATGGCAGGGCTGTGAGGGATGGCAGGAGAAAAATCAGGGTAGCCTGAGAAAAGGTTTGCCTGAACTTGAGGGCTGGAATAGCAGCAGAAGTTCAAGCATCAAACAGCAAGGTTATGTGTTTTGGGAATAAACAACACACCTGGTGCTGCGGTGTGTAACTGTGACTGACTGGGTAGGACTGAGTGCACATACTTGTGGCTCACCAAATGGGCATAATAGTGAGAGGACTTGAGGAAATGGCCTTAAGCTGAGAGAGGGGAGATTCAGATTAGACATTAGAAAAACAAACTCAGTGTTAGGGTGGTCAGACATTACGACAGATTGCCAGGGAGGTGTTGGAGTCACCATCCCAAGAGGCGTCTGGATCTGGCCCTGGGTGATGCGGGTTACAGTGGCAGTGCAGGATGGACCTGATGGTCTTAAAAGTCTGTTCCGACATTGATTCTGTATCAGTCAGGGCAAAGGTAGTGAGTCCTCAAGGTGGTGGCTTTCGCCTCTGAGTTATTATGTTTTCTGCTCACTGCTTGGGTATCTAAGTGACTTCGTGTTCCTCACAATACAAAACTGATATAAGGGCGAATCAGACGAAGCTTTTGGCCGTGGAAGAGACAACCATTGGCGACAGACAGCGCTCCTCGGACTGCGCTGCCGCTCCGGTCTCTACCAGCTCCTCTCTCCGGACCCGCACGGGGGACGTCACTCTGCTTTCTCGCAAGCCCTTTCTGCGTTCTACCCCTCCTGCGTCCCCAGCAAGGCGGGGGGAGCAGGAGGGGCCGGCAGGGCTGGCAGGGCGGCCGGCCGTGCTGCTTCAGGCCCTGCGGGACGCGCTGCCCTCCCGGGCCCGAGGCGGCCCCGCCGCTGCCCCGTCCGCGCGCCGCCGGGGGGCGGATCCCGCGCCGCGCGGCTCCGCGCGCCATTGGCTCACGCGGGGCACGCTCCGCGCTCCCCCACGCCTCATTGGCCGCGGCGGTGCCTCTGCCGCGAGCCGATTGGCGGAGCGCGCCGGGATCCCCCCGCGGGGGCGGTGCGAGGGCGGGGGCGGCGCTCGGTCACCTGCGGCCGGGGCGGCCCCGCCGAGCTCTCCGGCCCCGCCGGGGCGGCCGCGGCACAGCGCCCGGGAACGGCCGCGGAGACAAAGAACATGGCGAGGGGAGGAGGAGCCTGTGCCGCCGGCCCCGCCGGGAAGGGCGCTCTGGGAGCGTACAATGCCCGCCGTGGGGCGGGCTCGCTTCCCCCCGCCCTCTGTCCCCGCCCCTGTGGCCGGGCCAGCGGGGGCTGGGACAGGACGGGCTGGGCTGGGCTGGAGGCGGCTGTCGGGAGCGGGCCCGTTGCCTGCCACAAGTTTCGCCTGGAGTGGAAAGTTGGTTGCGGCCCGGCGGAACCCGGCCAGGTAAGGAGCGGGCGGGGGTCCCGGGGCACCTGCGGGCCGAGCCGTGCCGTGCCAGGCAGTGCCGTGCCGAACCGAGCAGTGCCATGCCATGCCATGCAGTGCCGCGCCGTGCCGTGCCGAGCCGAGCCATGCCATGCGGTGCCGTGCCGTGCCATACCATACCATGCCGTGCCGTGCCGTGCCTAGCCGTGCTGCCCGCTCCGCCCGCAGCTCCCGGGCCGTGTCCGCCAGGGCTGCAGGTGCGGCGGGACGGACGGCTGTGCCCGGTGGGGGTCAGGCAGCCCCCGAGGCTGGGAACTTTTTAGGAACTTGGAAGGTTGCCCGCCCTGGCCCTTGTCTGGGGAGAGCCGCCCCTGCCCGCGGCTCCCGGCCCGAAACCCAGCGGGGCTGCCAGGGCCGGACCGGGAACCCCCTGAAAAACTCGCCCTAAAATTGCGTGGAGTTCCAAGCCTACCTGTGGAGAGCTGCCGGACCATTGCCCTTGTAGAAGGGAAACTCTCCAACCCGTTTTCCTCTGGCGCCTGCACGGAGTGCGGCTCTCTGCTGGTTTTTCTCAACTCTCAAATTATTCTTTAGCTGTGCTCTTGAATAAATATTGTTCATGTCAGAATGATTATAGTGCTGTTGTGAGGCCTTCGTTGGGATTTTGATCCTTTTAATTTGCAAAGGTGGAGACTTTTTTCCTTTTAAACTAACTAATGATCTGAGCATCCAGTTTGAGAGGTGATTTAAATTAATCTGTTCTGAGTGTTCAGTTATTTCAGCATTAGTTTTAAGATGTCTTGAGCGAGTTAGCTGAATTAGTTTGAATTCCCAGAAATGTTTAGAAGTGAAGAGATAAATCACTGGACTGCCTAAAGTCATGATTAATGTGTTCATAATTAATTCAGTTACAGTCCTGTCCCTCTCTTCCTCCTCCAGATTTACATCCAGGCAGCTCAATTGCATATCAAAAACCTCTTCTCATTTTCATTTAGTAAAATATGAGACTTTCAAACTCTTGCTCATTTTCTTCTCTCTTTGCTCACACTGTCAACAGCTGAAGTGAGATTTTGGGGCAAGTGTCTGTGTGTACTTGGTTACACACAAGTAATAAAGACAGCTTAGCGACAGAAAAGCCAGGAGTGTAAATAGCCATTATTTTCTAGCAAAGGTTAATTAGTTATCATCTTTATATCTGCACGCCTAAGTATCAGATTGGTAAAATTTTGAGGTGAAAGTGGTACAGCAGCTCTGGAAGGTACTGTTACACATCGCCCCAACTTAAGAAGAATATCTCTTTAAAATGTGTTGACATTTAATTGACCTTTGAAAGTTCATTCTGTTAATCATACTCAAAGCACTAAAGCTATGGTTGACTGATCTGGTGTTCCTACATTCAGCCGTGCTCAGCATATAAATTCTGCAGCATAATTGCTACTTATTGAGCAAGAGTTTCTTTTCTTCTCCCAAAATGAGAAAGTTTTGCTTTGCCTCCGGCTGGGTGCTACGGGTAGAGTTGTGAATCCAAATGCTTTCCTGCCATCAGTTGTTGTGGCGGGTGTGGCCTCCAGCCAGGCAAGAAATTCCTTTGCTGAAACTGTGTTTTTTTCCTTCCTGAGGCCGCACATAGGGCAAGGTAACCTTGAAGGTTACTTTTGTATCTACGAGTCGAAACACAATGGGTCACTTGACTTTTTTTGTTTTAAGCTCTTCTGTACTCCAGCTGTTTGGATGGAGAAGGTGGAATTTAAAAAGGTTGATTGCAGAAGGTACTCCCCTCTCGCCCCAAAAAACTTGGCTCTTAAAACTAATGCACCCATGTTAAAACACATACAACCTGCTTTATGGCTGTTGTCCATAGCTTAGTTGTAACTCAAAGTCATGCAGATAGCAAGAATGGAAGTGTTATGTACAAGCTCCCTGTTGAAATATCTGAGTAAAGATTAATTTCTACTGTGTTCACTTTCTGAAGTTAATATTGTTGGCAGTAAGTTTTGTGTGTTGAGACCTCTTGTGTCATATCTTGAGTTTATAAGTCTGTCTTTTGACTTAAGAGAAATGAGGAAAATATTAAATGTTAAATGCAGTGTCTGATTCCTAATAGATCATTAGCTCTTTGCTGTTACCATTGAAAACTAATTTATAGCTCCTACTCTTAATTATAAATCTACTTATAAAGTCAGAGCCCTGGCAGTGCTGCTGTACTTTTCTAAGCTGTTTTCTCAATGCTGCTTTTGTATTGGAATCCCTTTGCCTAACCGTGAAGTCAGATGTGATGTTCAAGCTGAATTTGCAGCCAAATAACTGCCCTGACACTGCATAGGGTTGGGAGCTGTGAAATCCCAAGGAGAGAGAGGCTGTCCTCTCAGCAAGTATTTTCATCAGGGCTGCATCCACCAGAATGCAAGTGCTTTGAATACCACAAAGGTGATCCTGTGGTTGAGTTTTATTTATTTTAGTACAATAGATAGAAGTGCCACGTGAGATTCATTTCACTGACTCTTTAGAAGGCTGAGAGAAGATAAATACACCAACAGCATGTCTGTACTTTCTGTACAGTTGACAGAAGGAGAAGGCAAAACATCCAAGGTAGCTTAAGGGCTGGAGGGCACAGATGCCTGACCTGCAGCTGCCCTGATGCCCATAGCTCAGAGCTGGCAGTTGCTTTGCCTGTATAACCTGCAGGGAAAGACCATTCAAGGTGTCCTCTGTCTACCTCAGAGGAAAACAAACAGAGCATCTCAGGAACCAGCAGGACATGTAGGGAGAGATCTGCTCTGCAGCTTAGCTTTTATAGAGGCTTAGGTCTTGGGTCTAGCTAAGTGAAGATGTCAGTCCATCTCTATTATTTGCAGTTGCATCCACTGTCCTGGAATGAAATGCCTGAGCAGGGTCCCCTTTTCCAAAGGCTCTTTAGGTAATATTGCTGATTTGGGGCTCCCAGGCTGAGCTTTTCATGTTGAAAGAACTGGACAAGCCATGGATGGCATCAGCACGCAGGCCCAGGCGTTCGACTGGGGTAATGAAAGCCAAGTTCTGGGTTGTGGCTGAGACAGGCCTAGAAGGGGATTTAAACCTGAACACTTCTTGTCCCATTGTCTGTATTGTGCAGAAAGGTTTCTGGTGCAGCTGGTGCATTCCCAAACTCCTTATTTTATTGTTGGGATAAAGGACAGATCTGGAAGTTGCACTTCCAAAAGCATTTTGTTGTGTTTCAGCAGTTGAGGAGTGACAGGGCGAGCAGGGAATTTGAGAACCGCGTGGTGGTTTGGACATGTGGGACTGGTTCAAGCAGTGTTCTGAAGGCTTCAGTGTTGGCACAAGTATGTGCTGGCAAAAAGTTGTGTGCTCAGAGGGTAGCAGCAGCCAAGCACAGATGTTTGAAGTTTTAATAATATCTAAAACTTTATCAGGCACCTAAACCCTCAAGGGTTAAGAGGGAGAATCTAATGAAAGTGGTGGTTGGTGTTCTTTGCATCTGCATTCCTAGATTACTCTGAGGAGAATAATGTGAAGTTACTCACTGAAAACTATGGCATTGCAGGAAAGGAATGTAACACCGGGCCATAAATTAACAGGAACAGGAAAAGCTCATTCTCAACTCCAATTTATTAATTCAACTGTTTGCATATATAGCCCTTTGCACCAGAAACTTGTACTGTATAAATATATCTTTATAATAACAGAACCTGCCCCAGGGAATAGATTTTTGTGCAGAAAAGTTCTTCCTTCTCTTTCAAATTCAGGTGTGTAGAAAATAGATTTTTCGTTATTCTCTAAGACTGCTTCTGCCTATGAGACTTCATGTTGAATAAAACACGTTGATAATGTGTTCTTGATGAATTTTAGATCCACAGATGCCTTTCCTCTGTAACCATTTGAAATGTTAGAAACACGTGTTGGGTGTGCAGATGTAGACAGATTTAGTTGCATTTTAACCTACTCGCCGGTCAAGGTGAGCCCAAGCCATCCTAATGTGACATGCCTGACATAATCCCAAGGAGATTAGTTGTTAAGACATTTGAAAAATAAAGTCAGGTCTTGCTTCAGTGTTTTTCTTCAGTGACACATGTTCTAAATTAAACTTTAGCAGCAAGTTGATTATAAACTTTCAGTGAGTCTAAGCAACTGAGAGCTGTTCTTGAAGCTGTCAGGAGATGTTCTAATAGCTCTAATTTTTAGCTGACTACAAAAGCTATATTTATCCACCAGGGATTTTCTTTGCTAATAATGATCAAAAAAAGGTTTTTTGATAGGAAACCATTTTATAGGTGTCCTGCTGCTTCCTTTTCTGTTTTGGTTTTTTTTTTTTTTACCTCTGGGCTGGTATTTCTGCTATCAGGAGCAAAATGCAGTTACATGACCTGTTTGCATCTATGGAAGGATGTGGGGGTGCAGCACTTAGAGTTACTCTTTGTGACTTATGCAGGACATTTTGGAGTAACAGTGAGGAAACAGAATAATTTTAAGTTCCCGATGCCCAAAGTTAGTAATAAGGTTTCTTCTCACTTTGTGCTTTCTATCTCTCATTTCTCACATTTAGCTCTGTTCTAGCTGTTCCAGTGGGGCTCACTCCACCCTCTTCTCTCACAGAACTTTCTAGTGTGTGCGCTCTTGGCATGTCAGTGTTGATTACTGTGTTTCTGAGCACTTTGGAGCTTCCACAGCATCTCAGCTAGAGCATTCATGCCAGTAAGCCCTTTCTCCCCTTGCTTCACTGCTCAGTCTAATGCTTTCTCCTCACTTTGTAGGACTGAATTGTTCCTCTCTTTTAAGTTTGTGGATTTTTTTTTTCTGTGTACATTAGTCTTTTGCAGCTTCTGCTTCTGACAGGTTGGGAGGAAAGACCTTTTCAGGGTGATGAGGATACAAGTTAACATTAACAAGATTCAGGTTCATGGCCCTGTCAGTGTGATGTCAGCATTTTATCCGATAGGTCAGAGTGTTTAATTACAAACTGTGGGAACAAGAAGTATTTACCTTGAGGCTGATGTTCAGCCTCATTCTGTTCCCTCATGCCATAAGCCTGGTCACACCCAGGGAAAGGGGAGGCTGTTGGAAATAAATGAGGATGGGACTTGAGTAGGTGTATTGCCCTAGTCTGTATGTGAGCAAAGGTTAATGCATTTGCTCTACAGGAACTCTCGTTTCATTCTTTAAATGTTGCTGTTACATTTTGCTTTCACAGTGCTATAAATAAATAAATAAGCGTTTCTAAATTCCTTTAGCACAAGATGGTGTTAACAACGTTGCTTTCTGCACACTTTTAGTAGACGTTTTGCTTGTAGTGCCCAGAAGTTCTCTTGCATGTAGCACTAATTTCTGGTAATGTTCAAGTACCTTTGGGACAAGAGTAATCAATGCATAGCCCAACCTCATAGGTCAGGATGTGTGAGCTGAAGCCAAACAGACTCTTCTGCAACATCGGGGGCTTGTGCAGTTCTCCATGGAGCACATTAAGTAAAAACAGTCTTGTGGTCAGAGGTTGTATTTGTTCTGATCTACTGGAAATGAAGGACAAACATGATTGTGCTAATTATTTTGAGAGTCTTTATGTCCCAGTTGTGTTTGAGCTCTGTACAAGGGAAAGAGTGATGGGAGAGAAAGGTTGCCTTCCTTGTCTTTGCAGGGGAGTTGGGATGGGTGCTGTGTCCTGGCTATGGGCAAGCATAACTGATTCCTGCATTAATTACCTGATCCTGAAATCAGAAATGAGGGTAAATTGTGGCATGTGAGGTGTGAGTCACTGGACCAACAAAAGGATCAGAGTTTAAGTCCCTGCTTTTCCCAAGAGTACATCAGGATATAAAATACGTTCCCCAGAGAATGTATTTACAGCAAAAATTACATATCCTGAATAAAGGACATAAAAAATGTGAGTTAAGAGACAGTTTGCAAAATACAAGCTGAAAGCATTCTAGAAATTCTAGAAGGATGTTGGGGCAGAGTTTTGTGTTTGAAGATGATTCTGGTCAGCCCAAGCACATTTGCTCCTGTGTGTAGGGATCTCTGCTATGTGCCATGCCTGTAGTGTGTCCCCTGTGCCAGAGGGTTGTTACCACTGCAGCTGTATTTTGCCTTCCTTTGGAATACGGACAATACAGCTGAATGAGGTGTGTACTATAGGTAGTTTGGTCATGCTGTCAAATCTAAGTAAATGTTCTCTGCTAAGCTTGGGATCTGTTATGTTGTGCTCTCCTGAGTAATGCTTCTCCCAAATAACCATGAGAAGATGTTCTTGCCATTGGGTGCTGTTTTCTGGGTCAACATATGCTCGTTGTTCTTGTTTTGATCCAGTACATGATCTTTGTACTTACCTGAAATGGGAAGCCGTGAACTTGAGCATTCTGCATTGGGAGCTGCCCCGGCAAAGCCCTGACACACACTTTGGGCTGGTCACTGTTCCTCTCGCGGTGCTCAGCTCTAACAACGAGGAGAGTGATGCTCTGCACCACTAGGCATCACCCACTGCTGCCACCTGACAGGAGAAGACAGTTGAGCCTGTCATGTCTTCCTTTCTGCCAGTACTTAAGGTTTGTGGGATTCACAGCGATGCCCTCATGACACTGAAATGGAGAATAGCAAACAAGGCTGTTCTGTTCACTGATCCTACAGTAGAGCATAAGTAGTGTTATATCCCTCCTTAGCCTTCACCTGTGACTGCAGCTGGTTGATTGATGGAGAAGATGTGTTTATCAAAAGCATCCTTGTTTCATGTGGTCACGCACAGAACAGGTTCAAGTACCTCCAAAAGGTGTCAGTAGTTCAAATTGATAAATAATAAACTTTGAGGATATACATTTCAGTTCATAAGTCCAATGTCCTGCACCTCTTGTGGTTTTGTTGTGTGCTCATAACTTAGCTTTCAGAACTGTCATGTGAGTATTCTTCTGCTACTTTAGACTGGTTTACTTCAGTTTCCATTGTGTTCTTTATCTATACTCTTCTCAATCTCTATTTCTTTGGTTTCCTCCTAATAATCAAGTTCTGTCTTGTGTGTCTGTTTGTCCATCCATCTGCAAAGGGCTTCCAAATGTCCCTTTTTGTCTAGAATGATTGCATGAATAAATTCCTTCTCCATCCTAAAAGCATAACTGAGAGGACTCTGTGGGGATTTTGCTTTTCTGAAGTGATGCTCAATCTCGAAATTGGTTTTGGTTGTGTAGTTGGCATGTTTCTTAATATAATAAACAAGAGAAGTTGTTATGCCTACCTCTGGTGGGAAATGCAACTACTTCAGTATAGGTTCTGAATACACATGCTGCCTTAGCAGTTAACCTTTATCTCCTCTAAGTGAAAAGACAGTTGCATTCAGGAGCAATGCGTCATTTTAAACACATTCTAAGTTTTAAATTACTGTGCCAGAAAAGGACACAGTTTTAATAATGATTGTTAAAAGCTATCTGACTTCTTGCAATGAGAACTATGTGATCTGAGCTGCTGAACTTCTGCAATTACAATAACTTCTGTTCGTGTATGTGATACAGATTCCTGGAAATCTAAGGAGCAGTCTTTGGTGAATGAAGAATGTAATTCTCCCCGGAGGTGTGGGTATCTCATGAAGGAGACTGAAGCTGGATCAGCTGGTATCCAAGAAGTAAGTTCTTGGCCTTTTTTCTCCAGATACATTGCTAGTGAGATGCACCTTAGTATTCATTCACTTGGATGGATTAAAAGCTGATTAAAATTCTTAATGATTAGACACTGAGTTTTGGGAAGAGGCTCAAGAAAACCCACGACACATTGTTCCCAATTTTACCAATAGTTTTGACATCTTGTTCCCAAACATTTGGCTATTTTATACCTCGTTTTGGTACATAATTTCAACTGCTTGTGTGAAACTGCCTTCTTAGTACAAGGGGCTAAGGCATTTTAGGTTGAGTTCAAATGCAGTTGGGAGAATCAGATTCATCTGCAACAGTTGGAGATACTCATGCTGTATCATAACAGCTGTGAACTTGAGTTCATATGAGTAATGTGTGCTTAATCTTACTGTGCTGTCAGTGACAGCAAGAGGAGGAATAATTTTTTCCCATATTTAATGAGGATCTTAAAGTTTTTGAGAAGTAAATTAGAAAATGTAGACTACAAAGCAAGTTAGGAAATAATTGCCACAAGTTAAATTTTTTTTCAAATTCTGTGTGACTTTGAATTTGCATGTTTATCTTTTGGTATTCTAGAGCTCATCTGAGATGGTTTAAAAACTAATTTAGCTGCCTGAATTTCCGTGTCACATCATCTATATGGAAGGCAACAGAAAATGTAGAGGCCCTGGGTTTGAATTCTAGGAAATTTTAGGAAAAGTTTTGGCCGAGTTGCTTTTTTTATTAGTTTGTTCTTTATCACCAATAGTCCATTCATCTGCCTTGGAAATTTCAGAAGAAATTTGAGAAAAAAACAGTTGAAAGCTTTTCTTTAACTGAACAGAGCTTAAGTGCTACCAGTTTGCTCCTTCTGTGACGTGAACCGTAAATTCATGAAGACATTGAAAAGTTAGACTGCATTCCTCTTGTCTTACCTTTATTTGTTCACAATCTTATCAAGATGAGCATGTGTCAAACCTTGTTGATTGCTATTCAAGTCGTGGACACTTTATTCTTACAGAGGTGTTCAAGAAGACTTTACAAATTAAAAATCAGTGTAGTAAAGATAGCGGGTGGAATTCTCTTGCCTACCAGTCCATACTATGTGATAAAACACCTCACAGTTTTAGATTGACCTTGCTTTGACTTTCATAGAGATAAAATCTGTTTGATGTGTTTTAAAAGTGGAAAGGAAGGCACACGTGGAGTGGAATTGCATATTGTTGCTGACATAATGCCCTTCAGCTGATTAATTCAACATATTAGGATTTTATAGGCTCCCTACTTTCTCCCCCTTTAAGTTGTACATATTAGGCCAGTACATTTACAAATAAAAGGCTAATTTCAGTGTCATGTAGGTGTAATTAAGGTGAAATATTTTCATTCTGCAATCAGTGTTTTGCATTTGAGGACTTTTTTGTTGTCCCTTTTTGTTACAGTCTGTGCATGTTGTTTTACAAGGTGACAAATGTTTTTCTCAGCTGGTTTGTAATAAGTAAGATAGAACTTGCCAAAAGAGGAGCTCTTTTCCTTTTTTTTCAGAAGTGTTGTAAGTGTATTTTCCTTTTGTCCTGTTCCTCAGTAGACCTCACACAGGACTGGCCAGTACCTGTTCATGTTGCCAACTCTGTGAAAGTTGGGGACCTTGCTGAGAGTTTTGTAGCTTGTCATGGCAGCTCCCCTAAGGAGAGGGTCAGTGGATCCTGTGGCTCTGGTGTGGTACATAAATGCCAAGTGCTAGGAATTTTTGGAATGTAGAGTTGTGCAGCACTGATAAAGTTTGCTTTGTTTCCTTAGTGACTTGACCCATTGAGAAAATGTGATTCCCTAGGAAGGTTTAATAGCTCAAAGTTGGTATTGAATAAAGGGAAAGGCCCCAGCATAATTCTGCTTGTTTTCACCTGCTGCCTGAAAGATTAATTTTCTTAACCTTAGTATAGAAAATTTAACCCTGAGTTTTGAAAGTGATTTATAGAGATCCTTCACACTTATCAGTTCGAATAAATACGCCACAGGCTTCTGCATTCCAGCTACAGTCTTTTCATAACCTACTCATTTTACAGTGTGGTAATTTCATTTGGGGGCAAGAAAGTTTCAAGGAAAAACACCTTCTAATTAGAGTGATATTATCACTCTGCTTGCTTACTGCGGTTTCATATGACTTCAGAAAAATAGTTGAGTGATTAATCTTTAATTTTCCCCATCATTAACTTAATAAGGAAATGGGAGATAGAATGAAAAGCAAACAGCAGAACCGTACAACCAAGATGTTGTTATGCCAAATCTTTCTGGCTTTTTTATTTGGTGAGAAGTACCATTCTGCCAACTACATGAAGTGTAGCAGCAAATGGTTAGCTCAGATAATTTGTAGAAATCTTCTAACAGGTTTGAACTTTATTGAAGCCTTTGCAGAGCTTGCTGATCAACTTCTTGCCTCTTCCTCACAGTCCCCTGTGGGCTGGGTGGTGGGGTTTTTTTCTATGATTTTATTTTGAAGCAGATGTTGCATAAACTAACTTTTAATATAATATAATTCCCTTGCACTTACTTGTTTGTGGGGAAGAAGCCATCCCAGACACTGTAGTGAAATACCCTTAGGAGGGGTTTGGTTCTATTTTTGTGCCAGTCAGTTACTATCTTTAGTTGCTATGCTGATAAGTGAACTTTGTTGTAGAGTGGTGCAGTTTTGGTATGAACGTGACAGGATTGCTTGAGTCTCTTGGAGAAGAAAACAAATGCAACAGTTGAAGCAAGTTGCCCTTTTTATATGTCTTTATTTAATTCTTAGTGGATGTAAAATAATCAGCATAATTCTAGAAGTGTAGTGCTTGAACAGAAAAATATGCCTGGCTGTTTGCAAATGTTCCTCTGGAAGTTGTACTTTATTTCATTGAGTAAATCCCTATGAAAACAGTCCCGTGTACATCTGCGGGCAGCAGCACAGCAACAGAAATTGTAATGATCTTAACTAACCTGCTTGGAGGCCTCTGCATGTTAATA
Source organism: Poliocrania exsul (assembly GCA_035041345.1). Lineage (NCBI taxonomy): Eukaryota > Metazoa > Chordata > Aves > Passeriformes > Thamnophilidae > Poliocrania > Poliocrania exsul. The sequence continues at coordinate 86,535,655 of JAWWLZ010000118.1, forward strand.
ATGTCAAATAAACAGCCAAGGAATGTGTATTGCTGTTGACAGTGAGCGACTGTAAACATCCTCGACTGGAAGCTGTGAAGCAGCAGATGGGGCTTTCAGTCGGATGTTTGCAGCTGCCAACTGCCACAGACGTCAAGAAATGTTTGACACCTAAAACATAGTTGTCTGTTTAAAACTTCTATTTGGTTTATCACAGACATAAGAATTAGGAAATTTTTCTAAATACTGCTTAATACTTCTTGCGATATCTGTGTCTGAATATCTAGAAGTCATCCAGTCTCTGATAGCAAAAAGCAAAACAGGAATCAGTTATGTTATATTTTTAACTGCAAATTCACTTCTAAGTTTTCAGAGCTGCTTGGTTCTACAGGTTGCTTGGCTTCATTTCTAGACTCCGCTAGAAAGTTTTTACAAGGTTATTTCACATCTTTATCTTCTCTGTAGTGGTTCATTTAGAATGTGAAATCCGAAGCTGTGGAGGAAGTAATCACTTACAGGAGTTCTGGAAACTAGAAATGCAGCAATCAGAGAAATCATGGGGGAAAAAAAAAAGGCATTAAAAAATTTATTTTTCCCGGAAGAGGCCCAAGCCTGCAAAATGGAGAAGTCAGGGAGATCTCCTTCTCTCCTCCTTTAAAAAAAAAAAAAGAGGAAAGCTGATTCATACTTTTCTAGAAGTCAGTTGAGACAATTTCAAGACTCCAGTCATGACAACTAGTTTTATGTGTGGGTGGACCCTGGTGCTTAAATATGACCCCAGGACATAGAGAACAGTTTGTGTGATTGGCATGGCATTTAATGATCATTGCTACATTACCAGAAAAAGAGCAGCAGGGTTGTAGCACAAAACTGATTTAAGCTGATACTGAAAGCACTGGTGTATTCCTCCTTGAGAGAAGATGTGTCTGCTTGGTATGTATGTTAAATATCTACGTCTTTGGTAAAGAGAGTTTTGTTGTTAACTTGTTTTTTCTTGTTGTCAGTATCCTTTTTTTCTCAAATATGTTTCTGGGCATATTTGTGTAAAAGTATGAGAGGACATAATCTAAACATTAATCTGTCCCTTTACATTTCACATAAGAGAGAGATAACCTAAGACTTTCTGCTCTTTCTGACTTTGTTGTAAAGGAGCTAATGTTGTGCTCAGAGTTACTGCCATGTAAGTAGCTAAAACACTATCTGCAATATTAAGAAAACATGCTCTATATTTGAGGAAACTTCACTAATCCATGTTTTGCAAGTAGTTTTCAGTGAAGATTTGTACACTTGCCATAGGTTCAAATTATATTGTACTTCAATAAAGCTTGAAGGTTCCTGTTAGGATTAGCACTGTACATCATCTTGCACTTTTATTGTTCGTAGTAAAGTATGAGCTCTCCTAAAAAGGATTTACTGTCTAATTCAAGACCAGTGGCATCAAAGTAGAATTCAGATGATGTGGGCAGGGGTCAAATGGGAAGAGCAAGGGGAAAACCTGGGGGACAGAGGGATGGGCTAAGGAATAACTGTCTGTGCATTTGTAGGTGGCTCTGAGTTGTTTGCTAATTAAAATGTAGAAGACAGAAGACATATCTTCTTAGCCAGTTATTTATCTGGCTGTAAATATCTTGGTTTATATGGGTGATACATGGATTTGAAGTCAGGACAAACACTGATGAAGCTGTGGATTTAGGTTGATTTTCTTTTTTTTTTTCCCTCTGTAGACAGAGCAGGAGAAATGGACAGGGGTTTCCAAAAGCCAATCTAAGAAATACTGAAAAGCTTGTAGTGAACTCAGCAAAAGAAAAGTCAACAAATACAGCATATGACTTAAAAGAATTGAAAATTTAGTGATGTACTGAGCAAGTTCAGGGCCAAGGTAGTTTTTAGAGTTATGGCTTACATGCGTTGTAGAAGTAGCTGATTTTTTTGTGAATATTTATGACAAAAAGAAAATGGGAATTACTGGCAGCACTCAGGTTATATTTGTGATGATAGAGGTGGGTGTTACTGTTACCAAAGTAGGACAGTAATGAACAGAGCTGTGGTTCAACAATTAACCAGTGTTTAGATGAGTGCTTCTGCAGCCTTTCTGGGCTTAAAACTGATTTTGTTGACAACTCAGAACTTTCTGAGTGACCTTGTAATGCAATTCATGAGACTTGGATGCACTTGAGAAATGCCATCTAGGCAGAGGATTCTTGACATAATCTCCTCTTCTGAAAGCTTTGTGATAGTTTTGAAGAGGATTGAACAATAGGAGTGGACTTGCATAGGCAGAGTATTTAATATCAAAAGCATTAAGTACCTCCTGTGAAGATTTACATATTGATAATATTTGTGCTTTGGCAGGAAATTCTTTTAATACCCATTCTATTACTCTTCTTCCTGAATTACGTACTGTCTCAAAGTTCAGCGTGTTTCCTGTTGGAAAATGCAGTAGTATGTGGGGACTATATTTTCTTTAGCCTCTAATCTCGCTACATGCACATGAGGAGTTTGCTTCCAGAAAAACAGCTTCAGACACGTAACTGCTCTTCTGTCAGCTACCCCTTAAAACCTGCTAGGGCTAAACTTCTGAAGAATTTATGGTGGTTTGACTCTGGCTGGATGCCAGGCACCCACCAAAGCCCCTCAATCTCCTCCTTCCGCCACTGGACAGGGGAGAGAAAATGTAATGAAAGGTTCATGAGTTGCAATGAGGACCGGGAGAGATCACAAGCAGAATTAACACAGACTTGACTTGGGGATATTAATTGAATTTATTACCAGTCAAAATTAGAGCATAGGATAATGAGATATAAAACAAAACTTAAAAACGCCTTCCTGCTACCCCTCCTTCCTTCCAGGGCTCCACCTCCTCCCTGCCAGCACTGAAGGGAGATGGGGAATGGGCATTATGATCAGCTGGTTGTTCCTGCTGCTGCTCAGGGAGAGGAGTCCTTCCTCTGCTCCACTGTAGGGTCCCTCCCACAGGAGATAGTTCTCCATGAAATTCTCCAGCATGAGTCCTTCCCACAGGCTGCACAGTTCTTCACAACTGCTCCAGTGTGTGTCCCTTTCCATGGGTTGCTGTCCTTCAAGAACAGCCTGTTCCAGCGTAGGTCCCCACCAGAGTCACAAGTCCTGCCAGGCAAACCTGCTCTAAGTGTGGGTTTCTCTCTCCATGGGTCCACAGGTCCCTGCCAGGAGCCTGCTCCGCACAGGCTTCCAGTGGGGTCACAATGTCTTTTGGGCATCCACCTGCTCCGGTGTTGGTCTCTTCCACAAGCTTCATTCAGGTGGATCTCTGCACACCCACAGGCTACAGGGCAATCTCCACGCTGGTGCCCAGAGCATCTCCCCTCTCCTTCTCCACTGGCCTTGGTGTCTACATAGATGTTCCTCTCACATATTCTCACTCCTCTCTTCTCCGAGCCAAATTACTTCAGCACAATAACTTTTTTTTCCTTCTTAAATACGATCTCACAGAAGCACTGCTGCCTTTTCCGATGGGTTCAGCCTTGTCCATCCTGGAGCCAGCTGGCACTGCCTCTGCCAGACAGGGAGGAAGCTTCTAGCAGCTTCTCACAGAAGCCACCCCTGGAATAACCTGTTCCTCCCCACTACCTAAACCTGACCCACACAAACCCCATACAAAAATGTTAGAGCAGTGATCCTCGTTTTCTGTTTGGGGTAGCAGCTGGCTGCTTGGCTTTGTCTTAAATGCTGGTGTGTGTTGTCTTACTTGGTCCTTGCTGAGGTCACTGTCCCACTTGGAAGACAAGGTCTTGTTTTCAAGCCCTGGCTTCCAGATTTGGGTAGGTCAAGTCAAGCCCTCTTCACCTCTCTACTGAAATAATGGATATATTCTTAGAAAACTGTTTTGCTCCCCAGCCCTGTTTGAAAGGGAAGAGCAGTTCTTGTCTGAGGGGTGTTGGTTTTTACTCTGCAGAAGTTCTTTCTGCAGGCCAGGAAGGAAGGAAAAGAGGAAGGTGGACCAGCACTACTTACGTGTGTATGCTGTTTATGGAAATCATCTTTAAAATGATGGGGCAGCTCTTGGAAAAGGCACAGTCCCTCTGCCTACGTATGCACTTCTTATGAGGAGAATACAGTTCATGATGTGAATGGGAAGCTTTCAGTGCTGAGCTACTGTTCCTACTCAAGCAACACTCAAAACCATGTATTGTTCAGATATGGTGCTTAACTCTGCTTGAAAAGTGGTGCTGTGTAATAGCTGTGTTTCTTGGGAAGTTTTCTTTGTTAATTTTATGTGAAATAGGAATTAAACAATGTTCTTGTGTTGTTTAAAAACCGAGTAAAAGGTGATGAACTAACCCTGTATCTCCTAAAACAAATCTGAATTGAAAAGGATAATTCTTCTGACTTGAATTAGACATATAATTTTCTTACCTTTAAGCAGTTATTAATAAACCAAGATGCATGAAATCACTCCTCTTTTTTTCCCCCTACTGATACATGCAGACTGTTTTGGGGGGTTTTTTTTGAAGCTTCAAGTAGTTATTATGAAACAAATAAATGAACAAAGGAAGAAGGAAGCCACATGCCATGAAGTGACAGAGTGTTTTGCCAAATGATAGCTTGAGGCATCTTTTTAGCTGTGGATGTAAATGTAGCCACTTTTATTTAACAATACGCCTCTTAGTTTAATATGGATAGCCAGAATTTTGCTCCAATTCAGGCTTCCTGTCAAAGGCGCTTGATTTTTCTTGTGAGTAAATTGGAAATACTTTCTGTAACTTCGTCTTGTGTTGCTGATGTATTTTTATTTCCCCCCTCCTGTGTATGCCCTTTGATTAAACACATACCTCTTTTCATAATGCAGAGCATAGAAAATTAATTGTTTCTGCCTATAGCAAGGCAAGATACCAGTGGAAGTGAGGAATAACGCGCAGAGCAGGTTCTTTGCAGTCTCCTCTGGGCGTTCAGGTGTATTCCAGTCAATAGTTGGTCCTTCAACATCTGTCTAGAGGAGCTCTGAGCTGTTCTGTTCTCTTCATCATGCTCCATTTTTTTTTCTCACCTTTTCTAAGGACAGAGGATTTGCTTTTAGCTCTCCAGAATGCTGTGCAGAGATCTCTAGTCTCTGCTTTTACTGTATCACTCATCTCATTGCCTTCCCTTGATTCACCTTTATTCACTTGGTGCAACTTAAACTGCTTGCTTTTGTCTTTAAGGCCATCACAGCCGGTATATGAAATAGCTCCCACATCCAGTTGTCCTGTAATACTACTCTCTGTTACTGACCTGAACTTTTTTGGTCTTTTTCAAACTTTTTTTATCGGTCTCACAAGTAAAAGGCTAATCAGTCAACAACCTTTCTTAACTACTTTGTTGTAGTAAATCTTTGGAAAGAGTTTGTGCACTCCAATGAAGGCCATAGGCTGTTAAGAGATCTTCTTACAGTAATGTTTATAGTACTTTTTTTTTCCTCTTGCCCTCCTCACCTTCTGTATACTTTGAGAATAGGCTTAATATTTTCCTTTTGCAGTGTTGACTTTGCAGAGTTGATAGTTGTCTTTCTGATGAATGCTGCTATTTCTGAGGAAGTTGTCTGCTTTGTTCTGTGCAGAACAGTGTAAATGTTTTACTTTCTCCAGAAAAGTTTTCACCATTCTGCATGATAACTTGTATATCCTTTATGTTACTTTATATATATTTTTATATGCTTTATATATGCTTGGAAGTAATTGTATTAGGAAATGCCACTATACAAGGTTGCCTTGTATTTTTATTTGTGTGTGTATATATGTATATAGGCAATTAAATGCCACCCTGACACCCAATGCCTTCAGATCTCGGAAGTTAAGCAGGGTCAGCCCTGGTAAGTACTTGGATGGGAGACCTCCTGGAAATACCAAGGGCTGTAGGTTCTAGTCCTGAGGACTTCACTGTCACTGTCCAAGCTCGCTTGGCTGTGGCAGATGAACCTTAGGAGTTAAACGGTGGGGCCAGTTCTGTGCACGCTGTGCCTCACCTAAAAAATCCACTGCGCAGGCTGGAAGGGCACACCCACGTGGGGAGAGCGATCGTGAAGCCCAGCCATGTTGATGATGATGATGATAATGTATATACACATGGACATACCTGTGTCAGGGAAGAAAAAGAGGCAAAGGAAGCTGTGCAAATAGCTTATTGTTTTCCACTCGTTGCCTAGATATCCATGCTGAACAGAGTAAACCAGCCTTGTGGTCTAGAATTTCTTAATACAATTAGTTTGAAGCATTCTGCCCGTACTTTACTTATGACATTATTTCATGGAATATGTGCTCATCTGAAGCTCTTGCTCAAAAACTAGTGGTTATAAAAAAAAATAAAGCCACTGAATACTTAGTCTGTTGAAGTACAAATGCTGCTGTTCCTTTAGAGCAAGGGTCTTAGTGTGTCAGCAATTTAAATTATGGAGGCTAGAATCTAGAATGAGCTGCAAAGATTCTTTTTTTGGTTGTCAAAAGCTGTGAAGCCTTGAAGCCTCTCTATGTATCTGATGTGATTCTGGGATTCATAGCAGTGATTAATTCTGTAACTGTAAATATTTGTCAGCAGCATCCCAAAATGTTTTCAAAACATACACAGGGGTTTTTGACAGCTTAAACTAAGCAGTGGTGAATAGTAGAAAGCCTGCATGAGACACATTTACTTACTGTCTCCTTTGGGGCAGTCCCGTGGTGTAATGGAGAGCACTCTGAATCCCAAGGACCTGAGTTCAAGTCTCAGTGGGGACCGTCCCCTGGCAGTTCAAACCTCCCTGCCATCCCATCCTGTCACATCTCGGATGCTCAGCAGGGTCAGCCCTGGTCAGTACCGGGTGCTGTGACAGTCCCAAGGACTTCACTGTCACTGTCCAAGCTCGCTTGGCCGTGGCAAATGGACCTTAGGACTTAAACGGTGGGGCCAGTTCTGTGCACGCTGTGCCTCACCTAATAAATCCACTGTGCAGGCTGGAAGGGCTCACCCACGTGGGGAGAGCCCTGCCCAAATCTTCCTTTGCGAAGGCTGGCCATACATACAATACATCTCCTTGCAGTTGTACCTGCTGTGAGGGGTTTTGGTCTTTCTTATGAGTAGTGATGTCCTTTGAGACACTCCAGCCAGTAACTGGAGCTTCTATGTAATGCATGGAAAGCAGTGAAAGGAAAGAAACTGGCTTAGGTCCTAGACTTACAGGACAAGGGCAAGACCCAACGAGGAACAGTGGGGAAAAGAGTATAAAGCAGCGCTCACAGGGCTCTGCAACACTGGCACAATGTTCTGTCTTCCAGCTCTTCTTGGAGAAACTTGCATGTACAGCAGCATCCTCACAAATACTTGAAAGACACAGGTTAGACCCATTTGAAATGGCTGTATATATTGTGCTTGTTAGATGAGGCCCAGGGCTGTGACCCTGCAGATGGACAGTTCTGAGTTCTCTGTGGCTCTAGAAATGGTATAGCAGCCATTTGGCAGGTCACATTAATACAGGTCTCTCTGAATCAGTGAAGTACCTCAGAAGGGTTATTTGCTTGTTTTCTGAAGAATTAAGCTTCTTCACAAAGGAACAAATAGAAATTAACATTCTGAAAATAAATATAGTGTTGTCTTAAGGTGGAACACTACTGGAAATGTGATTTCTCTGTCCCACAATGTATTTATGTGGTTATAATTACCTTTGAATACTCCGTGGGGATCATAATTGTTCATGAAAATTATAAGGATTCATATTACTGAACTTACTACACCTGTGCTGTAGTTAAATATGTCCGAGCTGGACTGTTTTAGACTTATATTAATGAGTAAGGAGAGGCCCTTTTACAGGACAATTTTATATGATTTATTTTAGATATGTATTTAGGAATGGGATGAGTTGTTCCCAGTTGCCCTGCTAATTTTTCTCCTTTAGCTTCAAAGTCAGTCTAGGATAACTACCTCAAGTGTGGGTATCATGGCTTATAGAAGCCCATTTGTGGACAGATGAATACAATATTTTTTCTTCAAAGAAAGAAAATCAAAAGGTAGAAAGCTTTTGAACAACACAAGGGGAAAGATGAAATATGAACAGAAAAGTGTAATGCTTTTGAATGGCTTACAAAAATCTTACTACTTGTGGAAGAATCCACAATCAAGGGAGATAGCAAAGATAAAAATGTGTGAGAATAGAGGTGGAAATGGGGCTTAAAAATATTCTTTCTCTTCCTGCTGGCACAAGAAATCTCTAAATAGATGTCTGTCAGCTTTTATTCCATGAATATAAATTAGCAGATAATGAAGCAATGTATAAAATTAGTAAGAAAATGACATGGATGGAGGGAGGACAGCTGGACAGTCACAGAAAGAAAGATTTTTATTAGAAACAAGTTGGTATTTCATGACCAGGTAGTAGTCAAAATTATAGAGCAGTGCCTAAAGACAATACTCCATAGATTTGTCAGGTATGCGGTTAAAAAGCTGGATTTTAGTCGGATACAAATGTTAATGCCTTTCTTTTTCACTTTAGCAAGCCAGGAAGGTGTTTAACAGCAGCCATTAAAGTAGGACATAGTTTAGAAGATGCCAATAACTTGTATCAAGGAATAGGAGAGGAGTAATATAGGAATCTCTGTGGATTGCTAATCTACAACTACAGTACTTCAGATTACAGAGGGAAACTAAACTGTGCCAGGGCTTAACTGGGTGAGTAAAGTGTAGAACTGCTTATAGACTGTCAACTTGACATGGTTTTGGACAGAAATCCTGAAATAGAACTTGGACCCAAAGTAGGTAAGTGAAGTGAGTAGGTCATACTGGTAAATGGAACTCATTCATTATGTTGTCTTTTATTTCATGTTAAGTCAGGTAGATTGATAGCCTCATACAAACATTAGCCCTTATGATGCATTTCAGGATATTGGATTTGGCAACCCAAACATCCTGATAGAAAAAATTTAAATAGTAAGGAGTCTAGATGTGATGTATCTGAGGCATTATAATTTGGTGAACAGATTTAAAACTGTCAATGAAGAATTGTCACTGAGTGATATGTTTCTGTGGGGAAGAGGCTTTGATTCTGTATCTTCTCTTGGTTTATTCTTTTGTTGTTGGTTTATCTAGTGGAATCCACAGGTACTCCTGTTATCTTACAAGTGGAATTAATATTGGAAAGGTACAATGAAGATGGGAAGGAGCCGTAGAGTAGTGTACCTGTATCTCTTAGGAAGCAATTTGGTACTGTTCACCTTGAATGCAACCAAAATATATATGTATACACATTTAGAAACCAGGTATGTAGGTTATGTTTATACTTGAGTTTTCTGTTTGTTAAAAATGCATTATAGGTTCCTACTGAATACTGGGTTAAAGGAGCTTTAAGAATATGTGCTCTAAAAAGGCAAAAGAAAGAATGATATGAAATGCTATGCTTTCAGGATGAATTTATATTCTAACAGTGAGGAGCTAGAAAAATGACACCATGTAAGCCTGAGCAGTATTTTGTATTTTCTCGAGCAGTGTGTGCTTTGAGGATAGTTGGACCATGATTATGGCCCAGTATGCAGCTTCCGTGTTGGAAAAGGGAAGGGAAGGTTGGTCGTCTATGGCAAAGTAGTGGGCAGTGTCAGGAGATGAGGGAATGGAGGAGTGTCTTGCTCAGGAAAAAAAAAAACCCAAAAGGATAAAAAACAAACTAGTAAAGCTGAAAATGTGAAGTGGATAAACACTGGAGAATGAAACCTTGAAAACATGTGCTGCAGATCACGTTTTTTAAGTACTTCAGTATTTTCAGGCCATGTTTTGAGTGGAGCAGTAGAGCAGGATTCTGGCAGGCAGACTGTGTCACCAGTGTACCTCTTGATGCATGTGATCAAAAGCATTCCAGCCTGCCTCACCGACAGAGGGGAAGCAGGGCGCTGACCGGCCCTGTGGGGAGTGAGGGTGGGGACAACACTGTGGGAGGGATCAGCCTTTAACTAAAGGTGTCCTAAAGGGCTATAACTTTGTGTTAGAGAGAGAGAGAGATTGAATCCTTAATCTTTTCTCAAAATCAAATTTCAGGATTTATCTCCATGCAGACAGCAAAGAATGCTGGTTTGTCATGAAACACAGTTGTGCTGTTTTGAGTCCTAAAGTGGATCTTCAGGGTCATCTTATATCTCATTTTGGATGGTATTTTTGAAAGCGGCAAGAACTTGGCTATATAAAAATAACACATTAAAAAAGTGTCATTTGAGAGTTCAGAAAGTTGTCTGGTCTCGGACCTGAAGTAGCTGAGCCCATGTGGATTACTTCTAACACTTCAACATGCAACACCACTGTAAGCTGAGGTTAATACATCAAATTCCTGAGCCAATCAGTCTGTGATTCATCTTTTAAGTGTCGTTCCAGGTCTTCAAAGTAAGCCAAATTCTCTACAGCAACAAATGTTTCTATTTCTTTGAGCATACTGAACGAGTAAATAAGTCCAGCAAAATCTAAATGCAGTTTGGCAAGCCAGGATAATGCTGGAAATACTTGCCAAAATTGCCTTGGCAAAAGATCTTCTATTTTCAGTAGATTTGGAATAAAATGTGACAAAATCTCAGCTCACTCTCCATGGGAACCTTGTGACTCTCTTAAATATTCCTGCTATTGGGTGGATTGTGTGTAATGAGCACAGCTATAGAAGCACTGGGTGCCTGGTGATTTCCTTGCACAGTCTCCCTTATCTCTGAGCTGTGAGAACCAGGTAATAGCTACATTAGCAGAAGCATTCCAAGGCTTGTTAAATACATGGGAAGGAAAGCAGAACCACTTGTGCCTGTAAACGTGAAGGGACAATATTTTCTCCAGTGTTTAGAAGGTAGTAACTGCTCTGTTCCAGCCTGGCCTTGATGAAGGTCTGATTTCTATGGGCAGAACACAGTCAAGATTGCTTCTGGGTTAACAATGAGGAGATTAATGATCATTAATGAGATGGAAGAACCAAAAAAATAATGAAAATAAGTCTATGCCTATACCCTGCAGTGTATTATTTTTTTATCATTCAGATTTATTGTGGTGCTGGTAGCACAAATAGAGATTAGATGCTACTGTTTCAGTTTAAGCTGTTTGCTAGCAATGGGCAGTAAACAGTTTGGGGCATTAGTTAAGCTTTCTAGGCATATGTAACAATATGGAAAATAATATTTTTACAGATTGTTCAAACAGTACCAGATAAAGAAAGATAAATAGATGATGGCAAACAATAGCATTTGGGGCAGGGGATGAATAAATTGCAGTCTAAAGAGAGCAAGAAAACTGCCATAGAATGTGAAAGTTGTCGCAGGTCTTGTTTTCTCTCCTGTTTATTTTTGAGTTTTGAATTCCTGACCTGACAGAATAGAATATTCAGGCTGTAGCAAGATGCTGCCGTGTCCAGTGATGATGCCTAAGATGGATGTTCAAAGCAATTTAAATGCCAGAAATTGGGCACCATCTCCCTCTGGAGGTCTTTAAAGGCATCTCTGTCCATGCAGGGAACTTAGGAAGACTGCATCATTAAGTTCCTGAACCTGGAATTATCCTGGATCAGGTAAGATCAGGTAGTAACTTCTCCCTCACCCTTCACGTTTAGTAAGAGCACAATGTGTGACAGAACCAGATTAGTCACTGACTGAATGGGAGAACTAACCTATGTGAGTGGGTTTTATGCACTGTACTAAAAAAAATGCTGATTAAGGCAGTTCATGCAGGCAGGTTTTATAGAAGGTTTTGGAAAAAAGTTTTAGAGTAATCTTCTGGCTAATGAATAAGGGATCTAGGGAAGAAATTGCATTTGGCTGCTTCTTTAGAAGATGAGACTCTAAAGTCATAACTACATAACACAAAAACTTTCATAGCACCAAAACCACAATAAAGAACAGTCTAGAGTATTCTACAAGTGATAGGTATACTCTTGCCAACTGCCAAAAGAATAAAGGATGCATTCTGTTCATGGCTGGTGAAGAACATTTATACTTCTGCACCAAGTTTCTGTGCTCTCTGTCCTCCTAGTTGGTGAAAATTTCCTTGGTAGAGTTGGTGGAGCCTGGATATTTAGCCCTCTGGTCACCTGCCTAAACCTACTGCCAATTAGGATCATTAAACCATTGGTGAAAATGGCATAATGCTGATGGTTTACACTGAAGGCAGCTGGAAGTGAGGTGAAACTCTCAGGACATTTAAACTGACAGCAGATACCTGTGTGTAGGTACCTGAACAAACCCCAAGCATCTGCTGTAGGATAAGCTGAATCTTTCTGTAGGCTTTGTTGATTGTAGGGGAAGCCGTGTCTTATATGGTTTAGGTCTCTTACTGAGTGTTGAGTCCTACTCTAAATGTCTTTGTCATATTCTTCTTGAATCTGTAAACAGACAGGCGTACCTGTTTGGATAAAACCTGTGTAAGAAGTTCTCAGAAGAATCAGGATTTCGACAGAGAATGTCGAAACAGCATATTTCTTTTTATAGATCCATGCAGGGTTATATTGTGGTGAAGTGTTGACAGTGCTCAAAGATAATCTGGCATTTCATTCCCAGAGTAAGTCTCTTTTCCTTTTAGTAAGTCTTCCAGGATTTAGCATGGCTTTTATTCTTTTTTAAACTATATTGTCCCTGCTGTCTGTCACCTAATCCACGTGGATGTTTTTCTCTAGATCTGTGCAGAACATGTGGGAGCTTTGTAAAGTTGCTAACCCTGTGTTTGTTCTCTGCCATCTGACAGCCTAAAGACAGGAAGCTGAAGGGTTTCAATTTCAAAATGGATCAAGTGGAGCATATTGGAAACCTGTAAACAAGAAGTCTGATCTCTCCTCTTTTTCCCCTTAAGTCTGCACCATAGCAACTATCTACACAGAAGGATTTCATGTCTTGTATGAGGAAATCTGTAAAGACGCCTTGTTGTTCTTTTGTTCACTTCTATCACAAAGATATTTTATATAAATGTATCTGGTGCAGTCCTGGAAGGTTGAGTGTTTCATTTCAGGGAGGAACTGACTGCAGATACCAGCTTTGTTAAGAGATCTTGTTTTTCTGTTACGCTTCCTTCCATGTCAGTGTGCTGAGCTGAGAATCCAATTGTAAAGGAGATGAGAATTCATACTGAAAAATAACATGCAAGTTCCTAATCTGAGCATTTCTCCTCCTGTAAAGGAAGTTTTGCAGGATTTCCACGTGTTAGTAAAATGGAATGAGAGGGTTTCCACGTGTTAGTTAAATGGAATGAAATTTTGGTGGCTTTAGGAAAAGGAGAACATGAGTGTTTCAATACAGGGTTTGAATAACTAAAATTTGGAACTTAAAACATTTTTGCCTCAGGCATTTGCTGCTTATGAGAACAGTGTTATTCTGGAATGATTTGGATCTTCTGTCCATATTGCTGATGTAAGACTGGTTTAGCCCTTACATGGCCAAGCTGACATATGTTGAGGGGAAGAAAGAGTCACTGTTTCTCATTAAGACACAGACAAAAAGCTGCAAGCATAAAATAAAGGTATGGAAATAATCTTCCTTGCAATAGTGTCAGCTTGACCCAGTTCTAAACCTGTCTACTACTTTCCTGTGGTTATACATGTGGCTTTTTTCCACTGCCAACTTAATGTTTGGTGTTCATGAAGGTGCTCACACAGTGGGGTAGAAGCTTAGATACCCTTTCCTGGGTACTCACCTTGAGGTGCATGCAGTTTCCTTGTGTTCAGAACTGCTTATTGTCTACAATTCCTTGTGACTATATAAATGTACTCATCGTACCTAAAACAGATTTAAAATGTTTATAGGAAGGAAGTTGGTACTTTAAGTCCCTCAAATTTCTGGTATTTACTATCTAATGTCTTAGGACACGGGTGACTAGACTTAGTCATACCTTTGTCAGTGTTACTCCTGCAGAGTTTTCTAAACTGGTGGTAGGCCACACTTTGTTGGGTGTATTGACTTAAAGGTGGTGTCACGTGCATTCTCCTCCATGCTGCTAAGTGCATTGGTAGAGAGTCTGCTGTGTGTTTTGGATACTGGTGAAGCATCTTTATTCCTAGAGATTCAATGTCTCTTGACAAAACATGTGCAGTTCAACTTCTAATGCACAGACAAAGCGGTTTTGTCTTAGAAGCAAGTAATTTTTAACTTTCCAAAGATGTTTCTGTGGCTGCAGCAAATGTGTTCTGTTGTGTGAAGTAGATGAGTAGAAACAGCATGTGCCAAAATTGCATGGCGTACTAAATCAGGGTTGTGGCATACGTCATATATTAAGAAATAGTTTGCATTGAACTTCTTGAACTGTCTTACAGGGTATCTTACAGAAGATCAGTTGCTTGTGGATAAAACATCTGAAGGTATAAATTCTCCAGTTTTCACTGTAAGCAATAAATCATAACTTTGATTTGGTTGTATTTTGCCTTATGTTGCTAATGCTATAATTTGCTAGAATTGATTTGTGGAACCATTTTTCTTCTCCTGGGAGTGAAACATTAGCTGGTGGGACAAATGTTTCTTTGAGCTGACCAGAAAAGTAACTATGAATGCAGTAATTCTTGGAGGTCAGTATATATTATAGGGTTTTACTGTACTTTGTGTCAGCTCTCATTTTAAGCCTTCAGCCACTTTAAACAATATGAGTAAAAATTTAGAAAATAAGGTTCATGCTTTCAGGTCTGGGTAGAGAAATTACTGTTGTTGCAGTAAATTCTAATGTGGCAAATTTGTGTCAACTTTCTGTCTTTCTAAAGAATTCAAAGACCTGCGATGTAAAATGGGACATCATTCTGAAGTGATAAATCAGAGAGCCACAGAATATTCTGAGTTGTAAGGGACCCACAAGGAGCATCAAGTCCAGCTCTTCAGTGAAGGGGCCCGTGCAGGGATTGAACCCACAACCTTGGTGTTATTAGCACTGTGCTCTAACCAGCTGTGCAAGTGGAGATAGAATGAAGGTTCTTGCTGAATGCTGCCTAACACATCAGTTTCCTTAGTAAGAGTCATAGAATTGCAGTGCTGGTAAAAAATATCTCTAGAAAGGAAGTACCCAATCTGATTACATCCCCTTCTTTTCCCTTTAATACTTGTCAGGCTTTCATTTAGCTTGGTCAGGAAGTTAATACTGGGTCTGTCTGAAATAAAAAGCTGCCTGCCCTCATGTTAAGCCAGAAAGGGCACAGGCAGAACTGTCGGCATTTGCTTGCTTGATTTATTTATCTAAATTTTATTTTATCTTACTTTTTTCCTGTGCTGTATCCAAAGTTTCATAGTGTTTTAGGTCTTGGGAAAGAAAATGAAGCCTCTGTCCACTGTTTGGCTAGATCTAGAGGAGGTTTCTTGTAAATTAAGTTTTGTGAGAAGTAGCCTGCTAATTTTTATATGGAGAGAAGCTCTGGAGGTGAGTAGCACCATTCCGTGTTAGCACAATGATTCTCATCCCTGAACAGGGCAACAGGATGACATGTAGCAGCTTCAATGTGGGAGGAGGCATGGACACTTTTAAAAATACTATTTTTATTGCCAAGCCATTTACTTAGGAAAAGTGCTATGCTGGAGCCTGTCTCTGCCCTTATCTTCTGCTGCTGACCCTTGAGTCTTTCTTCCTGCTTCTTGGATGGAGCCTGGATGTTCATGTTGTCTCTGATGCTTCTTTGCCCCTTGCTTCCTACCAGTTGTGTCTGTCATAGTCATCAGGCAGGTTGTAGACAGGAAGTGAGGTAGAAGCAAGAAAAAAATGTGTTTTTCTCCTATACCCACTTGCCTTCTCTTATACATTGACCATATGATGTTACAGGTTTGATTCATAGGCAAAATTGCATGCTGAGAGCAGCGTTCTGCTCCATTCATGTGTTAGTAACTGTGAGATTGAAACCAATTAGCAGGCAGACTGGGTTTTCTAAAAGGTATAATTCTCATGAACTTTGTGAAACTGAGAGTTTATATTTATATATCCTACCCTTGGATTATAATTTTCTGTATTTATTTGTTTAAGTACAGGGTACAGGGTGTACTATTTTGATGTACTATTTTGATGATCACTGTATTGTTCCACTTCCTTAAAATAAATAAAATAAAAATAGACTAATACTTAGCAACGTGCTAAGTGGTGCAAGGTTGATACTAATTAAATCAGGTTGTCAAAGTGCGTGTATGAAGAATTACAGATGGTGCAGAACCTTTGTAAATACTTCAGCTACCCTGCCTTTATACTTTCACAAAGTTTGGGCAGTCTGAAGTTTTTCAGTGGTTTAAAAAAATTAAATCCCACAACAAAAATATGGGGTTTTGTTTTATATTGGCACTACTTGGGCCCTCATTTGTATGTGTGTAAGTTAGGCAGCAAGAGGAGAGGTGGGAATGGAAATACAGAACTGCTGCTAAATTGGTACCTTTCAGTTCCTTTATTCAGCATAAGATTTACTTTAACCACAGTAAAGTAGATGTGGTTTTTAAGGAAGTCTCCATATAAAATAGTTAAAAAACTGTATCAGCGTTTGACTAATGCTTAATTTACTACTTTTTCATGGGAGAAAAAAAAAATACTGCTTCTTCTTTTTTCCTTCAGACTATTTTTGTTCCGAAGTATCCGAATCTCTCCTATCAGTGACATTGCTGTTTCTGTAAACACTGTTCCATGGGCTGGCTCCAGGACTCTGTTTGTTCAGAGCATGAGCTGGGAGACTCCCTTCCAACAGAGGAAATGGGACGATGTGTTAAGCTTTTGCTGGAGATTGTTCACATCCACAGCAGCTTTATCCTCTGCAGGAAAACAGGGCTTGGATCGGGGCCACAGCGTGTCTGTGATGTTAACGAGTGGGAGAAGCTGAGTGTTCATTGCCTGCTTCAGCAGTAATCTGCTAATTCAGGGAAGGGGTGAGAAAATAAAGTGGAGTTTGATAAAATTTAAATGTGACACATAATCCTGTTAGCACACAGAGAAAAAAGCTTTTTGTTATGTGGAGGGGAGAGAGAGGAGCTATTGAATTTACCTGAAATCTATGCATCAGGAAGAACCATATCAAATGGGATCTGGATCCATGCCTTGTTTCAAATACATGGTCTTTGCCAAACAGAAACCTCAGCTGAGTTTCTGTAAAACTGAAGCCCTGCTTGTTTTCAACCAGTAGCAACTGCTGTTTAATACAGATGAGCAACTCGATCTTCTTCGGTTGCTCACATACTGTAGTGATGAGCCTCACTGAAATACTAATAAAGAAGTTTTAAGTTTGCTGCCTATTTAGAAGAAAAGAAAGTATGTTCAGGTGAGATTTTTTACAATCTTTATGGTCAAGTGGTGAATTTATTGCTGAAAAAATAGTTTTTTTTCAGTTTCAGCATTGCTGCTTCAAGTAATACTCTCAAATTTTAATTTGGTGTTGCTAATTTGTCAGCCCAAGCCTTAAATGGGTTAAATGACTTGGTAAGTTTTCAGTCAGCTGTTCAATGTGACTGCAGCATGTTGTGCTGAGCACCATGGTTTCTGTGAAATCCCTGGCAGAGTTCTGGATTGCAATGGGGTGGATTAACCAACCCATGAATGGGTGGAGTGTGGGGCAGGGCAGCACTGGTGGGGCTGGTAACCCAGTAACACTAGTTTGTTTCTTAAGTCTTTCAGTGTAGGCAGTGGGAAGAGGAGGACTGTGAGGGAGGCTGTGGAGCTGGAAATTACATGTCTCTTAAGACACAAGGTAGAAGAAAGCACAAATGAGGCTTAATAGAAACTGTAACATGGGGGGCAGAGTCTTGACCTGCTGTGATCCTGGAGGTAAAGATGTCTCTCTAAGGACAAAGATGATTGCAGGCCTTGATAGGCCTAGACCGTGACAGTAGTTGCTGTTGGATTCAACTGAGAAGGGGAAGGTAGCCCTAAGAGGATGTCAAGGGATGACTCAGAGTATTCTTTCTGGCAGTAATTTTCTGAGTGTGTTCCAGTCACAGCAAGATTTTTACCTTTCCTTTACTGGAGAGTGTTGTGTAAAAGCAGATGTGGAAGAGTCACTGGATGGGATGGAAATAAAAGGATCAGTCAAAAGGACTGCAATTTAGATTTTATGCATAAAGAATCTGCAAAACTAAGTGTTTGATTGGGTCTGTGGAGTTGCAAATATTGATGATGTGTTTGAGTTGGCAGATACGTTTTTCTTGAAGTGATGGAGAGACAAAAAAAGATTTCATGTGTGCTCTTGGACACAGTTGGAGTAGAGGCCATTTTCTGGACCATGTTCACAGAGGGAGCAGGGGGTTTTTTAATTGCTAAGTAGACCACCCAGAGATTGAATGTCCAGAAATGCTTTTAAGGATCTGCTCTTTAAAAACAAATGTTCTGATAGGGAAGGAAGGAGTTGTGTAGCAGAATAAAAGAGCTGGTTCTGGACTGTCACAGACATGATCGACAACTGAAAATACACAGGGACGGAATAGTACAAATATCTTTGGACTTTGCAAGAACATTGTGAGCTGAGTTAACTTGAAGAAGATCTAGGATGGAAATAGGAAAGTGAAACTTAAGGCAACTACTGTGCATAGAGATTAAATGAAAATCTGACTATTTAGTGAAGAATTGAGGGATCTAAGTTGAGGAAAATAGCTCAAAGATGAAAATTCCCTAATAATGCATACTTTTCCATTAAACTTATTTATAAATCCTTGAAAAAGGGTTGTCATTAAAAACAAATGAACCACCAAAATTATTTTAACATGGTTATAGTACCATAAGCCATTAGCAGTAGGAAATGCTTTCTGCATTGCTTAATTCTTTTTTGTGAATTTAATAGAACTCTTAAACCAACAGCAATAAGAAAAACGGAATGTACAAGTCTTTAAATCATTGTGCCAAACCTCATTCCCTTGTCCATATTAAAATGGCAGTATATTAGGCTGGCAATTATCCTTTATTAAAAACATCTTTATCTAGAACTTTTTCCATAGAGGAAGAAAGATGCATCCACTGTTTTCCATCTGCACAGTCATCCAATACTGCCATGTAACTACTGAAATGTCAGTCTCTGTCAGAATCCCACAGCTTGAATGCCACTTCTGCAGTTGATTCAGCAGTGGAGCTAAATGCATGGTGGGTGTAGAGGAAATACTAGAAGAACATAGTTCAGGTAATATGGAGGAGGATGCAAAACCCCCTTTGATGCTCAAGGGAGAACTTTTAAAGGTTTTAGGAAATTAGGTTGTGTGAAATCGTAACTAACTGTAAGCTTCTTTCTTCTCAAATTTTGTCACTGATGTAAACTCTTCAGTGACTTTTAAGTGCATCTTTGCTCCTAGAGAAGCTGAAATGCTTCTTACCTTCTTAAAACTTTTATTTTAAAGTTAGATTTCCCAGAGAAAAGGAGCCATCTATTCTATTATTGTGGCATGGTGTGCAAGCTGGCTGTTCGAGTCATGTACTTTTGATGCTAGTAATCTTCTTGAGATTTCCTAAGTACAGAGGGACTGGAACAGCACTTGCTGCCTGGACATAGCAAATTCAGACTGAACAAGTGGCACGTGTAAAACTTGAGGCACTTGGGTTTCGTTTTTGTGTGTTTTTAGTGGGAGGAAATGACTTGCAGAAGAGCTTTTGTAGAAACAAGTGTTTACCTGTAGAGAATTTGAGGGAGAGAAGTTAACACAGAGAAACTATGAGCCTCGAGGGTCTTTGTTACAATTAGAGCCAAGACTCATGAATTAAAAATTCCAATTTAGAGAGTGCACATAAATTACCTTTTTTTTTAACCTGACAAAGACCCACAGTTGTATGGAACAAAATAGGAATTGTGAGAGGTTTCCTGCTGAAACTCAAAAGCAAGGTGAAACATGCTTGTAATTTTTATGTTTAATTAAGCAGTAGTCTGGTTTGCAACAAACCTTGGCTTCCCTCTTGAGTCTATGATTAGACTCCTCCAAGAGAAACTTCTAACACTGTAACGCACCTGAATTGAAGGGAGATTCCAGGGCTTAGCTCAGGTATGAAATTAGAGATGCTCTTCCTTTGGTTTGGGGGTTTCCTGTGAAAGTAGTTATACTTTAGCTTCTGGTTTTGTATTTGCTGCTGCTCAGCTTATAGGTAGTTTGGACTCCATATCCCCTTCAAATTTATATGAGGTAAATCATTCAGGATGATGTCTGCCTGTCTGCTTTTTATTTCTTTTTTTATATGAATATCCCAAGTTATCCAGCTGTCTATGTTAAAAACGTAAATGCTCAAAAAAAGTCTCTGTGTATCTGTACTTTGATTGCTCTTCCAATTTTATTCAGCCTGAGATATGAAATCGTGCAAAGGAGATATAAGAGTGTGGTTGGTTTAAACTGAAACCTCAGAGCTGAGCTAAAATGACACAACAGAGATATTTCAGTAAGTTCTCTTCCTAGCTGTCTGCCTAAAGTGTTAATTTTCTGTTCACAGTTTTTAACTCACCAGATTTCTTTTAATTATGTAATTTTTTAAGTTCTTTACATTGGACTTAAAAATATACATGCACTGAGTTGATTGCATTTGGTAAGAAAATAAAAGATTTTTTGTAAGACTGTGCAGTGCCAGTATTACAATTATAAACATGATTGCTTACATTGCTCTTATACCTAAGAAATGAATTACAAAGTTTTCCTAATGAAAATGTCCATAGGTCAATATGTGTTGCTTTGCTTACCTGCATATTTCACACAAACTGGAAATCAAGCTGTTGCCAACATCCAGTGGTTCTATGCCAAGCAAAACTTTTAAGTTAGGTTTCTGAATCACTTGACAATTCTTTTCTTGTATTTCTACAGTTTCTGGTGTTCTCTTAACACGTTTTTGCTTCAAAGACAGACTTGTTGACTGTGGTAAGACAAGAAAGCTTGATCTATAAACCAGCAAAGCTGAAAACTCTTGCTGAAACTAGACAATATAGGGTATGTTGGGGATGGGGGAGTGGTTTCGTTCAATTTTTGATTGTTTTTAATTTGTGCATTAATGGTCTAAAGTAAGTCCTGCTCTTTATTTAAGTAGCCTGTGAAATTTCCTGAGTTAATAGCTTTAGTAGCCAAGGTAACTGAATTTGGACATGGAGCAGCAAAAATGCTTTTATGCCACTAATTTTTACCAGCAAAAAAATGTTCATTTTGATATTTATTTGCATGAAGAAGTGAGATAAAGGTTGCTGTTAGAAGTTTGGAAGCAAAATCACCTCATCTTGGGATACCCTGGAGACACTTTCATTACAACTCTTGTCAAAAATCAGAGATGGGGAGGAGATGGAGGGAGCCTCTGCTGTAGCACAAGGACAGATATGGTAATGCTTGTTTTGCAGGAAAGCTTTATTTAGGTTAGCAACCTCATTGCTAAATATTCCCTGACACTTTGCAGCATAATCTAAGGAGACTAAAGCTATTTGGGAGTAGAGGGAATGAGAATGTGTGGGGCCAAGACATATGCCATTGCTAGAGAGCCTGACAAGCATAAGGAAGGAAGGTATTGAACCTTAATGAGAGATTATTTAGTATCGAGTTGGTTCCATGTCCTGCACCAGTAGAAACTTATGCCTATTCTTACAGGTTTGTTGTTTGGTTTTTATTTCATGTTGATCACATACAAATGAGATCATATGGCAGAACCCAGGAGATGCTTCTCTGTATGAAAGGGAGACTTTCTCTTTCGTGTGACTCTTTCCCTTTCCATTCCGGACTGGTGGTAGGGCTCGATTTCTGTACCTGGACTGTTGTGGGAGATGTTAAATAAATACCCTTATTATGCTGGAGTAGAGAGTTGGACTAGTAATTCTCTAGGCTGTACTGACATCTGGTGGCAGTTTATATATTTTTATGGTGTTTAAAATGTTTTTCGTTCAAAGATGTCTAGAATCTTCTTGCTTTTGTATATTGGTCTGTTCTACCATATTTTGTGGCTTCTGTGTGATTGCTGTTTTTCTCCTACTGTCTTTCTTCTGACTCTCAGGGGGAAAAAAAACGTTTAAAATGTTTGAAACTAATCTTCTTTAATCCAGTTTAAACATGTACTGACTTTGATTTCATTTTTTTTATTTATGTGTATTATAGTACTTACATGAAAAAGGAAACGATTTTATTTTTTTAACCGTCCCTTCAAAGAGCAGCAAGGCTCATGAAGAAAATAATGGGATACATGAAGAAAATGAATGGGATAGATTTCTTTCTTTGAACCTGAAGGCACATACAGTTGGTAAAGGGGAGCACTGAAATTCACCTCCATTTTTAGGTCTTCCCTAACAGACAGATACATAAATGTGTGTTTCCAAAATTGAACACAGAATGTTCAGGACTAATTAAAAGCAGAGTTCATCATCATGGGCTTGAAGTAATCTTGGAACCATGCCAGGGTTTTTTGGAGAAGGTTGGACCAGAAGTTGTTCACTGAAGCTCTGTGCCCTTCAGGAGCAGGCAGGTGAGAAGGTAAACTTGGCAATTTTGAGGGAAAGGCTGCTTTGTGTAGGAGGAGAGCAGAAATGAAAGTTTTGTGGCTGCCACAGCATCATGAAGACACATGAAGGGGATCCACCAGGCTCTGGCTAAGCCTGAAGGATGCCTGTGATTTTACCTGCTCCTTCCCAAGTCCAAATCTCAATTCTTACTTCCAGTTGACCTGACTGTTGTACTATAGATGTCACCTATCTACTTTTAGAGGAGTGGTTGTTCACTGAAAGAGGTAATTTGGGAGTATGTCCAAATGTTAAGACCACACAGTCTTTACTCCAGGACTCTACCAGGCAAGGAAGGAAGTGTCTTAAATACCTTGCAGTCCTCACTGGGCCTGCTGCTTTTTCAACTGTCTATATTCAGGAGGGGGATTCAGCACAAGTATTTGGCCCAAGTGGGTCACTGCAGGTGGATCAGGTAGCCTTTTTGTAGGCAGATTAGCCCTCCCTCTGTGCATTATTATAGATTTTAAAGAAAGTTTTGGAGACTGTTTTGTACTTTTTTAAGAGGGCTTAGTATATAAATAATGCCTCGTTAGTTTTGCTAATGGCATAATACCCTCAATGTTCAGTGATACTTTCGCCTGTCTTGATGGTGTGTCTGATGCAGAGGTAGCAAAGACCAGCTGTTTCAGAGGGCTGCAAGGCACAGAAAGCAGGTAATGTCAGCTCATCTGATAAGGCTCTAAAGATGTTAGACTTCACAATTAGATACAGTTTTCTTCCTGTTTACAAACAGAGTCATTTTCCTTTGTTTTCTGGTCATTTGCTGTTGAGTGATATAATTGAGTGGTCCTGACTGTAACAACTATTTGGTAAAGTGATCAATGAGTAATTTGCTTTTCTTGGCACCCAAAACTACCACACTAATGTAGGAAAAAACAAAGCACACAGTTTCTGGGCTTTTCTTGCTACTTACTTTTTAGCAGATACAATATCCATGCTTTTGAATTTACATAGTTGGGTGAGGTTTTTTTTGTCTTTAGGGACATACTGGATTATTGGGAGAGGAGTAATTTTTTGTTTTCATTATTTCTCATGTATTAAACTTGGAAAAAAATTTTTTAATGTTAGAGTCTAGCACAGGTTAATATTTTCCAAGTCAACTGTCTGATTTTAAGCCCTAAAATTTGAATTGTATAGGAAAAGTAATAGTAAATAGCGATTCTAACCACCAGTAAAAAAGATGCACATCAGTATGATATCATGATTGATCATGTAATATAAAAAATTCATCATAGCCATTAGAGTATCAAAATAGGGTCTGTTAGCAACAGAAATATCAGATGCCTGTCAGCTGAAGATTGAGAGTGCTGTGGTAAATTCAGTCAAAGACTACCACAATATTTCGACTCTTTTGAAAGGTGCTGAAGTGCATTCTGCAAATCATACTTAACTAGAAAAGCTTGAATGAGTAATGTAAGGTCTCTAGCAGCAGTTCATGAGGGATTTCAAAGCTGGCCCTGCCTCCAGCAGGTGACATCTCAGTAGGTGACCTCCTGAGATGTGCTCACACCTTGGTTATTCTGAGATTTACTCCTTTTTCTTGCTCTGAAAGAGCAGCTCCATGATTTTCTTTCTGCACTTTATGCTTTTGTGTCTACCGCGGGATTCATTGTTGAGCCAACACCAGGCTATTTTGTTTCTTGCAGGGTTACCTGGCACTCTGATTGATTAAAGACAGAGATTTTCCTCTTCTGTTGTGTGCCTCAGTGTTCCAACCCCATGGAAAATTGGTGGAGTGTTTTAGGAGAAATGGATCTTTGTGCAGAAATAGCACAGGTTGTTTAACTACTGACCAGACAGATGATTTATTGAGCACAGACATCTTGAGAAAAAAAACTTTGAATTCTTTTCAGTTTTGCCACCTTTGCCCTTGAAGTCCATATTATTTTATAGTAGACGAAGGTGAAGTCCCCTCTTTCTCCTCCTGCTGCTGTAGTTCTGTTTCTTGACCAAGGGATTCCCTCCAGGGACTGGACTCTGAGATATGTGGCCTGATTTTTAGAATGATATGCAGGTAATGATAGAGAAGAAAATTGTACATTACTTTGGTTCAAATGCCCAGAGATAAACTGTTTCTTCAGAATGCTAAGCAATATACTGTGCTATAAATGGTGTTCATATAATGGTGAGAACAGTATAAGTAGAAACAATAATCTTGTCCCAAAGTATTTGTTATGTTATGCTAAAGCCTGTTTAAATGGATTATTTTTTTGTTTTCAGAGGATTTTGGCTTTTGCTCTACATGAGAAACATTCTTGTATATGTTTGGATTCTCTTTGGGGTTTGGTTCAGGGTTTTTGAAGTTTGAGTTTTGGGGTTGGGGTTTTTTTGTTTGATTTTTTTTTTTTTTTTGGTTGGTTGGTTTGGGGTTTTTTTTGTTTGGGTTTTTTCCCCTTAAAGGTGATGCATTTAAGGAAACTGAATACTTAATCTTTTTCTTAGAGGAACGTACAGTCTCAAACCTACCCAGACTGCTGTTCACAGTCATATGTTGTTATTTAATCAAACTCTTCAATTTACCAAACTGTCTTTAAAAGTATTATTTTCCTCACAGTATTTAAAGACCTCCCAGAACCATCATTCTTCTGATAATTAAAAATAAGCTCAATATTGTAGGCACTCTTATGAGCCAGCACTTCAGATATTGCTTTTAAATTGTGTTAAAAGCTTAAAGTCCTTTGGAAATTACATGATGGCTTTTACTTGTGGGAATGCAAAGACCACTTTTCAGTTTGTTTGTTAGGTTATCTATGTGCACTCATTAAATTGGTGAATTCTCTGTTTTCTGCAGGCACAGCTTCAAGACATTCAGGAGTACTTTGCAGTGAACTGGCAGTAAGCCTTGCAATACCATGGTGGCAATAACACTGGCTTTCCTCTGGAGATGCTGAAGCTCAGCTTTATTTTGAACTTCTTTCTTAGACCTTCCAACTTGTTCACGAAGGATTTAACACTGATTTGGATTCATATGGCATACAATAGTCATGGATATGGAGTTTTTCCTCCTGTACTTGACAGCTGCATGTTTCCAGCAGTCAGTGATGGAGTCAGTACTGGGTCTGCTGACATTTGGTCTGTTTTCAAGAGCTCTGAGTGACAGGTATTGTAAACATCCTACACTCTCAGCTGTGGAAACTAAGAAAGCTGGGAGAAGGCTGTTTACTCTTCCTGCCTTGGAAATCGTCCAGAGGGCAAGGATGGAATATTGTGAGCTCTGTGTTGATTGTATTTCTGACAACCT
This sequence comes from Poliocrania exsul, assembly GCA_035041345.1. NCBI lineage: Eukaryota > Metazoa > Chordata > Aves > Passeriformes > Thamnophilidae > Poliocrania > Poliocrania exsul. The sequence continues at coordinate 86,561,220 of JAWWLZ010000118.1, forward strand.
GTATTTCATACTTTACATTTTGGTGTCAGTAAACAAATTATGGCATTATATCATGTCATCAATGTCTTCTGTTCTGACCGAGGTCAGAAGGGCCTTCTGATGTGCTTTGGCTGCACTGCTGGCTTGAGGGAAACTGAAATAGTAGCAAAAATACATAACAATACTTTTATCCTTAAGCAGTGATTAAACCAGACCTGTAGCACTGTTTGTTGATAGGTGGTGGTACATAAAAGTCACAGTGTGGACATCCTCAAGTTTACACACCAGCAGTGTACTTAATCATAAGTCATCCTTAAAAGGTTGTTTCTAAAATTCACTCAATTCTCATTTTGTACCCACAAGAGCTAGAAACAGAGATTAGAAGGCAAAAAAGTTCTAGGGGACTTCAAATGTCAGTTTTCTTTTCAAAGAAATTTAGAGGTGTCAACATAAAATTAATTAAAGATACAAAGGTATTTATCTTTTGTTTTCCACTTGGTGTTCCCTGCCACTTGCTGCCCAGACTGTATTCTTCGTGCTTTGTCCTGGCAATCTTCCTCTTACTTGCGTTTCTTTCATTCTATTTGCTGTTAGCCAAGTAGAACTTCCCAGTTAAAATGTAGAATAAGCTGGAAAAAAAATTTCCTTTTAAATCTAATATCCTGCTGGCATGGTTTAAATACTCATAAAGTGAGTTGTGCAGCTTTTCTTAAGCAGGGACTTTGGCTGAAAAATTTTTCCCCTATTTTCCCTTTGTTTTATACTTATGGGGAGGACCACACCTTTTGTGCTCTTCAAGAATTTTTTCATAATACAATTAAATTCAAAGACCACCTTCTGTTTCTTTTGCAATAGTGTTCTTATGTCTTCAGATCCTGCTGCTTTAGCTTTTTAGAGATGATTTTTAAATATGAAATTTCAAAGTAAGGGCCCTTTTGGAAAGGGATGGGAGTGAAAAGACAACAGGGGAATGGTAAAAGATCATGTAACAATTTAAACTAGTACTTACAAAAAATGGAAAAAAAATAATTCAAAAGAATTCAAACTGTTATGCAGAACTGAAAAAAATGTCAATTATTTGAAGCAATAATTATTTTTCAGGCTCTGGCTTGCCCTCCTTTTGGAAGAGGGAACTGGGGGAGAAGCCAGAGTCACAGAGCCCACTGGAGTGCTGCAGCCAGGGACTAAGTTGATGTGTAAAAAGGAGGTTGGGGTCTGGCTGTGTAGTAATGAACATCAGCTCTTCAGGTTTGTGGGGTTTTAACTCATTTCTGTAGTAATTTCTAAGAAAAGCACAGTTAGGCTCTTAAAAGGATCCTTTGAAGGAGACATTAGCTGTTCAGGCTAGTCAAACGATAGAGGGTAGCATTTCCTAATGCACGTGGTTCCCTTGGCAGAGAGACATTTCGGAGGGTGATGCAGCAGCTTACATCCTTTGCTGCATGACAGTACTGATTGTAGGCTATGCTATCTAGGAAAGACAACCTTCTGAAAGAGAACTTCCACAGTTTCTGAGATGCAATTTTGTGTAGTATTTTTGTTTAGATTTCCTTTTGGTTTGGAATCATTATTTTGTGTAAATTGAAAAAGTTCTGTATACTTAGCATTCCTTATTTGTGCATTTAACAGTGAAATTCCGTCTTCAGTTTCATCAGTGTAAGTGGGACTGTTGGAGTTTTTCCTGTACATTTCTTCCTCGGCCACACTTTCCTGTCCTTGTGCTGACATGAATGTTTGTTTAAACTGTGAGCTAATTCAGTGGCTTGACCCCGCTGAAAACTAAACAAGCGAAACGGCTTTTATGTGGATCAGCTGAGCAGTGTTTTACTCCACACTGTGCTGAGGTCTGAAATGCTACTGAAAATGGTAGTTCCTTCGAATGTGGCCGCTTTCCTGAAGAGGAAAAACAGAGTTCATTTTAAATAGTTTATGTAATCCTAAAATAAAATAAATAAAATTGTGAAATTACAGAATTTTGAATATTTTCATATTTTCTTTGATATTAAATTATTCTGTGTATGCTGTTGGAACACAATTGCAAGCATGGTGCTAAAATAAATTAAGATAAAATTGTTTTAATTAAAATGTTTCATTTTTTGAACACCATTTATGCTTCTCTTAAAATGATTTTTTGTAAAGTCTAATAGCTAAATTGTATTGGTAATAGGGAGCAATCGGTTACTTTGCTATGTCCAGACCTTTAATTTAAAGGTATCCTCTGATGTACTTTGTACCATACTAACCACTGTATAAATTCCATTATTTCTAGATCAGAGATTTTTTAACCCAGGTATCACTTGCCAGGCCAAAGGCAAACATTGTGTCCTTTTCTCTGGCTAAACTCAGACTTCAGAGAGTTTCAGATTCTTTTCAGTGTATCAATTAAATATAGAACTTTTCAATTGTGAAAAGCCATAACAGGGCTATTTCAAAAGTCTGTTACCAGTCATGGGCTTTGAATTGGGTCCATGGAGAGGTAATCTGGGTAGCCACCACAGCAGGTCTGTGGGAAGTTGCTGATTGTAGGCATGGCCTTTTATGGCCTTTTTTTTTTTTTTTTGCTTTTTTTCTTGAAGGATAATTCTGCCAAAATGCAAGAATGACTTGTTCCAAGTGATTCTTGGCACCATCCACAATAATATTATTTGTGCATGTTAATATGCTACAGTGATTATGTTTCTATTATTTTTTTGTTATGAGGAGGAAGAGGATAGTTCTTGTTACCATGTTTCCTTATATCCAAACTTAAGTTTAGGTATTGTGGTTTTCTTCCTCTAAACTCTTAACACAGAGATGAAGCAGATTTTTCCCCCCTTCTTTGTTTTTGGTTTGGTGCTTTTTTTAAGCTACATTTTTGATGTAGTCCCTCAAGTTAATCCATCCAGTTGTGCCAATATAGGGAGCAACTGCAGGAAGAGAGAATGTGTGAGAATTCGGGCAGAGCTGTTACTTGTATGGAGATTGCAACCTGAACTTGAGGTTTATAAGTGAAATATTAGAAAAGCACTGTATTAAAAGTTTCAAAGAGCTGCTGGTGAGGGAAAGGAGGAGTGAAGGGAACGAGAGGTCACTGACTTGTCATCCAAAGAATGAAAAGTAATATACTGTTGATTTTAAGTGTAAACACTTCCTTGATGATGCAGTGGAAGAGAGCAGCAATTTCCCTTAATACTTGTACAAAAGTCAAGTTCTGTTTCATGCAGTAAATCTCACTGTCACTGATTGTAATTCAGCACAGGAGAATTTAAAAGTCTATGACAAGCTATTCTACTTTGAAGACCTATACCTAAATTGGAAAAGATAAAAAGAGTTTGCTTTGAATGAAAAAGGAGAAGAAAACCACATTACGTGGACTTCAGTCATAATTCCCCTGAAATGAGAGAGGGAGTTCTAGATTTGAATTTCTTCTGTGCTGGGATCAAGACAAAACCATGTAAAAGCAACTGTCCTGCAAAATGCAAACAGGTGTGAAACATCTGCAATATAAATATTCATTCACATGCAAACAAACAGTTTTACAGTTTACATTAACTTAAAATCTGAGCACTTTGCTTGATTCAGGTTTTATTCAAAATCAGGTACTGTTTTTAAAAAATCTTTTTATGTAAACTCATTATTTTAAAAATCAAGCTTAATTGAATAGAATGCAAATGCTGAAGCTACTGTTATTGTGTGAAGCTTTTGGTTCTCATCAGCTCTGGGCTCCATCCAAGACCTACTTAGCTACAGTTAAGCTTTTGTTTCCTTGTTTTTGACCTTTGGTTTTAAGAATGTTAGCATGAATTAAATGGAAACAGGCTTTTGTGGCAAACACTTTATATAATAAGCAAAATTCAACTAAGCAGTGCAGTCAACAGCTACAAAGCTGAGGACTTGCTTATTTTAAATAGTGTAATATGATAGCTAAATGACACCTTATTTAACTCTTCAAAAGAGAAAGCAGAGTGAGGCTGCATTGCATAAGCCTTATGTTTGCTGTGCTGGCTCTACTTAACAAGAGGATCCAGTTTTGCTCCTGCTGCAGTTAATAGGGGATTTTTGGTTGCTGCCTTGGTGCAGTTATTAAACTCTTAAAATAATACTGTAGAGAGCTGGGCTGTAATCCTGGCTTTGGACAGACTCTCTGCTTTCTCCATTGTGTAAAATTGGACACTTCCTCTGTGAAGGCAGGATGCCGTGCTGTTCATCAGTCTCATTGCAATGAAGCGTGTTTCCCAGAATTGCACCATCACAAGCTGGTTTGTCTCAGTGTGTTCCAGCTTTTCCCTGTGATTTAGATTGCACTGCCCACTTGTGTTGCTAGGGGAGCAGAAAGGATGTGCTTGTTACGAGACCTAACTCAGGGTTATCCTAAAGGTTGCTAAGAGCACTTCCTTGTGCTTTTCTTGTAATGCCATCCTCCCATGGATGCCAAGCAGGCAAACAGAACTTCTGCTTGTGGTTTTAAGTGTGTGCTTGCAGGGCAGCCTACAGTTTGTACAGCTGTACTCAGGCGGTGGAGGTACTGAGAACTGCCCAGCTATGCCCACGTAGAAATCAGCTCCAAGCCGTCCTCACCCCGCTTTGAGACCCTGGATGTGTTCTTAGGCTACAGGAGGCTCAGCTGACCTTATTTCATTATTTAGTTCAGGAGAAATACCCCGAGCATTGGCACCAACCAAGGATTTCTGGGTCTTCCATCATTTGAAGGCTGCACTTCTCCAGTTGTTTCTGTATAGCCTAAAGCATCTGCTGGCTCAAGTGTTCGGAAAAAAGTGCTGCGAAAATAACTCAGCTCTGATGGGCAAGGAAAAGGTTGATGTTGACAAATGAAATCATTTCAGGATCTGTGAAATTCATGTTCTCTTCCATGGCTAGAAATAGATGGCTGTGTATAGCTATGAACTTTGTAAATAGTTGAACTTTGTGAATCCTGCCTAACTTGCAAATGGTTGTTGAAGGATTTTGAGATGCCACTACATTATGCTTACAAAGTACAGATGAAATATGCACGGTGGTAGATTCCTTTCTTGCCAGTAACCATACTCACTGCATAGATATTAATGGAGCTGCTAATTAAAATCTTGCAGCTTGGCTATGTGCAATTTAATGTGAGGCATTTAAAAGATGTGTGGATGTGGCACTTAGAGACATGGTTTAGTGGTGGACTTGGCAGCGTTACATTTATGATTAGACTTGTTGATCTTAAAGTTCCTTTCCAACCTAAATAATTCAATGATCCTATGATTCTAATTGATGAAAAGCTACAATATGCTTTGTGCTGCCTGCATGGAAGAGCAGATCAAATCTAAATTGAAATAGATCATGTTTTATTGCCTTGGGGTAATTGTGCGTAGCGTACAGCTTTTGAAATTAGAAATGACAAAAGCAGTAGTCTCTGTTGCCACTCAGAGGAGGTGTGTGGCACAGCGTATAGAGTTGCAAAACCAGGAGTGACCAAACCTGCCCGTTCTTCGCTGAACTTGTGACGCTCATTAAAAGTCCCAGAGGTACTTGTGTTTATGGTTAGAAGTTTGTCAGACCATTGCAGTGCCTCCCCTCTGACCCCAGGAAAGGGCTCTCCAGAGAGTATTTATCACCTACTTTCCCTGTTGAAAGTGAGAATTACCAGCTGCTTTTTGTGATCAGCCTTGCTGAAGTTTGCATGCTCTAAAACTACTCAGCAGGTAACTAGACTGAAGGGAGCTTGGTGACTGTACCTTGGGAGAGAAGCTCTACAGCTAACGAAGATCTATTTTCTGATACTTCCAGTGGCAAACTTTATTCTGGCAGAGTATTTTCAGCTATACTTAAATGTTTTTCTCTCCTGCCTACAGAGATGGGAGAGTGTGTTAGCCCAAATGCTCTGCAGTGAGACATTGCTGTCCTTGAGTTTGGAGATTTGGTTAGAGCTATGTGAACTTGCCACATCCTATGGCGTGGTCAGGATAGGAAAGGAGCAGGACTGAAACTAAGAGGACAAAAGAATTTGGATGGAAAATATCTGGTAAGATTTTTCTATGAGCTGCTGAGCTAAGTAGGGGAGAAAAAGCATCAAAAATGAAGACTATTAAAGACAAATTGATGTCTGAATTGTCAGTACAGGAAACTACAGAGACAGACTGAATGGAAAGTTTTCCCCTGAAGTCTCCACAGAATTTCTAAAGACAAATCTAAATGGACAATAGTGTGGATTTACGTCTTTGTCTACAGGAACGGAATAATTATTTTCAGCCGGAAAAGAAACTCCAGGTTCCTGGCAGAAAAAAGAAAAAAGAAGTCTGGCTCAAATAATTCAACTGAGTTGATTTAAGGTCTTTCAGGGGAAAATATAAAGTTTTTCTATGTACAGTAGAGCAAATCTGTGAAAATGTGGAGGTGGAAGATTAAAAATGTTGCTTAGGACTTGACAATATATATACCTGGATTTGGTTGATCTGAGTATTTTTGCAGGCTCAGGTGATGTCTGAATGTATGCCAGATGCATTGTTTGCAGCAAGCAAGGCAATTACCAATAAAGGAATATAGAACTTCCCACTTCAGATTGTGGTCTGCAACTTAGTTTTGAAAACAAGATTTATTTTGAGTATTTAAACAAAAATGCCACTTCTGTTTTGCCTCTTAATCTGAAATACGAGGAAAGGTAGTTGATGCTGTCATAATTTCCCAGTTTGTGCAATCTGAAACATATATGTGGATTTCAGGTGTATAAAAGTTCGCAGTGATTTCTTGATTGCTGTGGGGAGTGTTTTTGGGGTTTGGGTGGAGTTTTTTGTGTTTTGATTGTGTTTTTCTTTTCTAGTAGATAATACTGTTCTTTTGATCTATTTAATGTTGCTGGAATCATTGAAGGCAATAGTAGGCTGGGTTTACTCCCTTCCTTTCCTCTCTGTCTAGTCTGTATTTATGTCCAGTGAAGTGGAGAAAGTAAGGATTTTGCTTCAGTCCATTTGAGTTGAGATTCCTGTGCTGTGCAGAGATTTTTGGTGAGGCCTTTGCGGGCTTTTGTGGATGGTACTAAACTAGCAATTAGTTCCGTAGGATGTGAGGGTGAGTCACTGACTGTGTGCTCTGAGGCTTGTACAGAGTGAGATCCTAGTGGGGCGGTGGCAGTAGATGTGGTATCAGCTTCCTCAAAGCCTCCCCCTCCAGTTCCCCTGCTGAACTTTAAACAAACTTCACAGGTTTATCCAGTTTAATTTCTCCTCAGATTTTAACCAGAAAGATGGACAGATGCCTATGGCTGTCACCAGCAGGGCTAGTTCACATGAGTTAGGAATCTAAGGTGTCTCCTGATGTTGGCTCTTCTGAAAAGAATTTAAACGGAGACATCGAAGGGTGAGCAGGGAAGACAGCTTCACTTTTTCAAGAAGGAACATTGGCTTTTTTTTTTTTTTACCTGGCTCTGGGGACTTGACTATATGTGGACTTAGTTGGAACAGCTCTCCCCAACATTTCTGTGAATAGAAAGGGGCTTCTAAAAATAATTTCATTTTGAATCATCATTGCATCTGAAATGTGCACTCTGCTTTAATAGTAGCAGTTTTTAGGCAGAGACAAGTTCTTGACAATTTGTTGAAAACAAAATCTTTTTGTGGAAATGTTTTCTACTTCTAATGAATTTTTGAGAAGTATGCTTGGATCCAGACTCAGGTTTCTGTGTGAAAAGCAAGGGGGGACCTATAGCACAGGCACTAGGACTGAAGTGGGATCACAGAATAACAGAATATGCTAAGTTGGAATTTACCCACAAGGGTTCTCAAGTACAGCTCCTGGCCAAGCACAGGACCATCCCAGAGAGTCACACCATGTGCCTGAGAGTATCATCCAAATGCTTCTTGAACTCTTGTCAGAATTGATGCTGTGATCATTTCCCTGTTCCAGTGCCCAACCACCCTCTGGGTGAAGAACCTTTTTCTAAGATCCAACCTAAACCTTCCCTGACACAACTTCAGACCCCATTCCCTCAGGTCCTGTCACTGGTCACCACAGAGAAGAGATCAGTGCCTGCCCCTCCTCTTCCTCTCACAAGGAAGTTGTGACTGCAATGAGGTCTCACCTCCCTCTTCTCCAGCCTGAACAGACCAAGTGACCTCAGCCACTCCTCATACAGCTTCTCCTCAAGAGGCCCTTCACCATCTTCGTTGCCCTCCTTTGGACACTCTCTAAGAGCTTAATATCTTTCATATATTGTGGCTGCCCCAGTGCAGAGCAGAGCAGGACAATCCCCTCCCTCGACCAGCTGCCGATGCTGTGCCTGATGCCCCCTGCCCCAGGACATGGTTGGCCCTCCTGGCTGCCAGGGCACTGCTGACTCATGTTCAGCTTGCCATCATCAACCAGGACCCCCAGGTCACTTTCCATGGCACTGCTTTCCAGCATCTCATTCCCCAGTCTGTATGAACATCCAGGCTTGCCCCATCCCAGGTGCAGAATCCAGCACTTTCCCTTACTGAACTTCATAGGGTTGGTGATTTCCCAGTCCTCTAATTTGTCGAGGTCTCTCTGCAGGGCCTCCCTGCCTTTGAGGGAGTCAACAGCTCCTCCCAGTTTTATATCATCTGCACATGTCTCTTACTTAATTTAAAAATTAAAATAAGTCTTGAAATTAAACATTTTGCCAGCTCAACCCAAGATACATAGTTTTTGTATGCTACGAAGGCATTGATATTCAGCCCTCTGGAGAGTATATTTTTCAAATAAATCAACTTGATTTCTCATTTCTTCAAATATAAAACCATCAGTTTGTATTTGGGATACAATTTTCATTTGGGGAACGGAGTCAGAGGAAAAAGAATCAATGAAGGGCTGATCATGCACAAAGAAGCATTTTTCAAAGGACCAAAAGGTGCAACTTAATCCTTCCTAATGCTGACAGTCCTGTGGAGCTCATTCAGTAGACAGGGTTATTACTCTTCCAATATTGTGCCTTGAAATGTTGTCCTCCTTTGGAGCAGCGTTTTGGAGGTAGCTCTGTGTGTCTATAATGTTCATATCCAGTGTTATGGTATAGAATGTGAGCTGGCCATGCCCCTGCTCGTCCCCAGGGTGGCTGATGTGCAGGGACCAGAGGCTGGGCTGGGAGAATGGAGCAGCAAATAAGTATAGTGACATGGATTTATGTTTGTGGATTTTTTTTTTTGTCACTGGAGGCTGCAGGGCTGACAGAGGTGGGGGCTGCCCCTGCTGGCTCTGGAATGTTAAAAAGTAATAATAATAAACCAGTCTTCAGCACTGCTGCTGTTTTGGTATAATGCAAATTTGCTATTTTCTTTCAGCACTTTGTGTCTATCCAGCTGAAAAGCAGTCTAAAATCCCTGCCCATGAAATTAAATAAACTTATTTCCTCAGTTGTCTATGGGGCCTGTTGTCTGGACAGACAAGGCCATGGGGCCAGCTGCCTCCCCTGCCATCTTCCAGCTACAGCACAACCCTGCTCTACCAAGGGACTCGTCCTCCAGCTCAAATACATGAGGTTACTGCCTTATGCTGCCTTGAGGAGAGACTGGGAATAATTGGAAGTAATGATCTAGTAATAAAAGTCAGATTTTAATGAGTAGGGACATAGCCTAGCTTAATAACTCCTGTTTTCTGTTTCAGGATAGGAGCTTTGCTTCAAGGTGAATGCTGTACTCTGCTTTGTCTCCTTGCTTATTTAGGATTTACGCAATAGATAGTTAGGGAAGTAAGTCTGAAATTTTTTTTGCAGCTAGGTAGTCCATGAATTATATCAAATATGGCCTATTTTTGGAGAGTTTTGATGCAGAGATATTTACAACAGCTTACTGTAAGGACAGGACTTGCCTTTGTGAAATTCCCCTTATGTGTCAGCATCTGTGTACTTCAGCCTTGCTGCTATTTGATCTGTAGGTTTCAGAAACTATTTTTTTTGCCTGCCATATCCGTGTTTTTTGAGGCAGGGAGAGGTAAGACCTCCAAACCTAGTGGAAGTACAAAACTCCTCAGTTGAAGCTCCAGCTCCAAGCTGCACAGTTGACAGGGGCCAGAGACAGTCACATCTTACAGCTTGCTTGCTCTTTTCAATCATCACCCCATGAGTACTACCTTCTCCATCCTGCAATATTCCAGAGGAAATCTTTGAGAAAAGACAGCAAAGGACAAGATGATGACATTATACCATCCAAGATGGCATGAGACTCCAAATAATTTTTTTGGTGCAGGAAAGAGAAATGTTTTATTTGAAGGAAGGTGGTGGACAACTCTGAACCCTGGAGCTTTCAAGGACAGTTTATTTCCCATATTCTTTTTTCTTTGGGCAATAAAGACAATGGTGGGGAGCTGTGGATGGCTTCACTTTTTACAGTTCTTACAAGAAAAGATCAAGACCAGGCAATGCTTGTTAAATTTGTGCAAGGGGAAAAAGCAGTGTGCTGGTGTGTCTGTCACTGCAGTCAAAATTTCATTCCTGTGGCCCAGGCTTTCTCTCTGTATCTGACTGAGTTGAGCAATGTGGTTGTGTTGATTTCTTCCTGCAATACAGGGGGTTTCACTGGCCAGATACTACGCTGTTCAAGGTCTGATCATCTCTATCACATGAATGGTGGAGGGAAATGCAGAAGTGCCATTCAGAGTGTGTGCCTCATGTCTGCTGACAAACACCTTCCGTGGCAGGCGGTGGGAAAGCACACTTGACTCAGCACCCTGCTCTTACAGCACGGGTACTGATTTATGTTTTAATTGTCATACATGACTGCACAATTGCAGTTTTTTGTTTGGGCTTTTTTAAATTCCTCTTTCAGGAGCTCCAAGTTTCTGCTCAGACAAACAGTCAAACTTTTCTTTAGGCCTTCACACCTGAGTATGGACTTACTGAGGGAGTGAATAGCTGTTCCTGACCGATGACCATGAGACACTTTTAAGTGAAGGGGTGTGGTTAGAAATCAGAAGATTAGCCATGTACTGTGTTAAGGCAACTGTAGGACCAATAAAGTGAGCATTCACAACTCAAGAAAATCTGGAGTTTCAAAATGCTTGCTGTATCAACCAAAGCATGACTTGGCAGTAGTTGCTGTAGGATATCTAAATTAAGCAATGTGGCTGCTGTGGTGGCAACTGTTAGGAAAGACTTTGCAACACACATCAGCTCCTCCAGGACAAAAATGCATTTTTACGTTCAAGGGGGAGTTGTTGGCATTGAGATCCTCACGGACAAGTTTGCTTAGACCCTAAATCAGCAAAACATTTTAAAGCATATCCTTAAGCATTTTGTTGTTGATGAAGGGAAGACTTAAGCTCTTAATTATCTGCTCTGAACCAGGGAGCTGGAAGGCTTCCTGTGTATCCTTTACCTACTGCCTTACCCTCTCTCTAGCTGCACTTGTCCTCTGTGAGTATATCCACTAACCTTCAAGTAACTGGTGCTTTTTATCTGACTCTTTGTGGGAATTTTGTGTGTCTCAAGTGCTTATCAGTTTAGAAGAATAGACTTAATGCTGTATTCAGCTTTAACTGGAGCACTTTTGATAACTGTCCGTCTTATTCAAATACTGCTGAGTGAGGGATTATTAAATAATGTGAAAGATAAATGGAGGATGAAGCCCAGAGGGGAACTGACTGTGTCTTTTATATGTTTGCATCTATATCATAACTAAGTATTCGTAGATACTTTAGCCCTATCAGCTCAGCCAGCATTTTGGAGTTTGCCACAGGAGGCAGAAAAAGGGAGAAAAGAACCTCTCAGCCTCTCCCCAAAGCAGCAGGCAATTGCAGCTGTGCTCAAGGAGAGGGTTTGTGTCAGCAGATCTTACACAGCTATGCTCAGAAAGTTTGTGTCAGCAGCCATAAAAGCTGGCCCATCAGCATTTCTGTTATGTTCCATGCACAAAATGCATATTACTGAACAATTATGCCGAAGGCAGGGAATATTTCTTGATAACGCAACTTGGAAGTAACAGCTCCCTGTGGGAGCAATCATGTCACGTGCCACAGAAGTCTGTGTGGGTTTAGATGTTGCTGGTAATTACTGTAAAATTGTGTTGGGAACCAAATCATTTGGTGTTGCATGTTGGCCCAGGGTAGTCTTGGCCTGACTCAAACTTCATGGAAAGTAGTGAATTGCTTGTAATTCTAAAAAGCTTTCAAGCATGCTCCCAAAAAGCATATTCACTAGAAAGGAAGCTTGGTGATGTTTAGATGTGTGGCTTCTAAAGTCTTCAGAGAATACATAAAACACACACTGATTTCAGTGTGCAGTTCAACCTAGTTGTTGTAACAGGCAGGACGTAGAGCTGGGGTGAATTTTGAATAAAAATTGATTTACTACTTTAATATATGTTTATGTCTCTATCTCAGCCACCATTTAACTGTGTTTTGGTTGTGTTCATTAAGAAATATGTTTTTATTGCTCTTTTGTCAGAAGTCAGAGTTCAGAACAAATATTTTATTTAATAACTTTCGTGGAGAAACAGAATTGGGTTTTAATTTCACTTTTTATTGAATGAGCCCTGCTTTTCTCTCCTGTGAATAGGCAACAACTTGCTGCATAGTCGTAATCTCTGCTTACTGGTAGGCACAAGTTCTTTAAGAAACAAACCAAAAAAACCCAAGCAAAACATCATGCTTGGAGTAGTTAAGGAAGCAGGAGACAAGGAGCATAAAATCCACAGACACTCATTGTGGATTTGATCTCTGTCTGTGTATGGGAGCTCGACTAATTAATTGAATGAGTCTCCAAGTCTGATTTCTGATAATACAGACCTCTGTTTGGACATGGGGCCTCTGGTGATCCAAATCAGTGTGGAAATTGCTGTGATGCTGAGATCCACCTTGCCTACCTGTTGGTTGTTTCCAGTCTGCTGCTGGAGGTCACTGTGCCACCCCTCAGCCAGCACAGCAGATTTTATAAGGCATCCACTTCTTTTAAGCAGCCTTTGATAGTATTTATGATAGATCTGGATACCTGTGTGAGGCAGCAAAGGGAATCCAGGGATAAGCTGTGCTCAGATAAGCTGTGCTCAGATAAGCTGTGCTGCCAGGTCACTGGTGCCGGGGTGTGGGGTGTCACCATAAGAACAAAACAAAACAAAACAAAAATACCCCAAAACAAACAAGGGAGAGGTGGGGAAACCCTCCCACTGCCAACAGCAGTAACAAAGTCTGTTGCAAGGGCACCTGACCACAGCTGAAGCCAAACTTATGGGAAGACACTGTCTACATAAGAGCTAACATAAATTTTAACAAAACAGAGCCAAAGGATGCAAGGTAGAAGAAATGTTTTCATGAATCTGCAGTTTCTCTTTCCCTCTCCTTCTCTTTTTTTCCCTCTCCTTCTCTTTTTTCCCTCTCCTTCTTTTTTTTCCCCTCTCCTTCTTTTTTCCCTCTCCTTCTCTTTTTTCCCTCTCCTTCTCTTTTTTCCCTCTCCTTCTCTTTTTTCCCTCTCCTTCTCTTTTTTCCCTCTCCTTCT
>JAWWLZ010000118.1:86582252-86595308 GCA_035041345.1 Poliocrania exsul
CAAGCCTTCTGATGTCTGCGTGCCTGAGCTCTTCTGTCCGTCATTCACGTTGCACCCCTGCTTGGGACTAAGGGGCTACCCCTACACTTGGTGACCCCTATAAGTGTAGGTGTCTAAAGCCTTGCTACGGCTGTGTAATCCCATTTCAGTGAGAGCAGAGCACCTCAGCTAACTAGCCATGACGTGTCTACTCTGCAATAGGGCAAGTATTTTTAGGCTTCCTGAGCTGTGTTGGTTAGGTTTTCATTGTCTGTGATATACCTTGTTGGATTCCTCTGGACATCTCAGATGTTACCAGACACCTGAGCTTGAGCAACTGAATCCCAGCCTCTCTGCCCATTGTTTAACACGGAAGCCTGTGATCATGGTATACATTTGTCATTCAGGTAACCTCAAGCACTGAGTAGTAGCTGAAAGAATGGCTTCATAACTAGCTCTTGCGAAGATTGCAGGAATGCTCAGTCTGGATATATGCAGAGGTAACATCACACCAGGGACAAAGAACTCAACACGGGAGTAGAAGAAAGCTGGTTTTCACTATCTGGGCTGAGTAGGCAGAGATCCTACACAGCATGTTCTCAGTTAAATTCTTTAGGTTACTGTTTATTCCAACATCTTGTCAATGTAGTAGTCCTATTTTGAATGCCTCGTCAGGTATGTCACATCAAACGGAACACTTTGTACCCAGTGACTCAACTTTGCAGGGAAGAGGTACAGCAGGAGCTGCCCCTCAGGGGCAAGTGATATGGGAATTTCTGTAGCCTGTGCTGGTGTCAGCCTGGGTGCAAACCTTCTACCTTGGGAGCAGGCAAACTCACCTGCATCTGAAGAAGCAGAGGTCAGCTCTGCTGCCAGACTCTGTGGTCGGTGCCCTCAGGACAGGGCTCTGGTGCTGCTGTGCACTTCATGTGTTGCAGAGGAATAGCATTGCACAGGATGGGTGTGTTTTGAATTTGTGGCTAAGGCAGCACTGGTAACACATCAGTGGGTCATTGATCAGCAGTGCTTGCCCAGCATCAAGGTTTTCTCTTTTTCTCACTCTGTCCACCAGTGAGGGGGGTACACAAGCAGTTGGCAGGCAACACAGCCAGGACAGCTGACACAGATTGGCCAAAGGGATCTTCCACACCATTTAGCATCATGCTTAGCAATAAAAACTAGGATAGAGGAAAAAAAAAGGACAGGGAGTGGCTTCCAAGGTGGCCAGTGTTCAGAGACTGGCTGGGCATCAGTCTGCCTAATGCAGTTGGTGAGAGACTAATTTCCTTTGTTTCACTTGGGTTTTTTCTTTTTTCTTTACCTTTTAAATTATCTCAGCCCACGAGTTGTCTCAGTTTTGTTTTTCCTCTTTTCTCACTTTGTCCCGTGGGAGTGGGGGAGTGAGTAATGTGGGTGTCCAACTGCTGGCCAGGGCAAAACCACCACAGTTCTTTTTGGGGCTTGAGGGGTTCAAGATGATAGGTTTGGTCAGAGTGTGCTAGACTGAGTGTACAGCTGTTATAAATATTTAGCTGTTACTTAGCAGGCTGGTACTTGCTCTTGTTAGCTCTGATGATGGCATATTTGCCCCCTTACCTTCATTACTTTTGCCCTTTCTCACTGTACATTACATTCCAGGGTTTCTTAATGGCTCCTTTTGGCTTTTGTTGCTTCCTGTGTTGCTTATCATTTTGTTTTGCCTTGCCTGAGAAACCTATGAAAAAGTGTTGTCCTGGAGCCAAGCCTGGTAATCGTCCCTTGCATCACTGCCTGCCAGTCCCTGGAGAACCATTTCACGGAGACAGCAGCAGTTACACTCTCTTCCTCTTCTCTAGGAGCTGCTTTGTGGTGGAAGTGAAGAATGGCACCTCCCTGTTCACCCTCAGGCTAGATGTTTCCTCTCCCTCAGGCTACGTTTCCAGCCTTATTAGTTTCACAGAATCAGAGAGTCAATTAGAATGGAAAAGACCTTAGAGATCGAGTCCAACCTGTGACTGAACACCACCATGTCAGCTAGGCATGTTCCTTAAACACCTCCAGGACTAATAGTGGTTCCACCACCTCCCTGGGTAGCACATTTCAATATCTAATCACCTTTCTGGAAAGAATTTCTTCCTAATGTCCAATCTAAACCTCCCCATGTGCAGCTTAAGACTATGTCCTCTTGTCCTGTTGCTGGTTGCCTGGGAGAGAGGCCAACCCTCACCTGGGTACGACCTCCTTTCAGGGAGTTGTAGAGAATGATACGGTCACTCCTGGACCTCCTTTTCTCCAGGCTAAACACCCCAGCTCCCTCTTCATAGGACTTACCCTCTAGACCCTTCACCAGCTTTGTTGCCCTTCTCTTGACCCACTACAGCATCTCAATTGTTCCCGAACTGAGGGGCCTGGAAATAGACACAGTGCTCAAGGTGGGGCCTCTGCAGAGCTGAGCACAGGGAAAAAATCACTTCCCTAGTCCTGCTGACCACACTATTCCTGATACAGGCCAGGATGTCACTGGCTTTCTTGGCCACCTGGGCACATGGCTGGGTCATGTTAAAGGGCTGTCAACCAATGCCCCCAGGTCCTTTTCTGCTGAGCCATTTTCCAGCCACTCTGTCCCCAGCCTGTAGCACTGCATGGAGTTGTTGTGGCCAAACTGTAGCACCAGGCACTTGGTCTTGTTGAACCTCATGCTGGTGGTCTCAGTCCATCGATCCAGCCTGTCCAGATCCCTCTGCAGTCTTCCTACCCTCTGACCCAGATCAGCACTTCAACCTAACTTGCTGTCATCTGCAAATTTGCTAATGATAGATTCAACCCCCTCATCCTGATCAGTAATAAAGATATTAAACAGAACTGGGCCCAACACTGATCCCTGAGGGACACCACTAGTGACCAGATGCCAACTGGATGCAGCACTATTCACCACCACTCTCTGGGCCCAGCCATCCAGCCAGTTTTTAACCCAGTAAAGAGTGCATCTGTCCAAGCTGTGGGCTGCCAGCTTTTCCAGGAGAATGCCATGGGAGATGCCTTTGCTGAAGTCCAGGTAGACTGCAGCCACAGTCTTGCTCTCATCTACTAGGTGGGTTGCCTGGTCAGATCAGGTTGGTCAGACAGGACCTGCCCTTCCTAAGCCTGTGCTGGCTGGATCTGATCCTCCCTTGGTTGTCTTGTATATACCCTATGATCACACTCAAGAAGTTTCTCTCCATAACCTTGCTGGGCACTGAGGTCAGGCTGATATTCCTGTATTTCCCAGATCCTCCTTTCAGCCCTTCTTGTCACTTTCACCAGCCTCCAGTCAGCTGAGACTGATGATAAATGATGCAGAGAGGCTTACCAAGCTCTTAACGCCATCATCACCCTGGGATGAATCCCATCCGGTCCCATAGACCTGTGAGCACTAAGTGGCTCAGCAGGTCTCTAACTGCTTCCTCCTGGATACTTCCAGGGAGTCCATTCTGTTTGCTGTTCCTGTCTACCAGCTCAGGAGGCCAGTCCTGAGGATAACCAGTCTTAATTTGAACACTGCAGTAAAGAAGTTATTAAGTACCTCAGCCTCTTTCTCATTCTTTTGTTGACTATATTGCCTCCTGCATCCAAGGAAGAATGAAGATTTTCTTTGCCCCTTGTCACGTGAAATAGTGGGACAGGAAGGCAAAGATTTCTTGTCTCACCTGTATTAATACAAAGTTATTAGCCATAAGGGCCCTCAGAATATTGAAGCTGTATGAACCCAATACTGCCTGCCAATCACTGGACAGAACGCAGATTGGACAAGTTGTCAACACTCTTGTGAGGACCACACTTTAGCCAGGGAGAACTTATTAGCCATAAGCATCTCCAGAAAATCGAAGTCTTAGGAACCCAACACTGCCTGCCAACAGTGGGCAGCCCACAGGTTGGAAGGGTCTTCGACCTCTGCTATAAGACCACACTTAATAGCCAGGGAGAACTTTCTCTATGAGGATATTAGCTATAAGCGTCCCAGAACATCGAAGTCTTATGAGCCTAACATTGCCTGTCAAACAATGGACAGGACACAGGTTAGAAGAGTTTTCTGCTGTGAGGTAGAAGTGAAAGAATATTATAGGCTTATAAGGTACTTTATGAGCTATAACATAATAGGCATAGTATAGGATATAAGATAGAATGTATAAAGTAATAGGCATTGTAAAGTATAAGATGTGGAATATAAAGTATAGAGAGTACATGGTTTTCACACCCCTACATTGTCCAAAGAGGTGGGAGGAGACAGGGTAGCTGCTCTCAGCCACCTTTGCAGAGAGGATGGCCATCCCTACAGAGCATGCCTTTTTGTTTCTGCCTTTGTTTAATGGATGTTTCCTTTGTTAAAATACTGAACTTTGGAAAACTAGCCCATCATCCATTTGGTGGTTGTTTGTTTCATTTGCTTTTGAGCACACTAATTTATCTATGTCATCTTCCTAAACTCCTCCAGGGTTAGTGGAGCAAGAGACTCTTCCAGGACTCTATTCACTTAAGGTACATCAGCAGGTAGCACAAACCAGTGCCAGACATGAAGAGCAAAACAGTCAGTGCTGAGAACCTGACACAACACTATAAAACTGTTAGTGATTTTTTTTTTCTTTTTCTTCAGATTAGTCCTAATCTGGTTCTATGGACTGAATGCCCATTCCATCTGGAGTGTATTGGGTACACTCCTGGACTCCATCTTCTAGTTTATTTATATATTTATTCTATCTAAAAAAAAATAAAGCTCCATGTTCTCTGAGACTGTGTGAATGAATACCATGAACCAAAGCCCAGTAGGTGGAAGAATGGGGAACTTAGCTTTAAAAGCTCTCTTCTTATCCAGGCTAAAACAGTAATATAGATTCAGCCTCAAAGCACCATTGTCAGATTACAGTTCTGAATCTCTTGCTTTGGCAGTCTCCCTCTTTCTTCATTCCCCGTTGAGAAGTCTGTAGAGACTCACCAGCTACTTCATTTCAGAAAAGCTGAGTGCTGAGAGTTGAGCTGTGGCTTGCATGTGACAGCACTGCAGTGTGGAGCTGCCCCCCTGGCAGGACCAAGCTTTGCAAGAGTCCTTTAAAGCAGCTGAGTTTGTCAGTCATTCATCAGATGGCCAAGCAGAGTAAGTTCCTGTAAATTAAAGTGTGACCAGGTACTGCAAATTGATCACTTCTTGGGTAACTTTAGATATCTTCAGTGTTGATGTCTACATGCAAGTCAGTTGCTCTCCCTTTTTAAAGTAGGCAAAGAAAGAGGTAATTCATCAGACCTACTTTAAATGTCTATTTTAGGATTAAATGATTCATGACCTGAAGTTCCACTTTTTCTCCCCTGACTGTAAGGGGACTCTGAGAACCATTTAGTGACACCCAAAGCTGCATGAGAAGCCCAATTCTCCTTTCTATATTTGACTCCAACTTCAGAGATACACCTGAGGGTTGGTTTGAGGTTTTTTTGTCAGTTTGAGTCACTTCTCTTACTTTCTGTCATTGTCACACCCAGTGTGCTAATGATGACTACTTTCATATGTTTTATTCAGGTCCTGGTGCTTTTTGCCTGGCCCAAAATGTCTCTCAAACGTATCAACCATCACTAGTTTTCACCCCATGGTCAGATCTCCAATCCCATTGAATCTCAGGACTGCACATAGAAATACTGATGCTGGAACAAAGTGTAATTTATGTCTTGGTGGCTGGTTGACAGCATTGGTAGCCTGCAGCGTATTAATATACTGGATTATCAAGCCCCTTAAAGGAATAATGAATGCTGCATACACTGACTTTCTGCCAAAACATTCCTTTGTAATGTAAATGAAAGAACACACTAAAGCAGTTAGATACACATCCCACCGCTGTGTCTGCTCCAACCGATGGTGCTGAAAAGGGCTCTTCCTATTCTATTTTTTTATCCCTAACGTGATGTTTACATTACTGCAGGTAATTTCTATTTTTCACTCTGGCACACCCTCAGACCTGTCAAGTATTTCCCTCCTTAAGGACAACTATGAGTGGTGTTAGAGGGTGACAAATTTCCTAGAAATGTAATGCAGAAATGAATAGTTGTTTTCATCTGTGGCAGAATAGGAATATGATCATTGCATTCTAGACACAGCAAGCACCGACTTGAGAGTGAACTGTTTGGGTTAGAGTTTCAGCCAGCTCCCCCCAAAAAATCCAGAGCACTCAATATTGTTCCTCATGTAAGGCTGGCAAACTTTATTTTTTATTTTCATCCTGATTCCTTTGAAGAATTCATTTAATGAGCACGAACATGCATCATGCATTTTTTCTCCTGTATTCCATACAATGTTAAGACTATTTCCTAATCTTTACTTGTAGCCTCCCACTACAAAGAAACACCACCATAAATACCATAAGCCAGGAAATGCCATCACTTTAATGGCATAAAGAAAAAACAACTGGGCTTTGTCTTTTTCAACATCAATATCAAGAACAAAAATTGCCTCTTTTCTTAATAGCTATATAGTTCTGTTCTAGGATTAGTGTGAGGATTTTTTTTTTTTTGCTATGACAATGACGACACAAATATATTATTTAGTTGTTCTCAGCCTCTTGGTGAGGATCATCCTGTCACCTGAGCAAGCTGCATTTTTACCCTGCAATGAAACTGTTCCTTACTTCCCATCCCTAGCCTGGATCAGTCATTTTCTTTTTTGTCTGCCCTTTGCTCTGCCTGCTGAGTCTGGATAGGGCTGTGCTCTTTTACCTGTGTCCTGGTGTGCATTTTGTTTGACAAAATATCTTAACAGTTTTATCCACTGAATTTATCTGTAATTATGGTGACAATGTGGGGTTTTTTTTTAGTTTTGCTTTTAGTATTTTTTAACAATGCTATTGATTAATGTGTAATTTGTAGTCCCTTGTTCATCTCCAAATCTTGGAATTTCTCTGCTCACTTAGGTGGTTTTTTTAAAAAAAATTGACTCCTCCCAAACACAGCTTTAAGCAAACCACTGGTTATGAAGTAATGGAGTACAAAGCACCCACTGCATTTTAGCACATTACCACCAATATTTTGCTGACCCACTTTGCCACATCCAGAAGGACAATGAAATGCTTATTTACTCATCTCTTCATTCAGGACAGAAGCAAGCCCCTTTGGGTACCACTGGTTCATTCAACCTGGTCAAACAACAATGTGAAAACACATAAACGTCTTTGCTGAGCACATCAAAGGCTGCTGTATTCCAGCTGCCAGGAGGCTTCATGCTGTAATAGGGCATGCTACAAAATGAAACGGGCTAATTCTGGAATACTGCACGTGCTCACTGTGTTCAGATAATTTTGTTCATTGCATCAGATTCTTAAAGTGAACATTTGTTATTGCTTTTGTTAACACATAACTCAGATTTGCCATATTAGGAAAAGATCATCCCTATACCTTCTTAGCCCTCCCGTGTCACTAGAAGCAGAATTTTTTTCTCTTTAAACTTACCATCTTTCCTGCTCTGTAGGGATGGCAGGTACACTTAATGTACTGGTGGCACCACAGAGATAAAGGAGGAGGAGCTTTTGCAGGCTTTACTAACATGTTTTCTTCAGAATAGAAGAACACAATAGCATTATGTTGAGGCTATCCGGTGGTGATCTAGGGAAGTCTGTGATAGGGAATATTACAGGGGCGATAAGATAGATTTAAAAAAAAATTAAATCACTCCTTTCATATGTGTGCACCAACTGCTGACAAGTGTTTTCTCTGAATCTCACAGTGTATGAAGCATGACATGGCTCAGTCCCATCTCGACTGTGGGCCATGTCTTGTTCCTCATCTCTCCAAAGCAGCTGGATTCTTCAATGCTTCAGTCATCTCCCTCCATCCTGCCCATCCTGAAGTCACACAGAGATTGGCAGGCTTGGGGAAGGGTTGCTTGAAGGTGCCATCAAAGAGTAACAGGCAGGGCTTATGTGGACCTCTGTTTTAAAGCTGTATGGAATAGTTTAACTAAGTGAACACATAGTTGTGAAAATCACTGGGCTTGTGATAAGTACCTGAAAACTAGCATTGTTGGTGGTTTTGTTTCTTGTGTTCATTTGCTTGCTTTTGTATCTCAGTCTATGTGTGTTTGCCTGAATCATAAGCTAAAAATCTGGGGAGCAGCAGTGACCCAATAAAAAATTACTTCCCTGATGAACTTCTTCCCCAGTGTATGTATTTATATAGGTATTCTACAAATGACTTACAAAGAAAGGTTTGAAAAAGGATGAAAAGCAGGTGGTGGTAGAGTCACTGACTGCAGTTGTCCCACTTGTGTAATTTGGCCTTGTGCCAGCCTTAGGCTGGAACTAACTGCTGAGGAGTTTGTCAAAGACCAGTGATTTAGGCACTTTAAAATTATCATTGATGAAGCATATGTAATCCACAATCATCCACCAAAAAGCAAACTATAGAACTGCACAAATGTGTATCATTTAGCATGGACTTTTTCACTGGTAGGGATCCTATGGCTCCCATGAATCACATCAGTCTTGACGTCAATTGGATCTTTGAAATAGCTGTGCTGCACCATCCCGACTACATAAATTCACACAGTCACATAAAGACTCAGCTAACAAAGAACGAGCAGACTCTGTGGTCTTGAAATAGTGGGGGTTTGACAGTATCTTTTACAGGGACAGCATGAGTTCCTAGTCTAGTCAAACAGAAGTATTACTGCTTGTGCCTGCTCCTCTTTCAGCTGGCAGAGGTGCGCCAAACTTGTGATGGGTCTATATTGGTACCGCTTGGCTGCACCCCCGGGAGATGCTCTGACTTTGTCACCTTACGGTGAGGCTCTTTAACCCAAGCAGAGGAGAACAGGATGCATTATTGCCTATTCATTACACATGGGGAAGGGGCTCTGCACAACATCTGCTGTGTTTAGGTGAGGAAATAAAGCACAACAAATGACATACTGGGGTTGTATGATGCTACGATCTCCCCTTTCATACTTCTCTTGGTCATAGAGCCAAAGACTGGCTATTTATTCAGAGACCAAACTTTCTTGTTTGTCTCCTTATCTTTTTGATCTTATGCATAAGAAATCCAGTAGGATGTGACAGGAAAGTTGAAGCCCTGTATCTTCCTAAAGTGATTTGAGCTCGAGTTCTACACATCTAGCAACAGATACTCTGAAACAAGGGTCCTCTTAGTCTGTCACAGGAAGTGTAACACATGGTATGCCAGGGAAACTGATGCTCCCTACTAGCTCAGTTGGGTGCCCTCTCTGTTCCTATAGAACCTGGGTATTTTATTCAAAACTTGGTAATCAGAAAACCTCAGGAGTGTGGGACTTGGTCATGTCATGTAATTTTTGCAGTTTAAAAGTCTGATATCTAAACCTGAATTTGACTAGACCTCACCTTCCTTATAATCAGTAGATACAAACATCTCTCCAGTGATTTAGCTTACATATTTAACATGCCTGTTTTAGGATGATATGGATTATCCTCTGGAGGTGCCTGTTTTTCTCTATTGAGTACACAAGGACTGCTGTGTGATTAGCTTGGACTTAGGCATCTACATGTTACATACCTCAGGACATAAACTCACCAAATGAGAAGCTTGTTCAGACTCCAGAAAGATGTCAGTCTGTGTCTCTGTTTAATGTCCCAGAGAAGACAATCACATAGTTTTGGGGGCCTTGGGCCTACTCTGAATACACTTAGTCAGATCCTACACCTGGAACAAGTAGAATTATTGGTTTAGCAATTCTGCAACTTCAAGACAGGAGACACTGTGTGCTGTCAGGTCAGAAATGTCCATTTACATACCTATTGCTGAAAGCAGTCTGTAGTACACCCTCCCAACAGAAATATGGATGCTGAGAGAGATTAGGGGGAGGATCAAGTTTGTAAAAAAACACCTAAAATTATTTGTTTACACAGGGGCGTATTCTAAAACCTAACTAGGGGTGTAGTAGTCCTTTAGATAAACAGAGCTCTGGTAAACACAGTCCAGCAGGTTTCAAAGTGATTCAGCCAACCTACCAGACACATACAGGCTTAGTTGGCCTACGCCTATACGTGCTAAGCATACACCTAGTAGGTGCCTCATTCCCTTAGAGATGACCTAGAGTAGCCAATACGTCCTCATGGGCCTGGCAGCTACACCACGGGACCTTCCAAGCCTATGGAGCACCAGTGCGCTTCTGCAGCAGAACAGGGATACAGAGGGATCTCCAAGGGCACTTGGATGCCTACATTTGGGCTTCTGAATCACACTGTTGATTTGTCTTTCAGGGAGAATCTCCTTCTAGGTTCCATTGCCAAAATTACTAGCTTGCCAGGTGCAGTCCAGGAGCCCTTCAGCAAAACTTAATGACATCACCTAACCCTGTGTGAACTTCTGGCACATAAATGTCATTTCTTATCAATGATGTCAGGCAGCTGACCTGCTGTTGCACTGTAGACAAGCCCCACAACAGGAAGGCTGATGGTGCCAACCCAGGCAGCTGGCTTCAGTCTGTCATGAGGGTGACGTAGGACCCTAGCTATAAATCAGGAGTTGCTGCACAGCAGCTCATTTAGACCATGTTGCATCCTACAACTGGATCAATTCCCTCTCAGGAAACTGGCTGCTTTCCTATGCTGTATTTGAAAGGCCAGTTTGGGAGGAAAATGGGCAGAATCTTAAGACTGAGACTACTTCTCTGACCACCTAGACAGATCATCTTAAGGTAAAACACTCCTTTATTAGTTTGTTCTGAGGTTACACTGGCTGTAACCTTTTACAGACCTGTACTGCAAGACATTCCAATAAAGAGGGCTTTAGTGAGGGTGTTCTGGGTTGTAATCATAACCCAGCAAAAAATGGAAGAACTTCCACTGGCTTTAGTGAGCTTAATACACTGATCTGTCATGTCTAGAATGATTTATGTGAAATCTTCTCTTCTCTGCAAATTAATTTCAGATTTCAATAGAAACAAATTTAGGCAAATATGCAACCTGACTTCTGAGTTTACAGTTAGTTAATCATTTCCAATGACATTCACTAGAGGGAAATTATGGAGAATTTTATAAATTAGATTCACCTTCTACAGCTACTACATTAAGGTTGGCATTTAGCAATCTGGGGCATTACTGAACTAAAAAAGAGAATTAAAATTCACCATAGACAAAAATAAGCCAATGAGGTAACAAACCCCACTAAAATACCAACCAGCTACAGCTATTGCATACAAAATATTGCCATACCTGTATCACTTTGGACACTTGCCCAAATATATGTTGGTGTCCAAATATATTTGGACCCTTGTCTGAATGTATGTAAATAATACTATAGCTCCCAGATATTTCAGTTGTATTGCTGCCTTTCTGCATTTTCTAAATCTACCTTTGTATGTTTAAGTATCCACTATTAATTGTTTTACATTATCTCAACTGAATTTCATTTTATCAATGTTATTTATTTTACCCTCCTCTGCCATTTATCAAAGTGGTTTTGTAGTCTCTAAGGATGCATAATCCCTCCCAGCTTTATATCACCTTAATATTACGTTGGTAAGTCCCTCCACAGTTGTTAATTGACCTCTCTGATATCTTAGTCAAAGTATCCTCCCAAGATAATGATAAAGTATTACAATTACCTCAATTTTTAATAATTTTTTTTACAATAATCAGATGATAAACATGCAGCATTAGCTTTGAGAAGCAACATGGTTTCCACTTTGAAGTCCTTATAAAACCATACCCTCATGAAAGAAAAACAGTGGGTTTGACTAATCCATTTTGTTTAAAATTTATAAAAGTATATAACCAGAAGTGCTTATTTTTTTATAAGTGTATGAAAGTCTGTATTTGATATACTGTGTTTTGCAGTTCCCTAGGTCTTCTGTTGTTCTTCACCTCTGGTCTGTGTTATGTCACAGTCAGACTATTTGAAACAGGTCCTTCTGGCTTTAGTGCTTACTCATCTTCTGTAATATAGGAATATTTTGGTGAACTCAAGTGTCAAAATGACTACCAGTTATGACTGTGAGATAACTGAATTAATTTTTTTTTAAATTAAGATATGTCTTGTGGGAATCTGTCTAAGCTCTGAAATACCACCCTAGGAAGCTATGTAAGGTGCTAGAGCCTCTTCATGAATCCTGACTGCTTCTAGTTCACAATCAGAATCAGCAATAAGCTGCAATTGTGAAAGAAGACACTGTTCATGGGGAAAAATGCACACACCTAACAAAGGGCAGATCTGCCCCACCACATCCAAAGCTTAGAGTATTCTTATCCCAAGAGGCTCAACCCATCTCCTCCTGGGCAGCTGAGAGATGGTTGCAAGTAACTGATGACAAAAATAGCAGATGACATTTTCAGGGGAGGAACTCTTCATTCCTAATTCAGCTGCATCCGACTGCAGACAAGTCTCAATGGGCACAAAGCAGATGCCCCATAAATGTCTAGCTAGCACTTTCTGCTGCATGTTGATCTGTGTAAAAGCTGTTTAATCTTTCTTTCCTGAGCAAAATTGGTCACTGTCCAGGGATAAACTAAAGGATGAAAAACAATTGCATGAGAGCTGACTACAGCTGAAATTATTTGTAGGGGTATTTGAGACACTGTGAAGGCTTTCATCATTGTTGCCATTGCCTTTTTTAGAAGTTCCATACCAACAATTAGTGAATTCAGTTTCTAATTTGAGACTTCTAGTCTACCTGCTGCTGATAAGCTGCTCTAAAGCAGTGACTAAAGTGTACATTTCTGGTTGGCCAGGAAAGCCTGCACCACCCTGCACCAGCACCGACTGATTAGGTTTCAGCTGGCCTCATTTCTGCCACTTCTTGTGTAGATTGCAAGCAATATGGTATGACTAGTTACCAATCCTTAAGAAATTTCAAAAATACATCCCAACACTTCAGAACACTCCATCACATTCCCTGAGCAGCACAGACTACTGTAATTCAAAGCAGTCTCCTGCTCCTAGCACTGGCTTCCCATAGCAATACCAAGTCGATTCACAGAGCCATAGAACCATTATGTATAAAAAGACCTCCAAGATCCTTAAGTCCAAGCCAGTTTTTAACCCAGCAAAGAGTGCACTTGTCCAAGGCCTGGGCTTCCATCTTCTCCAGGAGAATGCTGTGGGAGACAGTATTGA
>JAWWLZ010000118.1:86611188-86663620 GCA_035041345.1 Poliocrania exsul
GTTTTTCAATAAAATTTATGTGTATTTGTTTAATTGAGGGGAGAGTTTTGCACCTTTTTTTTCTGACAGTTGTGATGATACTGATCACAAGTTATAGTAAGTTATGTATGTTTAAGTGAAAATGTAACTTTCATTACCCCATAGTTTTACAGATAACATACCATACTGAATTTCCTTGACGAAAGTTTTATTTATTAATAAGATGCAACTATGTGAAGTAACTTTCACCATTAATAAAATTGTGACAATATCATGCTGATTGATGTGCATTATCCTAAGAACTGCCAGTATGTATCAGAACCAAAGATATTTCTGGCCTTGTGTCCTGCCTCCAGCAGTGGCCACCAACAGATGCTGTGAAACAAAAAAAAGATAAAGTGACCCTATTTTTCTCCAGGAATTTTTCTTTTCTTGAACTCACAGTTTTCTTTCAGCCTCTGCAGTCCCTTGTGGCTGAGTTCCATGTTTTAGAAATATTTTATATGGTGAAAGTGGTCTCTTGTTTCTCTCAGATGCATTAATACAATAATTGCTACTGCATTTGAGCACAGTACTAAAAGTACTGTAAGATGAACAGTAATGTACTTCAAGTCAGGTTTTAAATGCTGTGGGAGAGTCTAATGACAAAATACCTGCTTAGGCAGAAAATGTCCTGTGTTTCTTCTGTCCTAAGGCAGAAGATGCTTGCTTAGACAGAAACTTGTCCTAAGCTGATGACAGTATTATCTTACTTGTCCCTTATGAATAAATGTTAACAAATGAATCCTTTTGTATTAGGTGCTCAAAGTCAGATTCCAATTGTGCAACAGGGTTGGTTTGGATTTTTTTTCCTTTTCGATGTAAAAGCAAAATCTGTCAAAGGGAAAACTTGTTCCTAGCTCACATCTGAGTGAGGTACCTCAGGATTTGGAGACATTAGCATCAATGAGTCTAACATTGACATCATGTAGAACATGGAAATACTGTCTAGGTTTGCTGAGAACCATACTTGTTATTCCACATTTTGGTAATCATTTTGATACATGTCCCCAGTTCCAATTGCAATTGGAATACTTGCTAAAAAGGTATTTTTGGTGGCCACCAAAGTCTGATAGTGAAGCATGGGTCAAAAAGGCCTATGCATTGACAACCTGCCCTCCATTCACATCATGGTGAACAACACAGATTAACTATTAACAGATACTGAATGGAGTTCTCCAAGGGGAATGTAAATTGTGTCTCTGTAATATCTCTGTGCTCTGTATTGCCTATGAACTGTTTCTTTTCCTGAAAGCTGTGTTCCTTTTTCAGCCCTTGTTCTTAAGTGTTCTTAAGACCATTGCTGAAAGCAAGAGTTTATTTTAAAGAATAGGTTTAATATATGCTGTACATAATGGACTCCTAAAATGTAGTTCAAAAGTTATATAGATGAATTCAATAGAGACCTCCTGTGGCTTTACACTTGTAATTACCTTTATTTTTGTTTACAAAAGCATTAAGCTGTTTGCTATAAAATAAAACATTGTGAGAATTGGCAAATTGTTCTGAATGAAGTCTCTTCTTAGAAACCTGGCACTTTTTAATTCTACCTTGCTTACAAGTTTAGTGGCATATTCATCAACTAAAGTTTATTGTGAAATACACTGATTGTACTTACTGCTGTGGCTAACCATGTGGCAATTATTGTTTTGCAGTAAAAAAGGTTATGGCACTTACATTTCTGGGATCTGCTCAAGCATGTTTGCTAATCATTAGTTGCTCTTTTGTTTCCTGTGTTTTAATGTATTCCATGATTGTTTGCCCTTTATGCAGTTTGATTTTGGCAACAAATGATTAGATACAGTTTTACACTGATAAAATTTGAAAATATTGTAGATTTCATTGTTCAAATGTATTCTAAGAAAAAAGTGCAGTGGAAAGAAAAAAGCCAAAGCCCAACAATTTTTACTTGCAAAATGGAACATATATATGTCAATTTTTATGAATGGTCCTGCTCTCTTCTCTGTATTCCTTTGCAGTGTTTAATTACAGAATGCTGTGCATGTTTGGTAGTACCAATACCATATGTATGTGGTAGGAGTGGTAACCAGTTTCTGGATTTGTAATGCACTAAAAAGATATATTTTATAATTCTCTAACTGTATGGCAGTGTTATGCCAAAAAAAAATGTATAAACATAAAAAGCAATAGTTTATGTTGCGTACTGCTATATTTTAAATTGTTTGTAAAATGAAATACTTGGATTTTCTTTCAGGTAAATATATTTTTAATAACAGCAGCCAAAACCTCTGAACTAATAAAGCTTCTTCATTTATCAGCATTGTTTTAGCAACATGTATAAATATTGTGTAGCTCTAATAATGTGTAATTGCTGTTCAGTGCTTGTTTGTATAGTCTTCTGTAAATACATTAACACTTAAAAGTAGGGCATTAAATGCTTTGGTCCTCCTTTTTTTGTTGTCAGTGGCAAAACGACCATGGATAGCAGAGGAACAAGGGATGGCCCAGAGTGAGCTTTACTAAAAGTCTATGGTTTGGTTTTTATTTTAAAAATACATACCATGAAAACACTGTTAACATTAAAGGGTAGAATATCCACTATGGTCATGCAGGCATAAACCCTCTGGAGCAGTGCCAAAAAGTGGCTACTGCTGCTTAAA
This sequence comes from Poliocrania exsul, assembly GCA_035041345.1. NCBI lineage: Eukaryota > Metazoa > Chordata > Aves > Passeriformes > Thamnophilidae > Poliocrania > Poliocrania exsul. Next base: position 86,613,828 of record JAWWLZ010000118.1, read on the forward strand.
GGTAGCAGGGAAACCTTTAACCTGCTGATTGTATTTGTTCTGTGCTGAAGCTGTAGGAGATTGGGTGGCTTCAGCTCCAGTTTTGTAGTACCCTTAATGGAACTGTAGATCTATGTAGCTCTGTGAAGGGCCCAGCAGGTTTGGAAAGGGTTTCTAGTCTCACCTTTCTTCTCAAAATGAGGAAATACTTTGATATCCTTACACTAAAGGAGGGCTTCATAAGTGGTCCTTGTCTCAAATCAAGCTTAATGTTATGATGGTTCTGTTAACCTATTTCCATGTTGTTAGGTCACCCAGGGATGGAGTTGAACTGGTAGGCAGTAACATGATGTGTCAGTGTGTTGGTCTCCCCAGAAAACTCATTTACATGATGGTGGATGGGAATACATGCGTGTCTCTCAGGGCATGCATTCACCTACTTTGCTTTATTTTGGGGTGTAAAATCTAGGAAATCTTCAGCTGCCAGGGTGATGGGAACACAGAGCACACTTCTGCACTGGTGGGGCAGGCACACAACAAAGAAGCACTGAAGTGGCTGCACTTGAGTTTGTGCAGGGTGAGTTGGAAAGCACTTTCATTATGCATAGAGCAGCAGTAGAGACAGCTAAAATAAATCTAAACTACCTCTGTTGTTTAGGGAGCTAAACCACAAGGTTTTGTTTTGAAATTGTTTTGCTGAAATATTTTTCTAGCAGAGCTGTGCTGTAAAACTGGGATGAGAATGTTTTGTTTTGATATACGTGGGTGATCTTGAGCAAGGTCTAAATATAAAGATCACATTAATTGTCAAAGTGTGGTTTAGCTAACCAAACCTGAGAATACTCTTCATAAAATTACATTTTAATTGATTTATTTTGCTTTGTTTACCTGGGCTGGGTAATAAGCTGGAAGACACAATATTAAATATTTTCATTCCCCAGGGTCAATCAGTCCGAGTATTATCCCTTCAAAGTTAAATCAGTATGTGTGACTGGAGAATTATCTGCAGTTTAAAAATAATCCTCCAAAGAAGTAGCAGAAGTATCTACCAAATGGCGCTGCTTTTTAGATGTTAGAGCCACATGTCTTCTGAGGTGAATTTTTGTAGGCAAAACTCTTTAGTATGACTTTATTGACTCATTTGTACCCAATATGGAAGTGGCACTTCAACTCCATGAAGGCTCTTCTTTAAAACATGGCTGTCTTCAGTGGGGTCAGGTAGGTTGGATGTTTCTAAGCTGGTGTCCCCAGTTTCATCCGTGCCTTGGAAGGCTGTCACTCCTGGTTGGCTCAGCCAGCCAGTCAAGCAGAATCTGGTGTCAGGGTCAGAACATGGCCCTGCTCCCACCTCTGCAGAGGTGCTGTCATCAAACACTTCATTGCCCCATAGGGAGATAAGCTGAAGATTTGGCTTTCTCAGAGCCAGCCTGAGATCTGGTCAGGGTCCAGAGCTGGGATGGGGGATGTCCTGCCTCACTGCTGGGGTCTGATTACTGAAGGCTAGATTATGTGCCCTGTGAGTTTATTGACCTGCCCAAGAGCAATAACTTGCAGCAATTACTGGTAGCTTAGACCTTTTCTTATGGTTAATCTTGATCTGCATTTTATGGGATGAGGTTAAAAATATCTTCCACTGTAAAAAGCCAATTTATGAAGATTTAATTAGGCCCAAGTATTTACCTTATCTGATAAACTCTCAGAATGTTTTTAAAGTATTTTTTATATAGTATGCATTGGACATTTTTGCATGCAACATTCTATAGACATTGTAATTTCAAGTCTTACTGAGTGTGGAGAGAACATTTAAAATTCAACTGGCTCTGTCTATTTTTATTTAATGTATAAATCAGACATAATTCATGCGTAGTTCCTTCCAGGTTTAGACATTTATTGAGCACTATGTATGGCTGTAAACATTTTGTGACAGCTGTTTCAAATTTCAGAATGAAAAAAAAAAGAAACTGTGCATTTTCACGTCTCCAATTTCCTCTGAAAGCTTAAGCAAGGAAGTTTTGAATTTTCAGCTTCCAAACAGGCAGAAATTAGACTCTTGAATTACCTCTGAGCACTAGGACTTCAGATCTTTAGCGCTCAGTCCATTGGAGGCAGATCTGTAGTACTTAGTTAACAAAAAACGCAGAAAGGTGATAGAACTGTTCAAAACAACAAGGCACCTAATGCTGGTAATTAATGAGTGCTCTCAGGAAGTCTGTGAAGGGTTTCTCTGCATCTAGAGGAAGCCCAGGAGCAGTCTAATTCTTCAGGCAGTTTTGAAAAGATTATTATGAAACCCCATGTTTTATCTCTTCACTTAAAAATAGATTTCTTTCTATTTTTCTCCTTTTTTCTTTTACAATAAAGACACAGTTATGATGGCACCTTATTTTAAGTTTAAATTGTAAAGCAAACCTTTGTTATGCTGACATACATCAGCACTACCTCCTACCCTGATGGTTGCTTCTTACTCCTCCTCAGTTACCACCATCACGAACTCAAAGCAGGCACTTTTCTATGATTGTGCCCACCATGAGCTGTGAGTGTCCAACACCACGGAGCTGACAGAAGTAGTGGGCACTGGTGGCCATGGTCCTTCATGGCCTCAGGAACTGCTTTGGAGGTGATCACACCCTGCTCTTCAGTGAGGAGAGCTGGATCTGCGGTAAATATCAGTTTTCTCCTGCCCGTCTCCAAATTTGGTCCTTTCAGAAGGTTGAATTTTGAGGCAATTCCCACCCCTTGACCTCCACGTGAGGCCACACACTGCCTGATCCTGGAGGGGACACTACTTTCCAGGCTGTGGCAGGTGCCTCACCCTGATGCTTACTGTTCTTTGCTTCCTCAGCTGCTGCTCTCTTTCTCAAGGTAGAAGCAGTCTTTTCCCAGCTTTCCACATTGTCCTGTTTCAACTATAGGTAATAGCCCATCCATGCATTGTTATGTGTTTTGGGACCTTTTTTCTCAACAGTTGTCCATATTTTCAAGGCCTGTGCTGTTAGCCCATCCCTAAACTGTGCAGATCCCTGGTGCCAAGCTCCATTCACCCAGAGAGTTGGTAACAAATCTGTGACCTCTGTGCCAAGGTAGTGCAGCCTTGCCAACACTGAGGAGCAGCAAAGGAAGGCCACAGTCCCTCTGGAAATGGAGAGCCCAGCTCTGGCCCAGCCTACCTACTGCTTTTAAGGACAATCCATAGATGATTGCATTGAACCTTCTTCCTGTGGCTTTATATCAAATTTCCCAAAAGACCACGCTCAGGTATCAGAGTTTGTTTATGGTAATGAAGGCCAAGTGCCATAAAGCTAGCAAGAATATGTCCCAATAGTGCTTTTTAGAAGCTTTTCACCACTTTGGATAAAATGCTGCTGACATTTCAATCTTGAAGTCTCCTGCAACCCTCAGATAATTAAGAAATGTTGCTGAGTCACACCCGCTTGGAGTAAGTGCCTCCCTGGGGCGCAACTGGGAACACCGATGCCTATTTCAGATGTGTCCCCAAACACAGCAGATGTGAATGATTGAGTAACATACCCAGTGGCACATTCTCTGCTGACTCATTTGCTACACTGCAGCTGAGATAATAGGACTCCTACCAGGTAAATTCAAGAAAAAGTTGGGACAGAACTTTACAATGGTCTTTTAATATAAACACAGAAGATTGATGAATTTATATAATAGAGTCACATTGTAGTTGAAGGATCTTTGCTGGAGAGAATCTGACTCCTCTAGGACCTGTTTCTTGAAATTAGATGAAGGATGAAAGCTGTGTCAGATGACTCTCCCAGTGACACCTGAGTAAATCCCAGCAAGCTTCATCCACTTTTTTTCAGAAATAATTTGGGAAATTATATAAATCCTAGTGTTTTGGTGTGAGCAGCCTAAGAGCAAAGGTGAAGATTAGATTTTGCTGACTGAATCCTTTGGTATGAAATAAAAATATAAAATTTTAAAAATAGCATAGCAGATGTGAAATTTGTGACCAGTAACTCCAGTTCTGTGGTTTCCTAGCCTTAAATTGTCTTAGCTATTAAGTCAAATGTTTCCACAGTGCCTGATCTCCTACTTGTGGGCAGTCTCTGATGGTAAAATTCCAGCATCAGGAGGCAGATAGGAATTAATGAAACATTGCAGAGTTCTGCACAGAGGGATGCTGAAAGAACAGACACAAAGAAGTATATTGGATTGGAGAGTTTCTGACCCAAGGATATTTTGAAGTAATGGTTTGAGGATGAAAAGAGGGCCTTTCATGCCATTGTGAGATGGGCTGTGGATAGACTAAAGGTCTTTCTCATCCAGAACTGACTGGATGTCACTGACTTGGAGATAAGTAGAAATGATGAATGTTTCAAAAGAGACTTATGTTGCATGCAACATCTTAATGTGTTTATGGGTCTGCAAATCTAAGTTTCCTTCCTGTAACATGAACTAAAAGCTTTATTCAAAAGTTCTGAGCCTACCTTGAGTAGGATTTTCCTCAAGGGCCAGTCATAACCCTTGTAGAACCTAATAGAGCAACTGTCTTTATGATTCTTAATTTTTTTGGTCCTGAATGCACCAACTGGCTCTGCAGTATTCCATGAGGGGTTTGGCTGTCTGTGCTCAAGTGCAGCCCTGCTCTGGTGCAGCCCTATAACCTGGGATCACACTGCTGCAAAATGAGCTCTGACAGAAAAGCATGAGACCCTTCACGGGGGGCTTCCACTGGAGCTGGCATTAAGCTCAGGCTCGGATTCCTGGGTTTTGCCTGACCTGTGCTGCAGCTGTGCCTGTGCCCAGCCATGCTTCCCACTGAACCCAGCTGGATGCCTTGTCTGGACCTGCCTCATCATTATTGTTATTTTTTTGATTTTGCAGCTAGACAAGGGAAAGAGTTGATTAAACAAACAAATTGAATAGTCTTTGCTGCAAATGTAGTGAGATGGACTGCTGGTAAAACACTGGTTCCTCAGACACCATCCTGAGGATATTCTTGCTTCCTCAAACACCCTTGTCCCATCACCACAGCCACAAACCAGGACAGCAGCTGTGAGCATCTCCATCACTACTGGTGCCTGCTCCCTTCTGGCACCACGGCCCAAGAGCCTGCTGACTTAGAACATGATCCCACAGCTGGTGGCTTTACTTGCTCCTCTGACCTCAGGCTTTCTCTTTCCCTGTTCTTGCTGGGAAACCTTGGGTTTCCCAGTTCTCTTTCCTTCTTCTTGCTACTTGTCTTGGGCTTGTCCTACCTCCCTTGCATCCTGCTCACTCTTACCTGCATTCCTTTTCAACAAAAAGAAGACAGCCAGTATGAGGAGTGAGACAAGTGGCAGTCACATATGTTCATGTCTGTGTTAGTGACAGCCCTGTCAATTGTAGCTGCATTACAGTCTCCTAACCCTGGTAATCACTTGAATGGTGATGTCACTGGACCATAGGCTGCCTCTGCCTGCAGACACCACCCCAGGCTCAAAGAGTCGAAACTCAGAGCAAACACTCAAAGCTGAAACAAGGTGACTGTCACAATGTCTAGGATTTACACAGCACTATTAGCACAGGTCATGACAGCATTTCAATTTCTGTGTTCATTTGGCACTGTTTTCCTCCTGATTTTGCAGTGATAACTACAGTCAAGATCAGACAACCTTTGCTTCCCCTTTAGCTGTAAGTCTCCTGTGAAAGAGAATTAGTAAAAATCAGCTGAACTATTGAAGTGGTCTCTTTTCATGGATGAAAACTGAGAAGCTGTTGAGAGGTTAAGGTCACTATTTGAAAAATAATCCTCAATTTCTGAGGTGAAAGATTCTTTGATTTTCTGTCTGCAGTTTGCTTTGCCTCTCTCTCCTTTATATAACTGCAGTGAAAGTTGACAATATCTCGGGACGGGGATGGCTTGTAAAGAAATGCAGTGAGACCACAGGAAACTGATGAGATGCTTTCTGTGGAAGCCAAGCTGCAGGACAAGAGAGGCAATTCACAAGTGGTAGAACAGCTGGCAACTCCAACCCACACCATCTGGATTTGTGTGATTTTATAATATTTATTGTCACTAACTGAGAGGAATATGAATAGAGCTGGCTGCAAGTGGAAATGAGCTGGTTTTTCAATAGAGCAAATTGTGTGCAGAGCCTTGGCAGGGACACATAGCAGGGGGAGCATCTGATATCAGCCATCTAGCCATGAATCACCACTTCATTGGTCAGGCTGGCTACATGAAACAACAACAACAAAAAATTTCAGTCAGTCAAGGGAAGCCCTGCTGAAAAAATGGCATTTCAAATCTGTCATTTGGAGAGGGGAGATAAAAAGTTGCCAGCTCTTTGTCTTTAATCTGAAGCTTGTGAGAGCTGCATCATTTTTTCCTGAAAACCTTAATGTCAATAGATGTCATATTACTCAAGAATCTTACACTTATATTTGAAAAAAGTCTTTTAAAAGAGTATTATGGTTAAGAAAAAACTGTGACCCACCTCTACCTAACAGCCACAGAAAAAGGAAGAACCCCCGAGCGCATTTTCTTAAGTCTTCTGATTTGAGACAGTTTGTGATTTTGAGTGTCTTATGTGTGATTGTGAAACCAGTGAGTTGTCAGTGTTCAGCATATTCACGTATGTAGTGTGATTGCTGCCTTAGGAAACTGATCTCTGAGGTGCCTGTTTTGCTCCATGAATGCCAAAGGAAGCACTGCTGCTCCTAGCACAGCTGTCCCAGTTGGAAGCTCAAAGTGGAACAGGAAGAGTTTAGACTTTTATGTTTCTGTTCTTCATCTGTGAAATGGGATAACGTGGGTTTTTTCTTCCTTCAGATCAGCCAAAGGATAAATTCTTCTTCTGATACCACAATCTGGTAATTATATGAAAGCTCAACATGTCTTACTTTTATTTTAAAATGGTTTTGCTCCTAGTGGGACATTAGGAAATTTTAAAACTTTTAGTCTGAGGTTAGTCAAACCAGACTTACAAAGGAAAAAAAAATAATTATTTCTCTCGCTCTTTCTTTCTTTCTTCCCCTCTTCTTTCTCCCTCCCTCCCTCCCTCCCTTCCTTCCTCCCTCCCTTCCTTCCTTCCTCCCTCCCTTCCTCCCTCCCTCCTTGACGTTCATCTTGACGTTGACTTCATTCATTTTACCAGTTTTTATGTTCCTCTGTGGTGAAACATCATTGTAACTGAAAAAATAGGAAACCTTGAGGTACACTCTAAAGAAAGAAATCCCAGCTGCTCTTACTGGGCATGGGACACCTCCTACTCTGAGTGCCCCATGTATGTGCACCGTGATCTGCTCCTCCCAGAGGCTTTTCCTGAATGAGGCTGTATAATACTAAAGTATTTCCTTTATGATGAGTTTCCAAGGGTATTTTGTACAATGCTCCATCGCAAAGCTGTAAATTTATTCACTTTGTATTACATTTTGTGGCAAGATCAGAAGTATTCAGGAGGGGAAAGTCCTGTTTCAGAAACTCCTGCGTATGCAGACAGAGGAGAAGATAAAGTGGACAGCAGCACCTTCTTAATTTTATCTAGTTAGACATACTTCCCTAGAGCACCAACTGCCCACAACAGCTGAGACATCTCCAGGCTCAGCTCCTGACTGGTGACAGGCTCCAGAGGATGAACTGGGCAGGTGGATGTGAGCAGCTGGCTGTACTGGGCTTCCCAAAGGTCTCCCACTCTTTGGCCTCAGTACTCTGGGCTTTATGCCACAGGAGACTCAGTGTCCTCAGCCCTAAAACAGAGGGTCAATGTGGTCTTGAAACAAAATTATTCAATTGAAAATCATTGTTAGTAATCATTCACTCAGATCCATAACACTGAAATTCTTACAAAGACAGATATTTCATGGCCATATAGTTCTAGTCCTGAAAGAACAGAATTTGTATCTTTTTTTTTTAAATGTTACTGTTGAGCAGACAGATGGAAATGTGGCCGTTGTATAGAACAAGACATGTAGTAAAGAGAGCAAATCCTTCAGCTCCTTGACAACAAAATTGTATTTAAACATATTCAGCACTTTTCTCTTTGTCCAGGCATGTCCAGAAAAAATCGATCTTATGATCAACATGCCACAGGAATCTCATTTTGTTAATTTATCTCTCTAAGGGATTCATTCTCTTTTCATCCTTCTGATCAGACAAGAACAATTACTGTGCCTCTAAGTTCTCCTCTGCCTCCAGTCTCTAATTAGTCACATCTGATAACATTTTTTCAATGCAAAACTAAGGTCATCTCTTCAACTGCTTATGTCTAAATCAGGTGATATTATCACAACTAAATCACAAAACAACAGCCAGCCCAGGGCCTTCTGAATCCAGGTTTTCAAAAACCTTTGTTCTGGGCTGTAAGAAAGCCACTGATTGAATTTTCATTTGCTTGAGATACCTCCTGGTGTTTTGAGAAGTACAGAGGCTAAGCCAAGCACTTGACTGCCTGTGTTTCATTTCATGAAACAGACCTTCTGAGATCAGTGGGATACTGACACATCCCAAACTGAGCCCATACTTCAGTGCAGTGAGTTCAGAACTTTCCCCCTACATTTTTCCAGTTTGTTTTCTTCTTTTCAAAGCTTTGAAATATGTTGTGCTTTTTTTTCTTCAGCTATCCTTTCAATTCTGTCATGGAGAAAGGTCACAGTCTTCACAATGTGTTGGTTTCCTGTCTGATTTCAGTCAGGCCTCAAAGGCAGCAGCTTCTCACCTAAACTTGTACAGGATAAAAACCATGTTGGGCATGATGGTACTTGAGCTTATTGTTGAAGCACATCTCTTCCCCATCAGGGTATGCTTCTTCTTTAGGCTCTTAATGCCTCTAAGACCTCAGAGGTGTGAATGTCCTGCCTTCATCATTATGCACAGCACTGCCAGAGAGCCAAAGCAGGAGATACCCAACACAGCTACCAACAGCATATGCTGGGGTCAGCTTTGAGATCTGGGATCTTCTGAGTTCTTAGGGAGACTCTGGGGAGCTCTTTGTAGATAAAGCTGCAAGATAATTACAGCAGGTTTTCCCAGGAGGTTTGATCTGTGGTGTTGTGGAGGTGCTGCCAAGTCCTGGGACTGTTATCCACTGCTATTCTTCCTTGGGGCACCAATGATGGCAGGGGAGACCTGGAGCATATCAGACATGACTACATGGGTCCAAGGGTGGTGGCCAAGGGCACAGGGGCCAAAGCAGTGTCTCCTCAATCCTGGCAGTGAGGGGAAGGTCTCCAGGCAGAGTGGATGAATCCTGCAGGTCTACAAGGGCTTGCATAGCTGGTGCCAGTAACAAAGATTTGTCTTCAGGACTTTGAAAGGCTTTCTGATGATCAAGAACTTGTTGGAAGTGATTGGATCCCTGTGACCAAGCAGGGAAAAAACTGTCTTTGCCAATGTGCTGGCCAACCTGGTGAGGAGAAGTTTTACACTGGAAGTGATGGGGGAGAGAAATAATGATGGCCTACAATCAAGTGAGGAATTGATTGGCAAGAAAAGGGTGCGGGGTAATACGGACAAGAGACCTTATAACCAACATAAGGCAAAAAGCAGCAGAAAGGGAGCCATGCCAAGGATACACACACAAATAAGGGTTAGTCTGCATGACTGCATGATGGGAAAGACCTTATAAATTTTCTGGGAAATCAGGACAACTGGAAGTTGCCTTTATGTGAGAGAACAAGGGGGATGCAGCTGTCTCTTCCTTGGGAAGCGTGATGAGCCAGTTAAGAGCTTATGAGTCAGAGTTAGAGGGTAGATCATCATGAATGACATTGTATGTGTGTATTTGTTAGAGGTTTAGCTAGGCCTAAATTTAGGCTTTGATTTTTTAGAGCAGGCTTTGGATTATCAGCTGACTCGAGCTGGGTCAGGCCAGCTGACAGCTGCCTGCTACTGGCCAATGGTATTCCATACCATATTCTGACATCATCTCGGTATAAATACAGTGTGGGGAGGTCTCTAGCTCAGTTTGCATTGTGGCCGAGATAGAGAAGGACACGCTGCTGCTGTTGTGCTGTGCCTGGGCCTCACTGCTGCCCCACTGCTATGTAGCATTTTGTTTTATTTCAGGGAAGTAAAAATTTTATGGTTATTCTCTCTTTTCCTTGCTAGGTGCTTCTCAGGAAGGGTTCGTGGGTGATTTTGTAGCTGGAATAGTGAAATTTGTGTTTGGAGGGGTTCAGTTTTCTGTTAGGTGGGGAGGTGAAGGAATTATTTGTTATATCTAACTTGTGTAGGTGTGTGTTATATTGTAGTTTTCTTTTAATTTTCTCTTTTCTGTATAAATATATAAACCTGTTTTAAGTTTTAGGGGTATTTTTCTCCCTTTTCTCAGCAAGGGGAGGGAGCTTTATTGCTTTGGTTTATACTTGGCATTTTGCCAAAGTTTTAAACCAAAACAGTCTGCTACAGACCACCTGATCAGGAAGAAGTAGAAAAGGCCTTCTTCGGACAACTGGAAGAACCAAAACATAAGAATGGTGTGTATATATAGCTAAAACAAGAAAGGTTTTGTGTGCATAAACACAAGACAGCACCATGAGACTTGGTCTCCTATCTGGGAGCAAGGCTGGGCTTCAGCATAGTGGAGACCTCTGTCCAGGCAGAGTTCTGTGGGAGGATGCCAGCATCCAAGTCTCAGGTACCAGGCAGTGCCTGGTTGCTGCTCCAGGGCTCGGGTAAGGGACAGTGATGGTGTCCTTGTGGCAGGACATGTGCAGTGGGAGCTGTTGGCAGGCAAAGGAATTGTGCAGGAGGTGAACAGCTGCACAGTGTCGGGAAGAGTGAGTAACAGACTGACAGGCTCTTTGCAGAGGCTGAACAATCCCAAGATCCCTTCCAAATGGAATTATTCCATGATTCGGTGATATGAGGACAAACAAAAGTAAGCAAAACTTCCTTCATGGAAGCAGGAAGGAAGCTCTGAGAATGGGTAATTTAGTGGTAGGTAGTATGGAGAGATTTGTAGAGCTATGGTAACTCAATGATGCTGATTAATGCTGAAGGTGTAACCTAGAGGTCTCGATCCAAGGTTCTGTACTCAGCTTTGAGGATGATGTGGAACAACAAGAATGCTGAGATGGCTAAAAAGTATGACTTGGAAAGAAATATTAAACAGACTCAGACTGTTAACTGAAAGAAGACAAATTGAATGAAAAACATTGTAGGAGTGTGCAAATGCTTCAAACTATACTTGGACAGTTCCAAAGAGGAAAGAAATCACCTAGTCTGTGCTTGTGCTGGATATGCCAAAAATACAGCATTCTAAATCTTCACAGACTCCTAAAATACTGATCTATTATCTAGAGCCATGTGGACAGCCTATCACATGGAAAGTCCCTAGCAGCAAGAAATGAGTTTTTGTTAAGTATTTTCACCCACTGAAGAAAATACCATAATCTACTACATTTCCCTGAGTTCCAGCCCTAGATAACTGTCTTTTGCTTCTGGCAGTGAATTGTCCCCTTGATTTGCCTGTTTCCACAGATACCTGGGAAGTTTTCTTTTGCCTTCAGATTCCTTGCTTTGCCACAGTACTCCCTAGATGAGCATTACCAGACTATGTGTCTTCATCAACAAAACAGTAAGCATAGAGAGAAAATTAATAGTCACAGATCTGCTGCCTCCGTGAACATAAGCAAGCATGTAGAGAAAGTGAGGCAAAGGATTAGTAGAGTTAGATAAAAGGAGGTGGGATTTTTTAGGGGTTTTGGGTTTTTTCCCCTGGGGTAAATATCTAGATGAGTGAAGATCCTGCGTTTCCTCTGCATTCTCCTCTGGTTGGTTGACCTTGGCCAGCTGATAGATAGCCACTCTCTCACTCCCCATCCTCAACAGGGCAGACAGGGAAAAGAAGATGACAAAGCTCATGGGTTGAGATAAGGACAGGTAGATTGCTCACAAATTACCATCCTAAGCAAAACATATTTAATGTGGGGAAGATTAATTTTATTTATTGCCAACGAAAGGTACAATTGGAAGCTGAGAAACAAAGACAAAACCTAAAAAACTCAAACCCCTGCCTTCTTCCCAGCTTCAACTTCACTCCTCCATTCCCAACACCTCTGTCTCCTCCATCCTGAGAGGCACAGGGGATGGAGGATGGTGCTGTGGTCAACCCATAACATCTCCTCGCTGCCACCCCTTCTTCTCACACTGCTCCCCTGCTCCAGTGGGGACTGTCCACAGGCTGCAGTCCTTCAGGAGAACCTACTCCAGTGGGTCCTGTTCATGGGCTGAGGGGAATTCTCTGCTCCAGTGCCTGCAGTGCCTTCTGCCCCTATCTCTTCTCTCACCTTGGTGCCTGCAGGTTGTTTCTCATTCTTGTTTCCTCACTGCACTCTGCTCTCCGGCATTTTCACCCTTTCTTAAACACGCTAACCTCAGGGCACTCACCCCCCTCGGCTGTGGGCTTGGCCATGCCCTGCAGTGGGTGGGTCAGAGCTGGCTGGAACTGGTTGGAACTGGATGGAACCAGCTGGAACCGCTGGAGCAGGCTGGAACCAGTTGGAACTGGCTCTGCTTGGCACAGGGCAGCCCCTCACAGAGTCCCCCACAGCCCCTGCTGCTGCAGCTCTGAGGTAGCAGCAACCCACACATCCCCATGTTGTCCTTTCCTCTCCTCTTAGTAAAATATGTTCATCTTCATTTATTATTTAAAAATCATTATTTGTTTATTAAGTGGAAAAAACCCAGTAAGACTTGAACCAGGAGCCTTTTGCTTCTGCTGATGGCTGGCAGAGGGGTTATACAGGCCCTGAAGCCTTTCACAGCTGTTGTGAAGCACACACAAGTGTCTGACAGGGTCCCCATGTCCCACGGGTTGGGTCGCTGATCAGCAAACTCCCCCTTTGGAGCTGAGGCAGAATTTCCATCCACTGCTGAGAAAGGTGGAAGAGTGTGACAAGAACCTAAACCCCAAACAGTGTGTAATGTACCCTGCTCTTTGGCTAAACTCCCATATTTTCTCCAAAAATTGTATTTCAGGAGTTCAAGTCGTACCTTTTTTTGTATGCCCAGAACCAACCATTTACTATAGCACAGACTTCAGTAAAATAACACATATCGAATCAAAAGAAAAAAAGTGCAATACCTGTTTTACTACCACAGGTCAGTAATAAATTTATTCTTCAGAAGATGTGAGAAAAAATTGGTATTTTTGGCTTTCAGAAATGGAAAAGTTGTTCAGAGTTGCTGTTGAAGAAGGTGGACATTCTTATGGAGTATCTGGAATAAGCTGATATATTGGCTGTATTATGTACAGTATAGAGAATAGAAAGCTTTGTATTAATGGAATGTATGCATTCTTGTTTCCTTTCTTTTTACTAGTAAAGAAGTGTGTTCCTGTAAAGGTTAGGAAGTATGATTATTTTTGTAGCCTATATCTGTGTTTCTCATTTGTCTTCTGAAATTTCCCTTTAACAGACTGGGCAGTTTCATTCATCATTGTGCAAAAGCAGCCAGTGACCAACAAATGAAGACTCAGCTAAGTGATAAATGGCACAGACCAATTGTACATCAAGGATGGGATTCCTGGTAGTGCTCAGCATCTTCACTGGCCAGGCACTATGTGGTATGAAGGTGATGGCTTCTGCATTTTTAGCTCAAATGGTCCTCAACTTTACTTGAGTACTTAAAAGTGCTGTTATAAAGGTTCTCCACTGAATTTACTTTTTCTAGCCAGAAAATTTAGTATGAGTGGGAAAAGAAGACTCCAAACATACACTAGTCCTGGACTTCCAGATCTCCAACTGTTCCTAAAGGACAGGCACCTCTCCCATTCTCCCCAAATTCCTAATAGGTGTCCTTACGCATACACAGCTCAGCTCTTTGGTGGACGCACTTGAATGGTGAGGGATCAGATGCTAGTGTGTTGGACAGATGGTCAGTGCTTCCTTAGTAAGCCAAATACATGGAGGAGACCTCAGACTTACTCTGCAAATACTTGTCATTTGAGCAGTAGATGCGTGGCAGGCTGGGTACACCCTGACCACTGCGGACTCTTGGGCATGTTCATAAACCTCTGTCTAGGAAAGCTGGGATAGAAATATATCTAGTCTGTTATATAGGTCTTCTCTATATAATTTATACTGGATTTTAAAAAGCAACTTAATAACAATATAAAGTTCATATTCAAGAATCATACATTCGAGTCTGTTTCATCAAAATAGGATTTAGTGTGCGTTTTCCTAAAGTGTTTACATCGTTTTTGTTTCGAGATTTACAGTGTTTATGGCTGTGGGCTCCCCAGGGTTTGCTACTGGCCTGGTGGAGAAACATTGCTTAATGCCTTTACAAAGTATGTACAAGGTCATATCAAGGTATCATTTCTTTAAGCAGGAGCCCTACAGAAAATAGCAGAACAATAACCATACTAATGGTTTGGAATGTGCTTGTTTCAATATGTTATTTCACTGCATAAAGAAATCCATGTTATTAAAAAATATCACAGCAATTACAAGGACATAGCCAATTTGAGAGTGCTATTTACCGAATAGCTAGTGACCAATTTTCCAGTCCTCCTGTTTAAATTAATGAATATTTAAAGAGGAGGCTAATTCAATTTCCCAAAAACCTGCCCAGTTTCATTAACACAGCAGGGGGAAAATACAAAATATGTATTTGAATGCTTTGTTCTTCAGGAGAAACTATTCTAACCCTGATGTGTGGAAGATTAAAAGAAACCAGCGATTAAAATAATATTAACACAGTTTGCAGCACTCCTTTTATTTCTCAGTCTGAAACTCTGGCAAGTGAAAGATAGTTAAATTCCTATTTTTTTAATGAGACTTTTCGTGCAATAATCTACAGGCTTTGTGGAAACGCTGAAAAGCAATTTTGTTTTTTTTCCTTTCAAAGCAGCAACAGCCATTTGGAGGGGAGGGCAACTCCAGCGTGGCAAAGCTTGGTGCAGTCTAGGATGTCTCCCAAGTACAGTGCTACTGTATTAAAGCCATTCTGAATGTCAGCATGCTTCACAGGGCATGAAGACTGTAAATGATACCAGTGCAGTACCTTATCTGGGTAAAACAAAGACTGTCAGGAAAACATGGTTTTGTTTCTTGTTGGTTTTTTTTTCTTTTTCCTAGATGAATTTAATTTACCTTTTCAACAGATTTTAAATCTTTTGTAGAATACTCCAAGGGGGCATAGCACAGTGTGAGACTTGTAATCAGCCTAAAAGGAGTGACAGAAAGCTGGCTCATTTGGTGTCTCCCAATGTTTTCCTTTATTCTAACCCATCTGTTTACAGCTTAAATCACAGGAAATTTGAGGTTTTAACTCTTGCAGCAGGTAGCATAAAAAAAAGCACAAAGGAACCTGAGCAATATATTTGAAGTTAAAATCTAGATTCAGAAGAAAATCAAGGGCATGACTCACCTGCATGAACTAATTATTGTACATGCATAACCTTCTTTTGTTGTTGATCCACCTGACAAGTGGATGCATAGATTAAACACGAAAAAAACCCCATCCCTATCTTTTATTAATAAAATAGCTAACTGAGTAAAGACAAATTTGGAGGTGGGGGGTGGGGGAGAAGAATATGTATTAGCTGTTGAACAGCAGAAAAACCCCAGCCTTGCTGTGGAGCTCTAGCAAGAAGAGCTGGACTGTCTGTGGTTGAAACCTATCAAACTGTAACAGCATGTAATACAGATCAGAGATGTGCCTCAGCCAGCTTTGGGTCCCTAAGAAAGTGTTTGCAAAGAAAAGTGGGCACCTCTGGTTTGCCTCCTTATATTTTGCCTAAATAAATAGATGTATGTATTTTAGATTTCATCTTCAGTCTCTTGAGATAAGCACTGTCTTTCTTTTCTGTGTTGATACAATAGCTACTCTGCTCCATGCCTGGGCTTTCTAGGGGAAACAAACTGTGCAGGGAAAAAAAGTGAAGCCTGGAAATATCTGCCAAGATAAGAATATGTCACCATATCAGACTCCTTTGTCTGAGACTGGAGCAGCTGCATTTTGCCTTTTTCAGTTCCATCTGGAATTTCAAGCAGATACTTCCTTAGGGATATTTTCTTTGTCACTGTTTTATGGTTTAACTCCAGTTGGCAATGAAACCCCACATCTGCTGTCTTGCTTTCCCCCAGTGGGATGGGAGAGAGAATCAGAAGGGTAAAAGTGAGAAAACCCATGGGTTGACATAAAGACAGTTTATCAGGTCAAGCAAAAGCCACACATGCAAGCAAAGCAAACCAAGGAATTCATTCCCCAATTCCCACCAGCAGGCACGTGTTCAGCCATCTCCAGGAAAGCAGGGGTCTATCACATATAACAACAGTGACTTGGAGAGACAAATGCCATGACTCTGAATGTTTCCCTGTTCCTTCTTCTCACAGCCATATATACTGAGTATGACGCCATGTGGTATGGAATGTTCCTTTGGTGGGATTCGGTCAGTTATCCTGACTGTGAATGAGAATATATCAGAGCAATAACTCTGCAGACCCCAAGGGCAGTGAAAGAAGGGAAGGAGGTGCTGCAGATATTGGAACAGAGATTCCCCTGCAGCCCATGGTGAAGACCATGGTGAGGCAGGCTGTCCCCCTGGAGCAGATATCCACCTGCAGCCCATGGATGACCCCTCTCCAGAGCAAGTGGATGCCCAAAGGATGCTGCAACCCATGGGAAACCTGTGCAGGAACAGGCTCGGGCAGGACCTGTAACCCTGTGGAGAGAGGAGCCCATGCTGTAGCAGGTTTGCTGACAGGACATGAGGCTCTATGGGGGGAGACCCACGCTGAAGCAGTTCATGAAGAACTGCAGCCTGTAGGAAAGACCCATGCTGGAGAAAGTTCATGGAGGACTGTCTACCAAGGGAGGGACCTCCTGCTGGAGCAGGGGAAGAAATGTGACAGGCTCTCCTACTGATGAGTGGTAAACTGACCACAACCCCCATTCCCTGTCCCCCTGCTCCACTGGGAAGGAGGAGATAGAGAAATCAGGAACAAAGTTGAGCCTGGGAAGAAGGGAGGAGGGTGGGGAGGGGAAGATGTTTTTTAAGATTTGATTTTATTTCTCATTACTCTACCCTGATTCTATTTGCAATAAATTAAATTAATTTCCCCAATCTAAGTCTGTTTTGCCCGTGACAGTAACTGGTGAGTGATCTCTTCCTGTACTTATCGCAACCCATGAACCTTTTGTTATATTTTCTTTCCCCTGTCCACCTGAGAAGTGATAGAGTGGCTTTGATGAGCACCTGGTGTCCAGGCAGGGTCAACCCACCACACTGGGCATGAAGTATTATTTACTATCATTGACGTGATCATGAAGACCAACATCAAAAAAGAGCAATTGATGTCCTGCACAGATGTGGATGCAAAATCACTTTGTAGATTAAATGGTAGCCAGTAGGGCTATTTCCATTTATGGCCCTCAAAGATTTGGCAAATAGTGGTAGTTCTTCACAACAAAAGCTGTGATTGCCTCCTTTGACCATTATACTTTTCCCAGGGCACATGAAGCCACTTAGAATCTCTAAGAAATCATATAATTTCTACAAAGAGACTGCTCTTTCCCAGCCAAATTTAATTTAAAATAAAATCAGCTAGATTATCCCAAACCAAAATTATCTGATGTGTAACAAAAAATGCAGAATTTGCCCAGGAATGGGTGGGCACTGCCCATATTCTTCTGGCCATCTTTGCAATGGGAGTAGGAGCAGAGAGCTGAGGTTCATGGTACTAGGGCCTTAAATAGTATCAGATATTTCCAGAGTCACTTTGTGCATGTTCCCTTAGACATGAAGTGCAGTGTCTGTTGCATTCCTTAGTCCTAAAATTAAACACAATATCAAACGGTGGATTAAAACTTTGTAGCTCTGACATCTAAGTATTTATGTTCTCAGTTTGGCAGTTTAGGTAAATAGAATTTCTGACCTAATTAAAAAAGACACGAGAACTGAATTCTTTTCAGTTACATTCAGTTTCAGTTCAAGTCTCCAGCAGTAGCTTTCCAATCAACAGCAAAACACTCCCCCAGTGGCAAATTCGATTTCAAAAGACAAGCTGTTTTCTTAAAAGTGACTCTGTAACATGGGAAAAGGAGCTACTGTCGAGAATGTGTACTACAAAACTGTGCTCTGTCCAGTAAATAAGATACATAGCGACCTTTCTCTTGCTCCAGCAGAGATTGTTCATCTAAATAGTTTTAATCCTTCTAGTGAGGAGGAAACTGCTTTAGAAAATCATGTAAAATGCTTCAGCAGGGTTCTTTTGAGCTTTGACAATGTCACCTCTGAGCATGGTGATGTTCAACAAAGATATCTGAGAATGCTGACTTAAGAAACGGAATTTCTGCAGATTTTTGTTACATTTCTCCCATCAAGTAAGCTTCAGTTTGGTGTGGTAATGTAGCAGCTTTTCCAGGATTACCTGTGAGGAGCTGCAGTCAGATTAATATTAGTTCTCCATTTCATTTAAAGGGAGCCACAGTTCAGCAAGGCACCTTATTTGTATACAGAAGGTATTTTTAATAGCAGCAGCTTCTGGTACTTTCTGCTTAAACTGCTGGGATTATGTGAAAGAAGCTGGAGTTATCTCAGAAGCTGTTTTGTCTGGGCAAGTCTGTAACAACAGCAATTTTGGTGTACAAAACTTTAGATTAAGAAAAGCCATCTTACCATGGTCATCATTATAACTGATCTGAGACTACTGCACCCCTTCTCAATCATGACCTCTCTTATAGGTTTGGGATAACAGTCCCTTTCAAAGTACTGTGTAACACAAGTTTCAAACTCACTGTGAGGTTGTCTTTTCCCTTCTTTCTCCTCAGAACTCAAGCAATATGGGATTTTACACCATTTGCAGTGAATGATGAACAGATGTACTGTTTTATTTTGTTATCTGTTTTATTTTGTTATCTCCCCAAAGCAGGGACATCACTGTGAATGTTATTGACAGCACTCGGGGTCCTACTGTATAATGCATTTCTAGGACCCAGAACAGTATGAAGAGTTGCTAAACATGTATGCCAATAAGAAGGATGCAGTGGTAGAGTCTTGATAGAGCTGTCTGATGAACTGATCTTTTTTACACAGCATGATTTTTGTAACAACTGAATAAAAAAGGCCCCCATATTCAGAAGCTGAGAGTACACAGGCCTATTTACAGAATGTGTGAATGTATGCTACAAACGTGACTCTAAAAATGGATTTTGTGCTTATTGCAAAGGAGCAATTGAATATAAATTTGAAGTGGAAAAAGCTACTTCTGTTGATGGGTGTATCACTAGTAAAAGTAAGGAATGAGTGGGAGGAGATATCTACCTCTATGATTAAGATGTAAATTTTTAGAGTTCTGTGATGCTACACGTCTCAACCAGCGCTCATGATTTAATAAATATAGTCTAAGTCAACTGTTTAGACATCCTGTGCATTCAATTAGACACCATCACAGGAAAACCAGGCTTTCTAGATGCCTGATAGAGGTATGAGAATTTGTTTCCTGGCACTCTTTGTTGACTGGATAGAGAGCCAGGACTATATCCAGAACTATATTGAACTAGACACCTGTGTTTTAGACAACTAAATTTAGATTTTTTTAAAGGATGTTGAAGTGCCAGAGATCATATAAAAACTATTTTGCAGCTACTGGAAAAGTCTTTCTAATGACATTCATACAGAGCTTGATGAATTTAGTTTATCCAACAGCCACTCAAAAGAACATGATTATGGTGTAATTATGTAAGTGAATAGATGAGATACTGAAAGATCTGTTACTGATGAGAAAGAGAAGACAGAAGAAACTGGTAGCTTGAACCTGGACCCAGTCACATTCATCTTTTAAGCAGTTTGGGTGAATAATTTGCGAACAACTTTCAGGGAAAGGGTTGTTCTCCATTTCCTGGCACATTCAGGTTGGAACTTAACGACTTCCTGAAGTACATGAGTGCTGGTTTGGGCTGGGATAGAGGTAACATTCTTCAAAGTAGCTGCATTGGGGCTATGTTTTGCCTTTGTGCTGGAAACAGTGTTGATAACACAGGGATGGTTTAATTATTGCTGAGCAGTGCTTAAAGTCAAGCTGCTCCCTTTCTGCTCCTCCCTCCACTGCAGCAGTGAGGAGGCTGGGGGTGCACAAGGAGCTGGGAGGGAACATAGCAGGGACAGCTGACCCCAACTGACCAAAGGGTTATCCCATGCCATATGGTGTCATGCTCAGCATACAAATCAGGGAGAACAAGAAGGAAGGGAATGATGGTATTTGTCTTCTCAAGTCATCGTTACATGTTTGATGGAGCCCTCTTTTCCTGGGGATGGCTGAACACCTGTCTGCCCATCAGAACTGGTGAATTAATTCCTTGTTCTGTTTTGCTTGTATGCATGGCTTTAGCTTTACCTTTTAAGCTGTTTTTATCTCAATTCATGCGTTTTCTCACTTTTACCCTTTAAATTCTGTCCCCCATCCCACTGAGGGGGAGCCAGTGAGTGGCTATTGCTGTCTGGGATTAAACCACACCACCACATTACAATGAAATCCAAGCTACTGGGCTCAAAACAAGGCTAAGTGGATAAGAGCCAGCCTGCTAGATTGAGAACAGTGCCAGTGGCATAAAGATATGAACAGGATCACAGGGTACAGTCCATTTCACTGGATTGGATAATTGTATTTGCTTGGAATTTAAAAGGAGTATAGGTCTAGTAGGTCTTCTTTTCAGTACTTGCTTATCTGTTCTACAGCCTGATTAAATATTTACAAGGTGGGAAAATCTTACCACCTTTTTTGACATTAGAAACAAAACACTTCAGATCACAGTATGAACAAATGATGCCTAGCAACAAAAAATTCAGTACAATGTGGGCTGCTTTTGTTTCACTGATTAGTGTTTATTTTAATATATAAGGTATGAAGAAATAGAATTCCAGATGGTACATTCTCTTTGTAATATACTGTAGGACTTCATTCTATAGAGGATTGGATTATTCCAGTTTACTCACTCATTAAAAGATGCAGATGTCATTATTTCTGCTACTTCATAGTCAGTTTTCTGTGTGGTATATGGAAGCATAGTGTGTACACATGCTCTATACACATCAGTTCCATTTCTCTTGTCACCTATGTTCACACTACATTATAGCTCCAGTTTGCACATATCACAGAATCAGAGCATCATTTGGAACAGACCTCCAGGATCACCGAGTCCAACCTTGACCAACCACCACTTTCTCCACAAGATCCATCACTAAGTGCCATTTCTTGGACACATCCAGGCATGGTGACTCCACCACTTCCCTGGGAAGTCTATTGAAATGATTAAATAAGTCTTTCTGTGAAGAAATTCTTCCTGATGTCCAATCTGAACCTCCCCTGGCACAGCTTGAGGCTATGTCCTCACATCCTGTTGTTGGTTGCATCTTGCTGCAACCTCCTTTCAGGAAGTTGTAGAGAGCAATAAGGTCACCCCGAACCTTCTTTTCTCCAGGCTAATCAAGCCCAGCTCCCTCAGCCACTCCTCATATTATTTACTCTCTAGAGTAAATTCACCAGATTTTTTTTCCATCTCCAGACACACTGCAGCACTTCAAAGTCTTTCTTGCAGTGAGAGGCCCAAAACTGGACACAGTACTCGAAGTTTGACCTCAGCAGTGCACACAGGGACAATCACTTCCCTGGTCCTGCTGGCCACACTATTTCTAATACAGGCCAGGATACCACTGGCCTTCTTAGCCACCTGAGCACACTGTTGGCTCATGTTTAGCTGGTTGTCAACCAGTCCATGTCCAGTTCCTACAGAGATATTGCCCTCTTTGCTGCTTCTTGTAGCTGTCTTGCTAAGAAAGCTATAGATAAGTACTCTGACTTACCCACAGACTGTTGTCCATCTTTTAATTGAAGCCATACCCTATAACCCTATGCTGTCACCCCTTGTTGAAGGTCATATGTGCAATTCCTTAACAATGGTCTCAGGTCATTTTGAGGGGTATCAGTATAGAAGGGTCACAAATGTCAATGATCCTAAAGACTTGAGGAGAGAGAGGATTGTCATGCTGTGTGAGGGGAGCTAACAACAGGTCATCCCAGAAGACATCATAATTAACTTGGAAGTGGTTAGATGATCCTAGTAAATTCAACACGTTTTCTGTCAGGTATCTGGTCAATCACCTTCTTCCAGAACATCCTGAAACCATAGTTCATTGTAGCCTGAGGTGAACTGGACCTGTGATTTGGATTTATATGAGGAAAGCATTGTCCAAAAAGTCTTAGAAGCAAAAAAAGAAAGTTGGTTTGCGTTCATGAGCTGAATGTGTCTCCTTGATTCAGACAATCGGGATTCCTTTAGAGCGGCTGAATGGCAGCTTTCACAGCATCCCTCAGGATATTATGAGAAATTCAATAGCTGAGTTAGAAAATTACTGTGGGGACAAGAGGAAAAACAATCTTGCAGTAGACATGCCAGTTTTTACTGCTCGTTGTTAGCATTCTCATCTAAAACCCTTTTATCAAGGTTTTTCAACTGCCATTTCCAATTACATTAGAGTGAAATTTGTCCATCAGGATGGGAATGATTGGTTGAAATTCTATTTAAGTTGCTTTAACCTCTTTCAATAAGGAGAGGAACAGCAAACTGTTTACTTTAATATATTTTCAGACTGTTACTTGTTCCACTGTTGTGAGCTCTTCAGAGAGTAATTTGGTACAGTGGCTTAAGGTAGTACTGGTAAATTCCTGAAGTTTATAGTCCCAGTTCTGGCACTTTTTCTTCCTAGTCAAGTTCTTTGACTTTTCTGTATCACCCTCTTCACACATACAAAATAGTAGCTGCAGGAGCCAAAGAGGAATTAAAGAGGTGTAGCCACCCCAAAGTGCTTCTCACAGGCTGTTAGACTGTTGTGAACTACTTTTTCCATGTCCCACTTTATCCCTCATTTGTTGTCATCACTTCCTACATTTAGTCTCATTAATATTTTAAGCTCTGAAGTCAAGACCTGTCACCTTTATTTGTCTGTGAAGTTGCATGAACTTTTCTGGCAGTCTGCATGTAAAATTAAAATAATAAATAACATAAATACCAGTTTAAGATTCTGGAAACAGGGCACTCTATCTGCAAAATATATTATTTTTCCTTATAATTATTATTATTATTAATATTATTATCCATTTTGTAGTGGTAGGTTAGCACTTCAAGTGGACTAAGGGCATCTTTCATAATCACAGTTTAATTCCAGCATGCTATTTTTTCTTTCCTTTGAAATCATAACTTTGAATTTGACCTAGATTAGCAAAACTAAAAAAAAAGTTCTTTCGAAATGTCATTTGGAATAGGATTCATCAATTCAAATTCAGGTTCTTGCAAGGTAGGTATCCACATATAAATAAGGCATGCAAGATCCAGTTCAACTGAGACAAATCCTCCTAGATAGTGCTGTTTCTTTCTCTATACCATGCAGGACTCCTGGAGAAGTAGCTTGTTTCTATGGTGAAGATGTTTTAAGTTAGGTGGGATAAATGCTATGCCGGTGCTCCCTTCTTCAGCATTTTTATGTTCTAACTCCAGTCTCAAAGTAACTTGCTGCTTTCTTTAGAATACCAATTAGCACCTTTTACAAACCAATTATAAATTTAATGAATGTTGCAGTGAGTGAACTTTTCTCTGGTGAGGCAGCTCCTTCCTGGTAAGCACTTGCTTAGAGAGTGTGGCAAGGCAGATGACAAGGGTCCTATGATTTGCAATGTTCTTGTCATATGCATAAGAGCTGCAGTCTATAAAACTGTCAGTCTGGTGGATTTTTACCAACAGAAATCTCATTTTAAAGCGAGTGGAGGAAAGGGCATCACAAAGAAGTAGTATCCTTCTATATTAGCAGCTTATGCTTATCTAGGGAGTGCTTTTCATCCCAATGTTCTTCAGTGTATCTGAAATGTTAAGAGACTAAGATATTGCAAGGAACAAACTATTATTTTATGTCAGCAAGGACTGAAGGTTGCAGAACCTTATAGGTTGACTCCTTTCAATGAAAATGTCAACATCAGCCAAGCCTCAGACTAATTCAATTATTTTCCCTTTAGAGTATGATGTCCAAAGGAAGAGTTCAGTGCTTGTGTCTTCAGCTTCCCTGCACATTTCAGTCCGTCTCAAAGCATGATGCCTTCAGATCCGACCCCTGTCTGCTCTGCTGAGTGCAGAACTGCCACAGGAACTGAGAGGTGTCATGATTTCCCTTGGTCTTTCTATTGCTCTGGTTTTGAATGAACTTTCAATTTGTCAGTGTCTAGGGTATAAGTATTGAGGACTCCAACTTGTAGGGATTATAGAGAAACAAAACTCCCTCTGTTAAGATTATTAAATTAATCTGCTTCATTGAAGGATGAAGCAGGGTGAATAAAGGAATGGTTATTGCACAGGCCCTGGGGGCTTAGGGCATCAGGAGAGGAAATGGAATGATTTATTGCAGTGTATTTTAGAGTACTTTCAAAGTTTGAATCATCTTTGTAATTTGAAATCACTTTGGATCTATCAGAGCTTATCCAAAGATTGACAGAAATTAAAAACCAGTACTTTTTTTAATCTGAAAATTGTTTGAGCATGATTAGCAATGATAAGTGAAGTGCTGCATTTGACACTTAAATATTAGAGAGAAACAGTGTAAAATTTAGGGTTTGGACCAAAATGTTGATTCTGTAACTGATCTTTCATTCTTGCAGATTCCTTAAACAGACCACTGAGGTTTTTAGTAATTGAAACACCAACACATTCTCTTGTATGGTAAAAAAGTACAACAGCAGGTAGAGTACCTTTCTCTTTTTAATATCAAAAATGCACTGATTCACCACTGCCTCAAGATAACAGATTTGGGTTTATTAATTAAATTCTTCACCTCTTTGCTGCCAAGGCTTAAAGCATTTTATCAGCATGGGTACATCCACTGTTGCCATCCAGCATGTCATCCTTCTCTTTGGTCCTGTGTTCAGCAAGGATCTGTCTTCATACTCATGGTAAAAACAAGACTTCTTTTCCAAGGTCATTGCTTTGTTTCTGCCAGAATAGATCCTAGTCCAGGTTTGCCAAAGCTTTTTGATTATAGCTGGCGGATGACTTACAGCAATGAGAGCCTTTGCTGGAGGCACCCTGGCTTGCTGGGCCACTATGTGGAGGAAATCCCATGCCCTTGGATGTCTCAAAAGTAGGTTTCAGGAGTTGCTTTTTTTAAAATTAAATCCCTGACATGGGGGAAGTTAAATCCCTGACTTCGTGCATCCAGAGCCATAGTTATCCTCTCCTTAATGCAAGTTTCCTGTGGGCTACTCCCTCAGTCCTACTCCAGACCAAGAGTGAATTCCATATGAGATCTGTATGAGATTTATGGTTGGGAGTCACCTATAAAATCCACAGAGTTTTGGGGAAATTTCCATCCTCAGTTCTCTAAGAATCATGCCTTGATAGATTAATATAGTTCACCTGCTTTGTTTTTCAAGCTATCAGGTATATGCTACACACCTAAAACAAACATGCAAGGACAGACAGTGTGCCAAGAGCTCAAATATGTATTTGGCATGACCCAGTGAGTGATGGTGATTATGAGATAAGTGGAGGAGACGGGAAGGACAAGAGCTGCTGCTGAGACAGTTGTCTTAGGCAGAATTGGGAAAGGGTTTTTCCAAAGAAATTTTCCAAAACAGTTTGGGGCGGAAGGACAGATGGTGCCGGATGGCTGGGAGGGGGAGGACAAGAGGAGACAGTAAGCCTGACTGATGATAGTGGAAAGATGAAAAGAGCAGAGGAAACAGACTTTAACTGTTTAGAAAACCAGGACTGGCATCCAGGTCTGATCTGTGAATAGAGCCCTACAAGACCAATTTGAGACAGTAGCAGAAACCACATTTTTGCACATCTGGATGTACAGCTTCAGGCTGCTCCCCTGTGCTCCCATTTCTAGCACTTGTAGAGATTGTCTTCTTTGTTTCTTTTTTTACTAACCCCATTTCAAAAGTTGGAGTGGGTAGTGAAACAAACTCACCAGAATCCATAAAACTTTACTGCTTTATTATAAATTACAAATCTCAGTCTAGAATTAAATAAATAGAATGAATGTTTTACTTTTAGTATTTACAGTCTGACATTTTTTCCCATATTATGTGAAAAAACCCCGACTATTTCTGTCCTTATGATTCATATTAAAAGTACAATATCTCCAGAGACATCTGAAAGGAGAGAGCCATGTACAAAGAGAGGCAATGCATAAAGACAGGGTCAGAAACATTCCAAGTCCCAAAGAAGTAATAAAAATACATTGGGAGGAACATGGTTTACCCACTGTCATGCTTGGGATGCAGAAGGAATAGGATCACATGCCTGCTGCCTCCACAATTGCCTGGCCACCCAACACAGATTTAGGCAGGGTGCGTGCAGCAGCTCTGCAACTGGGCAGCTCTGTGCTGCCTTAGCCACTGCACAATTTAGCCACCCTGACAGCTTCCACAGGTTTGCTCTTTACCCCTTTTCTTCCCATGACACATGAATCATGCAAAGACATCCAAACCCACACGTCTCTGCATCAGCTTCTCCTACTTTCTCTAAGGGGAATGCATGGGGTGAACAAAACCTCTCAGCCAAGCCAGGCACCCTGTTTATTTCTCTCAGAATAACTCCATGCATTTTGCAGGGTTTATCTGCACCATTCAACTACCCCCCCAAAAAAAAATTTAGCAAAGCTAAATATTGGACAGGATAATTTGGTATTGTCCATCAGGGACAGAAAAGAGAAAGCATCATCTTCCATGTTCAGCTGGAGTTTGGCTGAGGCAACAGCAGCAGGATTAGTCAGCATGCAGCTAAATAATCAATGTTGGAACAAGGGTGTCTCTGGAGAGAAATCTTCCTATCTGAATTATATCTACACATGTATAGGAGCAAAACATGGAGTTCCCTTTTATACAACTCCTGGGAAACATGCAGGAGGCCTGTGGGCAGCTCCTACACTCCCCTCAAGTTTGACCATTAGTCATGTTGTGCAGCAAGGACAGGGAGCTCTTCAAATAGTTTGGACTTGGGGGAGAGATTTTTAACCAGCTGATCCTGTAATCCTTCCACATCTGGGATGAAATAGCTCAGACACAAAGAGCAAAGGGATTTCTTTGGGGAAATGTAAATGTGTCCTATATTGCTAGTTAGGCTGTGAGAGTCTCAGGCACGTTTGCTATTTTTGCACAATAAGGCCAGGTTTTGGCTAGGGCCTCTTCCTGGGTATATCATATAACAACGAGCAATAAAAAGAATGATCTCACCTGACAGCTTTGTGTTGAGATCTCTCCTGGAAGAAAGGGCATGTTAATACCCCTCGACAGAGCAGGATGTGAACTGCTAGGCAAGGCTTGTGCATGGGAACAGATGCCTCTGCCCACATTGATACAGAGACAGGAGGTGGCCCAGGTGGGACTCTCAGTCAGAGACCAACTCGCTCAATGGTCTCCTTGCTCCTCTTCACTCACAGCATCCAAAGGGATGCCACTACTGCATTTCAGCTGAGTTGCCATCATTTAAAAGTCAGTTCTAGCCCACACATCTGTATAAAAAGGGATACTGGAATCACTGCTACTTTTTTTGATGATGTCAAAAAAAAGGTATTTCTTAACATGGAGTCCAGTGATTTATTATCTTCTTTTTAAGTTTTGATTTTATTACAAATACATGCAATACATTTATGGGATATAATGCAATGTCAGCAAATATTGAGTAAGGGTGATTTTAAAGGTAACACTATAAAACAGTTGCTCTTTACCTCCCATAACTATTGCACAATAAATCTCCATGCAGTATGCACAGTCTTGTAAAAAATTATTGTCCCTAGGAAGTTATGATAGGCTAATAATTTTCCTGTCTTTTTACACTTATCACTTCTACTAAATATCTCACTTGAAAACAAGTAATGGGACATGGCTGAACAAATTACACGTTTCAGAACAGAATACACCAAGATAAATTTTTTTTTCATAAAGAAGACTTACTTTGGACTGCCTTCCAGATATAATTTTAGATGTCCTAAATAGTTGCACTCTATTGACATTTGGTTAGTTAGGATATTATTTTCTGGTGTATGTTGTGTCATTAAAGTAAATGACCCTAGGATTTTAAAATTACATTGCTACAGCTTCCATCTGAAAGAAAAGGTCAAACCTTACCAAGCTGAGCAACTACTAGGAGAAATTATCACCAGGCTGTAGTTAAAATAGAAAACTCACAAGGCAGAATTTGCACTGTATAGAGATTAGGGAGGTTTAGGAGCTCATTGTGTGAACAGGAAGAACAAACAGCAGCTTTTTTTCATAACACCTCCAGAGGTCTCTTGTCTCACTAAACCCTCTCCAAAGCTCTTTGCTAGGCAAGTTTTCCTTTCAGGGTTCCCTGAATGGCCCAATCCCTTGCTACCTGAAAAAGAACTTACTGCCAAGCTTGTCCACCTAATTTTGCTTCAACTATATCAGTTTCCCTAATAAAAGAGATGTTTCCCTATAAATTGTGCTTTGCTTAATTACAGAGAGTGGTTGAAAATCCCTGTTTACCATTTACATGTAAACTCATTGGAAGAAAAAGCACAGGGATTAGACTTAAGAATGCTCTGCACTCTACTCTGCACTGGTGTGGCCTCACCTTGAGTACAGTTTTGGGCATCACAATATAAAAAAGACATTAAGGTATTAGAGAGTGTCCAAAAAAGGGCCACAAGGATGGTGAAGGTCAGGAGGTGAAGGTGTATGAGGAGCAGCTGAGGTGACTTGGTTTGTTCAGCCTGGAGGAGACTGAGGAGAGACCTCGCTGTGGTCTTTGACATTCTCAGGAGGGGAAGTGGAGGGACAGGCACTCATCTCTTCACTCTTATGACCAGTGACAGGACTCATGGAAATGGCATGAAGCTGAGTCAGGGGAGGCTTAGGTTGGATGTCAGGAAAACATTTTTCACCCAGAGGGTCATTGAGCACTGGAACAGGCTCCCCGGGGAAGTGGTCACAGCCCCAAGCCTGTCTGAGTTCAACAGGTGTTTGGACTATGCTCTCAGGCACATGGTGTGATTCTTGGGGTGTCCTGTGCAAGGCTCAACAATCTCATGGGTCCTTTACAACTGAGCATATTCTATATTTTAATAGGGCTTAATATGTCTGGCAAAATGTTCACAACTCTTTATCCAGTGACAACAGCAGCTCTGTAAAAAGGCAAAACTAAATACTAATGTTGGTGCCAATTCAAAGTGAGTCTCACTTGCCAAAAGTTCACCTGCAACCTTTTGTTTCCTTTTATAATACCTTGAAGAGCATGATTTAAATACTATTCTCAGGTTTATCTCCAATACTTCAACTTAAGGAAAAACAAACTCTCAATTCAGGGAACCACATGTGAACATGCGTGTGTCTTCTGCCACAGCTTCTAGCAGCAGGCAGTGTACCTGGGCCTTCAGAACCCAAAACTGTCAGACATCACTACCTCTCCTGAAAGAAAAGCAGGCTGGTATCCCACAATCAGTGATGCATTTGTTTATCTGCTGCCCTTTATAGTAGTAAGTGGCATTTGACTGTCGTGCCAGCATGTGCTTTTCTGTATCCCCAAGTGTCTGCCCATTTGATTATGGTGGCACGACTCTAGGCTACCCTTCCAACCTGCTACAGCTGTGCTACAGCCTAGGCAAAAATGACAGACTTAGATCACAATTGTGCTTTTTCAGTACTATTTTAGTCCCTTATGTATCCAGCAGACAAAGCTGCAAGAGATGCTCTTTGCCTGAGGCTGTGCTCCCTCAGTGCCGCAGGACATCCCATGGCTCACAGCATGTCCACCCTCAGGGGACACCAAGCTCCACAGAGTGCTGCACACTTCTCTTCATGAAAGTTGCCTACTCTTGTGAACAAATCTGCACAGAACCTACTCAGAGCAGTTTTGGTTTTTAAAAACATGTACAAATGCTGTACCTTTAAACGTAGTATGTTGTTGCTTCAATGTTGTTTGGTCTTCTGGAGTTCAGCTGCCTAACATTATTTGAAGTATCTTGACAAGTATGAAAAAATGATCCTAACTGGAACATTTCACTTGTAAATTCACTACTAAAATATGCTTAGCCCTATGGCCAATGTACAGTCTGTCTGTCTGTTCTAGGTACTGCTTTGACTACTGGTAAAAATACAGCTGTGGGATGTCACTTTTCCTGGAATATCTCTATTAACTATTAATAGGAAGACTAGGAATTGGCTTTATTTCTGTTTATCCAGAAACACACTTCAATTCTGTTTGCTATTATTAATTTTGCTCTATTTTCTTACTCTTTAATGCAATCACTGTTACTGTTGTTTTTTAATGTAATTTGAGACATGTTGGCATCCAAATCTTACTTCTATTGAGAACAAGGTCCTCTGGAATTCAAAAGACTGTGGATACATGGGAATACATTGTTTGTGTCTCGAAAAGTTTAAAATGGAAGTCAAAACATGTTGTAAGGATGAAGAACCAGATGGAAGATAAGCACAGTGATCAGCTGAATAATCACAGTGCTATGGTTACATAAAACATGGCTCTGTGCTTCCATAGAGCCACTAAGTCTGAATCTGTAAGCATAATATAAGAAAACCCCAAGAATATCAGCTTCAGTGTGCATTGGCTATCAGTGGATGACTAATTTCTTGAAGGCTACACATGTAGGCTGCAGAAAGCAGTGAAGTCTTGAGGAGGATTTTAAACAGGATCACGGTCTCACTGCAGGGTGAGCACAGCATGTGTGAGGAGTGATGTGCTAAGAAGGTCTTTGGTGAGCACGACAGAGAAGGACACCTTCAGAACTGGGAGCCTGATGATGAAAGGCGTAAGGGTGACATGTTCTAAGACAAAATCAGAAAAGTAGGGCAAGGTAAAACTGTACAAAGCCTCAGTGTAACATCTCACGTTCAGCAGCTGAAAAGGGGAACTTGTGAAGGCTTTCAGCAGAGTCGGGGAGCTGAGCTGCTGGTTCAGGAACAGATTGGCTTTTGTCTTATCTTTTGATAGTTTGAAAGAAGTAATACAGGCAAAGGAACCAAATGTGTTACTGTAGGCTTTGCTGCTGTGAGAGGTAAGGAGAGTCTGAATGGTAATGTCCAAAGCACCAATGGTGATATACTTTAGAAGGAGTTTCTGCTGGATTTAAATGAGGTCTGGATGTTTGGAGGAAGGAGAAAAATAAAACTCATCTAGTGTCCAGGGCAATACAGGGACAATGGCATTGGTAGCAGTTGCAGGGAATGAGAGACTTTGAGAATTTGACAGGGAAGAGAAGAAATTTTGGGTTTTCTCAGTTAAGCCCATGATTAGATATTCAAATGTTGAATATTAGTCAGATTTCAGAGCTTGGAGAAAGTAGGTAAATGAAGAGGCAGTTTTGAATCACAGTGAGCTGCAGAGAGAAAAGGCTAAAATTAATTCAGTTGGAAAGTCAAAATTCTAGCTGATCATAGAAAGCTTAAAGAAGGACAATATTCTAGAAAGAAAATTTAATTAATTTAAATAGACAGCATCTAATATAGCAATGATCAAAGTGGAGGATAAAGATGGGAATTTTAGTGCAGGTACCAACTTTCCAGGTAGACTGTTTTGACAGGTCTTACTAATGCTTAATTACATGCAGGTCTTTATTAAGGAACTCAAGGAAAGTGTTCTGTGATTCTTTACAATAGAACAATATAATTACTGTGAATCAACTCAGCATCTTCATCTTTCTCTCATGCTACAAAGGGACTGGAAAGCTACATAGTTAAAAGGATAAGCTATTGTTCCAGAAACCAAAGCCAGATAAAATGCAGAACAAGTTTAATGTAAGGCTACAATTAAATGAATAAAAACCTTGTGATATAAAAAGTTTTGGTGATGGGAATGAAGGAACCAGAGGTTTGCAAGATTTTAACATGTAATTATTGCTAATAACCTACTTTTAATGTAGCAGTCTTCAATTTAAAAGCTCCCAAAATGTCTTAGGTACTACATTGTAAAGGTATTCTGTTAAGGGTTCCATTTTGAGCTTTTTACAGTTAGACGAAGGAGTAACAGTACTTGCAAAGTCACCACAGTGAGCAGAAGGGAAATCACTGGCCATTCAAAAAACATGGTGCAATTTTGTTCAGCCTTCAGTGCAACCCCTCCATCTCACATCTCCCAGTTACTTCAGCTTCACTGCTTCTCCTTACCCTGTCCCACTCCTGAGTACCCACTCATTTCCTCTTCCTTCACTGTCATTCTTTCATTATTTCTCATATGATTGTTTGTGGTCCCTTCCTATCAAAAGTCAGGCCTGATATGGATCTAATATGACATTTCCTTCCTCATAGCATGTTTTATGCTCCATGCTGAACAAACTCCCAGGACTAGGCAAGCACACCATTGATCACTCCAGAGCACACCACAGTGACTGAGATTGCCACAGCCTGGCTGCCACGGCACAGCAAACTCAGTGGCGCATGGGAAATGCATTCCACTAAGAGATGTCTTTATACAAGGGACCTATTGTTGGAAAGTAATCTTATTCTGGGGGAACACAATCCAGCTCCACACCAACAATTTTTAGAGGTAACTTGTTATTTTAGTACAGGAAGTGAAGAAGAGCAACATAATTTCTGGAAGGTACTACTGAATGCAGAGAAATTATCCAAGATGGAATTTGTCCTGGTTTTCTGCTTGATAACACTCCCTCTAATTTTCTGGTCAAGTCCTGTACACAGCTGGTCAAGACTCACAGATCTCTTCTGAAAGACATTTACAAAATGTGCCACATCCTCATCACAGTCAAAGAGCACTGGTAAGTGGTGGGCTTACAGGCAAAAACCAAGAAAAATCTGTTTTTCCAGTTTTTCCGTGCAAGGACTTTACTGTCCTGGTGACAAGCCCTGCTCATTGCTCATTTATTGTCTCTTTCATGCACTAGAAGTGTTCAAGATATTGTTACATTTCTGTTATTGAAAATAATGGAGACGTATTTTTACAATAGTTAAATTTTCCTCTCCTGCTGTGTTACAGACCAGACATATTCTGGTGGGGTTTTTTTCAAAATAGCATTAATTGTCAGTGGTCTGATGATCCAAGGCCCAAAAGCTATTCTTTTTTTTCTTCACCAAAATGGAAATTGATGTGCCAAGGAATATCAGCTCCCCATGGCACTGCCATCTGAGAGGGGTTCTGGGCAGGAAAATGCTACTATGTTTGGCAATTTTTGGTCCTGATGAAGCACTATGTATATTTTTTTTTAATCTTACTATTAATTCCAACAATGTAACTTCATTTATCAGGTCTGTTAAATATTCTCTGCAGTTCCTCTTTCTGCATCACTTTAGTAAGATGTGATTCAAACAAAAAAGCAAGTGCACACAAATAAAACAAAACAGATTGCATTGAACAAAACTATAGTAAAAACTTCTTCCTAGTCTTTTTTACAAACCTTTATTTATGTCAGAAAATTTGAATTTTTATGTTTGTGTTTCTCGTTTATCTGCTAAACTGAAGTGTGGCTTCAGTGCTGCATGAAATACAAATTCTGAGCTAAGTTGTCATTCATTGCTGCCCAAGGTTAATGTGACATTTTGGATAATAATTTATGGTGTGTAGTGTAGAAATACAGAACCCACTCTTGTGAGATGCTGAGAATCACTGATTTCGAAGGAAATTGAGTGTGTTTGGACTCACTCTGAACCTTCACTTCTTGCTATCATATTCATGTTAATACCAGCCCATCAAACCCATGTCACCTCAGACCAGAGTCAAAATCGAACATGAAAAGAAAACTACAAAAATGCAACACGACACACTGGTGCTCAAGTTCATTTAAACATCAAAATGAAATGTCTCACCAGCTGAGCTCTGTGCATTACTGAGTGGGAAAGTAAGAGTAGAAAAAAGTGTATGGTAGAGTCCATGCCTGTCATGTCTGACATTTTGGGGAGTCACAAGTTCGGGGTTTTTTGACTAAACCTGAACATGGACATGCTGTGTGACCATGAGTAAGACCTTTTCATTTTCCTTCATGTAAACATCTGCAAAATGTAGTGTGGGTGGCAAGGCTGAGAGGTGCCAGCACTGAATTCCCATATCCTTCACTAACTGGGAGAAAGGGCAGAATTTGTATATGAAAATATGGAGATTGCTATTTGAGGAAGGTGTTCCTCAAGTTCAATGCATGTTGAACTTATGCAACCTATGAAGTCCTACTCTAGAATAAATGGACTGAACACATTAATATCTCAGTGGCAAAGATCCTGCAGAGCTGAGAAAGTTGCCTTTAACCAGTCACAGATTGCAAGAGGTGCAGATGGAGAAGAAAGGAGCATGGTAGGGGTTGTAATGGCTCTATTAGCATTGAACAACTGGTTTGTTGTAAAATATTCTGTGTCATTTGATGGACTTGTATTGGCAGAACTCCTCCCACTGATTTAGGTGCTGGCTCTGCCTCTTTTAATGACACAGACAAGTGAAGACAGAAGATGAGGGCTCTGTGGATGGTGTGAAGAGCTGCATCTGGGGAGGTGTGGAAGAATGAGTGTTTGCATAGCTGGAAGATAATATACTGCTTCACATCATTTATCAGAGAAAACTGAGACCAAATTCTTGGGGAGGAAGAATAAATATGGTGCTCTTGTGCTAGATACAATTTCAACAATATCACTTCAATTATAAAAGCCACATAAACAGCAGGAGAATCACAAGGGCAGCAGTAAACACAAATGTCTTCTCATGAGTCCTGATTTAGCAGTTCTGGCATTTTTATAGAGGATGCTTCATCTTTGTCATTGCTATGGGAATAAAGAGAAGAGGAAATAAGAGCCTCCTGAATTTACTCTGATTAATCTCCTATCTCTTTTCTTGTCTATTAGCGAGAGTTCAAAAATAACTGCTAGACATAACAGTCTGACAACACAAGGGGATGATCAGGAGAATTTTATATCCTCATTAGCCCTTCATGGAAAACATAGTTTCTCTGATACTGCATCCAGATCACTCCTTTTTCAAGCAGCTTAAGTCAGTGACAGTACTGTACAGAATTTGAGGCCAGAGCAAGCCTTACATTGTTAGAGGTTGGCCTCCTGTATAACCAGGCTGAAGGCTTTCTCCCCACTGCATTTTACAGTAAGCCAAATAGCTCAGTTTTAATATAATGATTTTCCTAAATGTGAATACAATGAGAGAGAAAAAACCACCACTGTGAATTTTTAGCAATGGCCAGGCACACTCATCATTAAGAACCTGTGCCTTTTTTCCCATTTGAGTTTCTCTGCCTTGATTCCTGGCGAGACTTTCCCAGAATGACTGAAGATGAAGTCCCCAATATTTTTTCCTATTAAGGGGTTTACCCTTTACAGTTAATTTGCCTCTCAAGCTCCCTTTTGATACACTACACAGAGAGACCTTTTGAAGAATTAGGTCAAGCAACAGGAACCGTTATACAAAGCTCAGTGCAGTAACTAGAGTGTAAAATACTGAAAATCTCTTTACCAAGAAGCATTTGCTCCCACTCTCAGATAATTTCTGTGCATCTTTTATGCACATTCTCTAATATTTCAACATTGCTCCAAAACATTTTGCTATTTAAAATATGTGGAACAGTTCTGTACCAGGCTCACTTGTCCCTGGGGTAAAAGCATCTATTTGCCCCTGCTCAGTGTCCTCTCTTACTACTCAGAAGATTGGCATTTTTCTTCCTGGTGGTCTGCTTTTACCTTTTCACTTTTTCTAATCCTAAATGGTTTTCAGGAGTCCATGATTTGCCAATAAATGCTGATTCTCTTGATATGGGATTTCTTTTCCTGGGTATTAGGATGTCTTAAGCTGTATGAAAATATTTTCTGTGTGAACGGGCTTACATATTGAATTATTCAGATGTCTCCAAAGACTGTCTAGCCTTCTTCAATATTTACCACTTTATCCAAAGTATCATCCAAAGTTTCTATCAGCAATGAGCTCTGGATTATTTTCAGATTTTTGCAAAACTTTTGGTAATATTCAGTCTGCAGGCAACACTTGCAGAGTATTTGCCAGTAATTCCCCACTGAAAATTGTTTAAAATTGGATTGCTAGGCAACATTGAATCCCTTCTAAGATGCATTTTACTGATACCACACTCCATACTTTTTGCCATAATGGTGTCTTTGACTAAGGAATCTGAATGGATTACAGGTAGGTGGTTATCTTTATAACTAAATTTGCAAACCTATCTAAAAGGAAATTATTTGCATTTGACCGAGTCTATTTTCCATGCTTTGGCAATACTAATTACACTGTCAGCATTTAATTCTTTAACTAGTAAATCCCAAACAGCTGTCAGATTGTTGTCAGGCACAACCCACGTATAATTACCTGGGTCATTCTGCTCACAGCATGAATATTAGTGTTCTTACAGTCTGGAGGAATTTCCAGGGCATATCAAGGCAAACAGGTAGCAGTGAGGCACAAATCTCCATCGCCGGGTCCATTGACAGCCCCACAGCTGATTCCAAGCTTGCAGGAGTTTTTATGGGTGTCATTGTAACTCCCTGAGTCACTGAAAATAGCTATGACTAAACTGTTATAAAATCTCTTTCCAGGTAAGGTGCACTGTGTTTCTGTGTATTAAAGAATAAAATTGTCCTATGACTGAGCTGTCATTCTAAAACCAGATTACTTTCCTGAAGTATAACATGGAGAACTACAAAGTCTTGCACTGCTATCTGCCTTTTCCCCCCTCTGTGTAATGGCTAATTCCTGGAACCAATTTTGTGTTTCATTAAATCCCTTAACGCTTTCAGCAAAGTTCCAGGTCAAGGCTCATCAGATGAGCAATTTGTAGACATACTGGATAATGATTTACATTCAATATGAAAAAGAGAAAGTTCTATATATAAAATATGTTTCAATTTAATTAGAGACCTCTTTTTTTTCAGACAATGATTTGTGGTTTCAGAATTAATTCAGCTCCCTTCTCCCTGAAACAATCTTATTGATAATAGAATAAAAAGGAAGAAGAAATTAAAAATATAAAGGTGTAATCATTACAGTTCTGGGGCTTAATGGAAGAAATAGCAAGTGAGAAATCTGGTGGATTCTGATGGAAACACAAAAAAATAAAATACCCACTGGTTTTGAGTATTTTAGAAGGTTGTTACCCAATTCTAAAAAGGTAGCATTTTCATAAACAAATATATATTCCTGTAACTCAAAACAATTTTCTGATTTTCAAAAGCCATCAGAAATAATTCTGACTTTCTGTTGGACTTGTTACAATATAAAGAGGACTTTCAAGAATACATTATTGTTTTGTGCTTCTTTCCATCTGGTATCAGTTGGTAGAGATTAACCTTTTTAGAAAGACACATGTAGTGCTGCTGCTCTAGCACCTCTGAGTGTTATTTCAGATCTAATTATCTTCCCTGGTAAAGCTTCCAGTTTATTTCTCAAGTGAATTTCTTTTACCTGAACTTTCACCTGTGTTTTCTTATACTAACTCTGAAAATTCTCCATTAGCAACATTTTCTTCCCTTTGGAGATACTTCCTATCTGAAAACAGACTTTCCCTCAACCTTCTCTTTGATAATCCAAATATATTGATATTTTGAGTGGCTTGCTATAAGGCATATCTTTCAATCCTTTAATCACTCTCAGGACTTTCTTCTCTTAGTTATGTCCAATTTCTCAGTGTTTCTATTGAAGTATAGATGCCTAGAAGAAATTGCATCACTGTCAGATACATTTTTTTCAGGTTTTGCTTGTTATGCCTTGTTTTCTACGTTCAAAATGTGTATTGGTACCACACCTACAGAAAAGGCCCGCACTCAACTTGCTATCAATCACAACCAATCCTTCAGAACCTTTGTGACTTTGTACATATATCTCACAATCCTACATTCCCTTTATGCTGAAACGTTGCTTCTGCTCGCCCATAGCAAAATACATGGGGGGTGTTTTTGTTCTTTGTAAGCAATCCATATCTCTAATTATTATCCTTTTGTTTTGTTTTATTTTGGTCATATATCAAGACTATCTGTTTCTTTTGTCTGAATAATTTTCAGCAATAAGGATACATTAAGTACTAGATCACTGATAAAAAAGTTAAGCTGAGCAGGCAAGACCTGAGTCCTATTACATCCTTCCTAAACAGATACTTATTTAATACTAATTTAATAATGTTAATAATGAACAAGGATCACTGTTCCTTTTATTCTTGCTGTGTTAAAAAAAAAAAAGTCTCTCTGATGCCCTTACTTTAACTGGCTACTGATGATCCATGTTTGATTTTCCTTTTCTTATTAAATGATGAGATTTTTTTTTATTTCTTATTTACACCAGATTGGATCAAGTTGCTCTGTTGTCTGAACACAGGCATGTGTGTGTGCACAATCATTGTTTGCAACTATTTCTAGGCTAGTTTTTTCATATTCTACCCTTCTGGTTTTGACTGTAGCTTTTTCTGGAACTAGTGAGAAATCATAAGGAACTACTCATTCTCTTGTACACTCTGCTTACAGTCTTTCTTTTGGATAATGTGCCTTACAATTACACTACATTACACAGCCGGTTAATAAATCTGAAAGGAAAGAAATACAATAGTGGAGGTTAAGGACAGGCTTGAAATGGGAAAGGAGCAGGTCTTCTAAAGTGAGGAAAAAACCCCACTACTTACATTAAAGTGATCAGCTTGCCTGTGAAAGGAGGAGGAGGGAGAGCAGAATTTGAGAATTGTCACAAGGCAGATGACTTGACAAGAAAAGCTCCAGTCATACCTCTAAATAAATAATAATTTTTAAATTTTCAGACTCTGAATAACATAAAAATACCGTGGATATCAACTCACACTCTAGCAGAGGATCAGTTAATTAGCAAAAGTGGTCTGAAGCAGTTCTAGACCAGTTTATATCAGCCTGCAGGACCATAAAATATTATATGTGCAAAAATGTCCCAGATGTTTCTTCATCAGTATGAAGCTGTGCCCACATCAGGAGCATTTTGCTGGCATGGATGGCAGCACACCTGCACCAGAAAGGTGCTCTGGGCCCAAGGATTGTTGAAATGTCAGATGGTAGATGCCTTTTCCCTGACCTACAAGTGTGAGTCAGGTGCCTGATGTATGGGATTGGGTACCCTGCTTGAGCCTGTGCTGACTGTACAACCTGCCATGGACACTTTGCAATCTGAACACATACATTAATAAATGTCAATAAATGCTTGAGACAAAATATGAAGAGGTGTAATAAGGATAATAATGAGTGCTGCAAATAGCCAGGAGCCGTGACATGGCTGCATTTTATTATACTGAAAGGGCTTTGTAATGAGGATGAAGTGGGCATCGTTTAATCAGCTCGATTTTTCTTACCAAGCAGATTATCCCATTGGGATAAACCTGCCTGCATGGTTTAATAAAGCACATTATAGACAAGAATTATATTCAATGATGTTTCAACTTGTAAATTCAAATGAAAAATGAGGTTAAAGTTCAGAGAGAAGATTTAGTAAAACTTCATCATTTACTCCAGCTACCATTAAAACCTTAGATTTACTGTTTTTAATTAAGCATCCTAGCTGTTCCCTAGTGTGACAAGGCATCCTTTGTCTGTCTTAAGGTCATGGTAACTAGATCAGCAGTCAACAAAGAGACATCATCAGTGCACAGGGGAAGATATTAAAATAATGTATTATTGTGTCTCTTTCTTATTACAGGGTTAGTGAAATTTCATTAAGAAGAAAACTAATATGCCTGTGCATTCCTGCAAAAAAATGCCACACTGCAAAAGGAGAAGGGAATGAAAAATTTTTCCACAGCATAAAAACAAAACAAACAAACAAACAACAACAACAACAAAAGAAACCAATTTGGAGCTGTAGGACATGAAGAAAAATGGGGGACACTTTACATTTTGAAGTTCTCAGCATCTAACAGGTTTGCACTGAAGCAGAGATGGCACTGTAAAATACAATTTGCTTTGAAGTTAGGTGGGCCAGATTTCCTTGTACGTGTATGCAAAAGAATGGCAGTTGTATTCTAGTTGAACCCCAGAGGAAAGAGATGCATAATTTTCCTTGAATACCATGTGCAGTTATAAGTTAGTTAATCTCTAAAATGATCCTCTAGTGCAGGGAGATGTTCAGGGAAGAGTGTCATGGAGCATCAAATCTAGGGAAATCTCCCATAGTTTTGGTGGAAAGAACAAGATCATCCCTCTGAAAAGACATGAATAGGAGTAAGGAGAAATAATCATGATTTACAAAAATAATGATGGCACAAAGCGAGTGAAAAAGCAGCAATTTTTTATTCCATTATAAGATGTAGGAGCCTGCAAATACAGCTAACAGGAACTTGGTGCAAAAGAAAACTAGGAAAACTTGTTCCTACAGTGGTGATGGGCTTGGGACACTTGCCAGTGGAAGCTGTAAGTGCAAAGTGATTGTATAAGTTAAGGGAGAGGCTGGACAAATGCATGTGGAGGAGAGATCCACTTTGGAAACACATCAGAAAACTCTCTAAGCTGAAAATAGTTGGGGAACAGGAGGTTACTCAAGGTATCAAGTCCTCCTTCCTGTCCCCACATTCTCCGGCACTCACTTGTGGCTGGAGACAGGATATGAGGCAAGTCAAGCCCTTGATCTCCACTCTGAAGAGCCATTCTGATTTTTGTTAAAGTCGATTAACTCACTGATTTCAAATTGGAAGAAGACTCCTGAAAAAAAAAACCACCTATAAAGTGGCCATTTATTTCCCCCTCATTAACTACATGGCTGGGGACTCTGGTACTTGTTTTCTGAGATAGCTAGTCCTTCTTTGATCATCTGTTTCATAATGAACCATTGCACTTGGAGTCAAAATAATCCTCTCCACTGGAAGAAAGAGACATTTTAAAAACCTTTTTGTAAAGCTTTAGCACAACTGAACCCTGATCTTTGACTGGGCAATGCTTTTACACAGACCATCATAATTAGAAGAAAATAAAGAAATGAAGCCTCATTTCCTAATTTATTATGGCTTGTTGAATTTCAGAGAAAAGTGAAGGATCCCAGCTCAGGTTGTCACCTGAATCAGCCTTACTAAATGAAAATCCTTCAGTGAACCAGCCAAAGACAGATATATCAAAAGGTAGCAGTTCCCAAAGGGTTATTCAATAGTGCCAATGCTTCTTTACTCTCTCTTGTTATCTTCAGCAATATTACATATTTTTCCAATCTCCTTTCATTGCCTTAGAGGACTGTAACTTGGGATTTTGGTGCCATTGGTGCCAATGACCAGCTGGGTGCTGGAGTTTCATTCTGTGACTAACAGAGTAATAGACAGGTGAATACTATTTTTTTCTCCTTTCATTAGGAAAACCTGGATTCTGATTACTGCAACAGCTTAGAATTAGGTAAAACATAACTACTTTAAAAATGCTTTGTCCTATAAATAGCTGCAAGTGGGAACAGTGCACAGGGCAGGGAGCCTCCTGGGACCCCAGGGCACTGTTGCTTCACTTGCCTTCAGTCTCCCTCTTACTTTGCTCTCCCAGCTGTCCCTGGCCCTGAAGGCACCAGGGGCAGCTGCAGGACAGCAGCAGACTCCCAAATGTACAGCTGGGGGGAAGGAAAGATGTTGTTCTCCTTATTCCTGTAATGAAACAGCCCATTGGAATGGCCTACCTAGGGAGGTGGTGGATTCTCTGACCCTGAAGGTTTTTAAGGTGAGGCTGGATGCGGCACTTAGTGCCATGATCTAGCAATCAAAGTGGGGTTGGATTAAGGGTTGGACTTGATGATCTCAGAAGTCTCTTCCAACTCAACTGATTCTATGATAAAACCTGCCAGCTCAGTTGAAATCCACTTGATGCAGTAGCTGGCCATGGAAAACCTTTGGTTAAACCTGTTGCAACACATACACATGGCCTCAAAAAAAAGTCACTAAAGTCCACAGTGCAGTGAAATTGGGGATGGGATAACATAGAAGGATTTTAATAGCAAAAGTGTGCTTGGGCCCCTTCATGGCACAAGGAAAGGAGAGGGCTTCTGCCACACTGTTATGGACAGGAAAGGTGTCCTGGCATTGCTGGGGGCTGAAAGGAGTGTGGAGGGAACACAGCCATTGCTAAACACACACACATACATCCCTATGTGCATGTGGAACATGGTTCTGGACACCTTGCTCTACAAAGGGATTTCCATTTGGTTGCTCCAAATGATCATAAATAAAATGCAACAGTCTTGTTAGAAACTGCAGTTCCACTTTGTTGTGCAGTGTGTAGAGTTGTGCTTTAAGCAGGTGAGGAGAGGTGGCTCATCCTTGGAGGAGTTTGTTAACACAAAGGTACCAGGAACTGCAAAAGCGTTTGGTGAAGAGCAGATGCAAGTTGCCATTTTAAGACTCCACTGTGTACTTGGGAGGAAAAATAGGGAAATTGAGCCCTAGAAATTACCTAGGGCTGGGGCAGGGGCAGGTGATGAACAACCCTGCAGGTATAACTAGGCATGGATCAGACTATGAAAGGATACCACAGCTCATAGCAAAAAGAATACCCTCCACTTCCAGCATCTGCACAACACAACATGGTGTCAGTAAGGATGATAAGAGTAAGCAAAGGGAGGATGAGATGGAAGGACTGTTTTGAGTCTTACAAAAAACAGGTAGGAAAAGAAGGGAAACCTGGACAATATTAAAAAAAAATATTTAAATCTCCCAGATTATCGGAACTGTACAGTCAATATGAATCTATTGAATTGGCCATAGGAGTGAGATTAGTTGACAGAAGCCCTGCCACAAGCTCCTCAGTTTCTAAGGAAAATCTTTAGTAAAACATGTAGTAAAACTGATTTAGTGGTATAAGGCAGTCTGTGATAAAGCTGCTATAACTTGCCTTTCCAGTATGTATTACCCTACTGTAATTATACTTGCTGCAGCAGTATTTCCTTAGGGCAAATCCTCCTGTGAAAGCTGTGGGAGGGTTCTGTGTCAATGGCAGAAATGATGTTATTTTTACTTCACTGTGGGATTTTATAAATGTTTCCACCTGTTCAATAGAAATTAATTCTCCTAGGGAGAAAAGTAAGTCTTGTGTAGAACAGGGGAGCTTTTCTGAATATTTCTGTCATATAGTTGTTGATGTCATGGTGGAGAATAAAGGCACAGATGTGAGTAGCAACCTACAAATTCTGATAATTTAATGAAGAAAACTTCTATTTTCATGATAAACAAACACTGTAGACCTGGAGTTCACCACCACCAGCCAATATTTACTACACAGTGGTAAATCACTGCACAATCACTATAAATGCCATAAATGATGCCACTTGGGCACAAGTTTGAAAAGAAATCAGTGCATAGCTACATGTGCAATGTGAGACAACATCTAGGTGATTGTCCTTAAGATATGGCATATTTGCAACATAAAATGAAAGATTACAAGCCATTTCTCTAGGTGACATACCTCTGTCTTGCAATTCTGTGCTGAGATATTTCACCCCTAAGTTGCTGAGGGAGTTCGTGCATCCTCCAGCACTGTCATCACCTCACTTCCCAATCCATAACAATAAGGCACAGCTGGAACAGATGAGTTGACAGCTCAGACCTACTGACCTGCAGGTGCTGCGTGAGCCTCTGAGTACTGTTGACACCTGCCACAGGTTTGTACATCTCCAAGGCCCCTGGCTTCTGTGTGAGGCACATCGATTCAGGAGTGACAGAGGACAATTAAGTTCTGGGCCAGGGCTATGCTGTCCTCTCAGGTGTTGCTAAGAAATCAGGTTGACAGTTCACAAGTAGGCAA
Organism: Poliocrania exsul; assembly: GCA_035041345.1. Lineage (NCBI taxonomy): Eukaryota > Metazoa > Chordata > Aves > Passeriformes > Thamnophilidae > Poliocrania > Poliocrania exsul. Next base: position 86,657,448 of record JAWWLZ010000118.1, read on the forward strand.
AAAGGATGGAGAAAGAGCAGGATGTATGTTGCCTGCAGTTGTTTGAGCCTGTAGTTTGATATTTGGAGCTAAAAATGTATATGGGATATGTTAGAGAGAGAACACTATAACTGGGGCCATAAAGACACTCTTCTTCTCTGTCCTTGAGTTATTACTTCTCCTATATGGATTGCACCAGTAATACCAATTCCTCAATAAACATGGGACCTGTGGAAGTGAATTCATTATAAAGTGTGAGGTAGCCAGATACTGGTGTAATGATCTGCTCTTGAGGCATCTGAGGTGCGTAAAAGAAGGTCACAAGTATTTGGAGGGAGAGTTGGTTGAAAATATGCACACCCAGTCTCATTCACACTGAAATATTTTGAGGAGATGAATCAAGTTTTTCAAAAATATTACATGAAAACAAAATAATTTAGTTTACCTTTAGGATATGTTAAATCACAAATTATGATAGTATAATCAATATATATTGTTCTATTTAAAAAAGAAAAAAGGAAAAAAAAGAATTAAAAAACAAGGGGGAAAAAGAGAGAGTTCCACTCTTTGTTCGAGTATAAGATGAAAAACCTCTTTGGAAAATTCCACTTGTTTCTAATGGAATAGAGAGTCTGTTTATTTTCAGTTTTATGTGGCAGATGTGCTGGAGGTCTTGGCTGAGGAAGAACTGTAACTTCATGGAGGTCTATCCATGCTCAGCTGCAATGAAAGTAATGTCCAAAGCTAAAGGTATTGCATTCATGTACTATACCAAGTGCAGACTCCCTGGGGAACTGAATAAATACCTTATGAACTATGTGTAGGTGTATACAGAAGTCTGATAATGAAAAGTTCATGAAGAAAAACATCTGCAGTGAAGGCTGTCAAGTGCAAAGACTCTTCCTGAAAGTGACACTTTCCTGCACCTCTGACTTCAGGTTGCCAGCTTTCAAATATCTCATGCAAAGCTAGAGGAAAAGTGGAGCTGTGTGCTTTGCATTAGTATGCTGATCACTTCTCAGCATGAAAACAGAAATACAGAGGAAAAGCACTTGGCATTAAACCTTGAAAATGCCATGTATGCTACAGAGCCAATAGGGAAAGTTGTTGATTTGGCTGTATTCAACACTACGTGTGAGGCAGGTGCACATCATTTCAGTTTTCTCTCCAACTTTTCCCCTGTTCCTCCTGGTGGATGTCACAGTGAGTGCTGTGCTTGTCTCTGCTGAGCCAGTGTCTGTGTCCCAGGTGCGGTGCTGGTGGCTGTGGTGCTGCAGGGGCACACACTCTCAACTCCTGAGAGACACCACAGCAGCACTTCAGAACAGAAACAACCCTGCAAGAATGTCTGAAAACGAAGGTCCTTTGCTGAAGCAGGACTTAACCAAATTCTGATTTTACTGGTACATTCCTTCTTCTGATCATGTAAAAATTTAGACTGAAGGGGAAAGGAAAACTCACATTAGATTGTAACCTACTCTTTGTCAACAGAGACAGTTTTCTGCAGGACACCTACTATATTTTTCTTAGTACCGACATAATTGTCCCATAAAACTCTATTAGCTCTTTCAGGAAAATAATCTCCATCTGAATGGATTGCACTTTGAAAGAATAAGCAATAGAAAAATTTGGATTTTGTTCTCTTTTGTATTTTTCTTTACTTTCAAATTCATTAGAAGGCAGATGGAGGTGAAAGAAAGTCTGTGCTTAACAGAAGGAGAGCATGTAACAAATGCCACATTGAAGGCTTATATTTTAATGCCTTTTTTCTTCTTCTTTTTTTTGGCTCTGTTTCTCACAAATTCAATTGTTTCCAGAAGCTAATAAATATTAATATTAACAGGGGAAAAAAAAAAGACATACTAAACTGAGCAAAGGAAAAAAATATTTTGAATAATAATTAATCAAGTTCAAGCTTTAATTTCATGTTGAAATAATCTCCTGACTACCATTCTAGGCTGAATATATAGAGTCTTAAAATCACAAAATACAATAAGACTTTACCCAAGAAGCCATACTGAAAGCTTCTCTCTTAGAATTTAAGGCCTGTAATAATTCATTTGCTTAATATTAAATTACTTTCTTGAGGTGCAAGTGCCCCTGACAGGCAACACTGGGGTGGACTTGCTGGGGGAGCCCCTGAGCTTTGGGAACAGGAGCAGTGCAAGGTGGAGGAAAGCCAGGGATGTCTCCCTCATCTGCAAGAGCTGTTACACAGCATCAGAGGCTGCAGTGAGGAATACCATGGGCAGCCTTGGAGGGTGGGGGGCAATTGCAGAGCCACACAGAGAGCGTGTGTAAGGGTGAATTTGAGCCTGAAGAAACAAACAGAGATGGTCTGAAAAGTTTATCTTTGAGAACTCGTGAAGTGCAGAAGAAATTCCAGAGGAGAAAATACAACAGACACAGTTTCTGTCTTCAGAAAGGAAATAAAGGAAGCCCATGAGAATTTTGGAGAAGTCAGCATAATTTCATTACCTGAAAAAGATCCTGGAACAAATTATTACATAATTGAATTATAAGCACTTAGAGAATAATTAAGTGATAAGAAACAGCTAACATGAATTTGTGAAAAATAAATTATGTCAAATCTATCTGATTTCCTCTCTTGACACACCTGCTGCATAAGAGAACAGTCACTGTGATGTCTTCAGTAGGGCTTTTGACACAGTTCTGTATAATGTTCACCAACATTTCACAGCACAGGGGGAGATGGCCTGGTTGAAATTACTGTACAGTGGATATGTTGCTTGAAAAAATATAGTCAGAATGACTCACATTCTTATCAACATTCCCTATCAAATCAGACAAGCATTTTATATGGGCTCCCATGGCAGGGCTCTCTTGGGCCAGTTCTGTTCCATAATTTCATTAGCAGTTTAAAAGATGGAATAGCATGTAAACTGATTTGCTGATGACACCAAGCTGGGAGGGCTTGCAAACAAGTTTAGAGTTTGAAATGATCCTGACAGATTGGAGAAATGGCCTGAAATCAACAAGATGACAGGAAAAAAAGACAAGTTCAGAGTACTGCACTAAGGGAGTTAAAAACTCAAATGCACAAATGGAAGCTTAGGGATATTGAGAGAGAAGGATCTGGGATTACAATGAATCACCATCTTAACAAGAGTCAAAAGTAGGAATCTGCTGCTCAAAAAGAAATATGTCATGAGATGTATTGGCAGGAGTGTCAGATAAGATGTGGTAGTTAATAATTTTGTGATTTTCAGTGCTGCTGAAATACTGTGTCCAGTGTTAATTCTCTCCTTTGAGAAAAGAGGATCCACAGAAAAAAAGAAACACAATTCAGATACCCTGACTTCTAAGGAAAGGCTCAAATATGTGGATTGTTTTCTTTAGAAAATTTAAGGTAGAGGGAATATAATAACAGTCCTGAAATTTGGGTCTGGATTAACTATCTAGTGATTTCTTTTGTATGGACAACAGGATGACGGCTAAATTTGCAGTAATGCAAAATTATGTTCTATGCCATGAAGCATTTTCTTGGGCTAGTAAGACACTGGAATTTTTAGGAAAGTTTTTATATTGCCTTCAGTGGAGGATTAAGAAGAGTTTAGACATGTTTCATGGGTCACATGACAATACTTGGTTCTGCTCTAAAGCAGGGGCTTGACTCTAAGTTGTTTTGAAGTTTCTCTCAGTGATACAATTGTATGATTTTTGGGGAGCTTTTCCTCATAGTCTGCCTCCATTTTTAAATGGGTACTTCATAGTCTTTCATCCTGAATAATTCTTTTCCAAACAGATACATCACCACCAGATTTCCAACAAAAGATGCTTTGATTTAGCGCTCTTGTTGAAGACAGAGTTGGAAATCCTGCTGACTCTAAATGCTGTCCCAGCACAGGGGTTTCAGGGGCCCAGTTCAAAATGCCTTTGCTTTAGTAACTGTGAAAGGCTGAGATATGAGCTTGCTTCAGAAAATATATGGTGTGATCCCTGCTACCTGGCTCCTGCTGGAGAGCAGCTGCTGCTATTTGTATCAGACAAAGCTGGGTTGAGCTGCTAACAGTCCAGTATATTATTTAAAGAGTGCTACAGAATGCTTATCTGGTGCTATTAACCAGTTGTACTTCATCTGCTAATCATATCAAGTAAAAAAAAAGTCATATTTTTTCATTACAGCAACTCCCCAGCTTCATCATTTGCTCCAGACTAATCCTGTTAGAGCTGCATCTTGGCAGAGGCACTTCTGGCAAGGCACAGTCCAGAGACAGGACAAAACTCTGTTTGTCCTGCCAAGCATGGTCTTGGCTGAGAGTACAAGGTTATTAAAAACTCTATAAGCAACCACCAAAGTGTAAATGTCCATTGCACAGTTTTGCAGATAATTGGCTTGCTGGTAATGCTGTCCCTGGCACAAAAAGGGCCTGGATCATGCATAATATCCAAAACAACACTAGGAGAGATCCCACAGGAGTCACACACTGTATCAGAGCATCAAACTTTATCTACAGTCCGATTAAAAATGAAATGTGGGTGATTCCAGCAAGAAACTCAAGCAGACCCAGTAATTCAGTAAATAACCACAAATCATCTTGCAATATATTAGAGGCTAGGAATAAATTCTTTACTGTCAAGCTGGTGAGGCTTCGGAAGAGGGTGCCCAGAGAATTCATTCAAGGCTGGATTGGATGGGGTTTTAAGCAACCTGGCCTAGTGGAAGATGTTCCTGTCCATAGCAGGACTGTTGGAACTAGATAGTCTTTAAAGTCACTCCCAGTCCAAGCCATGCTATATGATATCAACTAAAAGTTAGCTGCAAGGAATGAAAATTCTTCATTTATATACTATACATTCAGAAGAATCAACTTCTCCTCTTGCAAATGCATTTGGCCATAGTGCTCTGCAACTTCCTCCAGCAGAGGCTGGCTTGAATCAGCCACTTCTTGTGACACCTTGCTGCCTCCCAGAGAAGAATGCAAACTTGTACCTGCCCTGTCACTCAGTGCACCAGAGTGCCAGGCAGGCAGGAGTAGCAGTGCTTGTGATTTCCCTGGGCATTGGTAGACTATTGCCTGGAAATTGATATATTAAGACCTTGAAAGTTTACAACCTCTTTTTTATTGCTTTTCTTAGGCCACATTGCCCTGGGAGAGATCTGCATGAGGAGCTTCTATTTCGCTGTGTGTCAGATACACCTCCAGGCAACCTGAAATCCCATTCTAGTCAAGGTGGTTTTGGCTGTGGAATGTTCTCTCACTCTCTGCTTTGCCAGAAGAGAGATGTGCTAGTCCTCTGGGTATACAGCTTAGTCTGTCTTTTGTGGAGGCTGAAGCTGATAGCTGAAGTTTTGGCTTCAATTTTTATCAACTCACTTATTGCATATACGTATGTCTATATATTCCTGTGTGTATGTATATCTTGTTCAGAAAATCTTACTCTTTCACCTGTTTATTTTAACTTGTGGAATAAGTAACTGTCATGTGAAAGGGAGGAGTGAGACAGAAATACAAAGATTTCTAGTCTTAACTGTATTAATTAAAAGTTATTAGCTGTAAGCACTTCCAGACAATCAAATCCTTATGTACCCCAACACTGTCTGTCTTTTAACTGACAGCACACAGGTTGGAAGGGGTTTTTGACCTCTGATATGAAGCCACACTTCAGCCAGGGAAAAAATTATCAGCAATAAGAGCCTCCAGAAAAATTAGAGCCTTAATGAACCCAGCACTGCCTGCTGGACTGCTGGACAGAATACAGGCCGGAAGGTATTCTAACCCCTGATGTGAGGACCTCACTTAATAGCAACAAGAGAAAAGAACCTTTCTCATGATATCTCCCAAAATAACATTTATTAATACAAATATGTGACAATAATTATATAGGGTTACTTAGTCGGTGATAACATTTATCTGCAGGATTGTACAAAATACCCCCCCAAAGACATCAGCACAACACACATCTCAATGGCCACCCCAGCAGTGTAACTGAGGATTAATAAACAAAAACACGACAGTTCAACACCACCAGTAAACACACACCCAATAACCCAAAATGAAAAAAGACCAACAGGAAAAATATAGCCACTTCCCATTAACACGCATACACCCAGTGAGCTATAGCAAATTACAACTAATAAGGCATAAGGAAAAGTAAAGTAAGAATTCCGTTGCTTACCCCTGCAATATTGATGGAATGGGGGAGACAGGGTAGCTCTCAGGTTGCCCTCC
>JAWWLZ010000118.1:86663720-86730066 GCA_035041345.1 Poliocrania exsul
AGGGGGGCTGAGGCATTTCCCTCAACCCATCAGGCCACAGTAACTCTAAAATTTTTTAATGTAAACTCTGTGGATACAACATGGTGATTTGGATAGTGCAGCTGCAGCTGGTTCGAAAGGACATGGTGAAGCTGTGGTCCCCTGGGGGTCCCTGCAGCTCTCAAGCCTTTGGGATCAGGGGTGCTCTGGAAACCTGTTCCCAGGATTGATACAAGCATAGGACTGATTGGGTGTGCTGGAGTCATTGTTTTGAAAAATTGGATCTGCCTGTGTTTGTCAATTTAGCAGAAATACAAGGCTCTACAGCACTTTATTCATGTGTCAGCATTGAGGAAAGCCTGCAGAAGCCTGTTGGACTTGGTGGGCCTGTTGGTTTGTGGGTAGACCCCTGAAGTTTGTTGGTGGCACAGATACACAGGCAGCCTGAGACAAGAACCACCAGGTGGTGTGTCTGTGTGCCCATCTGTCTCCTGAAATGTCAAAGGTCTTCTGTAAATTGCTCAGGGGGGTGGAGTCATGGGAAGAGAGCATCCTTCCCATGCATACAGATCTAACTAAATCCTTATTCAGAGCCCTTTACTTCATCAGCCTTTGAGGATTTATCGACTTCAGCAAGTTCTTGTAAATGAATGATTTGCTTTGTATGTTTTTGCAGATGGCTGATATTAGAGTGAACCAGTTTATAGTGTGTGTTGAACATGCAGGATTAGCTTATCTCTGCAGGCTAAAGCTAATAAAAAAATCATTTTTTTACCTTTAATATTTGCTTCTCCTGATACACAGGTATTCTTACTAATCGCTCTAATTATTTAGAGTTCACCAAGCCTGCTTTGCTGGCTTCCTACTTGATGGCGCATTTTAGATATAGCCCAGCAAAGAAGCTGTTCCTGTGTTACTCTGTGCTTTGCAACTAGAAGAGAACTGTGATTCTTATAGATGACAATTATTTTGATTACTTAGGTTATTACATGACAGTATATCAATTTTTACATATTTCAATATCTATTTCAGAATAAATGTGACCTTAGTCCAACTCCATGTTTACAATTCCTTTTGCTTTAAAATACAATAAAAATAAAATAACAGTATTTATTCATCCAAATTTTCTAAATATTCTGCCGTCACTGATGGAATCCCAGTTTGATGTGGGAAAGTATTCTTTTCTGGTTTTTTAAGAACCTGAAAATTTATCAGCAGAGAAAGAGCCTATTTAATCAATATTCAATAAAAGGAAAGGCTGTAAGCAAGGAAAAATCCATGAATATGGGCTGTATTATCCTGAAAAGAGTCTGAATGGGAGTGAATGAAGTGACACCATTGCAGGATGACATAAGTTCATAATAGAAAAACAAAAGACTTTAGAATTTCCAAATAATCTAACAACATTGCCAAAACATCACATAATGAAAGATGAAATTGAATGTAGGACAGATAGTTGTTGTTAAATTGACTGATAGAAATGCAAGGCAGAAGCAGCTGTATCTACCTCAGCACTGCAGTATTCCAAATCAAATAAATCATAGGAAAGAACATGAACATCACCATGGATATCTCATTGAAAAATTTTCAACAGGAAATAAGAAAACAGATTAAATAAATGTTAAGCTGTAATAAGAAGGTGGCAAAGAATAGCACTGAATCAAAAGAAGTCCAAACGGTTCTGCTGCAAGTCACTGAAGCCCCACTAAGTAACTTAGAATGAGATCTCTAGGGCACATAGTTTCAAGTACTTCAGCTGAAAACATTATAGCTGAAACCAGAGAAAAGGATAATACCAAAAATATGCACAGAATGCATTCTTCCATATGAGGGGAGCTTCTAAAATTTAGGACAGGCAAATGAGCAAGCACGTAATGCAGAAAATAGAGTAGTAACTGAAGTCTACTACTGATGCTTTCAAATTTAAGAAAAGCAATCACCCTTGCAGAAATCAGAAATTGCTCAAAGGTAATTCTTGTCCATGCATTATACAACTGTCATGTGGAATTCACCACCACGAGCCACTCTTGAAAGCTTAAAACCAGATACTTTGGTGAGGAGGAGAACAAGTGGGCTTTATCACTCTCTGATGCACTGCCACATGATGGGGTAGGGCTCTGCAGTTATACCACAGTCCCTGACACACCACAGCTGCCAGCAGCCTTAATGAGATTAACTATTGCTGTGCTGGCCAGGATGAAAATTGCATGAGGCATATGTCTTGCTGTTTGCCATGGCTTGCAGTGAAGAACAGGAGTTGCCCAGCCTCCTTTTTGCAGCGACAACGCTTAAAACCAAACATGCTGTGCCAAACTACTTTGCTGCTGGCCATGACTAGAGGCAAAAAAAGACTTGGATACAATTGGTCTGATTGGGTATAGTGCAACTCCTCAGGTTTCTACCAAGCACAGTTGTCATTTATTCTTCTGGGGGGGGATAGGAATATACAGCCACTTAGTCATTGCGTATTCTCTTTGAATTTTTTTCCCCTAATACTCGGATTGCTGGAGCCTGGTGTGAATTTTAAATTAAGGAACTGGAGGGGGAGATTGCATTTCTTTTTGTTAATGGCTTTTCCTTTCAAGCCACATTATTATTCAGTTGCCATGGTTTATCTGATTTTGTAAAGTACCCAGGGAGATGTGACAATGATTAGGCACTTAGAAATACACTGATAGATAGACATAGTCCATCTGTGAAGGGTAGAATATTAACATTTTCTGTGTTGGTGACCACCTACTGCCTTGGTCAACTAAAACAAGGATCCTTTTCCTTCTATGTGTTGAGCATATTAGATAATTGATTGCTAAGAAATGTTAATTTCTACAATAAAACTATTTACTGTTACAATTCCTACTTACCTGGAAGAGAACAGATACCTAGTAGAACTATATCTCCTTTGGAAGCAAACATGTATTTTTAAAGTAAAAAACAAATGTTGATTTCAAATATAAATGTCCCAGTGCTTGCTCATTTGTGTTGTTCTTGCTTTAAAAGCTGCATGTGTTAACCCTCTTGCACTCATTAAGACAGAATATATGCAGTAAAGCTCTGTGCACTTCATTTCCCATAGCTGTCTCCAGAGGCCACTGGTCCACTGCAATCTTGACATTTTATTTACAAGTTCTTTGGTGTGGGGGGAAAAAATATTCTCAAAAGAGTATGTCTGTAATTTGACCTGGATATGTCTGTAGTACCCAAAATCCAGCATGCTCCACCCCAAACAGAGCTTTTGTCAATGTCCACAAGAGTATTGTCTCCAGAACACAAATCTTCCTGCACCAAGCTGATGCTCTTGGCAGCCTTTTCTGCCACCATCTCACACTGGTCTTACAGGCACAAAGATTTTCTGGACTATCATCAAATGTTATTAAATGCACAACAATAATCCGAACTAGTGCAAACCAGGGAACGTGCCTGGAAGATGCTGTACCAGGCTCTGGCAGGCTGTGCCAGCTGAAAAGCAGCTCATTTAACAAGCTCAGTTCTTCATTTGGCTATTTGCCTACATATTTGGAAAAATTTTTACCTTCCAAAAACACTCCCAATATATATTTGTGTTCCATGCAGCCAACCTGCTTTTTTGTTAGTGGACTCCTATTATGATGAATGACATAATTGTCAAGCAAATATTGGGGTGCATTCCTGCACACACCTACTGCTATGTGTGGGAGTACCACTGTAGAGCGAGCTTGCTCCTGCCAGGGGTAGGCACCCCAGTTCTGGTCTCATCATGTCCTTGGCCTAGCTTTAAGCACTTAAACTGTGCTTCAGGCTCAAAGGAATAATTTCCATGGTTAAGCCATAAGCTTGTATTTTAGAGTGGTATTGCTCACAGCAGATTCCTCAACTTCTTGCAGGATCAGTTCTACAAGAGTGCACGCTGTGCAGGTGAGCAGAAAGGAGTGTAGCAGTGAGTTGCATTGTGTTCTGGAGTTTTGAATGAGGACATTGCTTCAGCCTGCACACAAAGTGGAAACAGTTTTGTCTTGTAGATGATGAAAATCACATCATTCCAAAATATTTATATTAAGTAGAAACACTATATGCTCAGGTAACCACTGTCTGGCAGACTATTCAACATTGATCTGCTGTGTTTTTATAGGAGGGTTGTATGCACATGAATGCATATAACGATTTTATACCTATTTTCATTCATCCACCCCCATGTGAGTAAAAGAGTTAAACAACTGTGGGTGTGGCTTTCATGTTATTCTGTAAAATTACTAGGATGATCCAGTATTTTTACTATGAGTTATTTCCTAAAAATTGCAACCACATTAATGGACTTTTTATGTATTTCCGTTTTAATCACTAAGATTAAACTAAAAGCAAAGACAAGTAACTACAAATGCAGGAATATGATGCATTATAATAAATTAAAAAGTGGTTTACAAAAATCTCCAATAATAATATATTTTCTTCTTCAAATGTAATTTATGAAAATTCATTCGCTCTTTTGCTTATAATATGTTTCTTACTAAACTCCAATTACTTTTATGCTCAGTGAGGTATCCAGTTGAGACAACAAATACTCTCTCTGAATTCATCATATTTCAGCAGAAATATGGTCTATAATATTTGCCTGTAATATAGGGGAAGTTCAGTCCCTCCCACTCCTACTAGTTTGATGCCAGTGCCAGCAATAAATGCCCAAAATCTGGAAGGGGATCATGGGTCAGCAGGAGCACCTGAAGAGCAACACAAAGGACTCCCAGACACTCCAATCAGTAAATGAGATTGATCAGGGACACAAGTTCAATGCCTCTGTGCAAACTCATGCAGCATGGGGAATGAACAGGAGTTAGAGATGTGCATGCACCTGCAGGACTACCGTGTTATTGGTGTCATGGAGACATAGAGGGATGGGACCTATGACTGGAGTGTTGGAATGGAAGGATACAGGCTCTTTAAGAAGCATAGGCAGGGGAGATGAAGAGGAGGTGTCTAGGTCAATGACCAGCCAGAGTGCATGGAGCAATGTCGAGGGATTTCAGGAAGGGCAGAGACAGGTAACGGTAGTGAGGGTCTGCCACAGGCCACCTGACCAGGAAGACAGAGCAGACAAAGGCCTTTGTAGACAAACAGGAGCAGCCTCACATGCAAAATTCCTGGATCTCATGGGGAACTTCAACCACCTTGGTATCTTTTGGAGGGACAACACAGAAGGGCATAAGCAATTCAGAAGGATCATGGACTGTGTTGATGATAAATTTCTTTTCCAAATGATAGGGGAACCAACAAGGAGAGGTGCTATGTTGGACCTTGTTCTCCACAATAAGGACAGGCTGGTGGAGAATGTAAAGCTCAAAAGGGCAGGCTTGGCTGCAGTGACCATGAAACGGAGTTTGAGATCCTTAGGGCATGAAGGACTGCGGACAGCAAGCTCAGTACCCTGGATTTCAGGAGAGCAGACTTTGCCCACTTCAGGGATCTGCTTGGTGGAGTACCATGGGGTAAAGCCCTGGAGGGAGGAGGGGCCCAAGGAAGCTCATCAATATTCAAGGATCATGTCCTCCAAGCACAGAGTTACACATCTCAACAAAGAGGAAATCAAGCAAAAACCCCGGGAGGCCTTCATGGATAAACAAAGGAACTTCTGGGCAAATACAAACATAAAAAGGAAGCCTACAGAGGGTGGAAACAAGGACAAGTAGCCTGCGAGGAATACAGAAAGATTGTCTGAGCAGACAGAGATCTGTTAGGAAAGGTAAAGCCCTCATAGTATTAAATCTGGCGAGAACATCATGAGCAACAAAAAAGGGCTTCTATAGGTATGTTGGTGATAAAAGGGGAACTCAGAAAATTGTGGGCCCTCTCCAGAAGAAAATGGGAGATGACCTGGTTACCTGGGATGTGGAGAGGGCTGAGGTATTCAATGACTCTTTTCCCCTCAGTCTTCACAGAGTGCTCCAGCCACACAGCCCAGGTCACAGAAGGCAAAGGCAGGAACCAGGAACCAGGAACCAGGAACCAGCCTGCTGTATATCAGATTTGAGACCATCTTAGGAATCTGAAGGTTCACAAGTCCATGGGATCTGACGAGATGCATTCACGGGTCCTGAGGTAAGTGGAAGATAAAGTGGCTAAGCCACTGCCCATGACATTTGAGAAGTTATGTCAGTCTGGTGAGGTTCCTACTGACTTGAAAAGGGGTAACATAACCCCCATAATCAAAAAGGAGAAGAAGAAAGACCCTGGGAACTATGTCTGTCAGTCTCACTTCTGTGCCCAGTAAGATCATGGAGCAGCTCCTCCTGGAAAATATGCTAAAGCACATGGAAAAATAAGGAAGTGTTTAGTGACAGCCAACATTGCTTCACTAAGGGCAAATCATGTCTCAAAAATTTGGTGGCCTTTTATCAATGTTGCAGCATTGGTGGATAATGGAAGAGCAACTAACGTCATTTAAATGGACTTGTGCAAAGCATTTGACACTGCCCTGCACGATATCTTTGTTTCTAAATTCTAGAGACATGGATTTGACAGATGGACAATTTGGTGGAAAAAGAATTGATGGAATGGTCACACTCAAAGAGTTGTGGCCAACAGCTTGATGTCCAAGTGGAGACCAGTAATGAGTGGTGTTCCTTAGGGGTTGGTGTTGGGGCAGTGTTTATCTTTGTAGGTGACATAGACAGTGGGATTGGGTGCAAGTGGGATTGACCCTCAGCAAGTTTGTCAATGACACCAAGCTGTGTGGAGCAGTTGACACACTGGAGGGAAGCAATGTCAACCAGAGGGACCTTGACAAGTGGCCTGTGTGAACCCCATGAAGTTCAACAAGGCCAAATGCAAGAGCCTGCAGAAGGGCCAGGGAAATCCCAAGCACGACTAAAGACCAAACAGAGAATGGATTGAGAGCAGTCCTGAGGAGAAGGACTTGGGAATGTTGGTTGAAAAGAGACTAAACGTGAAATGGCAATGTGAGCTCACAGCCCAGGAAACCAACAATATCCTGGGTTGCATCACAAGACTTGATACCAGCAGGCCAAGGCAGGTGTTTCTCTCCTTCTAGTCTGCTCTTGTGAAACCCCTCCTGGAGTACTGCATCCAGCTCTGAAGGCCCCAACACAAAAAGGACATGACACTATTGGAACAAGTCCAAAGGAGGGCCATGAAAATGATCAGACATCTGGAGCACCTCTCCTGTGAAGACTGACAGAGATAGTTGGGATTGTTCGGCCTGGAGAGGAGAAGAGTTTGGGGACACCTTAAAGCAGCCTTCCAGTACCTAAAGAGGGCCTACAGAAAAGATGGAGAGGAACTTTTTACAAGGACATATAGTGATAGAACAAGGTGGAATGGCTTCACACTACAAGAGAGTGGATTTATGTCAGATATTAGGAAAAAATTCTTTACTGTGAGCCTTTGGCTTCAGGGACCTTGCAGAAGCCTGTGTTCATCCTTGCAGGAAGAATTACAGAAATTCTGGTTGCCTCACTTTCCAGAGTTTTTCAAAAGTTTTTTGCAGAGCAGGCAATGCTCCTTGTTAGACTTAGGTGATCCAAGTTTTGGCCAGTTGACTAAAAATCTACCTTGTTCTTACTCACACAAAACTTAAGAAAATAATGTTCTTATAACCTGTGATGCATTTCAGGCTCACATCCTTTCTTTGCCAAGTCAATTAAAAATAGGTAGGTATTGATACTTTAGAAAGAACTCAAAGACAACAAAGACTCTAAATTATAAAGTAGACTCATGACCTCTAGGGCAAAACAGAATAAACTTAATGTAGGATATACAAAGCCAGCATAGAAAAACAACTCCAAAGAGGCACAGTAAGGTGTCCAGAAGGTAACATGAAAAGAAAAAGCAGGAATTGTTTGAAGTAGCCAGTGTCAATCTTTTGAAAAGGAACCTGTTTTTCTAAATCCTGGGATTGTTAGTGATGGAGTTATTTAAACAGCTAACTGAGGGGATGATTTTTCAAGGAACTCTGGTGAGGCACTGCACCCAGGTGCTCCAAGCCCAATTAGATAAACACAAAATGTTTTATAGTTAATAGAGGGACACAACACCCTATAGTATTGAAAGGTAGTTGTTTATAGTTAACAGTAAATCAGAGAGGTTGCCTTAGAAATAGAAGTTTAAAAAGCTAAATAATGGATACTACAGGAAAGCCAAATAAGGGCTTCTTAGCTGGTTACTGGTTTCTAGAGACATAATCTACTCTACAGAGTTTAATTAGGGATGTGCTGAGACATCAACTTGAATGCTTTGCTCAACTCAGTTGTATCAACTCACATCCTTCAAGTATTTAGTTCACATGGCCACCCTAAATTCTTTAGTTTGTCTGAAAGGACTGCTGAAAGATAAAGACTTGAAAATAAGGATGGGCACCTTTGGGCCATGTGCAGAAGCAGACGCTCCATGAGGCTGTAGAGGAGCCTCATGAGTGGCATCTCCACATATGCACAGCTCCTCAATTGGCACCTGTGAAGCTTCTTGGGTACCTTATCTAAGGACAACAAATCTGCCAAGGTCCAAAGGCCAAGCAGCAAGTCAGCTAAAAGGGAAGTGGCTGAAGAAAGGAGCATGTGTATCTTTGGCTTTGTGACTCTGAGCCTGAAAAGTAGTCTCCCATTGGAGTTCACAGCTGGGACTACAGTGCTCATTGCCTGAAATAGCCTTTCCAAGAAAAACAGTTGAAGTTTGGAGGAAAATTATTGTGTTAAAGGAGTAGGACAGAGGGGAAAGGCTGAGAGAATAGGAAATAGGGAAGAATGAGAAGAAATATGAATCAACATTAAATCAAAAATTATCAGTTTAAGGGGTAGGAAACTTAGCTGATAATATCAGGTTTCTGTCGTCACCTACATGAATATGTAGCACAAAATACATGGCAACAGAGGCTGGCATTCATATGAGTACCCCAGCCACTGTGTTACTGAGTTATTCCTGCAGTTTGCCTCAAGAAATACCTATTTTTCCCACAAGCATTTCTATAAACACCCAGGAACAGAAAGCAGGACTCTCCAGGGACCTTGCAGAACATTTACTGCTTACTTCTGTTGCTTAAGATAAACTTCTAGGGCCACATGACTGCCTTAAGCTTTCCCTCCCCTGCTGCTTTAGAGCTCCTGTAAGTCTTGTACTGCATCTGATGTCTGTGGACACTCAAGAGGACTCAGGCCACCAAATCGTGTATCCCATTTCCAGTGACTACTGGGAAGTCACACCAGCCTTTGTGTTCATGCCGGGGCCTCACTGTTAATGTATACAGGTCTCTCTGCAGCTGAATCCCACCCTTCACCATCAAAAGGCATTGGTCATCACTGAGTTTAGGTAGCAGCCACATGAACAATTTTAGGACATACCTTTGGCTGGCTACAGGCATAGTCTAATCTGGCACATCTCCTCTTCTTTGTTGGTATAGACCTAAAGCACTAGACTGTACATATCCCAGGGGAATGGACCATATAAACCTGGATGGGAGGTAACAGGCAAAATTGCCCCAGGGGGTGCAATAGAGGATAATCTTGTACCACTCTGAAGTTCCTAAAGATGTGCTAAAACTTGTGCTGGGCAGAAAAATGGCACATAAGGCTTCCCTCACCTGAGGGATGAGACACTCTGTAGGTAATTCTTTATAACAGGGACAGGATCACAGCCCTTTTGCACTGTAAGGTGGTAGTGAGGAATCAGTTACTTGCAAGTAACAATCAGCAACTAAGATGAATCTTTAATATAATCAGGACAGCTAGGGAAAGAAGAAAGTGTTAGTATCACAATTCCATTTATGTGAAACAAAGTTGTTCCTCAAGCTGACAAAAAAACACCCCTAAAACAGTGCTTGAACTGGGAGTTTACACTTCAGTTGCAGGTTTGAGGAGCCAGAGGGACCATCCTGTCCTCAAGGACAGGTGTCAGCACTCAGCAGTTCTGCTCACCAAGACATAGAGGGTGGGCCGGGGAACCAAGGACACTCAGGCAAAAGCTAAGAGTGTGGGCTACCTATAAAAGTCAGTCTCACACTTCTCATAAAGCAGGTCCTGTGGTCAGGCTTTGCTGTCCCTCGTCTTCCCCATATCCCTGCTAACCTTGGCTACAGTAGTGGCAGGAGAAGGAAAGGGTAGGGAAGGTGTCTGGTGAGGCTGTTCATGTATTGATTGCAACAAGCAGTTATAGTAGAGGATGGAAAACAAAAACCCACAGGGCTATGGCATGGAAATAGAGTATGGCAGTTGGGCACACCCCCATGGTATGGAGCATATCCAACAGGGTCACTTGAGACAGGTTTGCCCGCATCTGGCTCTGGGAGTCTCAGCTCAATAGAGCTGCCAAAGACAAATTAATAGGCTGTCCAAACAAGGAGGGCACTGTTTCTTTAAGCTTTCCCCAAGAAGTGGAAGGCAATACATCTTTTTGTTCTGATGCCAAAGTTACCAGAAAAATCACCGTGCTTTCAAGACTGTCACATATAATTGAACAGCACTTGGGCTTTTTTAAATGATTTTCTTGTCTCTTGTCTGCACTCTGGGGAAAATTCCTGATACCATTTGCTCTCCAGCTCTGAGACTGATCAAAGTGATCTCTTAACCCTCCCATTGCCTGAATGTCAACACTCCAACAAATGTTGTATTTTATGAAAATACCATTATAGCCTCTTAGTGGCTTTCAAAAATTAGGTCATTGCCAGATCAATGCAGCTATGTTTACTTCATTTCAGAGATTGATTTTGGTGCTTTAAGAGAGTAAGCAAATGGCTGATAGTAGTTGACTCTCTTTGGCATTGCAGCATCGAGCAGCTTGACTGTAGGCTGAATCAGTAAATCTCTGGAACTTCTGAATTTCATTTCTAATCAGACCTAGGGCAAAATTTATACTCCCAAACTGCAAATGACATTTTGCTTCTGGTATTGCTCTTTTATATGCTGAGAACTCTTGTTGATGTACAGAAAAGACAATATTAGAGTCAGGAGCCATGCTGCACATCTGTGAAATTATATTGCTCTTACAATGCCTCTGTAAGAAAGTGGCACACAGCATTAGAGTTTCCCATCATTCACCATCTTCCCTAAGAGATCTGGTCTTATGTGTATTTACAAATAAAAAATACTCCAGTTACCAGCCCTGTGGGCTCAGACTGGACTCTGCAGTTCAAGCTGCCATCTTTCCTTCTCAGATGCCATCACTAGTGATAAAGCACCATGAGTCACTTGTGCACATCTGTCTTCTGGCAGCCCAGATGCAAAAATGGTCGGATTCAGTAAATTACTCAGTTGATGATGTTTCACAATGAAAAGCATCTGGCTAATATCCCATCATGATGCTGGCTGGTTTGGGATAACAGGAATGAAACTTAGCAAAAAACTCATAGTTTTACCACTGCAGGAAGCATTGATGACCCTCATATTACAGATGTGCATATGGATGAGCATGGTATTGTATACAGTTGCTTTTCAGAGCAGTGTAAGGCCAGTGACTGTCACATTGTTATCTCATTCTCTTTTGCTGAGGCACGTGGCTGTTGTGAATAGTTGCTTTCATCCTGGGGTCTGATGTAAGGAGAGCAACCTGCTCTTGTATGGAGAGGGTCTGCTGCTGTGGGGAGTCAGGCAGGTACTGTGAGCTTTGGACATGCAGGCCACCTTTTGTTTCAGAGCATCCACACATGCAGAGGGCATCCTGCTGCCTTCCTGACCCTCTCCTACAGACATTTTATCCAACAGAAATAAGGCTTTTCATCTGACCTATCATTATCATCATTGTCATTGTTATTGTTATTGCTGTTATTATTATTTTACTGTTATTTTGCCACACAATACCTGGAAGTACAAAACACATTGTCAGAAAAAAATAGTCGTTTATGCCATTCTGAATAGTTTCCCATAAAAAAAAATCATTTCCCAAAAGAAAAAAAGGTCCTGAATCTCTCATAAATCACCCCAAGACACTTTTGTTACAAAGTAATTGAGAATCCAGAGCCTCTTAACCTCCTTTTAGCCCTATTTTTCATTATATCTCCTACAGCCAAAGAAAGTCCTACTTGTGATAGGATACCATATTTAATACATTACCCTATATGCCCTTGCTGGACCTCAACACCATCTTTCTAGTACTTTCCAAGGTAATACGATTTATGCTTTCTTTAAATCTCTTCCAGTGCTAGTTTTTTTTAATAAACCATAGTCAGCTTTAGGAAGTCCTACTTTAACAGAAGTGATTCAATATCTACTCAATTGCCTTGGGCTTCTTCAAATGGTACTTGAAAGAAATGATGTGGTGAGACTGATAATGGGATATTGGCGTCTTTTATTTCCAAGCTGCCAGCTTGCCACCAGCACTCTTAAGGTCACTCTGACTGGAAAAACTAAGTGAAATGTCCTTATAACCATCTTCATTTTCTTAAGGCCTATTGTTTACTGCACAAATGCCTGCCACTGCAATGGGCTGAGTTATGCTACAGCCTGAGCAAGGGGCAGCAGGTGAAGAAGAGAAGGGTTGCAGACCGCTGTGGGGTTTGTGACAGTTATATGAAAGGACCCTCTGTTTTGGTTGGCTCTTTGTTATAACCAAAACAGTCAAAAATATGGTCCCAGTAAGGATGAATAGGAAAGAGATTGTCAAGTGTATAGCATTTTCAAAATTTTAGTCGTTTGTCAGGCCATGTCACTACTTTAGCAGACTTCTGTTGTTTCTGAATATTTCAACATAATATGGAAGGAGAAAAGTATGAAGACACTTTTCTTTAAAGGGTGGTGACTGTAGCTCAGGTGAACGCTGAAAGACATTGGCAAAGCAGTGTAGAAAAGCTGTGCTGAACAGCTTGAGCCGTAGGTGCTCTATGAGAACAACACTCATGCTGCTCCCAAAGCCCACAAAAACAGATGGAGTATCTGGTGCTCTGGTGGTCCTGTGATAAGCAACACAACCTGCACTATGTCTGCTCATGAAAGGACAAACTAATTCTGTAGCAGAACTTATTTTCCATCCGTGCCAATGTAACACCTTCAATGAGCCAATTCAGCATCCAAGACATGAGTCTTCCTAGAACTGATGTGGAATTTAAGGGAGGTGAGAAGCAAATTACAACCTGAAGGTACATACAGGTGTAAAAATTTGTCTCACTTAATACTTTCAATAGAAGTATCACATTTCAGCACACCCTCCTCACCTGGTAGTGTTCTTCCCATCCAGCAGCACCACAGATTACTTCCAGCATGGCAGGAGTACATGGCAGGAAAACTCAGCATTGTTAAGGAAGCTGTGCTCTATTAGTCTCAAGAGTTTAGCATCAAGTGAACTGACCTTAACAGCAATATTCTGCTGCCCCCCAGGGGAAAGATGGGAACATGTATGGATGGGCTCCAAGTGACCTACACCACTTCACCCCCAGATCCGGAGCTGAACTTCTGCTCCTGGACCTGCTTCTTCGAGCCTCTGTGCCTCTGGGAAACAATGTTTAAAACTGCTGTGTTTAAAGGACTGTGCCAGGGGCTGTAAAAGCAGTGGGTACTGCAAGGCTCTTTATTGCCATTTCACACAATGAAATACCGAATGATGATTGCTTACCTGGCTCTGCGTCAAGGAAGGCAAGGTGATGAATATGTATGAGAAATCTAACTGTTTTCAGAAACAGCAATCCTAATGTCAATAGGCACAAGAATAACTTTCCATTGCCAAATAACATACATTATTTAGCAATAATACTTGTGCATAAATAAGAGAGTGCAGCAGGTATGTTTGTGCATTCTTTCTTTTGCTTCTGAAAAATATTTGTTAGTGGTACAATAAAAACGTTGCTCATGAAAGTAGGCAAGGCTAATCTACTACACAATTTTCTACACATTCACATAAAAATATGATATAAAAAATAGTAGATCTACCTTGCTTAGGATAACTTTAAATAAACAACATCTAAAGGCCCCAGTAGATGCCATGGAAATTGGGACTTCCATGACTTTCCAAGACAAATTTTTTTCTTATAGATTCCTGCTGTTTGCTCACATGGGCTTCTCCTCTATATTTAAGCACATCATATGTTTTCTAGTCCAGTATTAACTGATTCTGGAAAATTACTTATGTTAGGTTGATTTACTCCTCAATAATCAGTTTCTTTACCATTAGCATATACTATAATTTATATACATTATTTGCATTCGTTCATGCTGGTTTTTACTGGGTCATGTTGTTACTTTGCTTACAAAGGACTGACAGCTCTGTTATGGGAATGCATGAAGAGTGAGTATGCAGTATTGAACTCCTTGAGCTCTTCAGTCCCTACAAGTTGAGTTGAAGTAATTGGTAATGCAGGTCAGGAAAAAAGTACCACCTGACCCTTGGAAGCAATAACAAAAATAAGCACTTGTGTTCCATGTGACTATTCTTTCTCCACAGAGACATAAACTCATTAACCCACTTCAAACAGACTGTTTTTCCAGGTTTCCTACCTGAAAAAGTAGAAGCACCTCAGTAAAAACAGTGCTTACAAAACAATTCCTATGGAAAAATAAGACATGGAAGCTGCATTATTTTAGCTGAAGGTAAGAAATAACCCTTGATGTTAAGATTTCAAAGCCAAGACCTCAAGGTTAGGGAATATGTATGTGTCATGGACTGAATTAAGGCTGTTAGGCAATTTTAACCTGACTGTTTCTTTGTATTTCTGTCCTCCCTGTTTATCTCAGACAAAGCATCCTCAAGGAGTGTACTGGTAGGAACTGTAGATGGTGTAAGTGCCCTCCAGACCTCAGCCAGCTCCACAGCAGCCCCTGGCAATACAGAGGCAGCACATCCTGCCCACTCCCAGCAGGCTTTCCAGAGGTCTTTGCTGCTGGGGACTGGTAAATCTTCCCTGAGCACCCATCTGCAGAGCTCTCCATGGTGTCTGAGATGTGGCCCACATTCAAGGAAGATTTCACAGGCATAGAAAAGTGTATATCCCCAGCATGAGTGTGATCAGATGCCAAACCCCAAGTGTCTGCTAGAAAGCATGAAAGACCTTGTCATGGAACTAGTTAGGATCATTTATTTACTTTACTTAGCTTCTGCATGAGCTTACTCTTGGAACAATTGAGGTGTATCTTTTCTTTTTTAAAAGGCAAAAAGGTAGAGTGGGACTGCTGGCTGATGTGGAAAATGTCTTGACTGATTTGCAAGCAGATAATAGATGGTTCTTTGGTAATCAGAGGGAGTTGGGGTTCCCCTTACTGCAGGACATGCTTTCACTCATTGCTGGTGTGTGTTGACACACAACCCTTTCCTCTGCTTGGATCTGTTTCTAGGTCTCAAGTGAGGTCACCCCAGGCTGTGGGTCTGCTGTACAAGGGGCTCCCTGCCTCAGCACAGCCCATGCAGGCTCCAGCTGGTAACAGAAATCCCCTGGTACAGGAGTTCATTGTACCTACCAAGTCAATCTGGTCTTCAAGTTTTTTGTAAAAACACTCAAAAGACCCCATCTGCATAAAAGTGTAGCTGCCTGTCCTACCTCGACTTGGGAAACATTGTCTTTCCGGTGCCTCAAAATCATTCTTGTCATTCCTGTTAAGACAAGCTGTGTCTGGCCTGTCTTCTCCAATGTAGCATTCCTCAGATCAGAAGGATATATATTATGTATGCATTGAATTAGAGATTTAAGCCTCGTCTAGGATGATGATTATTCGTCCTTACCATCTATTTCCAGGAGATGCACAGGACCACATGGTCACAGCACACTAGGGTATGGTCTTTTAAAAGTTCTCCTTTATGCAAAGAAGATTTGAAAACCCTACAGCCTAAGCAAGTAGGCTTCCTGACAAGATTATTTCATATTATGTACACTTGGTTTTATCCAAAACTGACTGTAATTTGTGAAGATACAGTACACAAAGAAATTAAACTATAAACTTTAAAGCATCCATCAATTTCAATTTGATTTGTTTAAAAAAGCTAAATTATGGGTTAACTCAGAAGGTAATATAATTCAGAAAGAGAGTACTTGTGATACAAGGAGTCACTTTATACATTAATTTTCATTTTTGGTGAGATGAAGTTTGAAATTAGATTCAGATTGCAAATTATAGCTTTGTATAGGCTCCCTATTGCTAGCTCGTGAAATACTCAGATTCCTGAGGATGAAGCAATTTTACTTCCCATAATAGACTGCAAAAGCCTTATTTCCCACTGGCAGAATAATAGGTCTGCAGCTTGAAGTGAGAGCGAGCCATGCTTTGCTCCTTGACTTGGTCACCAACAGGGATACATTAAACTAAACATACAACTGAAGAAGAAATGGTGACATAAGGTGGGCTTTGTTCTAATTCAAACTTTATCCTTTTCATTTCCCCACTACAACTACAACTACAGCCTGAATTCTGTGAAGGAGGCTGCCCATCACTTAATGCCATACAAATACCCTATTTACCTTTCCCTATACAGTGCTGAATTCTTGCTTTGTACCAGTTTTTGAGCTCTACAGCACTGACAGGCATAGGGGGAGAAAAGCATTTGTCTCAGGGCATAAACTGATGGACTCATTTAGCAGAAAAGATCCATTACATTTTGGGAAGGCAGGAGTAATGTTTATGGCAACAAAGCAGATGTGTGATGCCCTGTAACCCTGGAGGTAACATATTAAGTCTGTAAATTGTCTTCCTGCTGCCTCCTAAACATCCATGGTTGTATTCATCTGTTATTATCACCTTTTTTGGAGCAGCAGGGTGGAAGGCTGTGTGGAACCACATCTCAGCAGATGCTGGCAAGTGCTGGTCAGGAGCAGACAAAGCTTAAATACCAAATAAACTGTTCTGCTGTCTCCTGCAGCTTAAAGCAAAATGGGTTGTGTGGCTACAAAAATAAAATTAACTAGGAAAATTTTCGAGAAGAACAGAACAGATTAAAAAAACCCAAACAATCCAGAAATGTGGAAAACAACTGGAGAAGGCTTGAATTTGGGGTCTGATGAAGAAAGACTCCCGAGGCTAAGAGACTAAAAGGTTACAGTTGTGATTTTTGCTGTTTCTGAGACATTTTCTGTTTTTAATAGCTTGCAATTAACTCAGACTGATCATGAAATTGTGTTACTGCATTAAAAAAAAAAAAGAGGAATAGTGGTGAAATGAAGTGTCAGATATGCTTCCATAGTACAAAACAGACTGTTTCAGATTTGTGACTGTTGATCACATCTCATAATTTTAGCAATTTATATTCCTGAGTAGAGACATCGGGACTGGGAACTGGGACAAAAGATTTAAAGCAAAGTTTCAGCAGGACCCAGCATTAATCCTCAAGAGAACAAACTTAGACTTTTCTAAGTAAAATTGAAATCCAGTCTGGTATGAAGCCTCCAAAATGTGCCTAACTCTTTGAGAGCCAGGAGTTGCATATGTTAATAAAAAGGAAGCAGAACTTGAAGTTGGAGCCTTCAAAAATCAGTGTTATAAGCAGGATGTCCTTTGGCTAACACAACAAACTATAACAAGATCTGACCTTTGGGAACAAATGCAAGAGTTGTGGTGGAGTATATTGCTCAGTGAGAGTTTACAGAGAGCCTCTATAAAGATGCACACATTGTATGAACAAAAACACACCACTGATTTCACTGAAAACCTTTTTATAATGGACAACATGCAGGGAGAGGAAGCCTGAAACCAAAGGCAGTTTTCATTCATTTTTAACTGAGCAGAGGTGAATAAACCAACATAGTACTAAAAGCAGTGATACTATTGCTAAAAGAAATATAGGAAATAGAAGGCAAATGGTTAAAGTTCAGGATGGAGGTTGAGAAGTCTAGCATCTCTGAAGTGGGATGGAAGCTGCAGGCAAAAAACCCAAACAAACAAACAAAAAAAAAAGAGTTAGAAAAAGGCTTAGACACAAGGGAAATTTCTACATTCTTTTGATGGAAATATGTCTGTCCCTTGGTCTCATTAAAAACATGCACTCATTTGAGGAGCTGGGAACTAGAGACACAAAGAGATGATGTGGGGATGTATTTCAGGGGAGAAGGGATCTGCCAGCAGAGTATAGAACAGGGCTGGAAAGAGCATCTGCCATTTGATTCCTATCTTTAAGAATGTTATTCTTATGTAAGGTAAAAGTAAGAAAAAATGATGGTTTCATTACTCTGGAGACCTTAGAGCTGAAGAATCAGAAATGTAATGCTTAATATATGTAAAAAATGCATAATTCTTCATTGATGCATAGTTTCAGAAGGATTTAAATCAGTATGTAAACAAAACTTGTCCTCCAGCCACAACACTTGAACAGTTGGATGAAATGGTGGTATTTGTCTATTCTTAATCCATCAAGACAAATGG
The DNA here is from genome assembly GCA_035041345.1 of Poliocrania exsul. NCBI lineage: Eukaryota > Metazoa > Chordata > Aves > Passeriformes > Thamnophilidae > Poliocrania > Poliocrania exsul. The sequence continues at coordinate 86,681,942 of JAWWLZ010000118.1, forward strand.
CATTTTCTCACCAGGCATCCTCACTGGACTGGCAGTCAAAGCCGATGAGTCTCTGGCATCCCTTGGTGTCTGTCTGTCGACAAACTGAACAGGCTGCTAGTAAAAGTAGTCAGTAGAGCCAGAAAGCTCGAGATAGTATCTAACACAAGTACTATCTGAGATGCCTCAGGGCAGCTGATCCATCTGCATAAGGCTGGTCAAAACACAGGCTTTACAGTGACAACTCATTCCACTGAAGCAGCTTCTGCACAACAGGTGGGCTATACTGGGAGATCACAAATGGCATATAACATTCATGTGCAGGTCACTGTACCAATCCCTTCCATGTCTCAATGGGTACTTAGACATTTACTGTGCCTGTGAACACCTTCATGCAGACATCTGCACTTAGATGTCATAGCCTTGCCTTATGTTCTGCCCTTGGTGTCCTATATACAACATGTGTGGGAGAAAAGGAAACACAGTAAGGTATACGGGGAGCTCATGGGATGGTTTAGACCATGTCTAGTAGGATACTTTTACAGGACAGAGAAGGTGTCACGGTTCCTCCAAGTGGTGAAACAAGTATGGACGCACAGCCTAAATCAGCACCTGGTGACTGCCAGTGTTGGTAAAATCCAATTAGTGAGACATGCCTCTGCCCAACTTAAGATGCAAATGAGACCATGAAGTCGACAATACAGATTTTATTTAATAATAAATATGAGATAGAGAGATAGAAAGAAATAGAAAATATAGGAAAGAGAGCAGAAGATAACCACCACCCATGGATCCAGCAGCATTCCGTTGGTCCTTCTTCACCCTGGTCTTCTCAGTGGTGGGGGTCCTGGAATCATTCTTCTGTGGGTACTGCCTTTATACAGCCCAAGTTCTGGGTCCCCATGGGGTGATCACAAATGCTGTTCCCATAACTTAGGGTGAACTTTGACTGGTGCTATGTGTATGAGCAGCTACTTCCTTTCCCAGTTTGCCACAGCAGGAATTTAAGATGCCTTAACACGGATGTGCTAACCAGATCTCACCTCTGCCAGGCCTGGAATTAGTGCCTTCCTGTCACAAATTCCTCGCTTCTTTGCTTAGCTCAAGTTCCCATTGTGGTGGTTTATCTTAAGGCAAGTTCCTTCTGTGGCCTTGGCAGCATTTGAGGCAGGCAACTGTGCTCTTTAAGTCATTGTAAGTGTGCAGATGTGTGATGGTTCTGATGTGCAGCTTCTCATAAAAAGTGAAAGAAGACGGCAGAAGTATTCAGTTAGAAAGCACAAGAGATGTACATGGATACCTCCATGCAGGGTATTTGTGCATCCTCTTGCAACTGCAAGGTCCAAACTGAGGACTGCTGGTTAATATGCTGTGAGTTCTACTAGAAATAGGCTGTTGGCATACTCAAGAAGAGAAGGAGGACATGGGTTTGTTCTCTGACTCTAAGTTTTCATGTCTTTATTGATGGGAGCTATGGGCCTCTAAAATTGATCATAAACAGTTACTGCCAATTCCAAAAAGAGACCAACACCAGCTCAAGCTCTGAGGAAACAGAGATTAATTTTTTTTCTAGGAGAACTATAAATTATACAAAAATCAACAGGCAGGTACTGAGTGAATTCCACAGGACAAGTGCTTGAATAACAAAGAACAGTTGGAATCATGAACACAGTTGAGGACTTAAGGAGAAAATGGTCACTCGTAGAATCAGAATAGTTTAGGTTGGAAGGGGTTTCTAAAGGTCATCAAGTCCAACCCCTTGGTTAAAGCAGGTCCAAGCAGACAACCTTGCTCAGGGAGTTTCCTAACTAATTGTTGAAGTCTCTACAGGTGGAGATTCCACAACTTTGCTGTGCAATGTGGTCCAGTGTTTGACCACTCTCATGATGAACATTCCATGCTCCAGCTTGTGCTCATAGCCTCCTTATTACCATGAGCTCTCCAGAAGACTCCTTCTTCTCTCCCCTTCCATCAGGTTTCATGAGTGCCCCCCTCAACCTTCTCTTTTCCAGGCTGCACAGCCCCAGCTTGCATATTCCTTCTTCATGTCACAGATGCTCCAGTCCCTTAAATATCTTAGTGACCTTTTGTTGGACTCTATCCAGCTTGTTCATGTGTCCCTTGTACTGTGGAGCCCAAAACTGGACACAGTATTCCAGGTATGGCATCACCAGTGCTGAGCAGAGAGGAAGGATCACCCCCTCGACCTGCTGGCTAGCTCTTGGTCAAAGTGTGCTGTATCCATTATCACACTCAATAAGAAGGCACCATTGCAATAATCATATAGCTCCATTAATGCATCAGAGGGAAGTACTTTTGCACAAACCGCACAATATAACTGTGGAACTAAACACTGCAGTCTATTTTAGAAGTCAAAAATATATATATTTTTAAAAAAGGATAGATGGATTTGTTAACACAGGCCTATTGCTGCCTATTAAACCTCGTCATTCAGTCACAAGTTCCAGCCCAGAATGCCGCTAAGCTTCCAGCTGTTGGAATGTGAGAGGACATGGCAAGGGGAAGGAACACACCTCCCTGCCACATTTTGTCTTTGCAACTGCTATTTTTCATTGTCCTCACTGAATTGCCATGGAAGGATGAGATAACGTCTAGCCTGCAAACAGTGAGATCTCATTGAAATGGAGAATAATAAAGCCCAGGTGTATCAGCTCGGGTCAGAGGTTCGGTGGGAAGTGACAGGAGGAGAGTGCTGAACAGAGCATGTCTGACAGCACCACTGCCTCTTGGAGGTGTTCAGTGATGCTTTCCTAAAGGCATGAAAATATAGGGCCACAAAAATAGCTCCAGAGTTGACAGGTACAGGTTGTATCTTTTTGTTTCTCTGTATGGTTGACTGCATAGGGCTTTAAAAAGGTTATGAACACTGACAGGGTGAGGGGAAGAGTGCAGCCAGACTCTGGAGAAATCGCACTTATATGCATTCATCTATGTTAAGATATTCTTCTTGTTACTGAAATATGTACAGTCAGGGGCCCTCCAATCCACACTGTGAAAAAGTCTACAGCATCCCCGAACACTTTGGCAAAATGTGCTGCTGGAGGCAGGAGGGTAGGCTGGCTGGTGGCTGCTCTGACTTCCTGGGGTAGGCAAATTCTCACAAGAATAGAATACAAATTAGGGAAGATTTGGGGGAGGCAGACACACTTGTAAAGCACTTGACAGAAATGCAGTAGAGCCAAGGCTCAAGCCAAATGATATTCAAGTCAATCTGATTTCAAAAAAAAATTCCCCCAACCTGTCTGGTCCCAGCCAAAACATGAATTTCTGGTTGCCAGAGCTGTTGTAGGATGAGACTGCAGAGGGTGATCAAGGCTCCTAGCAGGTGTCTGGGATGGCATATTTCCAGACTTTTTATCAATGTAAAAGGAAGCCTTCAAAAGGAGACAGAATTTGGTTTGAAGGCAACAGAGATGCAAATTTTAAGGTATTATAAAATAATCTTTTAAGAAAAATGTGGAAGTCGTTATTTCCATGTTTAATATTGGCCTTAGATGAACAACAGGGTAGAAGGGGTTGCTTAAGTTTATTGCATGTGCCAAAGACAGGAGGTCAAGGCATATATTAAATCCTGGACTGGCAACACCTGAAAAAAACCCCAAAACCAAAACAAGTCCTTTGTGCAAAGTGCATTTACTTGTCCTTTTGGAAAAATACAACCCAGTTGTCTGAGAACTGCTTCCCTCTGTTTCTGAAAGGGCTGAGCTAGCCAATACTAGCTGCTTGGGCTACAGGTTAGGGACAAAAACCCCAAATTAATTGCACTGTTTAGAAATATCAAGTTATCCCTCTGTTATCCCTTGCTTGAAGGGAAAGTGAGAAATAGAACTGCCACTCATTCAGGCTGGGCACAGAGCCTTTCCCACGGAGTAGCCTCAGGCAGCAGAGCATAGTCAGAATGCAGTGCCTACTTATGGCTGAGCTTCTGAGCAGCAGCAGGGAAGTGCAAGTCGTCCTCTCTTGGTGTTTCAGTCAACAGAAAATTGAAAACAAGAATGTGTGCCAGTTGGAAACCAATGCCAGAGCCACAAGGAACCTGAAGAATTACAATGCTAAAGAAAAATGTGGGCAGGACTTGGGATCCTGGAAAAGTCCAACTGTTCATCAGTGTAGAGCTACTGTGGGAACTAGGGATCACAGGAGGCAGCGGCAGCCTCCCCATCACCTAGGAGGCTGCTGGCCATATTCTGGAGAAATGGTTGTTACATTATTCCAGTTCCAAAGGGAAAGAATTAAGAGGTATGAAATTACACGTTTTGTTGCAAATAACTCACAAAGCCTCTTCAGGCTACTACAGACAGCAAACATGTAATTCAATCCCAGATAATAACAATACCGATTGCTGCCCTGATACCACACAGAGGCAAAGGAGAATTTTTAAGCAGGACTTCAGAAAAGATAATAACATAATTTTGCAGTTCCTCTAAAAGCATGAGAGAAATCATAACATTATGCATTAAAAAATGGACAAAAGTGAACCCTGATGAAAGGTACTCTTGAGGTGTTGTTGGATGTTCTTCCTCCTGTGGAGGGGAAACTATGGCTGTGCAAGCCATCCTGCTTATTACAATCTGGTTCACGTGGCTTTTTTATTTTTCTTCTTGTTTTGATTGCACATAAATTCCTTCTCTCTGTGTTAATCAGTTTGTCCTACTTTATTTACATATACTTTGCCTCCTCTCATTTCGATGTGCCAGTGCTGCTCAGCCTAAAAGAGGGAAGGCACAATTAACAGAGCTGAACCTAAACATGCAGCTATCTCTCCCTGAGTCTCAGGGTTTGTGCTGAGGCATTATATCTTTGCTCCCAAGCAGGATCACAATGCAGGCGACCTCCAAGGAGAGAAGATGCCAGAGATGCAGAGTTTTCTTCAAGGATAAGCACCACGATGCTACCCCAAGTCCTGGAAAAATTCCCCCTTGCCTTGGCTTAATTTGTATTTCAGCTCCAGGTCAGCTCTGTTTGTTACCCACAGCAGACCTCTAGATAGCTGAAAACCAGATTAAACTGCAGCATTCAGCTTTCAGGAGCCGAGCTAGTTTTTTTAAGGCTTACTGAAGTATCTCGACATTACAATGCAAACTGCACTGTAGATACAGTTTGACTCACTTTATTTACACATATCCTTGATCTTGAAAAGAAGACGCCAGAAGGCATGCAAGGAATTCTTCTTGCAGAAATTGTACCAAAGGGAAAATCCCTGTTTCCCAGGGGTCAACTTTGCTTTAGGGACTGATGCAAATCAGCACCTCCGGCAGAGAGCAAACTATTTTGCTGCTCATGCAATTCCCTCTCCCTCTAAGCTGATTCTGCATAAAACCATAGCCTAACTTGAAACTCACGGTCTTAAGAACAATAACTTGAAGGCTGCATTAAACACAGCAAGCGTGCAATGCCTAGCATAATAATATATTTATTCATGAGCTATCTAATAACTGAGGAGGCATATTTTATCATAATGCTCTGATACAGGAAAAACAAACACTCTTTGTAGTTCTGCACTGTTTTGCTTGCTTTGGTATATTGATAGAGCTAATGACCACAGTTTGTGCCTTTTTTGCTAGGCATGGAAAATCCCTGCTTTGATAACATTGTGCTGTGACAGAATGATAAGAATTAGGGCTGTGCACCAGAAAGCCTGGTTCCTCCACAGAGTGGCTTTGAACTGCCATGCCAGAGCAGCAGAGAAGTGCAGTGTCACTGCTGCCAGCTGCAGCCCCAAGGAGCAGGAAATGGGGCTCTGCGAGGGGAAACAGGAGCAGCCAAAACTGGGGAGAAATGAACAGCAGGGGATCATAGCCAAAACCCATGGGTGACATTAGGCTGGAGTACATGTGTGTATGCAAGCTGCTCAGGGCTAGGGGAAATCTGATTGTAGTAATTATGCTAAACCCCCCTCCACCCAACTCTCTATCACTAAGCAAAATTCATCCCTTTCGGAATAAGACTATTATGTGTACTGATACCTGTTTGTACAATTTGGAGGAGGACAGTGGACCATTTCTTTTCATCTAAAATATATGTAAGAATGGACCAGACATAGTTATGTCATTGCCCCATAAAATTATCACTGGAGAAAACTTTACAATTTATGATGCATATGATTTCTACATTGTTAACTTCTTTGCCAGAAATTTTGGGCTTTACCTTAACTCCCCAGGGATCAAAGACCATTTTGCCAGTACTCTCAATGGGAGTAAGTCCAAAACCTTTTAAAATGTCCTAACCTGCTGGAACAGTCATTCCCTGCATATCAATGTGCACCATGCACAGGAGTTTGCTTTCAGTGCTGAAGGAGGAAAAAATCTTCATGATCTATTGATACAAGCTGCACTGTAGGGACAGAGAGACAACAATGGATTAGGTTGGTATCTACAAATACCTTCCCAAATATTAAGATAAGTTCTCCTCTGTGCTGGCACTGAATGAACAGAATTCTCCATTTGCTTTCCCAATAGACAGGAGCACCTGAGGTAAAGGTTTATTACAAATACAGCCCCTGGGAGACTGATGCTGTGTTTTCTGAAGGCCTGTCAGCTTTCTACTTTCCCTTGATTTATTTGAGCCTTGGTGTGTGTCTATCTATGGGGTGCATATTTAGAGAAATTGGGAATATCTATTCAATTACTATGGAGAGAGATTTGGCTGCTTGGAGGTACACTCTCTGTTTACTCTTAAGCATCAGTTTGGATGACGATCTCTCAAAGTCACGGTCCAAAAGAAGTCACAGATGATTCATGTGATTTGAATCTTATCCTTGGTTTCAAGTGCCTGTATGCCTTATCCCATATTTAATTAGCGTTGCAAAATCCCAGTTTGTAAACACTAATTGGAAGCTTGCAAAGGTAAGTGCTCATGTAAATCCTCCTCTGCATTTTGATGTATCAAGTGCTACAGGCAAATAAATCTGACACCAGAAAAATGCCCAGAAAATCCTGCCTACACAACCAGAAAATTTGAGCCTGTATGTGAAAAAGGTCTCATATTAAAGCTCATTTAGAATAGTAGTCAGAAAAAGTTACAGACAGGCTGAAAATTGCAGGTACTAAAGAGGGCAAAGTGATAATAAAATCACAATTTGTAAACCCTATAATTAGCAATATAGCATAATGCAGAGATAAATTAATAAAAATCATCAGTGGAGTGGCTCTCTCAGGGGACTAATAATAAGACTGTATTTTGAGCTTAGTGTTTCTGCCAGAGAGTCACTGATTCTGAGAACACCAGACTGAAAAATAGCAAAGATCACTACTGTCTGTTGCAAAATTCGATTACTGCTTCAGTCTAGTGTTTCATGTAGGCCCTGCTGTTTGCTGACTCCAAGGAGAGGCCAAAGGCTCAATGAATGGAAAATGAAAACTGCACTTTCTTGGAGAAACACTTGCCTGAGCACATATGAAATGGATTAAAAGGCAAATTTTCATATTTTCTACCTGCACTAAATGTGGTTTTATATGTGCAGTTGACATTTCAAGTGCTGTCAGTCAGGGCTTTTGAACAATTACTAGCAACACTAGGAATATAGCAAGAACTAATCACTGGGAAGTATGAAACATAAAATTTAAACTCATCATATTTTTGAACATCAGGTTGATGGATTCTAGCACAAAATATCAGAAAAATAAGCTCTTGATATTGAGGCATAGAGAAGACATCTTCCAAAAGGAATGTTTATCCAAGTTACTGGCTTTACATTATCAGCTTTGTGCTGATATTAAACTGTATTACAAAGGACATCTGCCCACTGACATAGGCAGCCTGCCTTTTAATTGTGAAAAACACATGATAGTAAGGAAACTTCAGTCAGCAGAGAAAGGGAACATCCTTCAATTACTACTGCGTTATGCAGAAATTATTCTGCAGAAAAATAACTGTGGCAGTGATCTGTTAAAAGCCTGGGGAGGTGTGATGATTTCACATAAGTTTCTATTAACTGAAACAAAGTTTAATGTGGCACTCCTTTTTATCAGACTTTAGTCAGGGTCCTCTGTGGCATATAAAGCTCTAATATTCTTTCATCAAACATAAAATTATTCTTTGGTTAAATGACACTTCCATACCACCTGGTCTATCCATTCTGTAAGTTCTATTCCTCTGGCAATGCTCAAGATATAGTACTCCTCCTGTAACTGATATGGCTCCAATTCATTAGTCTTATTATATACACTTCCAGCTATGTTTATTGTAAGAGATATTTCATATTTCCTGTCTTTCTCCTACAATTCCCTGTTCTCTATCATTGCCCCTCACAACCTTTGCCTACAGTTCAGGTCTTTATGGGCCTAAGTCTGATACCACTTTACGCTGGACAATTTTTCACTAGAAAATTGACTCCTGGTTTACAGTGGGGTAAATAAAACATGACCTCAGGCCTTTTGTCTAGTGATTCCTACTTTTTTCATCATTAACATTTAAAATGCTATTGGGTGATTTCTGCGGATATATGTGGCTCAGATGCAACACTCCTTCCTCCCCCCTGCCCTCCCACAGTGAAAAAAAAAAAGAAAAATAAAAAAAGATGCGTTGCTTTATCTGTCTATGATAATACAAGAAGCAGAAGGAGGGTATTGAGATGCCTTGATAGCATTAAAAAGGGTGTTTGTCATCTTAGGTGATAGAAAGAACTTAGTCACCATAAAATCTACTGACCATAAACCACAAAAACTTCACACACATTTTGTGTTATGAGTATTACAAAGCATTTATATAGTGCCATACATTTCCATTGCCATTTCTTCCAAGGAGATAAAGCACATTCCCTTCCTGAGAGAGCTTGCACTCTATATAAGTCAAGACAAATATTGCATGTGATAAAAACAGAGGACAAAAGTTCAGGAGGGATTGATGTGTGAGACAGCTGATAAGGAGAAGAGTGGAAAGGGAAATGATTAAAGATTGTTCTTTGGGATCCTTTCAAAACTAGGGAGAGGCTCAGCACACTATGAAGTCTATGGCAATAAACACACTACTAGTAAGGTCTCCATTGCATTTCTATGTTGAAAAGTATCCTGCCATAGAAGAAGTGGTCTGTCCAGAGGATTTACACATAAAGCAAACCTGAATTAAATAAACATGACATTGGTTTGGATGCAATGTTTGTATAAGTGGCCAATTTGGGAGTTCATAAACACATCTGATTTTCAAGAGGAATGTAGCAAAGCATACAAATACTACCCTTTTGATGAGGTCTCTCAAGCTAGGCACCCAAACAGAGGCACTGGACATCAAGGAGAAAGTCACAGTTTGTGAGCAGTGTTCCATTGCTGATGAGAGCTGCTGGCTGCACACATCCAGGAAACCTGCTGATCCAGGGCAAAGCAGAAAGTATTTCAAAAAGCACAGCTACAGCATCTATGCTCAGCAAATGGGGATGACTGTGGGGCTTTCCACCTCCACCTTAATCCAGGGAGTGTACATGGCCACAGCCTTTGTGGGACATCTGGTATTCCTGGGGCTCCCTGGTGCCATGGCAGCCATCTGGAGATGCTCTAAGTGCTGGTATTTGTGCAAAGCTTGTGCAGGGTCCCCCACGGAAAGACTGCACCTGAACTCCCTTCTGCGTACCCTTCCAGGCAGTCTGACTCAGGACAGGAATGCACTAACTCATGTTAGTGTCTTTCCCTAGAAAGGGATGCCTGTAGCAAATCACTGAGGGGGCAGAGGCAGTTGGGCTAAAGCCAAAGCCCAAACCTGGTGACAGCATCAGCCCCAGCATGCAGGAGATGCCAGTCAGGACACCCCATGCTGTCAAGCAGCCTTCAGCTTAGTGGCCCATCCCTCACGTCCTCCAAAGCTGGTGCTGCCACACTTGCCCTGCTGTTGCCGAGGAGACTGCTCCCAGAAAATTCATGGCAGGGCTTCTTCACTGCACAAGCAAGGTCTCACTGAGGTCTGATACTGTGATTTCTAACTTTGGTTTGTTATTAATATTAAGATTCTTTCTGTGACTTACTTCAGGCAGTGTAAGCAAAAGCAGCGCTATTTAGATGTGCATCCTCAGGGTATTTACCCAAAGTCATATGGGTTATTCAGAATTTCAGAATATCTACTTAATGTCTCGGATGAAGTAAAACTGATGAACACCTTTAAAGCTTCTAGGTATAGGCCCATCTATAAATCCTATAAATCTGTGATCCTTATGTCTGTGCACACTATAAAAAAGGGGGGTTGGGGGTACACAATTTACTATAGGGATTGGGAAGCAAAAACAACATAAACACAGGAGGAAAAGGAAACTTGCAGTTAAGTTGAATCTTCAGAAACAAACAGGAAAGGAGAATGTAAGCAACATCAATACATATATAATTTAAGAAACATCGTCTGGAAGTGCACACTTCCCTTTTAAAACCACTTCTAGTTATAAAAGCCACAGGGAGGAGAGAAAGAAAGAGAAGATGTCAAATACTGGCATTCAATTAAGGCTGCCTAAGAGAAGCAAGGCCTAATATTTAGGTTCTCTAAGTGTGTAAATTTTGCATATTCTTATTATGCATATAATAAAGATTATACACAAAATACACAACCAGAACTAGCCAAATACTCCAAAACATATTACTGTAAGTTGCACAGAAGGTTGGGACCTCCACCTTCTTCATGAACCAAGATGATGTGTAGTTGCATGAAATGCTGATCTCTTCCTACCAAATTCTGCTTACCTTCAGCATGCCACAAGAAGAAGAGGAGTCGGTGGAAAGTGCAGCTAAAGAAACAAAATGGTCCCCCATTAGACTGGAGAGAGTGTTTTCAAAACCACAGGGAAATAGTATTCCTCAAAACATCAGGCATGACAAATGAGAACTAAGTGCCAAGTTTAATCCATTCACCTCCTTTTAAATAACAAACCCACAAGTAGAAGTTGAAAAATTAATGAGGCCAGAATTGATTTGTTTCCAAACTGAAGACAGAAATAAATCTCATATTTTTTAAATAAGTTGTTGGGACACAAAGTGGCATCTCAATGTGGAAACATAATAATAGCATTTGATAGAGATGCAGTTCATCACTATTTCTTCTTTAAAGAAAGAGCTCCTGCCAACTCAGATTGCATCCTAACAGTAGCTGTTAAGGGTCCTTCCAATTTCTAAATCTTTTTTAAATTATTTTCAACACCACAATGTATATTAAGTTTTTAATGTGACCTGGCAGTTCATGCTTGCTTCTTTACATGTCTATTCATACCTTAGAGAAAATCCTACCCATGAATTCACTGCAAACAAGGATAAATGCAAATGGACACTATCTAGACACTATCTACCAAGAGGCTGAGCTGATTCCTGGGTTTCACACTCATTAGGCTGGGGAGTGTTTCAGGGCACGTGTGGTCTCTTCCTTTGTGCTTCCAGAGGAAAAATCTCTAGGGTGGTCTAGTCCCAAAGAGGGACTTTTGGTACTACTAACTGAAGAGCAGTCATTTCTGAGCCACTTGAAATTTGATGTTCGCCATTAATAAGGCTGGTCTGAGGACCACTGACCTTGCAGAGAGAGGAAGGAGGTGAGGGACTCATGACCCTTTTCCTGCAGCCTGGAGTGTTGCCAAAGCAATGCTTGGGACGTGCAGTGGTGGATTCCATTGGCTGTGGCAAGCATGGCTCCTGTGAGAATCTGAGCTTCTGAAAAGTCATGCATTCCTCTCTCTTACAAACCTGCCATCAAAGGTCAAGCAGCACAAAAAGAAGTCAGTTATGGTTCAGGCACAATTAGCAGTTTCAGCAGGTCCTAGTTCTATTATGCTTATTTTGGAAACTTGTATGTCAGTGTGCTTTACTCCTGTTAGCTTCCCAGCAGAGCTGGACCAGGGGTTGAGTACTGGGAAGGTATCTATATGTGAACTAGTTGCCCTAGGATCAGCTGATAGAGTGAAATATGTGGCAGGGTGGTGGGTTGGGAATGTAGGGGTCTGTTAAGATTTGTTTAAATGTTTGTTTCATTATAAGAACTGTGCTTTCAGAAGCATATTTGTGGAATGGCAAGCAGTGTCCCCTCTCCCACAGAAGTAAGGAAGTGTTGAATGCTGCAAAGGGTAATCAAGGAAGACCTTATTCCCTGGGAACAAGTACAAGAGCAAGGAAATCCACATGCATGAGTAACCCTGATGTGGCATTTCCATGGCTTCAGAGAGGCACTTTGGACAACAGCACACCACAAAACAGCCACTCATCTGCAATATCCTTCCTGGAAAGGTGGGGGCTCAGTGTCCTTCTGTCCCAACAGTGGGCAGCTAGGACACCACCCTGGGCAGAGTTGCTCCCATTTGCCTAGTCCCTGTTTGACGTGCTGCTGCACATTCTGTCCATGGGGCTTCTGCAGTCCTGATCCAGCACACTGCTACAGAGGCAACCACTACAGAGGAGGCCCTGAGAGCACCCAAGCCTCAGTAGCTTGTAGAAGTTCCTGCAGGGAAGGTGGAACAGAGGAGAGGACAGGAGCTGGGCAGCAGACAGGCTGCAAAGACAGCAGCAGTCCTACCTCATACACTATCAACTTGGAAACAATCTTTACTTTTCTTATTTGAACTTCTCCAACTTGTAGAAGACTAATTCAATAGCCCTAGGCCAAATGATATAATTAAATGAAGCTTCCTGAATCATGGAATTATAGAATGGATTGGGTTGGAAGGGACTTTAAAGATGATTTAGTTCCAACCTCCCCACCATGGACAGGGATGTCTTTCACTACATCAGGTCACTCAGGACCCCATCCAACCTGGCCTTGAACACTTCCAGGGGTGGGGCATCCACAGCTTCTCTGGGAAACTTGTTCCAGTGCCTCATCACCCTGAGTTTTAACATCTAATCTAAATCTCTCCTGTTTTAATTTAAAACCATTCCACTTGTCCTATAACTACCTGTGCAAAAAGTTGCTCTCCCCCTTTTGCATAAAAAACTCAAGAACTTCTGGTCTCAATTCCTGTACTGAGGCATACTTACATGTTTTATTTATACTAGACCCTGTATACCATGCAGAAATATTTTTTCCTAGAAGAGACTGTCCTTGCAGTATCCTCTGCTTCCAGCTGAGTGCTGCAATCAGTAAGGTTACAGAGTTATGATTTATTTCTCTGGCCTAAAGCTTGAACTACATTTGAGAAAATTCAGTGACTTAAACAGTGGGAGAGTTTTGGAGTGTACATGATACTTTCTAGGCCTAAGTTCAGCTGTATGCTTGACTATTGTCCTAGTTCCGCAGGTCGGACCAGTTTATCATTGTGTGTGGGTGATCAAAGCTATTCTACCCCCTCTATTCATTTCCCAAGAAGAATGGACCATTTGCAGCAGCTGCCCAGGGAGTCCTTAGCACCTTCACACCGACCTGAGGGGGTGTGGCTGCTAATGGGCCAACAACAATTCCAAAATACCCACAGAGTTAATCATCCATTGTGTGACTCCCCACCCTGGGGGAGGAACTGGGTGTTCCCACCTGGACCGGAGGGTACATAAGCTGGGGATAAGAAGACCTCAGGGGTCACTCATTGGATCTAGAGGAGCAGCAGAACCTCAACAGGAGGAGACCATCACTTCCGACCAGCTTGCGACCACCACTCTTGACCAGACTGGGACCGTCATCTGCACCAACAGGTTTCTCGCTTCCTTCTACTTTGGACTTGGGGGAACCACGTGGGGTTTGTACCCCAGGGTGCTGGGTCATACTAGGTTTTGGGGTTAAAAGCAATTTCTCTTTGTGCCATTGTATTTATTGTAACATGGTTATTAAATTGTAACTCTGACTTATAATCTCTCTTGTGTTAAGTTCATTTCTCCTGCTAGTTTTCCTTTAAACCAGCAAACTATGCACCTAATTTTAAGTATATGTGTACTCTCACATAACTGTCTTTAGATGAAATCTGATTTGATCATCCGTAAAATTGCACTTATTTTTACTTCCTGTTTGTTTATTCTGAAATTACATTGTGAAGAAAACAAGAGATGCCTCAGCTCCAGTAAAGGTGGAAGCTATGAAATGATAGGATATCATTTTGTCAGAGATGGATGCTTTCAGTTACCACATTTCATAAAGCTCACTAATGCATTAGGCAAACATTTAAGAAACCTAAATAAACAGATAAATATATAATTTGATAAATAAAAAAAAACAACAACAAAAAAACCCAGAAACAAACTGACATTGCACTTACATTGTTCCTGTGTCTACTCTATGTTAATATAGCACAGAAACTACTTAATAGATTTTGCAATCTTCCTACATATACTCTGTGTCTAAACGAGCATTTACTTTCATGCTGTAAGGACCTAAGAGAAATAAATTAAAAATCTTTCACACAGAGACATTTGGTTTGCCTTTTGGAGAAGGATTCCCTTTCTCACTCTGCAGCACCTGAGGTACTTACTAAAATGAGAGGTCTCACATCTACCCTAGAGGCTGCAGCAAATGTGGCCAACCAAACCCTTCCAGGTATTTAGACATGTAGAATCCCTAAGAAATGTGAAAAGTCAAGGCCTATTTTCAGAGCACACCACTGTGAGGTCCTTCTTTTTCATAAGAAGCAGCATGCAAGATCAGGTCACAAATCAAACAGTCCCTGTGCCCCAGAGGACATGGGTCATAGACTTTCCCAAAGATACTGAAATCTTATCTACAGTATTGCAAATGAAATTCAAGGAGGCATAGCACCTAGGGGAACAACACACATAAGACAGGAGATAAATATCTGTGGTTGCAGGTACTATCAATGACTCCTGTGGTACAGTCTCACCAGTCTTCATCCAGAGCCACCTTCCTCCTAAAAATTGCTCAGTGGTGCAATAGTCACTGCTTTATTTCCTGCCTTGGCAAGAGATGAAGGCCTCACAAGAAGGTCACTCTCAGGAGGGGCTAGTGAGGAGTTCCACCATGGCCTGAAGCAGCACCCCCTGCCTCTGCTCCACTCTCCTTTGAAGAATTTTGCTTGAGGTCTCTTAAAATAAATGTCCTAGGGACAAAAAAGCTGCATATCTATGGCTGGATATCGATTGCCCATCTAATGTTAACCCTTGGCTTAGTTTATGTCTGTACCCTCTCTTTGCCTTTTTCACACATTTCCCTCAGATGAACAGTCCTTTTTATATTTCCAGAAAATCAGAGACATGCTCCCACCTATGCTGATGTTTCCCCTTCCCTTTAAGAAGAAAGGGAGTCAATGCAGAGCTGAAGGAAGTCATTGGCCCAAACAAATGACAACACATATCCGGGGGCAATGGAAACAAATAGCATATCTTTTGCAGAAGATTCAAATTGCCTTCCTGTAGGTTTATATAAAGCCAATTTGATGGATTTATTTCAGAAGTCAGAAGCAGAAAACATTTATAGACATATAGAAATGATTGATGATGCTGCAAGTGCTCTCTAATGGCATTGCTCCATTGAATACAGTCTGTGAGCAACTCTCTTCATGGGTGATTAACAAAAAATATATTGACCAGATTATAAATCTGGGTAACCCAGGACTATGGCAAAGCTGCTTCCTTGTCTTTTAGATTAAAACTTAATTTTGGTAATCAGCTTCAAGTCAGACCAGTAACAGTTTAAAAGCTGGCTGTGCTATGTACTCCTTATTTGAACTGCACATGCTATCAGGAAAAAATTCCTTAATATCCAATGTACATTTCCAGTAAGCCAAGCTAGATCAGACAAAAGACTTTGATGAAGTGAAGGAAAGCCATTTGGTTGTCTCTTCTGTTTGATATTCTGCAGATCACTGCTGGAATTTGGTAAAAGGTCTCTCTGGGAACAGACAATGACATCAAAACTGCCAATGTCCAGTTTAAGAAGCTCATACAATTAAGATACACCCTTTACTAGACAAATGGATCCCTCTTGCAGTTATTCCGTGTGCAGGCTTCTCTCTTCATCCTTACATTTCCATGAGTTTATTATAATAAGCATATGGTCTTTAGTATCCATATGGCCTTGCATATAGAATCACAGAATCACTAAGGTTTAAAAAGATCACCAAGATCATCAAGTCCAACCTTTGACCAAATACCACCATGCCCACTGAACCATATTGTGAAGTACCCTGTCCATTAGATTTTTTGAAGACTTCCAGAGATGGTGATTCCACCACTTCCCTGGTGAGCCTGTTCTAATGCCTGACCACCTCTTCAGTGAAGAAATTTGTCCGAATGCCCGAACTGACAACCCAAGTACAGGACACAGTACTTGACCTTGTTGAACCTCATACTATTGGTCTCTGCCCATCAGTCCAGCCTGTCCAGATCCCTCTGCAGAGCCTTCTTGCCCTCCAAATTCCAACACTTCCACCCAACTTAGTATCATCTGTGAACTTACTGAGAGTGCACTCATTACCCTTGTACAGATTACGGATGAATATACTAAACTGGATGGGCCCCAATACTGAGCCCTGGGGAACCCCAATAGTGACTGGCCACCAACTGGATTTAACTCCATTCACCACCACTCTCTGAGTTTTACCAGGCATCCAGATACTTACCCAGAGTATACCTGTCCAAGCCATGGTCTTCCAGCTTCTCCAAGAGAATGCTGTGGGAGACAGCACTGGGGGCTCTGCTGAAGTCCAGGCAACTACATCTACAGCCTTTCTCTCATCCAATAGGCAGGTTACCTGGTCATACAAGGAGATCAGGTTGTTTAAGCAAGACCTGTCTTTCCTAACCCCATGCTGGCTGGGCCTGATCCCCTGGCTGTCCTGCACATGCTGCGAGATGGTATTCAAGATGATCTGTTCAATAACATTCCCTGGCACAAATGTCAAGATGATAGGCCTGTAGTTCCCAGGTTCCTCCTTCCAGCCCTACTTGTACATGGTCATCACATTTGCTACCTGTTTGGGATCTCCCCAGTTAACCAAGACTAATGATAAATGATGGAGAGTAATTGGCAAGCTCTTCTTCCAACATTCTCAGTACCCTCAGGTGAATACTATCCAGTCCCACAGTTCTGAGTGTCTAAGTGGCACAGCAGGTCACTATTCCTCCTGAATTACGGGGGATTTATTCCGCTCCCCTGTCCCTGTCTTCCAGCTCAGGGGACAGGGTACCCTGAGTATAACTGGTTTTTCTGCTATACACTGAGGAAAAAAAGGCATTAAGTAACTCAGCCTTTTCCTCATCCTCAGTGGCAATGTTCCCATCCACAAACAAAACAGGATGGAGTTTGTGGAATTTTGAGGGTTTTTGTTTGTTTTTCACACTGATTTGTGGCCAGTATTAGTATTTCCCCTTTCCTTTCTCAGCTTGAGTATGTCCCAGTCCAATTACTCATACTCAGTTTGTTTATGTTTTGGAATATCAGGAAAAACTTACCAGGATATAAGTTAAAATTTTATTTCTTGTCATTTAAAAAGTCCAAATAAAATTATATTTTACTATCTTCTTTGAAGTCTTCATTTCCGGCTGTATCATGTAAGTGATAAATTATTCACCTTTATTTTATGGAATTTCTTGTAATGTAATCACACAAAAATCTCAAATTGTATTTGTAAATGATAGAGTGATTAAGATTTTATATTTCTCATTTACGTGTCAGTCATAATCTTTTCATGAATATAAGATGTTACTGGTTTAAGAATTCTTTCTGGGAAAAAAAAAAGCATTCACAGAATTTTAAAAACAGCTATATAGCTACTCTTTCTCTCCTGATCATTTTTCTTCATCCAGATGCACAGAAATGGTTTTGATTCCAGAGTAGGCTCTGTATTTAGGTAATAATGGAGCATATGATAATGACAGAGCACAAGCTTTCACTGAATCATTCCAGCTCCTCTCCAGTTCTGGCTGGCACACAATCTCCTTATATGAAATTAATGAGTGTTAAGAGGCACAAAGGAAATTCTTACTGGTGCACACTTACACTGTGTGATACGCAACTCTTGAACTACAATTCATTTTTTCAGACACATTAAATTTAGGTCCCTATCTTGCAGCCCATCTGTGTTAGTCCATCCTGCAGCACTAGTGTTTCTCCATGCAGCACATGACCATCACTATCACAGTCTTAGCCACTCAGCACTGTCTTTGCCATGTTTTAGGATAAAGTCAGTTTTGTAGAAAAAAAGAAACCTAGGGCACGTGCTGGACAAGAACCGAACAACAGCATGCCCTTGCTGCAAAGAGGGCTATCCTGGGCTGATTAGGAGGTCATCAAGGGAGGTGATCCTTCCACTCTGCTCAGCACTGATGGGGACCCACCTGGAGTACTGTGTCCAGTTGTGGACTGCCCAGTACATAAGAGACATGGAAATACTGGAGAGAGACCAACAAAGGGTCACTAAGACCATTAAGGGACAGAAGCATCTCTGTTATGAGAAATGGCTGAGACAGCTGGGACTGTTCATCCTGGAAAAGAGAGTTCAGGAAGGATCTCAGCAATGTGTATGAATGAAAGGACAGTGCAAAGAGGTTGGAGGCAGGTTCTTTTCAGTGGTGTTCAGTGAGACAAAGGGCATAAATTAAAACACAGGAGACTCCACCAGAATGTCAGGGAATACTTTTTCTCTGTGAGGGTGATGGAGCACTGACACAGGTTGACCAGAGGTGTTGAGGAGCCACCATCCCTAATCAAAATCTGTCTGACACACTGCTGATAACTGGGAGTAAACTCCTAGGACACTGGTTGTCCTGCATGAACAGGGGATTGGATCAGATAATCGCCAGAGGCTCCCTTCCAACTTCAACCATTCTGTGTTTCTGTGAATCCAGCAATGCTTTAAACCATTCATGACTTGCAATATTCTCCTTATGGTGAGAATCCAAGATATCTGATTTCATTACTTCTTCATTTTGCAGTTATTTCTTTTGGTCTTTAGAGCTCTTACAACTTTTGCAAACAACCTGTTGACCGTACTCCAGCCTGCACTTCAACTTCATCAGAGAGAAAATATTGTGATAGTGTCAGATGGCTTTAATGCTACTTTGTTTACTCATAAAGACTAGCTAAGTTCTGTTTCTGTGTGCTCTAAACTAATGCAAGTAATGCTCTCACAATTTATGATCATCCCCCGATATTTTGCCACTTATTTTCTGAGTTTTTCGAGTGAGAGCTTCCCTTGCTGGGCCAATACTCCTGCCTTCTCTCGGAGTGCTTCTGCTCTTCATACAGCTTCTCTCAAAGACATGAAGACCTTCACAAAATGTACCCAGTTAAACACCTCAACTACCACTTGCTCTGCATACACCTTTGATTTGGATGGCAGCAGAGACCTGTCTTTAAAGCAGAGGTTGCTGTTATTTTATCTACCTTCTCCCCATTGACATGTCAAACTTCTCTGAAGTGTGGCAGAGTGGCTTCATGCCTCCAGCTCAATCCAGAGATGTATAAGAGATCTAACCCATAGTGTAGGAAAGCCTGGAAAACTGCACATACTAGCTCAGTTTGTGTTTTCAGTGTTGAATTTTTCTATTTCTGTGGAAATGTAATACTGAATTAAAGCTTTTCGGAAGTATAATACTGAATTAAAGCTTTTCCTCACCTCCTCACTGCTTTGCTCGATTTATAGATTAGAAAAAAAGCACAGATAGGTTCTAACAGGTACCCCTTCTCACAGATTTTATAATTCAGAGTGCTATCATGCATGTGATTGGTTTCCTAGAAGACTTTCTGATGAAATATAGAGATCACTCTGTTAGAAATGAGGGATGCATTTCTGATCTAGTGCCAGTGATGCCAATCAGGACCACACATCTCCTTTGACACTGATAGAATAAAAAATGGCTAAATCTGCCAAAGAGGTTTCCAAAGAAAGAAGCCCAGGAATTGCCCCAGATTAATTTTAGGGTGAAAATTCTACCCTGCTGGAAAATCTAGCCCTTTCTCACCATTACAGACCTCCAGCAGTGGATCAGGTAAGAGATAAGAGACAATAGAGAAACAATAGATAAGAGTTTCTGAGGTATTAAGGTTATGCTATCTTTTTGGATGAGATCCATGGGGTAGTTTTTATCCCTCCCAAACGCTGATACTGTCATACAATAATGGGCTGAGCTGCCCCACAGCACTGTGACAGGGTTGAACCTGGGCACAGAACTGTCTGGCCTCATGGCTCAGTCCCCACTGGTGGCTTGGTCCAAACATCACCAGCTCCCCAGCTCCCTATAGCACCATCCATCCCACCACAAAAACATCAATGGGTGCATTCAGTGTCCTGACAGATTCTCCCATTTTTAGGATCTTTAGCTCCACCTCTGTTAAGTTCTGAATAACAAAAATAGCCAATTTTACAACCAATATTTTTTTTATTTGTCAAGATTCTGAAAGATTGTTGCTTTTCATGCACAGAGAAGTCTTTGCCAGGATGATTACAGTGGAGTCAATTACTTGTTTTGGGATTGGCTTTGCTATCAAGTAACTAATAAAATGCTCATCCTCTTTTCAAGCCTCCCCTCTTACTGGAGAATCGCAATAGTTCTGTTGTTGCATTTTGGGAAGACCATACCTCCCAAATAAATGTTGCAGTAGCTGTATCATACCTCCAAGATGTCATGTTTCCAACAAGGATAAGGTCAGTGAGCCTCCCAGCAGTACTGCCCAAGACCCCCAGATACCAGCTCTCATTTTCCACACGGTCCTTCCTCTTATTTCCCCATCCCATCACAAGTGGAGCTGAATTCACCACTGAAAAATGACTTTACCATTTGTCATGCAGGAAGCTTACAAGAATTATGTAAATCAGCCACAAAGACATGTGGACAGTTGCTTGCAGGAGAGGAAAATCTACTATTATTGTTAATGGCAAAAAGTGATCTATCTCATTATTTCAAATGAAATTCAAAATAAGGAAAGTTGATTAAAAAAAGCCTTACATTTCATCAGTGTTTTTGAGAAAATATTTTCTAGTGCTTTCTTATTCAAGACAATTAGCCTGTTTTCTGCTTGCAGATTATTCATCAACAAACTTCAGTCTTAAAATATGGCATTTGGTTGTTCCAAAACAGTTTTACAAACAGATTTTGGTCTCTTTTAAATTTAGGATATTTGCTATTCACTTTTCTTTCAGAATCCACCATAATTTTGATTCCTTGACCAGAGCAGAAATTCAGGCTGTCAGCCAACTTCCTATAAAATAAACATATGTGCTACTTATTTTTTCATCTTCTTCTGCTTCCCTTTCATATTTTCTTATCTCATTTCCTTTTCAGCAGTTTTCCCCCTACCTCTCTTTTTAAGTGCCTCTTTCTCTTTTTCCTTTCTCCTTGCCCCTTTTTTCATTCCATTCTCCCCCAGTCTTCCATCTAACATTTTCTTGAGTGTCATACAAGTTTAGAAAAATTGTTTTCTGCAAGTTTTCAAACATGTTTTCCAAACTTCTATGAGACTGTTTTCAAAGGAGAGACAGTTTCCCAAGACAAGCGCATTTTCTCTGGAGACTGCACAAGAGCAGAGTTACTAATAAAGTCCAGAAAGCACCAATTTATGGTTTCAGACTCAGCAATGCTGCATACAAATGTGCCATATTCTAAAGAATGTAATGAACCTTTATCATCTGCTGAAATCTGAGGATATATATTTATTAGTTACCTATGACCAACTAAACGTGTTTAGCACATGAAAATTCTCCCAGTAGGAAGTGCTCATTTGAACATATTATTTAGAAAATCACTTTGGCAGTTTTCTGAACAACATTGGATTGTTGATGGTAGTTTGTCAGAGAGCAGAGACGGTGCAGAGAACCTCAAAAAACCCCAGTATGATCTTAACAGTTCTGGTAAACAGTTCTATCCATCCAGCTGATGTATCTGAAGTCAATAATGAGTAACACTGCAAGAGTTGCAAGCAATAATTTATTAAAGCATATATGTCATGGGAAAAACAAGCAGTGATCAGCTTTACTTTCTGATCAATTAACAGCACTCAGACAAACAGACTCAAATTATTTTGAAACCCCAAATGAACCTATCTAGTAATTAGGAAGTCTGTGGTACTACTTCATGCAAGCAGCTGCTCATTTTATCATATTTACTTTTACAAATGACTGTTATCATCCTGCAACCTTAGCTTTATGGCTCTTTGGAAACTACCCAACATTTGATTTTTAAGGACTCTATATGCAGTTTAATCTACTTCAAGAGAGAATATTGAAAATTTTGAATAAATTGGAATTGCAGGAGGAAATGTTTTAACAGCTATTTGCAAGTAATAAAAATATGATGTAAGCTCCACAGATAGTCCCTTCACAGCAATGGACTTTCTAATCAAGGAGTTCAGTCCAACATGGCAGGCAAACCTCTGTGATGAGGAAATGTCTGACAGCTGCTCCCATTTAAGCAGTGTGAGATCTACACCTCAAAATGGTCTGCAGAAACCACTCCCCAAGGCCAAATGACCTTTCACTGAATTCATGCTATCATCATTTGCTTATCCACAGCGCCTCTGCTCCCTTCCTTGCTTTCCCAGGAGCCTGAGTAACCCTGCAGGTTCTGCTCATCAGATGATGATGATCACTGTGGATGACAGCAGACAACACAAGATTTGACTTCCCAGAGGAATGGAAGCAGAACTTTTGGGATGGGGTATTTTGGAATTGGGAAGGAGATAATACATAAAAAACAACTTCTGTTCTTACTACAGCAGTGCCTAAAAACCTAGAAAATGGGATCACACTGTGCAGCTGGCCAGTGCTACCAGTGTCCTGCCCCAGCAAGCATCCAGCTGGAGAAACCCAGATGAGTGCTGAATATGCCAGTGAGTTACAATATGAGGAATATGCTACTTTCCATCCAGAACTACTTCTCTTCCTCTTGTTCTCACTTTCATTGTTACTATGGTTGTTATTTTAAGAATGCTAATGTGAAGGGAAGAACGAAAGTTATAGGAAAGGGCAGGTGGAATGGGATATAAAATGCAATTCAAGTAAAGAGGAAAAGATAACTAGGGCAGATGGAAGAGCTCCAATGAAGCTCTACTTGTTACCTTCTCCTTTGGTAAAATTTAGCTTTCAGGCACTCCTGGATCCTTTCTTTCCTACATTCAGGTGGCTTTTCAAGATGGATTGCTTGGCATTCACTTAATATATTTTTTCTCCAATCTCTTCATTTGGCAGGGCATGCTGCAGCTACTAATGCTTGTAGTCCAGGAAAAACAACTCAGCTGCAGAAAATTAGCTTGTAAGTCTATTATGTTGTAGAGAGACACAAACTTTGGAAAAGAAACCATGCTGCTGGTGTGTGCTCTATCATCCCTTAGTGACAGCACGAGATAGGCTTTAGCCTGTGTCCTTGGACACCAGCTCTGCCACAAGGGGTGAAGTGTTCTTCCCCTGAGAGCAGCAGCCTCTCCTCCCCTTCCCCATTACAACTATCCTTCAACATCAGGAGTCGAGCCCGAGGGCCAGGCAAGGGGAGCTGTGCAGGCACATACACTCTCAGAAACACTCCCATCCCCATCCATCTCAAGTTAAGCTGGGGGCAGTGGTGATGGCAGGAGGGACTTCAGCTGGGCTGCCATGCCACTAACAGCAAGGTACGAGCCAGTGCATTTGTTTTACTAGATACCTTTTTATCCTGAAAAAAAAGCCATTGTTTTTCTCTAGCTAGGCAGCTGAAGCATGCTTGCTTACACATGTTCTACTACAGATGAGGTTAATTCAATATTATCTTTATTTTGTATGGATGAAACATTGGCTGCTGAAAAGATAAAAAGCTCTATGAGTCTAATGTTACCTTTTGCTGAAATGCTGGATGGAGCTGCACTTTGTTAAATGAGACAGAAATTATCCACTCAAGGGAAGAAGTCCATCTGTCTGAGCCCAGGAGAGAAATTCAGTCTTTAATATGGGTCTTTCCTAAATTATTTATTCCTGTTAGGATAGCATAAGGTTTCCATAGTCACTGACTGGCTGTGATTTCTAGAGCACTGCTCACTGCAGGGATCCTTGCTCACTATCTCGTTTCCAGTTGTCTTGCTTTTCCTTTGTGCAGGGGGATTTAATTGCAGAGAGCTGTTGAACAAAACTCTGTTGTAGTGTTACTGCCCCTTGGTCCTTATTTACTTTCTCTGCCATTTAGAGTTGTTAGTGATTTGCAGACAGCTAGCAGTTATTTCTTAAGTTGTTAAATACCAAGAATATGCTTAGCGCTCTGCAGGACACCTTAGCCACAGCCTCCCAAGACAAAATCCTTCTCCAAGGATCGCGACTCTCCAGACTGCACCACCAAGGTCACTCAGGGCTGGGCTCCCCCTGAGCACAAACCCTTGGAACCAGTGGCTTCTGTTAGACACCAGATCAGTGATCACTGACTCAGAACCTCTGTGTGGGGGGGGAGAAGGGAGGAAGTGTGTGTGTGTATCTGTCTGTCTCTGTGTGTCTGGGGAGGGCTTCAGGCCTCCAGCAGGTGCCCCATGCCCAGCCATGTGGCTGTCGGGTCTGTGGCCACGTGGCTGGGGCTGGGGTGGGGCATCTGTCAGTCAATGAGGGCTGCCTGGTGACCCGCCCACACTGCACCTCAGAGCTTCTGATTGGCTTTGACACCCGTCACTCTGGCCAAGAGAGACAGTGATTGGCCAGTGAGCCAAAGGTCCTGCCTGGGGGAGGGGCCACAGGCTATAAAGAGGCAACCTGTTGGTGTGTGACCTTCTCAGTGGTAACTATGTTCTTCTTTCCTCTTTGACTCTCTTTATTCTTTCTTCTCTTCATCTCTCTTCCCTTATTCTTTCCTTCCTCTTGTGGTTAACTCAAATACCTATTTTCTATAAGGTGTGGGTACCTCACTTAAGTGGCACAGTCAGTGTTTGCTGAGTGTAGCAAAGGTTCCCTACTATAGCAATGCTTGCTAGTCTCAGTGATCTGTTGTAATGCTTTTGTGAAGTTGCTTGTTCTTTCTGTAAAACCTTTTTTGTCAGAACGTCTGTTTTCTCATCAAATTAAAAGAAATCTCTTAGAGGAAAACATGTAGTATTTTCTGCAGACATGAACTCAAGGTGCCAAAGAACCAATGGCTTTACAAGAGTTCATGTGGGCAAAATCTCTTGAAGCCTGAAATTAAAGTGAACACTTGGTAAAGCTTGTAGCTTCTGGACCAGAGTGTAACAGCTTCTCAATCCCCCTGTGACTGACTTGGGGTGAAGTGGAAGCCATGTTCTTTATGAATTTGTTTCCTCTGTGGAGAAGGACCTGGGGGTCCTGGTGGACAGCAAGCTGTCCCTAATCCAGCAATGTGTCCTTGTGGCCAAGAAGGCAAATGATATCTTGGGGTGCATTAGGAAGACCATTGCCAGCAGATAGAAGGAGGCGATCCTGCCCCTCTACTCAGCCCTAGGGAGGTCACATCTGGAGAACTGTATCCAGTTCTGGGCTTCTCAGAGAGACATGGATTTCCTGGAGCAGGTCCAACAGAGGACAACAAAGAGGATCAGTGGACTGGACCATTATTCTTGTGAGGATAGGATGAGGGAGCTGTGTCTGTTTGCCCTTGAGAAGAGATGACTGAGCAGGAATCTTATCAATGTCTACAAGTATCTGAAGGGAGCATGTCAAGAGAATGGATCCAGACTCTTCTCAAAGAGGAACAATAGCACAAGAGGCAACAGGTAGAAACTGATGCACAGGATGTTCCACCTGAATATAAGGAAGAACTTCTTTACTGTGCAGGTGGTCAAGCACTGGAACAGATTTCCCAGAGAGGTTGTAGAGTCTCCCTCACTGGAGATATTCAAGAACTGTCTAGACACAATCTTGTGCCATATGCTCTATGATGACCCTGCTTGAGCAGGGAGGTTGGACCAGATGACCCACTGTGGTCCCTTCCAACCTTAACCATTTTGTGATTCTGTGAAAGGATCTAGGAGAGGAGAAGGTCGTTTGACTGGCCAGTGGAAAGAGGAGGGCTGGAGGGGATCCAGCACTGCTCTCCTCTGTACCCAGGCAAGGGACCTTGTGGATGCTCCTGCTTCCTGCCACCCCTGGCAGAAACCTTGGTTTCACACTGAGCTAAGTAAAAGCAGAGAACATGCAGGGCAACCAAACAGCAACTGCAAAATGGTTTGTTTGTGTAGAATTCTGAGGCAGCTTTGGCAGGCCCATTCACAGGGTTAAGCCATAGAAGTTCCAGGATTCAGAACCTGTCTCCTAGTGAAATCGCTGATGGAAGACTTCCTAACCTAAGTGGCAAAATGCTGGCACACACACAAATACATTAACAACAAACACTGTGACAGAGACCTAGCCTGGCCTCAGTCTTGAGACTTACACCTTTTTCTTATCAAGCCAAAGCCACAAAAAAAGCCATCATTCATTAGAACGTAATTTAAAAGACTGTATTTGCAGCAGAAAAAGCCTGAAGGGTTTGAGACCATTTTGCAAAGGAGAAAGGTTTGTAACAAGACAGTGAGAGAAAAAAGTTCTGTCTGGAAAATCCATCCTTGCAAATATGTGTTGGTCATGCAAGAAGAGGCAGTCTCACACACAGCTCATACCTTCTTACCTCTTTCACCTCTAAATAGGCAAAGGGCCATTTGAAAGATTGCATTGTCCTGTATCTTTAATAAAAGGGAATTACCCTCCCTGGATGCTGGTTCTCTAGGCAAGCAACAATACATCTCCTTCAGAAACAGGGGCCATCACACCACAGTGTTGCTGAAATCTCATTTTCCAGCCACACAGAAGATCCATATGGGAGAGACTTGGCCCCCAAAGCTATAATCTAGAAAATCCATTGTCCTTCCAGGGCTTGATAAAAGAGTTGCAAGGACAGTTTTGCCTGGACAAATGCTAAGCAATGAGTTGAGTAGGGAAACTTCAGACATGCATATGCCTACATTTTTTGAAAAGCACCGCCACCATTCCCCATTTCCACTTTCAGCTCAGTCAGCACTCACTTTCCTACATCCACATGATATTCTACTGTAATATCATGCAATTGGAAAAGCTTTGAGTCTAGCCATGATAAATAATTAAAAAAATGCTTGCTCTTTTTTTTTTTTTTGCTTACTTGGGTTAGCTGATCATTTTTGCTCACAAATTCTGCTGGGATTGGGCCTCCTGTGCAACCATTTATAACCATGACTAAAGAGTGGGCTGAAGAGGGAAAAGTCCTAGAAATTAGCTGCTTCCCTGATCAGTCCCTGATTCATATCAAAGGAGGCATTTGCTGGCTCCAGTAATTCATTAACTCTCTATTGTTTTACAGTGCATACAGCAAAATCTTTGTGAAGTGTTTTACCATTAAATCCTTTGCTGCTATTTGTGGCTCTGCTCCTATTCAAAGGGGTTTTCAAGTCTCTGGCTCACATCCTTGTGTACAGCTTCTTATAATGGCCAGTACTATGGGAATCAAAGACTCCATTATATCAATAGATGGTACCTGTCACTTTGTAACATGCTTTTTATGGCAGGATATTTATTTTTCAAAGATATATTCCTCCTGCTGTAATCCTACATGTTCCTCCTTTACACTTGCAATGTGCCAGGCTTTAAAGCAAAGGACAAAGCAGCTGAAAATAGGAGCCTTTCCACCCACCCAGCCCATTTCTTTTCAGATAGCGAGAAATTAAAACACAGGGCTTTGTGGATGAATTGCTGTCAGAGTCATTTGATAACTAGGATCCCAGTAGAAGCTTTTATAACAACATTAATAAAGATGTGCTAGCACTAAGATCCCTGCGTGCCGCATACCAATAACATCAGTTAGAATTATTGCCTTCAGATAACAAATCACACTTTTTTTAGAAGACAAAAAAATTATTAAATCTGTCTCCCTTCCCCACCTCCCCAGAATTAAATAATGACTGAGTGTTTTTTGAAAAAAAGGTGCTCAGGAGCACAATGCTGTGGCATGTCTGCCAGCATGATGGTTGCACCTCCTGTGTCCTGCTACTCATTTAGAAGAGGCTAAATTAACGCCCCTCCATTATTTGAACTGTTTTCTGTTTTGCTAATGTTGCCAAAACCAGGACAACTAAACAGTGGGGCAGGTTTTACTAGCCACTGACAATGGCATGGGCTGGGCTGAAGGGAGGACTACCTCCCAGCGTGGCCTGGGGAGGCAGAAAGGATGTCTGGAGCACAATGCAACCTGTCTGTAACTGCACTCCCAAGATTCAAGAAGCCAAACATGAATTATGACAGTCTGAGGTGATTCTGCCTTCCAGAGGAAAAGTCAGGCTCATGCAGCACACAGGGGTTTGTGATCTCTTCCTTCCTTCTCCTGCAGCTGAATATTGGGCCAGCCAAGCTCTACGGTTGCCAAAGGAACTGACTCTGAGTTGGGGAGGTCCAGCAGTGAGGGAAAGGAGATTTAAGATCTGAATCTTGCACCTAGCTCCAGGATAATTTTATTGAATTTTTCCGGGATAAGCCGGGATGCTTTGCACAGCATATGCTCCACAGAAAGCATGCTTGCTGCTTGCTGCACGAGGGCACAGCAGAGAGCAGAGGTACCAGACTAATGCAGCACAGGAGGAGGGATGCTGGGCACTTGTCTTAGAGTGATAAACAACAGCTGGGCTGTGGATAAATGAGATTAAACCAATTTTTCTTCTCTTCCAATTCCCACAGCAAGTACAGCTCTAAGGAAGAAGACCAGGATGGCCGAGTTTTAAGCAACAAGAGGCCTGGATCTGGTGTTACAGAACAGCAGCATAGACTCTTCTGGGATATGAGACTCTCTATCTATTTCTACCTTTAAGCGGTACCAGTCAGAGGGATACGAGTCCAGAAAGGAGCTCCTGAGTCTTTTATGCCAATCATTTGCCAAATATGCTAGTCAAAATATTTAATGGGCTGACAACTTTGTTTTAATGATGATGAGGTTTTTACACCACAAATGTCCTATTCCAGATCTTCAGTATACTGATAATGAAAAATATTTTACAAAATTCTGCCTAAATGTATTTCCAGTTGTTTCTGTGTGAATTATATTCTTTGGCTTAAATGGCTTTTCTTCTCCTGTTTCTCCAGAATTTAGCATCATGATGTGCTTGCAAGGAATAATTGCATCTCTTTTCAGCTTCAGGAAGAGTGGCTTGCCCTTGCTTTTCCCTCACACATCCATCCCACAGGCTGCCCTCTGCAGCTCCTCCATCCTTCATGAATGGGGATGCCACCAGCGTGCACAACACTCCAGATAAGGTCTCTGCACAGCCTTCTACAAAACTGCCTGAATGCTGCTTTCGCTCCACTGGAAACAAGTCATCAGGATTATCCTCAGCCTGGATTTGCCCTTCATGGTTGGATCACATGGATGACAGAATTCATCCAGACTGGCTCAGTGACCCAGTGCTTTACTAATTTCCATTTCCAGCTGATAAATTCCCTTTTTTTTTTAGTGTAAAATCTCAACATTTGCCTTCAAATGATCTTGTACTTCATTTCACTCAAGTTTATCACGTTGTTGTTTGCCTCTTTTGGACAATCTTTTTTTTCTGACCAATATCCTCATCTTCTGCCATGTAGACAATGCTTCCCACCTTCATATCACACACAAATTTCAAAAGGACCTCCTACTATTAGTTTTAAGATTCATTAATGAACCTCTATCCCAACTTAATATTTCTATAGTACATATGTCTTGTCATGTTAGTTCATAATTTACTTAATTAGATACTTCCTAATTTTTTAAGAACAGCATCAGTATTTTATTCTGTTCCTTAAAAAGTGATGATTGCTTTGTGTCTGAGGTTAATTTATATGTACGTCAATACAGCCATTGTTTAGTCCCCTGTTCTCCTTACTATTAGCACTTTCCTTCTCTGTATTGTCCAGCCTCTCATCTCATCTCATACTCCTGTTACAGATTGTCATATTGTTGTTTATTTGATATTTCTCTTTTTTTACATTAGATTTCCAGGCATGGAGATTAAAGAAGTCCCTTCCATCCATCTCCCTTCTTTTCCAAGTTAAAATTCTTATCATCATTTATGTCAGCTTTGAGCCAAGAGGAATAGTGCCCCAGCAGACAGACAGCTTTCTACTTTTTGCAGTGATACACAGAATCAGCCACTCAGCATATCTGAGTGAAAGACATAAAAATGCACCCAAGTGGTGCTTTTTTTTTTTTTTTAAATTCAGGGCGCATATCCTAGGAAGACTCTTGAAATCTGTACCATTTCCCTGTGTACCACTGTAAACATGATCACAATGTATATTTCATCTGCCTATGGATTTAAGGGATTCTCAGTCCTGGAGAGGCTTTTACATAACAGCACAAAAGGGAGTTTTTGGGTATGCAAGGAGAGAGGAGCAGTATTTATAATGCTAGTACAGTGCGAAAAAGCCTTTGAATTTGTAGAGGAGCAAGACCCCTGTCAAACTCTGGGATTGTCCATCTGTCAGTTTTGGGGCTGGCACAGGCTGCCAGCACCATGTAAAATGGATGTGAATGTGGGTGGCAAAGAGATGGGAGCCAGTCTTGGGTGACAGCACTGAATCCTGCACACCTGCACCTGCCAGGGCCCAAGAGGTCCAGACCTGGTGGGTGGAAGCAAAGTACCAGCTTTGGTTCTGTTATTTGCTGCAATTAACTATCATACTATCACATCACTGTGACTATTAAGAGAAGAGAAAGACCCATAAACCCCTCATGCTGTGTTGCAGGCACAACTGCTGTTTGTTTGTATGTATAAGCACTGTTACTCTTCAGCTGACAAATCTGATTTGTGGCCCTTAATATCTTCAAAGTAATGCTCTTGCTAATGGTAGTCATGCTATTGATTTTCATAGAGGCATTTTACTCCATATGAATCCATTGCTTTTAAGCCAATTAATCATGCATCGCTAACTTAACTGCAATGGTGGTTTTAATGTGAATATTCAAGTAGTGCTTCACTTCAGGGTTTGTCAACAGCTACACATCTGAAGACAATTTCAAAGCCTTAAGAAACTGCTTAATATAGTTATTGGATGCTTACCAGTTCATAAGACCCTGCCCCAGCTGCCTCATATATTTTATGCAGAACAAAATCTTCTAATTAAGCAGATGAAAGAAAAGAATTAACATACCACCCAGGGGACTGAACATACATGACTATTAAGCATTATAAAAAAAATGAAACAGGCATGCCCAGCTCAAAAGAAAAGGATTAAAAATTAGCTAAGTGGGGGAGCAAACCTTCATTACACTGCAACAGGGAAATGAAAGAGTTCAGACAGACCTATTGCCACAACTGACTCTGCAGGGACGTGCTGAAAGTAAGGTATAAGACTTTTTTGACGCAGCTGTGTGTGCTTTTTAATTTCCTCAATCAATCCATTTTCATTTCCCTTTTGGGGATACTGTTATGAAGGTTTTCTCAAAGAGGCCTCCCATGCCTTCACCAGGATGCAGTTATCCTTGCTGCCTGGTGGGCACCAAAATCCCACATCCGATCCCCACTTCTGACTGCTGCCATCCTTGTTACAAACAAAGGCCTTGATTTTCAGTCCGGGTCCAACAGGGACACAGGGCAAAGATGTGTTCCCCTGATCTTCCACTAAGAGTCCCAGCAGCTCTTGTCCTGCCCTGTGTCAAAGGACTTGTACTGCTACTTCATTAGTGGTAGTCATGTTGACTGCACCATCGCACCAATCCACATCCTTCTCCCAAGTATGCATAGGATGTATGTCTGGGAAGCAGAGAGATGAGGGACAGAGCCAGAACACTGGTTGCATCCAACTACCCCAACTGTAGGCACAATTATAAAACATCTACCTGGACACTACTTCAGGATGGGGACCGTGGGAAAGAGGTAATTTAATTCCAGTTTTCATGTGACAAACTTAATGACAGAAATCACAGAGCTGGACACATGTGGTTGGTCCAGCCCACCTTCCACTACCTCCAGCTTTCATTGCCTGCCTGCAGAAACAGTTACCTTCATCAGGACTTTTTGCAGCTTCTCCCTAAACAAATGCAAGTCTGACCACATCGAGAGAGTTGTTTCTTCTTTAAAGGGCAACAGTCACATTAGGGATATGCTCCTGCATACAATAATTCAGCTCACACACACAGAGGGAAATAGCCACCATCTCAATGTGAGAAGTATAGTCAGCACCAGAGAGTTATTCCATGTTAGACTGGGCTCTTGCAGTCACAGCTCTGAGAGTAAAGATCTTAAACAAACTTAAGCCAAAGAGGAGAGGACTTGGAATAATTTTTGAAGGAAAAACTAATTAAACCTGTGAAGATGGATGGAAGAATAATGCAATGTTTGTGTCAGATGAGCCTAGCATCTTTCTTAGAAATTATAATTGACCAAAATTTCATTTATCTAAACATCTGTGAAACATCTGCTACACAGGCACATAGGAAATAATTTTATTTTGAGCAGAACAAGTACAAGCCATGTAGTGTAAGGATGCTTGAAGGGAGAATGTCAACAGGATGGGCTGGAAGGGATGGCACAGGTCTGGAAGAAGATGATGAGCAAAGTTTTTTCAAGAACTGGGTCTGGTTTAGTCTTAGCAATATTAATAGTGCAAGAAGCAGAGAAGTGGTAACTAAATTTGCCAAGTACACTATCCTCAGTATGGAGGAGACTGTCACCCAGGAAGAGGTGGTTGTGAGGACAGGAGGGATCCCAACAGAGTCCCATAACACACAGGGGCAAACACTTCAGCAATATCAATAGAAGTGTGCACTGTAATCTGAGTTACTCAGCTGGCAACAAACACATAAAACAATGTGTGGATATGTCTCTGTGTGTGTGGGTGGATGCACATGTGTACTTGCAAAAATACATGCACTTGTACATATACACAAGCACATGTGTATATTCACAGATGTCTCCACAACTCGCAACCACAAAAAAAGGGAAGTGAAATGTTGTGGTGACTCTAGTAAAACATGGACTGTCCTTAGGGTCTCATCTAGTCCCAGTCACTTACATACAAGAAAGCTGAATTTTGACTGGACTGGACTCAGGACAGAGCTTTTAGGATGAACAGAGCTGCTCACTGTATTTAAGAGAGAGGACAACTTGGTTTGCTTCACTGAGCAAGACCCTCAGGAAGGACAAGGTTCTTCTAGCTCATGGAGTAAACTCTAGGAAGGGAAAAGCTATTTCAGATAAAATACAATATTGGTGCAACAACAGCAAAAGGCACGAACTAGCCAGGAAAAAAATGAGGTTGGAAATCAGGAGGTGGTTTCTGACCACTGGAGCCAGCAAAAGCCACAGTGAAGCCAAGGCAGTCTCAGATGGGATTTGGGACCTAGTGTGCTGAGAGACCAGAATATGCAAAAATCCTTTCTAGACTTGTGCACATAGGAATATGCAGGCTTAGCAGCCCTTTGCAGATGATTTAGTAGTTATAGTTTGTGATGTTTGAGTGGAGAGTCCTCAGTTCTGTGATGATATGAAGGCCAATTTCAAGTGACCCCAATTCCATTGAAAACATCTCATGCAGCTTTACTATTCATAAATCAGTTAGCAAATTAAAATATATTACAGGAAGAAATCTGTTGCCTAGGGCCTTTAATAAAGCTTTTATATGTGCTCTCTTTAGTCCTGTTGCTGCCAGTTTGAAACATATAAATAAATAATAAGTACATAAATTATTTCTATCTATTTTATAGTCAAAATGTATCATATCTCTGGCATGCACCCTTGTTTATTAATTTCTTGGTGATGTCTAAAAGAGAATTAGATAATTAATAAAAATTATACTTTTTATTTAACAGTTATATTGAAGAATAGTCTTGAAGACTCTGCAGCAAATATTGCACAAAAATTATGAAGATATAAAGGAAACATAAACAGCACTCTGCTGCAAGGGACACCAGTGTTTTCTTCAGCATTAAGGGTGAGAAATAATTAGCGCAACCTGCCCAACTCTTTATCTATGTGGATAGTAGTACAACATCCCTGTTGTGTTTGATGTGAGTAAGCTTGCAGCTATGAGACATTAGTACTATGCAGTTATCCAGAAACTGTCAACTATTCTTTCGGATCACCCCTCTTGGACAGAAAGAGGAATACAGGAATGACTAAGAACTGTTCATCACCATTGACTGTGTCTAGCCCTCTAAAAACATTCTTCTTCTCTAGTGAACATGAGTGACCTAATTCTGTTAGCAATACTTATTTATTATAATTGGTTATAAACCTAGAACTATTTCAGCAGGGTTGGTGAAGAAACTCCAGTTTTACATCCAAGAATGAGAACAGAATCAGAACCACTATTTACGATAGAAAAGAATTATATTAAGGCTATTTCCTTCATGAGAGTTATCCATGAACAGGTTGAAATGGTTAACTGGTTTACTTTTATTCAAGATTTTCCAGGGATTTTAGTAGACCTGTTTCAGCTCGAGGAATTCTGGGTGGCAGTTCACCTCTTTTATGCCTGACTAGACACAAAACAAAGACAATCCTCTTCTGCAGGCACAGGAGAAAATGGCACCTTTTAAATACAGAATGAGTGCCTAAAAAGTCTTTATGCTAACTGAAGCCTAAACACACCCTTGCACAACTATTTAACTATTTCTTCTTAAAATACATTATTGTTGTTGTTATTATTATTTTTTATTATTATTACCTAAATATTCACAGAAAGGCAAATATTTTTTAAAAGAGGAAATTATTTTCAATTGAATGAATAACAACACTTCGATATATGTCTTTATATGTGTATTTAAACATAGATGTATGCATATTCAGTATCTTCTCAGTGTCAGTAGAGATGCTTGATTCAATGGAGTCAGTTTTTCCCAAGAAGCAGCTTCTGGCTCTGTGGCATCCAGCAACAGTACTATGCTCTGAAATGTTATTACAACTCTGAAGACATGTCATGATAACAAAAGTTAGGATTTTTGTATATATTTATGAAATTCTAATTATCTCTGTGGGTAGTAACATATCCTCAGGTACAGAAAAAATTGTCTTCAGTGCATTAATATTGATAATATTATTTGTGTCTTAGAACTATGAATGCGGGATGTTAAAACAAATCTTAAGTACTAAGAAGTGATATGTTGCTTCAAAGATAATCCTCCAGGGATAAAACCCAAATGTCAGCTTTTAAAAACTCCACACAGTGTGTAAATGAAAGAGCAGGAGGGCTGCAGGGAGTGAGGTAAAGAAGTTGCATTGTAAATACAACTTTGAAAACACAACTTTTATCTAAACTTTTGTTAATTTGTTTGGACTTTGCATTTTGCATCTCTTGGAGACTGGAAAAAGTTGACAGGAGACTCAGTTCTGCCTGGTTTGGTCTATGAAACTGAGGATGTGAGTGCACGTGAAATAGAAGGGACCCAAAAGAGGTGGTTTTCCATTCTTTGTCTTTTTTTTTTTCCCTCTCTCTCTCTAAAGGACAATTTGGTGCTGTCTGAGCTAGAGAAAATTAAACCCCTACAGCCATAAGGATCTTCTCACATCTGAAAATATTACTATTGATACTTATTTTTCTCTACTATTCACTGTTTTACTGTTGATCAGGCTTTGCTGCAGAGCCATAAGAGAGAAACACCACAGCTGGCTAAATTTGGACCACTTGCTGTTTTTCAGATGGAAAAAAAAAGTGAAGAAAAATGTGCTCCCAAATTACTGTTTCTTTTTCCATGTCCTGGTCAAATGCAAACAGCTGCAAACTGAGAGTCACAACGTTACTGTGCACTATTATAGACAGGAGATGCTGAGATCAGCTCCGGTGTAGCCTCAAGGATGCTCACTCAGTGGCATATGGAGGGTGACTGCACAAAACACTCTGTCACCCCAGCACCACTGGGAACACTCTCCATTGCTTTTGTACAGTGACTGGAATCAAAGGGCTCAAAGGTCTAAGAAAGTACTAAAAAAACCCTTGAAAATTAAGTAATATCAATCTGGAGAGGGACTTGCACAGATTGGAAGCAGAGGAAGAAAGCATTTCAGGGAAACTGCACAGAAAAGGAAGGAGCCATATAAAAGAACATAAGTCTTAAAAACTTTGTTTAAGGAAAAAAAGAAAGGAAAAAAGGTACAGAAATATTAGATTGGAAACAAATAAGAATATCTAGAAATATAAATTGCTACTATTCAGACAGGAAGAATATTGGTACAGGGGAGAGAGAGAAACTATTGCAACAAACCCCCCAGTTTTCTAGGAAGCTGCATTCAGAGAGGATCTGAAGCTTATATAGCCTTGCACAGCCAGAGCTGTAGAACCAACCACCAGTAAACTTGGACCTTTGCAGCTGTATTGCAAACTCTTCTAACTGCAAAGCAAAGGGTTCATGTGTTCGTGTCTTCATGTCTCTAAAGGTTTTGCCCTGGGGAAGTCACTTGGGAGGACCCCGCACTGGACCAGGAGAAGACAAGGAGAGCTCCTACTCAGCTGTCCCTGCCAGCAGTGAGGGCCCGGCTGAAGAAGAAAGCAGGGAAATGAGGAGTATCAGCTGCCCAAATCTTCAGCTCCCTGAAACAAGGGCAGTGCCGGCTGTGAGCTTGTCCAGTTCCACAGGAGCGGCAGCAATGGAAACCCGGTAGTACATCCCCAGCTACACACCCCTCAGCTAAGTAGCTTTATGGGACACCTAAAACTGTCTGAGAGGGTGATTACCCAGTGCTGTGAGCCCTAACGAGGAAGATGACCATCCTGATTAATCAATAGCCAGGGAATGACAGAGAGACCCTGTTCTCAGGGAGATGCCTTGGAGTAGGAGGAGCAGCAGTGACTCTGCTGGAGCACTGCCAGGCATCGCCCTGCAGCATCCCCAGCAGCTCCCAGCCAGTGTCGCAGAGCACACGGGAGGTGTACGGAGCCACACGGCTACTCAGGGTGCACATGCGGCTGCGAGAGGCACCTGCCCCCAGCGGTGCCTTAGCGAGGGGCTGGCAGCAGCATCGGTGTGCACACCAAATGTGCACCCACCTCTCCACAGGAGGGGCTGCTCATGGGCACCAGCACCCACACACGAAGAATAGGGAGTGCCATGCACACTGGTCCTACATGTTGGGGCTATACAAGCATGCTTAGAAATCTGCAGGCATTTATTACCAAGTGTCTAGGACAGTGGTTTATCTGATGTGTGGCTGATTTCAGTCCTGATCATAGACTTCACTGATGGCAGATTAAATATGCACTGCTAATAAATCAACAAATTGCTTTATTTTCAACATGACTTAAACCATGTGAGCAGACCAGTTTTTCCTTGCACTTGTCAGTGATCCTCTGTGAAGCCAGGACAGTGTTCTCAGTGGCAGCAGTAATTGTGACACTGGGAACACTATCTTCCATAAGCAATTTTAGCATCTAACTTACCTTCCAATGTTCTCCTGCTGGTGATGACCAGAATAGAGCTACACACTAAGCTCTTCGTGTCAAGCTCCAGGCTAATTCTTTCATAGCTCTGGTTTCAAAGAGACATTTAGTCCCTTTCCAGTTGCCTGGAATGGTTGTGCAGTATTGGATTATTTCAGATAAAAGCTTCAGTAGTGCGAAAGTGAACTTGTGATTCTTAATGGCAGCTTTGAGAGCTCATGTCTTTGCTACTGTCAGTGTGTTGCTGGACCATGACTGAAGAAACAACCACAATTTGATCCATTAGAGAAATGCAGTGAAATGCAGAGTACATTGACTGTGTGCATATTGAAAAGGTACCTAAAATAGGTGCAAGCCAACCCTCACTCTCTGCTGACTGATGGACAGTTAAAATTCAGATCCAAAGCAGGGCATCTTCTAGATTATGAAATTAAAATTTTCATATAAAAAGATATGTAAGAACACTGCTCTGTTCCTATTATGCAGCACTATAGACTGCTGATAAATGTCAACGTAAGCTTTGCATCATGGATACATTTCAATGAAGTTCTTGAGTATATTACTCAGGGATTGTAGGAAAAAGACTATAAAAGAAGAATTTGAGGTCTCAAAATGTACCATTTCTAGACGTGTTTCATAAAAAGAACCCACATCCCCGTATTGCGTGATAAAAACCTGTTACAGACCTACATAAAATAAATAGGCAAATTTGTATGGTCCAAATCAGCCTGAGTGAACCATCACAATTGATCTATACATAGAAGAAAGAGTAGTAGAAGACTGTGTCTTGCTGCATCCCTTATGAATATTTCTACCGCATTTAAAAAAAAAAAAGGTAAAAGAAAAAGAAAAAGTTTGCCTTGCTGACTGCATTCTATCAGACGAAAATGATATATTTCTCAAGGCCACTATGAAAGGAGACTGGAAAACAACCTACATCCACTGAAAATATAGGTTTATGTGGAGTTGAATAGTATGCCACATCTTCCATTCTGCTTCCCAATGTGAGAAATTGCCAT
Organism: Poliocrania exsul; assembly: GCA_035041345.1. NCBI lineage: Eukaryota > Metazoa > Chordata > Aves > Passeriformes > Thamnophilidae > Poliocrania > Poliocrania exsul. The sequence continues at coordinate 86,720,087 of JAWWLZ010000118.1, forward strand.
AATTCGTTAAGTACAAACACAAAATGTACCTCAGCATCTCCTGTGAACTGGGAGCTGCTCTGTTTGAGCGCTGACCCCAGAATACCCCATAGCTCCCAACATGGATCAACTCATTTCTTTGGGCCAGAGGTGTTCCCGGTGGTGCTTCACAGTTCATTGCCCGCAACTGCAACAGCTGACTTGCTATTCTATGGAAAGAGCTGTTGGAAAATCAATAGTTCTTTGCTGATTAATAACTGATTTTTCCACTGACCAAAATGCAGCATTGGCCCCACTGTATCAAGTGGTGCAGGTCACACATGGCTGCAGCTCTGCTCTTAATGTGACAGAACTGAAAATCCCCATCCCCTTTCCCTTCTCCTTCCCTTTCCCTTCCCCTTCCCTTCCTATTCCCTTTCCCTTTCCCTTCCCCTTCCCCTTCCCTTCCTATTCCCTTTCCCTTTCCACTTCCCCTTCCCCTTTCCCTGCCCTTCCCTCTTCCCTTCTCCCTGCCCTGCCCTGCCCTGCCCTTCCCCTGCCCTCCTCCTCCCTGCCTCCCTATTATTTTCCATGTCACCTCACTCCGCCCCCTTTCCCTCTCGGCTGGGCGCAGGGATGGCGCAGGGATAGCGCAGGGATTGCGTAAAGATCGCACAGGGAGCGCGCAGGGATGGAGCAGGGATCGCGAACGGATCGCGCAGGGATGGCGCAGGATCGCGCAGGGAGTGCGCAGGGATGGCGCAGGGATGGCGCGGGATGGCGCAGGGATGGCGCAGGGAGCGCAGGGATGGCGCAGGGAGCGCAGGGATGGCGCAGGATCGCGCGGGGATGGCGCAGGGAGCGCAGGGATGGCGCAGGGATGGCGCAAGGAGGGCAGGGATGGCGCAGAATCGCGCGGGGATGGCGCAGGGATGGCGCAGGGAGCGCAGGGATGGCGCAAGGATGGCGCAGGGAGCGCAGGGATGGCGCACGGATGGTGCGGGATCGCGCAGGAATGGCGCAGGGAGCGCACGGATGGTGCGGGATCGCGCAGGAATGGCGCAGGGATGGCGCAGGGAGCTCAGGGATGGCGCAGGGAGCGCACGGATGGTGCGGGATCGCGCAGGAATGGCGCACTCCCGGCGCTCCCGCCCCGCCGCCGCCCGCCAGGTGGCGCTGCCGCCCGCCCGTGTCGCCGCGCCCCCGCCTCGGGGCCGGGAAAGTGCCGTGTCCTCCTTGTCCCCCTTGTCCCCCGTGTCCCCCGCCCCGCTGCGGTACCTGCGGGCCGGTGTTTGTTGTGGAGCATTTTATTACTGTGCCCATCTATTTCATCTCGCTGCAGAGGTGAGAAAGGGACTCCCAGCCGCTCCAGGGAGCAGCAGGACATCTCCCAGCCGCGCTTCTCGGTCGCAGGCGGTGAGGCGGATCGTGCCGCACCCCTCGGGCAGCGCTGTGGGCTCCGGGCCCATGCACTGTCTGCACAGTGGGCACTGGGCCTTCTCTGTCGTCACGGGAGCGCCACGGCCCCAATTCACAGGAATCCACTGCACAGCACACACTGCAGAGGAAAGCCCACCTTTATCCCACCTAGGGATGTGTTAGCACCTCCACGTGTGTCAAAATTCGTGGGGGTTTTATGCCCTGGAACAAACAAGTTCCGAGTTTTTCTATCCTGTACATCCTTCATGAGTCTGTACAGAGCTCGGTTTGTGGTTATCTTACCTAACTCTACATTCGGTTCCCTATTTCCTATACCTGCTGTTACATGGTTGTTACAAACAGCCTCATCATTTCAAACGACACCACCACCCACCCACCAGCCCCTTTGTGAAGTCCTAGATTACCACTGGTACCTGCTGAAGCGCTGCCTTCCGGGTTTTATCTTACCCTTTCAGCTGGGAAGTTTTCTTGCTTGCGAGCAGTTGCATTTTGCAAAATCACACTCTTGCTAAGTGCTAAGCTAAAGGTTATGCTGACATAGCCAGGCCTTGGGCCCTGGCCACAGACCTTTACCTCCCCTGTTTCTGTCCGGCAGGGCTGCTGGCAAAGTGCTCCAGCGTCCCCCAGCTCTGAGGAACACGGCCTGTGCTCCTGTGTTTAAAGGCTGGAGAGCTCTTAGGGTGGTAACACAGAGGAGCTCCCGCACTTTGCAAATCTCTGGGGCAGGATTTCATTAGCATCGCTGTGGGCAGAGCCTGCCCCTGCTAACACAGCCAGACACACGTAGGCTGAAGGCTCCGGGCACGACTGCCCCTCTCACAGCCTTCACCTGCCAGCCCTGCTGCAGGGCATCCATGTAATGGACAGCCAGAGCAGGTGTGTCACAGGGTTTAAAGACAAAGCTGTTAGACCATCTAATCAAATATTTATTTAATATGAAGCCTTAAATTTACTGAGGATCTCCTCTCACGAACCCGGTATGTGAGCCTTGCTAAAGTATGTTTTCTTGCTGAGATCCAGCATGGATAACCAGAAATGGAGAGTTCACCACCCACTTCCACTGTGTCAACAGATTAGCCTGCTCCCCCATTTCAGACATGCTTCACTGTCCATTTGATTTTGTTACATTTTATCCACCTGCCTGTGGTTGCTGTCATACCTTTCCAGAGTAGTTTAAAGAGCTCTTTATTAGCACCCAGATTTTTCTTCTCATAAAGGTATTTATAACCAAAACCAAGGCAACTCCTGAGCTCACTCACAACCCCATCAGCAGGATGTGAACTGCCCTTACTTCTTATAGACAAACAGTGTTTATGTGTGACATGTGAAATGGAAACATGCACTGGGATGTAAAATCAAAGGTCCTGATTCTCATTCACATGAGAGACCTTTAACTCTGACAAATTACTTCTCATTTAGATCCAATGTACAGCTTCCCTAAAATGTTGGAGTTGGAAAGGGACCAGACTGTAAATAAGAGTTGACTCTCAATTATTTTTATTGACTTAATACCGAACCACTGACCCTACCTCTAGGGTTTACTGCACTTTTGCTCCTTTGCATTATTAGACTGGCACTCGCGTACCCAGAGTCATCTGTGCACACAGCCTAGTATTTTACAGCCAAGTACAAAGATTTATTTCCATCTTGTTTTATTTAGTGAGAGCAGAGGTGCAGTTCCTGAGGGGACTGCTGCTCTGTGTTAGAGTGGAGATGGGAGACCTGACCGACTTCTCTCCAACCCTACCTTGGCATAACTTCATTCATTCCTTCAGTGGATACACATGCCTGATTTATGTCAGCATTAATAAAATGAGAATCAGGTCTGCTGCTTGTGCCCTAAATTTCCATTACCCCGGACCACCTGCTAAGACATCCCTGCTTCTGCATTCAGAAATTTCCTTTGTTCCCTTTCAATACGCCATTAGTAAGAGCTAAATAGGGGGGCTGAAAGGCGGTAAATACATCTGCATTTCTAAGCATAGTTGATGCTTTTTTTCCTTAAAATTACTTATATGTGGCATCCACTTGCCTGAGTCATTAATTCCCCTTTTACGGAGACTGCCTCTGTTATTTTTATGCTTTGTCCTTGATGTTTGCTTACATTGTCCCTGTTTTCCATGTCAGAGAGCACAAGGTGCTGTACCCCATTAAGGATGACTAATACACGGACAGAGAGGGAAAAAGAGAGAGATTAAACCAGAAAGAAATGCATACTAAAACCATCGCAGAGTACTTAACCGAAAAACCCTGCTGCTCACATGAAAGCAATCTGGGAAAGGAGACTATTAGAAAGTGAATGCACATGGCTGAGGTGGAAATACAATTAAACTACCAGAGTAAAATAACAGAAAATGTAGTAGTAAGGTTAATAATAAACTCCGGTCATGAAAGCATGAAATGTAGAAGGGAAATTACACTGCCAGTTATCATCTCTTTATTAGGAAACTCATTAAAATCAGAGCACTACCACACCTTTCAATGGAAAATTTGGATGGGCATAAGCAACATCCAACTGGTCAGAGGCAGCCATGTCCAGGAGAGCTCTGTGCAGATGCAGAGAAGGGATGCCCCTGCTGCAGATGCTAATGCAATATTTTCATCAATTAGTTTATGCACTTACTGTGCATGTGCATCTCAAGCACAGCTTATTGCTCACTACTACTCCCTTGGCTTGCTTTTATCTCATTCTGCCTCACCTACCTTGCAATTTAAAGCCCCGTATTTCAAATTCATGACAGGACAATCTGTAGCAAAATCTTTACTCCTCTCTGCTTCAGTCATCATGGCTCATCTGATTCTTGCTTCACCAGTAACTCAGCTCTCTTCATACTGCCTGTCCTTCTAGTTGCATGCTTTGCACTCCCAAATCCCCTCCTTAAATTCTTATCTTTTCTTTCCCCCTGCCTCTTCGTTTGCTTAGAAGCCAACTCAATGCACTTGGCTCTTTGTGCAGCTGGATTACTTGTGTCAGGAGTTGGGGATGATAATAAACTGGAGAAATCAGGAACCTTATAGTGGGCAAGAAGGGGACTAGGATGGAGACATGTGTAGGTGTGGCTGCCTGCATAGTTTTTGCCCGGGATAAAAGGTAACAACAGCAAAATAAAAATTTTGATGAAAACAACACATTCACAAAAGCCTTTCAAGTTTGTTTTTTATTGAAAGTGAAAGCTCTGTCAATACAATTTGCTGAGACTCAGAGACCTTTAAATAATTAGAATAATTCCTCTGCATCTAATTTGAAAAGTGCAAGGGTTGCCAAAATAGATGCTGTTTCCTTGTATTCCTCTGTGTGTATATTATAAGCACACACTCAAACATGCATTCGTATTGGGAGCTGGTAATCCTTAGCTGTAATTCTCCGATAAGAGATCAGAGAATTCTTCTCAAGATAAGGATACTAGTGCAAAATTTCACAAAAATTTTTTTAACAAAATTTTTACCCTTACAAAAATATTTTAAAACTGTATAGTTACAGTGCCAAACGAAAAGTCATCTGCAAATTGCTTTAAACACAATTGTTAGGCAGCCAGGGAGGCTTGAAAAGACAGAGTTGAGGTCGGATGCGTCATTCCCAGAGACCTTCAAAGCCCTTTTAAAACCTTGGTCGATGCTGTGAAAAGTGCATCTGTTTTGAGTAGGAGATTCTAACATTCTATGAGCTTTCTAGATGTAGAAACCTACTGCTTCCATGTTTCTTTACTGCACCATTCTGTACTTTTAGATGATAAATACTGTTATGGGTTTATGCATGGACACACACTTTGAGGTGCTCTAGCATGACCTCTTGCACAGCCACGGATACTTCAAGGTGTACCTCCTGCAGCGTGGACTTGGCCACAGCCACAGATGCTCTAAGGTGTACCTTCTCCACTGTGGACTCGTCCTCAGGCCACAGACTCTTCAGAGGTACAGCTACTGCAGCACAGATGAAACCAAAGGCCACAGATGCTTCAGGGTGTTGTGCTTCCACATGGACTCATCCCCTGGTTATAGTCCCTTCCACTCAAGCTCACAATGGAGTTCCAGCCTGTCCAATACAGCAGTACCCAAACAGCAGTGATTCCTGGCCATCTGCCAGCCCAGGCGCATCGCCGTGGTTGTTATCAGGATGTTCCCAAGCACAGCAGAGTAAGATGATAAGCAGCACAGCGAGCAGCAAAAGCAGAAAGCAGCCACTAACGAGCACTAGGCTCTAATACACAGTCAGGCAAACACGCCTCATGGCAAGCACAGAACTCTGCCCATTAGTAGCTAAACAGCAAGAACAGCTCAAAATTCAGTCTAGCTCATTTTAATCAAATCTGTCATTACTGTGAACACTTTGAGTCCTGTGTTGGGCACCAAAAAAGGACTGCTGTGGTTTAACCCCAGCCAGCAACTAAGTTCCACACAGCTGATCAGTCTGCCCCTTGCCAGTGTGGGGGGGAGACAACAGGAAGAGTAAAGTGAGAAAATTTGTGGGTTGAGATCAAGACAGCTTACCAGGTAAAGCAAAAGGCACACATGCAAGCAAAGCAAAACAAGGAATTCATTCACCACTTTCCTTAGGCATGCAAATGTTCAGACATCGCCAGGAAAGCAGGGCTCCATCACACTAACTTACACCAGCCAAAACTAGCACATTTTTTAAGAGAGGTCGTATTTATAGAAATACATATATATGTAAAAAATATCTATATACATATTAATTAAACACTGCATTCAACATGAAAATGGGTAACTTCAACATGTGGACAGTGGGATTGAGTGCACCCTCAGCAACTTTGAAGATTATGCCAAACTGAGTGGTGTAGCTGACTCACTGCAGGGAAGGGATGCCATCCTGAGGGACACTGACAGGCCGAGTGCAAGGTTCTGCAGCTGGGTCAGAGCAATCCCCAATATCAGTGCAGACTGGGGGATGAATTGGATGAGAGGAGCCCTGCAGAGATGGACTTGGGGATATTGGTGGATGAAAAATCAGATATGAGATGGCAATGGGCACTTGCAGCCCAGAATGCTCTAGCAGGTTGAGGAAGGTCATTCTTCCTTCTATTCTGCCCTCATGAGACCCCACTTGGGGTACTGTGTCCAGCTCTGGTGTCTTCAGTTTAAGAGGACCTGTTAGGGTGTGTCCAGAGGAGGGCCATGAGGATGATTAGATGGTTGGAATTCCTCTCCTATGAAGAAAGGCTGAGAGAATTTGAGTTGTTTAGTTTGGAGATGAGAAGGCTCCAGGGAAACCATATCACAGCCTTTGAGTATAAAAAGGGGGCTTATAAGAAAGGCAGAGACTTTTTACTAAGGACTGTAATGGCAATGGTTTTAAACTGAAAGAGGTTATATTCAGATTGGATATGCAGAAGAAATTCTATAGCTGGGGCTCGGTGGGACACTGGAACAATTTACCTGAAGAAGTTGTGGGATGCTTCATCACTGGAATTGTTCAAGGCAGGTTGGATGGGACTTTGAGCAACCTGGTCTAATGGAACAGAGTTTGGACTATCTGATCTTTGAAGATCCCTTCCAACCCAAACCATGCTATGAACACCAAATGTGTAATACTCTCTCTCCAGTTGCCTCTCTTACCCCAAAGAGGGAAAGAGAAGTAGAGTATAAGGACGTGGGAAGCCAGCTGGAGCTGTGATCTCCCCAGTGCTTTCAGCTTCATTCCTGTCCAGGCTGCTGAGGCAGCATGGCCCTGCACACCCCACTGGTACCCCATTCCCAGCACGGCAGACCTGGTGGGGAGGCTGCCAAGGGTAAAAGAAACAGGCAGAGCCAAGACAAAAGTGAGGGAGAAATATTTATGAGCAGAATTGTCTAATGTTTCATGGTATCTTGTTTTCCATATAGGAGATGCTTATAAAGGAGGGGTAACGGAGAGTGGCAGCTTCCTTTCCAAGATCTGCCTTTTTGCTCCAGCTGTTTGTTGGACTTGCCACTGGCAGGATTTGGTCTTGCATGCTGTTTTCTCTTTTGATTTTAGTTTGCTGTGCCCTGGGGGAGCCTCGGAGAGCTGCTTCCCTTTCCCCTGCCTGCCTTTATTGCTGCTGTTCTGTTTTCCTGCAAATTGTTTTCTCTGCTGCTGCAATGGGTTTTCACACCTTGAGATTCTTTTTAAGGTTTTCAAGGCTGCGATTGCCCCAAGTAAGAGATCCCTGGAAGCAAATGAGTCTGTATCAACCAAACCTGGACAAAAGAAGTGTGATTAACACTTAAAAGCCATCAACACCCAGCTTATAGCAGAGTGGTGGTAAAGCCAGGCTTTTAGTCCTCGGATGGCCATAGGGCTGTGCTGTATGGCTGACCAAACTGAGCCCCCTCACAGGGTAGATTGATGCCATCAAGTTGTGTTGATTATGGGAGTTCTGGTACCAGCAGTGGGCCCTGCAGCCAGTGGTGTGGTCACCCTCCTCCTCTGCTGTGCTCCCGGCCAGCCTGGCCCCTCAAAATGCTGGTCACAAAGGAATGGGCAGGGATGAGAAGGGGTACGGTGCCTCCTTTTAGACACACTGTGGACACGTGGGCTGTCTCCCCAGAGAAGCACTAGAAACATTGGTTCATAAACTGAGGGAAAGAACTAAAATGGCTGGAGAAAGCAGACCCCATATTTTATTTAACACTCTTGTGATCAGTGAATGGCTCACTTTTAGAAAAAGTGAAATGCAGGGTCAGCACTTCCACAGCCTGGGAGGGCTCCAAGCAATACCTCCTGCCATACCAGGTAGGAGCACCAGATTATATGAAATCCTTTTTCACTTCCTCTCTGGCCCTGTGATTCCTGCCCTCACTCCTGATCACCCACTGGCATCACTTCAGTCAGTCCATAGAAATTACAATTTCTTTCTTCCCCTCATTTCTAGTAGGACTAGTGTGTATCCTCACGGAGAGGATGTGCTTCTGGAACATGACAAATGTGGGCTTAAGGCATCCCAGCTGGGTTTGAACTGAAGGTAATTGCTGAGCTACTCAGTCAAGGAGATACCAGGGCAAGATGAATTCATCAAATGCTGAGATTGGCATATAGGGACACATGGCTAGTTTAGGTGTCTGCAGGATGGTGCTGCAGCTGAAAAGAAAGGTTTTTGGGTGGCATTATGTCAGAAAGTTGAGGTTAAGAGAATCAGACCTTTCATAAGTTCTAGTCCTAACAGTGGATGGTGAAAGGGGAAGAATCCCTGGTGTACATTTCAACTGACTGTATGTTAGTATACCCCCTATATTTATTTCTCCATCACTTGAAAACATGTAAATAAGAAATGACAGAATGCAGACCTTGAACACCTATCTCAGTAGCCTAAAAGAAGCTTTTAATAAAGGAGAAAGCAAACCTCTAATAGAAAATAAACCTATGGGGAAAAAATAAGCAAAAGCTGTATAGATGCTGGGATTCAGGGGAGGAAGAGAATCCAGAAAATGTACTTGGAAAAAAACCCAGTCCTCAAAACTCCTCCCAAAATTGTGCAAGAATTTGCAGTCCCTGAATGCCTCTGGCTTTCCTCTCCTGCAGTGGATGAGGTTCTCACTATATGGCCTTCTTTGCTATGAAATTTAAATAACTATAAATTGCTTTCCAAACTGTGGCACCTTGTATTTTAGTCAAAGTCATTGGTGATGTGTCTAGGTTTCCTAGAAATGAATTCAGAAAGACTTCTATTGATTTAGACCTTCATGTAGATCTTTTATTCTCCGAAAAATTCTCCAGGGGGTGAAGTTTGTTTTTCAAACTATGCTTATTCCAAGCAATCCTGCAGCACCAGTCAGATAAAGCACTTGACAAAAGTAGCTTGGGGAAGATAGAGACGTGGAGAAAATAATGTAATAAAATTCTATTATTCTGGATGTTTACTTTGATTTTACTCTTTCTGGTTTCACCCCTAGACCTTATTCAGGTGTGAGGCTGAGAGGAGCAACCGAGCCTGACTACAGCACATGGTGGAGCTGGGAATTATTTTGGCCCCAGCTTTGCAATGAAACTTGTGCAGGTGTAGAAGTCTATCTGCACTGACAGACTAATGAATCCATGTAAGGTGAATGCCGTGCAAGCTGATGCAGAGAGCCTGCCTGTTACTTCAGGAGATTCCTCAGTTCTTAGAGGAAAGAATGGAGCTCGGAGGAGCTGGGAAGGGGCAGAAGTACTACAGAGGAGGGAGCTCTTTGACAGCCTCTGCTGGAGGAGAAGAAAATGGACTTGCCCAAGACCCATTTGCCTGCTTTTTTGTAAGACTAGTAGAACTGCTCCTGGTTAGGTGCAGATGCATTTTAAAATTGGGTTTAATAAAGTTCTGTTGTTCCTTTATGTTCTGCATTTAACAAGAGCACTGAGCATAACTGTTTTGAGCTGCTTTGATAATGAGACCTCAGGAAAACAAGAACAGGGAATTGCAAAGGATGAAGCTTCTCCTTGGGAAGGTGTCCTTTAGGCAGGGCTGTGTGTCTGTCTGAGCGCTCTGCACCCAAGTATCACCTCTTGGGTCACCAACAGTGACAAAGCAAGAGGCAGCACGTCTACAACCTGCACTGCAGCTGTGTCTGAAGAACACACCTTTAGCCAGGGCTCACTGAAGGAGTCAAGAGGCGAGAAGCAGGTAAAG
>JAWWLZ010000118.1:86732831-86755885 GCA_035041345.1 Poliocrania exsul
ACTTATTGATCATACAATGCATGGGGTGGAATTTGAAATCACTGAGGTGAGAGTTTTGAAAAATGTACCCAAATATGAATCGTATTTTAAAATCAATATGAATGGTGGACATTCCATGAAGTTCCTTTTTTACATTATTAATCACAAAAAAGTTAATATTGACCAGATACATAATGCAATTAATTTCAAGAAAAGCAAAGGACAGATTATGTAGTCAGCTAGCTGTATTGACGAGCTGAATCTGAGAAGTTTTCTCCAAAATTATTTCAGATTTATCCTGAGCAGCCTCTGAACTGTTAATGAACCTTTACTGAAAATTGCAGGTGGACAGGGAATCCCAGAGGACTGCAAAAAGGAAAACAAAATCTACCTTTAGAGCAAGCTTAGAAAGAAATCTATGGGACATACAGTGATGGATGAGTTTAACTTCATTATCTGGAAATGCTCTCACTGAACAGTTACTTAATAACCAACAAAACAGACAGTATACAGTTTTATTAAGAGCAAATCACAGGATATGATTCCAAGAAAAAAATCCAAAACATGGATAGAAACTTAGCAAAAACATGAGGAACCACAGATAAAATTTATATTGACTGTACCACAGCTTTTGACAATCCTACACAACGTTCTCAGAAGCCAGCTGAAGAAAAATGATCCAGATAAAATTATGAGGTGGATGTACAACTGATTGCAAATTGCTATCTGAATTTATCATTCAGTGTGTTCCTTAAACGTGATGAAACAAGAGGTGGGGCCCTGTAGAAATTTATCCTGATCTGTTCAGTTTTATCTGCTGCAGAACAGGATCCAGAAGATGACAATGGGTTGGAATTGGAAGTGCAAAATACAGTGCTGCTGCAAGACATTCAAACACCCTTCCGGGATGCATTAACAGGTATGAAGTACAGCAAACTGTTCTCTAACTCAGCTTGGCATTAGTGACCTCAGCTGGAAAACTGTGTCCATTTTTGGACTGGGTATTTTTAGAAAAATGTAGTTCTGTGAATCAGAGAGCTCAGAGGTAAGCAACACAGAGGTAAGGCAAGTGACTTCTTGGGAATGGCTGAAATAATTGAAACTGTCTTCTAGGAAGAAGGGAAGGATGAAGTGAATCTTCACAAGCACAAAAAATGTACTCTTTCTCCAAAATCAGCAGGAAAACAAGTAATCTCATTTACTGAGAGGAAAAATAATTTAGATTACACATTATCCTTTTAATTGAAAAGAAAATTGAACATCGGTTACTGCAGATGCTGCTGATATCCTCTACACTGAATTTTTTTAAGAACAGCTGAGGATGGTGTCAGTCTACTCGATTTTGTCTCAAGGATGAGGATAGTCTAAATCAGGCCTGCTTGTTCTGATGACCATCCATAGATTGCTTAGATAATTTGGCCAGTCCATTGCCAGCCAGAAGCCAGCAAAACTTGGCTGAGCTGTTTGCGAGTGGCAGCCTTTGACCAGCTCACAGTTTCACAGAAAAATCTCTCATATGGTGGGTGAATGTTATCTTCCCTGACTAGAGAAGGACCAGAGATATTTGGGGAGAGTGGTGGTTGGTAGCAGGCTGTTGCCAGTGCAGTTTGTCTGCTTAGAGCTCATTCTGACCTCAAGTTTGAGGATCATCTTGAAAATGAGGAAACCAAGTGCAGTTTGTTTGAAATAGGAGTGTGGCAGTGGTATACACCAAATCTGCAACAGGAGATGACCAAGCAGCTGTTCCTGGTCTCAAGATATTCATATTGAGGTCCTGGGATACCTGGTGGTCAGTGAGCCTGGAGTTCAGTGGTCCATAACTGGCTACAGAATTGTGATGAATTATCCCTCACTGGTTGAAAATGTGTGAAAATCATTAGATGAAATGACCTCCTGAGGTGATTTTCAACTTTACACTGCAGAGAGTACTGTGAAGTAGTGGAATAGTTTCACTCCTCTTTGTAATAATGGCAGTACTGAAAATGGAAGAACAAATAATAGATTAAAAAATGGTACAGTTCAGTATCCATTACTGATAGAGCAAGTTCATGAAACTTTTCTCTTTATACTATACATAATAGGATGTCAATGCAGATTGGGAAGAGCTGGTGTGTTAAACTGTGCCATTTGAGAATTATACTGCATCTCATTGTCAGTGAAAACTTCAGGCAAATAGCTGAACTATGTTAAACTGGATTAGTCGAGAATAACAAACAGTGTCATTTGAGAGGAAGGTTGTGACAGATACAACTTTGCCTTGTCTTTACACAAAGGTTGAAATGCTTTTTTCTTTTCAAATGCCAAAACTGGTCAAGGATTTCTGAAAGAAAAATATTGCTTAAAACAATATGATAAACCCAGATCCTTAAAATTCCACCTGCCAGGGAAGAAAAAAATGAAAGTTTCTGCATATGGTAGCTTATTGATATGCACTGAATTTCAAGCTGCAGGGCAAGAAATCTTTGTGGAAATACTTAATTTTCATGCTTTGGGACTTCACGCCTGTGAAAGCCTTGGTATCATTACACTGGCACATCAGGTTGGATGAGGGTATATTTTTACTTGGGACCTGCTTCTTGTGCTTATCAGAGAAGTCCCCTAGCATACTAATGTCTGGCACAGACCTGTTCTCTGAAGGAGGGGCTGATTTGCCTGACAATAAGCCCTAGGTGCTATCTGAAGTTACAGCCCTAGGAGCAGAGCACGGCAGGGGTGGCCCATCCCTAACACAGGGTGGTGCTTTCATCCAGCCCTAATACAGTGTGGTAAGTGCTACCACATCTCTGTATACAGTCCTCACTCTTAAAAAGATAAGAAATCAAAGTGTTTGAACATGGTGAATAGGAGTGTAAGCTGTTTACATAATCACTGTTTACATTCTGTTAGAGGTGACAAAATCATCTCGAAAAAAGTTGTCAGTGTTGATAAAGACCATATCAGTAAACAGCAGATTAAGCAGGACACAGAGAGCCTTGCAGCCCAATTATACATAATTTGCCATGGACATGGTTTGAGAGAGAAATGCACACAATGACTTAGAGAAAATTGCTTAGCTTGGCCACATCCTTATTAACAAAACAAAAGTGCCTGAGGGCAAATTGTCCTTGAAAAATAACTCCTGGGAATAATAGCGCATCCTCATCCTTTGCCTTGTGATGAAGAGGAGCCTTTTTCTCCCATTCCCCACCCCCTGAAGCTATCCTGAGCCTCTTCAACATCTACCTGACCCATATGTTTGCTCACAGCTGCTCAGACATGGCCTCTCACCCTTGGAGAGACAGGATCTGCATCACTAACCTGTTACAGGCCTTCAGCAGCTCTTTTTTGGGGATCTATGCAGTGACTTCATCCTACCTTACATCTAAGGTACCTCAGATTTGGGAGGTTGTGATAGCTCTCCCATCCCTAGTCTGCTGTTTTATCCAAAGAGCATTCCTGCATCCTGCCCAAGGTCTTAGTCCCACCTTTTCCTGCAGTCATGCATCGACTGCAAGCACAAAGGCAAATCAAATCACCAGAGGAGTGAGTGTATGAGCCTACCAGCAGTCTAAGGAAAGGGTCTTTGATGCTGTGTTTCATCCCAGCTGTTCATGAAAAATGTTCCACCGCACTTTCAGTAATGATCCTGTGGGGAATTTGTTGATCATATTTCAGAATGGCAGTCAGTTTACAAGTTTTCAAAATCAGAACTTATCAAGGAGAAGAAAGTTGGTGACTTGTTTTTCACTGTTTTCAGGTACTGAAAAGGGGAATTTCAAAACCTTCTATATTTCCATTAAACTAATACAAATATTAAGGACAGATTGTCAAAAATAACAACCTAAAAAGGACTGAAATAATCTTTCCTAAAGAGATGAACTATGATCTATTGGCTAACAATCTTTACTAGAACAGGAAAAGAATCTTTCAAGGAATATTTGCATGAGTTTAAATTTCTCAAACTACTTTTTCTGTGCTGAAATCCCAGAAATCACTGAACGCTTTGTGAGTTTGTGGGTAAAGGGGAAAATCATGAGGAAAAAGACCAAGACCAAGACCAATCCTGAGAACAACAGCCATATTATCACCTTAGAAAGGAGGGAGTAGCATAATACACAGAATACCTAGTTAGGGAATGGTACCAAAGAAATGGACCTATAACAGATGACAAAAGGAATCTAATTGTTCCAAGTATCATGGGGAAGGCATGGATGGTAAATACTTCACAGGGCACTGGTAATTATTGATTGGAGCAATATTTCTTTTATTGGAGTCCACATTTTAAGAAATACATAGATATAGTGAGAAGACCTCAATTTATTATGAATTTAAAAATAATTTCTAGGGAAAAATTGCTTTTTGTAAAAAAGCAGATATGAAGGGGAGGTATTGGTGGTAGTTGTCAAAAATGTTGCCATAAATGTGAAAGTGGTCAGGGTTTTTTTCCATTTGTGAAGAGACAGGAAGCTGTGAACATATAGTAACAGTAAGGCTTGTGTTAAACATCAGGAGAACCTTCTTACCATCAGCACAATCAGGCACGACATCAGGAGATGGCTGGATTATCCTCACGGGAAGTTTAGACAGTTGCTCCTGGCTTGAGACTAGCGGTTGGTCTTCATGACCTTTTGTGCCTCTCATTTCTACAATTTGTTTCTTCCTAGAACATATCTTGATTTTTGAAGCAATTCAGTTTGTGCCACATTCAAATTCCAGCTGCAAGCTCTTTGTTTTGTTGGCCATATGCTCTCAAGCACAGAGCAGTGTGCTGTGCTTGACAAGCTAGAGGGCTCCAGGGACATCCTGCTGAGACAGTGCAGAGAAGAAATACTGGGAAGGAAAGTGAAGAGGGAAGGAGGAATATGTTAGCTCTGTGGCTCGGTGGCAGTGTTACAAATACCACCAAAGTAGAGGAAGTTCCTCAGTGCCGCCGAGGTAATCTTGAACTGAGTTTGCAAGCTCAGCACAAGGGTACTGTGTAACTTGTATATTTATGGTACCGTGGCCACTGCTGGGGTTCAATGAGAATTTCTGTGTGGGAGAGGATGCCATGAACAGATGGAAAGGCAGCAGTAATCTGCAGACATATTGACAAGGCATGCAGGCCAACTGGGTGCTGACCAAGACCAGCTGTCCCTTCTTTTTCATCTAGAGTATTTGAGAGGAAAAAAGAGGCAGCATTTCAAGTAACACTCCCAGCCCATGAGTTTCTGCTTGGTGTTGATACGTTATGACCCTTTTTCCACCACATGTCTTACTCACCACAAAGATGCCATTTTCGCTGCCTCAAGCACCGCCATTCACTGCCTGCACCAGGAGACAGCAAACTCCTCTTTCTTCTTGGTGTGGGATCTGTACAGGCAAGCCTGTCAGAAGGAGAAAAATGTGAGCTTACCAGGGAGGTGGGTTGAAAAAGTGCCTTTTCTCACCTAGCCATAATAAACCCTCAGCTGTTCTTGGACTGTAAGGTTATTAGACAGAGCTAACACCTTCATACATGCCTTTTCACATTGTCTGCCTAATGTCTCCTAGGATCTGATACTATTACTTATACAAAACACATAAGAATATACAGTAAGGAAATAGCCCCAGTTTTGCCAGCTCTCTCCAAATTCCCTGGAGGTTTGGGAAGGCAATGTATGCTCTTGGACTTTGAAATGATCTGACAATCTCCAACTGCTCAAACACTAGAGTGCCATAAAACATCCAGCATTTCAGAAATGCCATAAACCACTTATCACCTCAATGATGCATCCTAAACACACATTTTCAAAGTACATCTTTATAAAAAACAGAGTTCAGATGGTTATTTCCATATGTCAAGGGCTAACCAGAATTAAATATTTTGTTATGAAACAAAGTCCCTAGCCAAGAGCAAGGAACTTTCCTGTCTGCTGGTTCACAATCTGAGGTGTCACCCTGCTGCCTTGCAAGACAGTTTGCAAGCCTTGTCATACAATACTCACTTACCATGGTGATTGCAAGCTGTCTCAGTGTTAGTGCTGTCAGCCCAGATCCGGTTTTGAACAGTGAGATAGAAGATAACAGACTCACACAGCACTGATTTAGTCTTCAGGTAGGACAAAACATGCTTCCCAAGAAGTTTGCTTGCACCTGGCAATGCTGATTTAAGTCCACATCTGGTTATGCCAAAACTATTTATTCTGCCAACAAAGCATCATGTAGGTCTGAAACATAAAGGTGTGGGAGATTCCTTTATGATTTCAAGAGAAACTAGAGCAGAACCTTCGACTTCTCAAGGACAAAACACAAAGTAAAACAAAACACAAAACAAAGTCATCAGCTTCATGTTCTTATAAAAAAATCATAACATGGTGAAAGAAAACAGTTTCTTTATGAGGAGTAATTCCTAGAGTAACCTGAAACTGTCCCTCCTTTGAGGGCACTGCAGTAAGTTACTGTTTGAGACCCAAAGAAAAGCTTGCATGCCTGAACACTCATCTGCTTGGGTTCTTTTTTACTGCAACGTGTAGTCTACTTGAAGATATGTCTCCCTAAGAGCTTGCCTGACATTTGCTAGAACACTGGTGATAGAACAACATTACCTCATTAATATAACATTACATTACAAACAAATCACAGAATAAAACGTTCAACCTTCTTCATATAAAGACTAAGGGTCAAGTAGCCTTTTTCAACCTTCAAGGCTTTTAACTTTCATCTTTTCCTACCCAGTGTCTGCTCAAAATATAAGCAAACTGACCAGGTACCAGGAGACAGGAAGAACTCAGGGGCTCCTGAAAGGAGTTTCATGAACGCAGGGGAACAGTAGGCAAACAGCATAAGGATGATCCTCTTTATATTATCCAAAAAGGTAGATTTAAGAAGAGTAAGAGTTTGCATTTGTTAGTATTCTTGTAAAACGAGAGTTGGGGGGTGGAGTTGTGCGTGCAGCTTCCTAGGTTGAAAAACAAACGAACACTTTCACTTCTGTGTAACTATGTTGCTAGTGAAGGTTATCCCTGGAGATCACACCTTTTGCTCTGCCTCAAACACTGTTGCCACTTGAACAAATGCTGCAGTTGTGAGCTGTCACCAGGAACGTGGCTCATCATCAGTGGGAAGCTCACTGGCACAGATTTCTGAGCTCTTTGCTGGCAGCAAAAGTTTTGTGAGAGCACTGATTTCCATCCATACCACGCCCAGAGGATCTCCACTGAGCAGGTTATTTGCACATCCATTTCCCGCTTCTTCCAGCCCTCATCACCAAAGCCCGTGGCAGAGAAGGATAACTGAATCTCCCTCCCACTATGTCACACTATGTCACACCCTGCTCTGTCCCTGTGTGGCATTCCAGAGCTCTGGGAAGGAGGTGTGGCACCTTGCTCGTACCAACTGCCCATGACCACAGAGGTCCAAATGGGCATTTGCAGCTCTTCTTTCTAGGAATCTGTCAGTGGTTGCTATAGTGATAAACAAGTTGGCTTATTAGGAAAAGGAACAAAGCAGTAGAGAAAATTATTTCAAAATGGCCTGTGTGCATACATAAACATGGAATCTCACTCCTCATTGTCAGCTTGGGCAGCTGGCTCCTTGTTTCTGGAACAGGACGGACACTATATACATTATTTTAGGAAGTCCAGCCCAGTCTCCACTGCCTATGTTTTCTGTCACACAGTATCCTGTGCAAGGGAGTGGGGCTTTCCCTTTTCAGTTGGATGATTAGATATCTTGGGGGCTTCCAAAACTGGATAGTGTAAGAAAATGTGTTCTCTTAGAAAAACTGTTATGTGACCTAATGAGGCCGAAATAAGTCTAAAAGAGCAGAAGAGAATAGAAGAAATTATGTTTTTGCTGCATCTTGTGGCAAGGCTTCATTTTTTTTACCTTTCTTTGCCCCTTGCTGATGCCAAGATACCTGTGTGCAGACACTTAGGGTGGTGATTTGTCCCTGTCAGATGGCAGAACATTACTTTCTCTGTAGGATGCCTGGCTTAGACACTGATCTTTTGGGCCTTCACTCACGTGTGATAAACTTGTTCTCACTTGAATCTCTAGATACACAGTGACTCCACTGAGATCAGGTGTGTGCCCTTGAGTGTGTAGTAGACAGTGGATGCTCTTTGACATTCGTGTGAGATGCAGCCACAATGCTCTTTCTTGTTTTTTATTGTTAATTACACATTTTGATTGACTGAGTGATGCCAAAAGGTATAAACTCAAACACTAGAAACTACACTGCCTATATTTCATTCAGACAGGCTGGCTAGTTTTCATCTGCTATAATTTGAGTCACCTGGCATCTGGATTACCCATCACAGAAACCAGGCTGAAGAGCCCCCTTTGCATGCCAGAGCTAATTACCCACCTCCAGTTACCACCAGTCACTGCTGTTGAAAGAAAAACATGAAACAGCCCAAAGAAATGAACCATTCTTGGGTTTAATCCATTCAATTACAGCCATGTGAAATAGAAACTATTTCTCTGCAGTGTTTTATCCACTAGTTAAAAATAATTGCACATTTTTATATGTTTATCCAACTGATTTTGCTTCTACTTCCCATGGGACTATAATAGACTGCAGAACCTACAAAACAATAAATTTTAATAGCTTTATTTCAAATGCTATCTTATAACTCAGACCATCTTTCCAATAACTGAAAAAAACCCAAACCAAACCCAAACAAACAAAAAACCCCAACCCCCCAGTTTGTAACATTGTACCTATCTTGAGCAAATCCTGGTGTTCAGAAACTGAGGGGGTCTGGCCAGCTTGTCCCTGCACTGGGCATATCTGGCTGAGAGGCTGGATGGGAGTGCTGGGTCACAGCAGAAGCCTTTAAATGAGTGCCTGACAGGTGAGTGACCCTGAGTCAGGAGCGGGAGAAAGGCAGAAAGAACTGAATTGTTTTAAGAATGTGGAACAATACATGCATGGCACAGCTACAGCAACTCTCCTGCCATGCCTATCCTTTTCTACAGATACTGGAAGGACTGAAAGCACTGAAGAAAGGAACTGGGACACACAATTGCTGGCTAGCATTACAAGCCCTTATGACAGCATCCAGCCAGCATCTGCAGTGTGCTCCAGTTTGAAAAAAGCCTCCGTGGGCCTGCAGAGAATATTCCTAGGGATGAGATTTCTTTTGTATATGTGTGCATATGCACACTTGCACACACACACTGCTTTCTAGCACTGTGTCAAGCATTCTCCTGCCAGAGCCAGGCATCCTCTGCTGGTAAGAAGCACAAGAAACTGAAGCAGAGGTAGCTTTTTTTAAAACGATGAAAAATGGGTGCCAAGTCCTGACACATCTCCAAAAAAATTCTTTGGAGAACGGGGGCAGCAATCACAACACCATAGTAGATGAGCCAAGCCATAAACTACTGCAAACAAACAATTCTGGACCAGATTCTGAAGAGAAATGCCTGCCCACACACTCTGATACAACCCAGAATATGCACTGTGCTGCATACTGTGTGTGAAACCATAGGAACAGCCTGAGTCACACAGTGATTGGTACCATCCATCACAAGTTAGAAACTCGTCCTTTGTTTCAGAGTTGCACCTGAGGCCTCAAATCAAATGTGACAATTTTTACAATAACTAGTGCTAAGATGTTTGGCAGAAAAAACTATTTCTGTAGACAGTTTGTCCCCACAAATGGAGTGGTTATTGGACTAGGTTCCTCCAGTTTCCAGAGGAAGAACACTCTGCTTTGCTTATCGAGAAATAACAGTTTAATAAATAGCAGTTGGCTTGTATGTAGTTTCATTATGCTTTAACTTTTCATCTAAAACAATCTACAACTAAAGCTAACAGAAAATGCTGCTGCAGTATTTGATATCACACCTGATGTATCTGAGTCATGACCTCCCAGTCTGTTCCATGGCACGTGAAAACATGTTACAACAGTTCTGGGGGAAAAAATATTTCTGTTGATATTTGTTATCGAATAACCATGTGTTTCATATTGTTATGTTACAGCAAATGCTAGATGGGTAAATGCAATAAATATTTGTTAGCAAGTGTAGAGAAACACATAGTTACCAGCTTTCAGGAACACAGTTAAAGAGAGGAAAGATCACCACACAGTTGGTCAGGATACCTCCCGAGTGCTGAGTTACTGTTTGTGCTCCTTCCTAAACTGCTGCAGTTACATTCAGCTATTCTTACTGCTGCTGTTTCTAAGGTCCTATAGCCATAAACTATTATATATCAGCCTCTATAGGCTGAGCTCTGAATAGAAAACACAAGTTCTCTAAAGATAATATTTTTGGATGAAAAGTAATACAGTACTTTTAAAATACTATGTTTGGCTATAAAGAATGCCAATTAAATATATCCATTTGTAACCCTTAATTTCTAGGTTCTGTCCCAATGGTTTTTAAAGAATCTTGACATGGTATCATACAGTAGGTAGATTAACTTTTTCCAGTGACCGCTGACTTTCAAATGAGAACAAGCAATAGCTTCTTGGTATGTTGCTTTGATACACGTTTGCATTATTTGAACAAATTAAATTTGTAAATAGGATTGTACTGAAAATGAGAAAACAATTGTATGCTCAGTCACTGGAGAGAGATGGAGTTTAGGTGATCGTCCTTTAGATAAACTGCATCGGCATAAAACCAGAACTGTAATTTCATGTCCGAGATGTTACTGATTTGGATATATCGAACTATTTATGCTTGCTGCATTCCCCTGTATTATTTCATTAATCACATAACAACCCTTCCACTTCTCCACTAACCATGCTAACTCTAATTAGCACTCTGCTACACAGATGTTTCCCCATTTAGATGTTCAGTGCCTGGCCATGTGTCACCCTTGCTTTCACATGAATTTCAGCTTACATTACATTGCTTCGATATCCTATCTATGTGTGAACCTGCTGGGTTAATATGTCCTTTTGAATAACAAATCCATTGCAGATAGATATGAATGACAGATAGACGTGATGTCCACATTATCTGTATTTGTTAAACACATGCAAACATGAAGGATGTGTATAAAACTGGAACGAAAGCAGTAGTTTAAGCCCAGGAGGCTGACGTGAAGGCATGACCGACTTCTCTAAGCCATGCTATTCCTACCAATAAGTCAATGTATCAGTGACGAATCACTCTATTTCTGATCTCAAATAGCTCACAAGCTGGTGAGACCATTGTTCGATCTATATGTTTTAATCAGAGCATCGTGGAGAATTCAGTAATTTGCAAACACTACTGCTGTGCTTCTGTGCTCTTATGCAGCATGAAGTTTTAAAAGCATAATTCAAGCTGTAAGGAAGTGTTTAGTTATGACAGCAGGGAGTGTTGAAAAATGCATCAGAAACTTCCCTGGGAGGAAAGGATTCGTAAGAGGTTTTAGATTGTGCATTTCATGTGTCTTGCAGCACCTGATGAATGCCCTTTTTTCCAAATAAAGACAGGTGGATTATTAGGAAATTCTGATATACGTATCCTTTTCAAAAAGGAGCTCTCAAGTCCATGTGATCTCTGGGGAAGCAGCTCGGCAGAACAACGGGGAGATGCGGTCTGGGGGAGAGCGGACTCGCAGGGCGGTGCGGCCGATCTGCGGGGCAGGGGCGGGAGGCGACACCGACTGACGGGCACCGAGGGGAGCTGCGGAAACCTGCCGTCTTATTTACAACTTCTTACTTCGGCAGGCTCGAAAATATTTTTCCCTTAAAAAAAAATCAGAAATGAAGCGAGCGGCTGCTCGCCGCTCCGAGAGGTAAGTGCTTGGGCACGGACCCCTCCGCCTGCCCCAGCCCAGCCCCGTCGGGCGGCCGGCGCCGTGTGCGGGGGAAAGCGTCCCGCCCGCGGGGAGGAGCAGCACCGCAGCCCCCCGTCCCCGCCAGCCGGGCCCCGGTGCCGCCCCCCGAGGGCACCGAGCGCGGAGCTCCCCGGGCCGCCGCCGCCCCCTCCCCGCGGCTCCCGGGGGCGGCAGCAGGAGCGGGGCGGAGCAGGAGCCCCCCCCGGCCCCCGCCTGCGGGGACCCTCGCTCCCGCCTCCCCGCCCGCCCTCCCTCCCCGCCCTCGCGCACCGCCAGAGCCGCCCGGGGAAGCGCAGGAGAAGAAGCGTCTCCCCAGAGTGCCCGCCGAGCCCCGGTCCGGCGATGCTGAGGGTGAAGCGGGAGGAGGACGAAGGGCGGCCGCTGGCGGAGTAGAGGCGCGGCGGGAGCGGGGCCAGGCACCTGCCCCGCCGGGCTGCGCAGGGCACGGCAGGGCGCCAGACCCGACCCGACCCGACCCGACCCGACCCGCCCGGCCGGCGGCCCCCGCGCCCGCGGGAGGGAGGGAAGGAGGGAGGGAGCGCCCCGACCCGCCCCGGCCGCCGCCGACGCCCGGCGCCCCGTGGAGCAGCGCGGAGGGGCCGCCCCGCCGCCCCCGTCCATGGGGCTGCGCTGAGCGGCGGCGCGGCCGGAGGGCGCGGGGGCAGCATGAAGTCTCTGCTCTTCAGCCGCTTCCTCCTGCTGCTGCCCTGGGTGCTCATCGTCATCATCGTGCTGGACATCGACAGCAGCCGGGCGCCGCTGCCCGCGCTGTCCTCCCGCGGCGGGGCCGAGGGCGGTAGCGGCGGGGCGCGGCCCCCCGCCCCGCGGCGGCGACCCGAGGCGGCGCTGCCCACCATCTATGCCATCACGCCCACCTACAGCCGCCCGGTGCAGAAGGCCGAGCTCACCCGCCTGGCCAACACCTTCCGGCAGGTGTCGCGGCTCCACTGGATCCTGGTGGAGGACGCGGCGGCGCGCAGCGAGCTGGTGACCCGCTTCGTGGCGGGCGCGGGGCTGCCCTGCACGCACCTGCACGTCCCCACGCCGCGCCGCTACAAGCGCCCGGGGCTGCCCCGCGCCACCGAGCAGCGCAACGCCGGCCTGGCCTGGCTGCGTCAGCGCCACCAGCACCTGCCGCCCCCGCAACCCGGAGTGCTCTTCTTCGCCGACGACGACAACACCTACAGCCTGGAGCTGTTCCAGGAGGTGCGTGCGGGACGGGATGGGGGGTGAGCGCGGCCACGACGCTCTAGCTCTTCCCATCTCTCCGTAGGCTCCCGCCGGTTCCCGCATCCCCGCTTCCCGCCGCTTGCCCCTCTTCAGGCTCCCGCGGGGGCTGCGTCGGTGCCTCTTGCTCAAAAACTCCGGGCATGGGGCAGTCGAGCCTCCTCCCCGGCGCGGACACCGCGCAGCATCCCCGTCCCTCACCGCGCTCCCCGGCGCTGCCCGTGCGTGACCGCCCCTCTCTTGGTTTGTAAGTTTCTTGTCCCTCCCCTCCGCGCTCCCCCCAACTTTTTACTGTGGTTTTCTCCCTTTCCTGCCGAGCGAGGCAAGTTTAGGGTTGGTATAAGGGATCCTGTGTTTTTGTTAAAACTGGGATGAAAAGCGCTCTTTGATAGTTTTTTTCCAGGCTGCTTCCCTCTCCCTGTAGGGCAAACTTGCATCAGGAGTCGCCATCCTCCACTGTTTTTTCTTGGAGCAAATGAATTAATCCAGAGCCGGCTCCTTCACATGGAGTTGCTTTTTTGAAGCTTTTTCGCTCGTAAAAGCAGCAAATCATTTGTGTAACTACTAAACACCCTTTCAGGAGTCTTCTTTTGTGAAGAGACCTGTTTTTGTCTTTATTGCCTCCCCTTGGTGAAGGGCTTTGTTTCATTTCGGTGGGAATTGGCAAGCGCTTGGGGCAGAGGGTATCCAGCTTTCTTTCTGGGTTCTCCCTGGCAGGAAGGAGGGTGTTTAATAAGTGGACATAAAACAGCAGAAGAAAGATCATGTATGTCTTCTGCGACAGCTAGGAGAGTAACCTCGGCAGGGGAATGAGAGAGGGAAACGGAAAAGTAGGTTGGCAGCAGACAGGGAATGCACACGGCTTCAGACAGACTGCAGTCCGTATCTTCTTGTTGGTGGACAGAACTGTTTAGAGGTGTACACCCCCATTCTGCAGCTTGCTTCCAGGCAATGTGCTGCCTCGCGTGCTTTACAGTCAGCAGGCTCCAGTGAACACAATACACAGAAATGTGAAGCGCATGCAATTCCCTAGAGCAGACTGGTTTAGAAATGTTTAGGTTTGTACTGCATCCCTTTCCATCTCCAGCGTGTGGGCAGGTGCAGGGTCCCCATTCAGCAAGGATGTCCTACTTCTTTTGCCCATTTGGCATTCAGCATTACAGCTGCTAATTTAAGGACCTTTGCCTGGAGGCTAAACCTTCGTTGTAATTGATTTTTTAAAATTCTCACGGCTGTGCTTAGTGCACTATAATGCAGAGTAATTCCACTATACCTGTCTTTGATGTGATGGGAGTGCTTGCATACATATTCACAGATAGAAGGCTAATCTGATTGACTCTTAGGGGGTCTCTTAATTGAAACAGAAAGTGCACTTTGACACAAAAAATATTTGGTGACAAATATTGACTTTTAATTTATTTTTTTTTTGAGTACCAACATTATGGACATGCTAAAGTAACAGTAATGGGAGGTGTTTCACTTGAATGACCCACAGCTACTGAACAGGGGGCCAGTCATGTTTATTCTTTTATAATTCCTATCATTATTCTTCTAATAGCTGTGAATGATCAAAGGTACAAATTGCTTCTCTGATCAGCTGGGAAATGCAGGAAAGCAAAAGGGGATAAAACTGTCTGAAGAGTTAACCTTGAAAATTGCAAGCACAAGAGGCAACCTGTGTTTCCTCTTGCTAACAAGACTTGTAACCTCAAGCTTGAACCTCTGCAATCCTAAGACTTCCCTTTCACCAGGGTTCAGCTGCTGGGGGAGAGGTGTTTATACTGAGCCTTGTGTTCACAGGCAGACACATATGCATGAATGAGTTTTCCCTGTGAAATGAGGTGGTTGGAAAGCTCAGTTACAGGAGTGAAGAAGGAGCTTTTACTTCAGTTACCACTGTGAGTTCACATGATTGTTTTCTGCGGTCACTAACGAATTGTTTGGAAGGTCTTGTGGATACCACTGGTAGTAACACAGGGAATGCCTTTTCTACCTGGCAAAGTTAATGGAAGTCCCTTGGCAAGCTTTGCCAGTGAGATGTGCCTTTACATGTGGGAGGTTACATTTGGAGAGAGTCAGGAGTCTGATTTTCAATCGAGGCACTGCTTGAGGGCAGGTTGCTTCTTTTTTCTTGATGAAGGAAATTCTATGTCTTCTTGGATTCTGGCTCGACAACTCTGTAGTAAATCCTCATCTCTCCTTCAGGAATTGATTGATTTATGAGTGTAAGCTATACTTGTCTTTTCCAAGCATGAAAAGAACAGCTTCAAAACACATTGTGTGCAGATGAAATCTGGTAGTAATTCCTGTAATGAAAGTGGTGGTAACTCTACATGAGAGGGAGATTTTTCAGTTTGTTGTCCTGCCAGGAACAATCCTCCAGACCTGCAGTTGCTTAATCCTAAAGGAGGTCTGATAAGATGTAGTCTGCTCACTTGGAGGGGGTAGTTGAAATGTAGGGCTACGAGACAGTAGCTCTGAATTCTCATCCTACCGCCCTCCATCCTGTGCTGGCTGTGTGACTTTCAGTGTGTCACTGACACAGGCACAGGGGCGTGTGGGTCCCAAACCAACAGCAGCAATGTGTGTCCCATCTGCCCACAGGCAGGTACATTCACTGGCTTATGAAATAGTAGGTCTGTCCTCTTTGTAATGGTACGCTTCTGGGTCAAAGCTGGCTTCAGAAACAGCAGTGAGGGCTTGGGGAGGTGGGAACCATGGCTAGTGTAGGATTGTAAAGCCAGCACAAGAGAAACATTGGTGTTAGGGATGCATTTTGCTCAGAGGTTAAAAAAGCATGGCTGTGGAGCAGAAGGTGAGCCAGGGAACTACACAACAACGGATTAAGTTTAAGGCAGTTCTTTTGCTATGGGTTTCCCTAGTGCCTTTAGAGAAGACAGAGTCTTTTTAACAAGGCAAAATCAGCAAAGGCTTTACTGTGAGTTGTAGTGTAGTTGGGAGGGTCATGATCAAAAAGGAGAGTGCTTTGACATGAAATGCCATGGGATACTTCTGAGAGCTTTTGATGAGGCAATTCTAATACTTATGCCTGGTATGTATAGGAATGAATACTTTATATTTGATAGGAGTGAGTTGGGCCCAGTAGACCTAGGCCAAGTGTGTTTCTTGGAAATCAGGAAAAAATACACAAGAACTCAGTTTACAGGAGAGTTTTGCTGGAAAATGTCACCATCTGTAGTAAGTCTGGAACCCTTTAGTGCTGTTTATAATTATCTTTTTTCCCTAAGACCTATGATGGAATGTGGATGTATAGATGAGTGTTTTCACTGGCAAAACTATGTCCTTGAAGTGAAACTGGGCAGGGTCTTCTAGAATAAAGTGGAGAGCCTGGTTTGTCTTTCTACTGCTACAGTGTAGAAAGGCTTTTGTTGGGAAAGGCTCACCATCCCTGGAAAGGCTGCAGGGAAAGAACCAATTTGTTCAGGAATTGTGACGTTCTTTGGAGTACTATGCAGGGTTGCAGCAATGATGAAAAAAAATATTTCCACAAGGGGAGATGTGGCCTTTAAGTTATTCCCATCTCTTTCTGCTTGAGAGGTGAAAAATCATGCTTTTACTTTAATGCCTATAGTTCTGGCATATTATATTTTGTTATTTATTATTTTGGTAACTAGACCTCAAAAGTGATTAAGTATTTTCTGCTCAGGTGTGATCTGTTCACCTGGAGGTGTCCACCTGCATCTTTCCAAGTCTGCTTTCTGAAAATATCAGTTGAAAATCAGCCTACATTCATAAAAAAGCCACTGACAGGCTTGGAATCCCAACTACTACATTTAAGATGTTTTTCAGATGTTTCTACATGAATCATCACAACTTCTGTTTTTTACTATAGGCTGTTCTTTTTGGAGTGACTCTCTTATAGTTTCTGGTGCCTTTGTGCTTCATCTTGTTCCTGAATGCAAGTTATTGTAATATTGTGACTGATGCCTAGCAACTGCCAACTGCACATTTTTCAACTTCCAGAAAGAAAACCTTAGATAAAGCTGGCATTCCACCTTCATAGAGAGATTTTAAAACCAGGATTTACTTAAGCACTGGAAACTGAAGATAGACAGCTAAGTTCTGTTTTCCTTAACTCTTCACACAATTCATGTGTTTCTATGTCTCAGGCATTTTCTCTGCTCTTCCTGTGTTTTGAGCAGTTGGCCAAAGGCCACCACTTCCTTGGTTCATGTATGGATATGTGTGCAACTTGGAAGAATTAGTGTTGGAGACCTGCTCTGCTGTTGATTCTGCAGACTCCCCTGAAACTTTGAGGGTGAGGGGTCAGCAGCTTAAAGAGTACAAAGAGGAGTAAAGGTCTTCAGTGTCTGTGAGAAAACAAGCTTTCTGCATTCAGAAATGCATTGAGTTTTAGACTTTCCTGTCTAGGTTATATCTGTCACCTTTGCTGGTATTTTGTTGAGACACTTGAATTGAGATCTGTGTGAAATTAAAACGCTCATATCTAAAACTCTGCTCTCCCTCCCTGCTACCTGTAGGCCTCTGGTCATTGGTGTCCAAAATTTCATGGCAAGGTTTGCTAGGTGTCTAAAGCATGCAAGTGCGGCATATCCACTGAGTGCAAGTGAAGGATTGGCAGACTGGGTCTTCATGGAAAAATCCACACTCCAAGATGTGACCTGAATATAGCCTTGCAGCATGCAATTTAAAGTAAATCACAGTCCTAATTAGGGTGGTCCCGTGGTGTAAAGGAGAGCACTCTGGACTCTGAATCCCAAGGCCCTGAGTTCGAGTGTCAGTGGGGACCGTCCTCTGGCAGTTCAAGCCTCCCTGCCATCCCATCCCGTCACATCTTGGATGCTCAGCAGGGTCAGCCCTGGTCAGTACCGGGTGCTGTGACAGTCCCGAGGACTTCACTGTCACTGTCCAAGCTCGCTCGGCCGTGGCAAATGGACCTTAGGACTTAAACGGTGGGGCCAGTTCTGCACATGCTGTGCCTCACCTAAAAAATCCATTGCACAGGCTGGAAGGGCACCCACGTGGAGAGAGCCCTGCCCAAATCTGCGTTCATGAAGTCTGGCCATACACAGTGCTAATTGTCATTTCTAAAGGGTAAAAAGAACGCCCACACAAACCCAAACTTTAGTAGCTTAGCAGTTAGTTCTGTTGCCCACTGAGGTGTGGACCAGAATCCAATTTGCTGTAGTTGTTGCCTGCACAAGAATACCCTGAATGTGGTGGCAGAGTTGAAGCTGGACAGGAGATACAAGGAGAGAGAGCTCAACCTGTTCTCCTTAAGCTGAGGCAGTCCTTACACATCACTCAAGATTCAGAGTCACTGATTCAGACTGAACGCATTTTCTTGCATCCCTGCCCTCCCCTCTCCCAAAAAGTATGTTTGAAGGTGGTAGATATTCTAATGGCTTTTAGCAGCCATTTCAGTAGCCTTAAAAAAATAAATTCCTTGTTATTAAAAATAGAACAGAAATACTTCCAGGCATTGCATGTCACACAGGCCTCGGTTTTCCTGTGATCATCTTTGTAAAATATTTTGAGCAACTCAAAAAATGCATCACAGAAGAGGTGAATATTTACTATTTATTCCAACTTTGACTAGGGAACACTTAGATAACTGTCCTAATCTTTATATGCTGTATTTTTGCAAAGGTAATTTCAGTGTATTTTTTAATGGATATAATTATGGAAAAGATCAAGTGAATCTGTTTTTCTTTAAAAATGTGAAAATCTTCTGTTATATCTCTTGGAGCTGGTGGGAAAAATCAAATTTTTTTTGCTATAGTCTTAAAAATAACATTCAGTAGTCTAGAAAGAATTAAATATTAGCTGGCAGTCATTAGTTATATTCTTCAGGATCAAAAATGATGCAAATATGAGTTAGCAGCGCATTAAATACCTTTCTAGTATATAAATGATTTAGGAGTACATGACAGATTTTAAATGCACACTGACATTCTTCTTCCACATAGACATGTAATACCTGTGCTAAAGTGACTGGACTAGAAAAGACAGGCAGAGAATGAAATAGTTTAAAAATGAGAGAAAACAGTGACCAAAAGAAAAAAAAAAAGCTATTTGAAACACATTTATCAACATGAGGGACTCTGGGTTGCCAAGTACCGAGTACTGTCTGTTTCTGCACTGACAGCAGGTCTTACCTGCGAAAGTGATACTGTTACTCTGAAATTAATTACAGAGGGTCAGCAGCTTTTCAGAGGTGCAGATAACACAACCTTGTAGAGTGACAGATTTAAAGAATCTGTAAGTAGAAGGGCACAGAAGTACCACGAGTAGCAAATGTTTTGGAAGATGTCCCAATATTGAGAAATCAGCTCCTAACTGCTTCAGTTAAATTTGGTAGTTTTCTTCCGTAAGGAAGCAATATTGACATTTGTGCCTAAGGATGGTGGTATAGTTTAGAAGCATTAATCATTGTACTCTATATATAAAATATTGCTGGAGAGAAGGAGGAATTAATCTGTTGTCCCTTTGCAGTGTACATTATGTATGAATCAGCAGAGAAGGTTTAAAACAGAGGCTTGGGAAAAAAACCTTCTAATAGTGAGGATGGTGAAGTATTAAATCAGATCACCTCTGAGGGTTCTGGAGCAGGCTAGATCAATGACTGAATTTTTTTTTTTTGCATTGTAGACCCTTTCTACAAGTTTTCCCATGGAGAATACCCTTTACAGTCAAGTTTGCCAACAACAACCTTGCTTTTTGAAGTTCCTGTCCCCAGAGTGTCACAGTTCCTGAACCACAAAGCTCACTGGCACAGGTTTTCTGTGCCTCAGTACTTCCTTTGAAGTGGTGGTAAGTAGTGGCAGGAGCTTCATCCAATGCCTCAGTGAACAGGCAGAGCATCGCTACTACTGAGCTGTCCATCTGACTTGTAGTACTCTCACAAAACTTGCATTGAAGCAGAATCTGCCTTTAGATGACCTGTGAGTAATGCAGAGAACTGTACAAGCACTGATAGGGAACCTGGCTGTGCTTATGCTTTTTTAACCCATAAAATTTTCTCCTGTGGAAGGGTTGTAGTGAAGGAGCTCTAGGTCCTGTCTTTGGTAATAATGAATAGGAATTTTGCATAGAAACCTGCTTGAGTATCGTTGAGATGGGCAGGGTGTGGAGCAGGATGTGATGGTGAGGCTCAGTACTAACCTGTAGCCTGACCAGCCTGACCAGAACACAGCCTGACCAGAACTAACCTGTAGCCTGACCAGAACACAAATCACACAGAGGCTGAAATGATAGGGGGAGGAAAAAAGCTTACTATGTGTGGCAGCAGGTTTGCATTTGCAGAGTGCTTAAAATCCCAAGAGAAACACATTGCCATCATGCTGCAAAATCATTAGAATGGTTGTTCCAGTCTGGAAGCCTTTTCGCTATAGGAAGTATGGCCATGTTTCCTTCTCCCTGTCTGTCGTTTGCCTTCATTCTCCTTGGGCTTTTATACTTTCTAACTGGCTGGTATCTTCTTTATCCATCAGTCTGGAGCATCCCATTAAGCAGCTTTTCTTGATTAACTAATGAGATGCTATATTTGGCAATGCTTTTATCACTGCCTTTTATTGCTCAGCTACATTTTCTGCATTTTCACATGCTATTCTTTAGTGGTTTCTCTGTTGTATTTACTGTTATATGCCCATTACCTCACTGGGATTTCTTTGGTCAGTTATTACTTCTCACTCCTGTCATTTCCTTGTCCAGTCCTTCCCAATTATGTCCCTCCTCCAACTTCATTCAGATTTGTTCTGCCATCTTCCCTACGCCCAAGACCCCCTTTCAAATAATCAAAAAGTAAACAGAGGACAAAAGCATTTCCAGAGGGAGAGCCATCCTACCTTAAAGGTAGCTGTCTAAGCCAGACAGGATGAATCAAGTCAGTGGGTTTCTATCTCTGTTCATTAACTACAGAAGATTAACTAGGACAGACCAGATGCTTAACTTACAGAGAGTTAAGTGTAAGCAAGATGAATACCATTCATGTAAGCTCCTAGGACTTGAAATGCTGAGTATTAAGACAGTGTGTGCTACTGCTGTCATTACAATGACAGATAGAAGAGTAATTTAGGAAGCTGTTTGTAAGTCATAGGATTTTGGCAGTAGTTTAGCCCACAGCACCAAGACTATTTCGAATTAACACATTTTTGAATCACCTTTTTGTGTCCCAGTGATTAGGAGCATAAAATTCCAGGTGCAAGCTGGCCTTTTAATCCACATAATAGCTTTTTCCACATCATACATAAATACAGCCTTCACATAGCAGTATGTTAACTGCAGTAATGCTATTTTCAGAAGATTAAAAGAAATATTCCTACTTTCATCTTCCTAGCATATCCTGAGGCTGTGAGGTATTTCAGAATTAGCATAAATACTGGTCTAGATGTGCTCTTTCAGCTTTTACTTAAAGGGATTGCTGTATTCTTGACATCTGCTTATTTTATTCTCCAAAAATGTAACTTGTGAGAATGAAGAAAGTAACCCAAGGACAAAATGGAGAGCTCTGTGTTACTTGCTTCCTTTTGATGTGTGGTGGCATAACTGACTTAACTCATGGACACTGAGATGGACTCAAGACTGTAACAGTTTAAAACTTGTTGAGTCATTTCCTGCTGGTTTTACGAGGTCAGTGAGATACTTCTCATTGACAAGATTTTCGTACACCCTGTGTATGGTAGAGCATTCATGTCTGTTGGTTCTGCCAGCATAGATGCTGAGGCCACCATTTACCCGGTTCAGAAGTCCTGTGTGCCCTGGCTCATTCTGCAGTACAGCTGCCCAGACTTGTGCTGTGTGCTCAGGCAGGGCATGGGTGCACCGTGCATGAGCCACTCTCCTGTACTTAGACTGTCTGCCCTTGTCTTGTGGCATTTTGTGTTTACTGTGGGCACAGTTGGCAAAGGGTGGCTAAAGTGTTGTAATTCTGTACATTAACAATGTGTTCAGGTATCCATACCCTCCAGGAGGTATTGATTGCAACATGTGTGTTCATCCCATGGTTATTACTGGGTGTATGTGGCTTGATGGTGCCCTTGGAATCCTATTGGGAACACGTCCAGCAGGATGATGCCTTGTGTCCATGTCTGGTATGTTTGAATGTTACTATAAATACACTGTTAGCAAAATACGCAAAAGGAATTTGTCAATAAAACCAGATCTTAAAGATCTTCAAGAGAAGGTCTGTCTGATATCAACACCCAAATAAGTTAACCACTAAATTTGCATTTCCTGCATGGAGGAGTGGAAGAGATTGGAAAATTAAACTCAAGGAGAACAGTTACAGATAAACATGTTTAGCAATAACCTGTAGAGAAATTCATAGCAGTCTCTTCACTGGCAATTAAATAGTCAATGGCTTGGATAGAATATCACAAGAAATCCCTACTGTATGTGTACCCTGCTCTTATACACTATGGGCTGCTGCTACTGAGACAGTCTGACTTGCTGCAACTGCTATTAGGGTAGTGAGGAAATTCTGCTGAACAGATTTGAAGATACACAAGTAATTGGAGGGAGGGAAGGTATATATCTCTCTCTTCTGTGTGTACATATTTGTGGATTTTCAAATATCTATTTTATGCCTTCCCTGTGTGAAGGTTCTAAGAATCTGCTAATGTGTCTAGCTTAGAAATGTGAGCCACGCTGACGTGACGTCTTTGTTTTTTCTAGTGCAACTCCTGTGAGTCTAGATGATATGCATGATAAATCTTTCACCTTGGCAGAGAGTGAGGGAAGTGTTTAATATTTAACCAAGGTTGTCTTTTACTTTAACATCCATCGATAGGGGACTGCAGTTACAAATATGTAAAACTGTGTTTGTTTTTGCTAAGAGGAATGCTTGGACGGAGAAAGGGATAACCTTTCCCCAAGGAATAGGCTTCAATTACAACAAAAGATGAGACTGTTTTTAGAATAGATCAAATTAAGCCCATGTTACACTGAAATATTTAATGCTTATTTAAATACCACCATATTTAAAACACAATAGTTAAAACAGTGGCTTTTGAATCAATGTGCTTAAATTGTGCAAGACAAGATGTCTGTGCATTTGTCTACTCAAGTTCTCACACCAGACTGTCTGATTTTCCCACGGGGAGCAGTGCATCAAGGTTCTTGTCACATTATCTCCTGTTTACTG
>JAWWLZ010000118.1:86784886-86794903 GCA_035041345.1 Poliocrania exsul
TCCATCGGTACGATATCGGATGTAGATGCCATTTTCTTCATCGAGGTCTGCCGTGGCTCTTTGGAGCATCATGCTGAGGAAGATTGTGAATAGAGTTGGTGCAAGAACGCAACCTTGTTTCACACCATTGGTTACTGGAAAGGGCTCAGAAAGTGCCCGTGGACACACTTTGTCTGACCCTTCAGTTGAGACCTGTCTGGCATGGGAGACCCTACCCGAGGCACAAACCACTGCCAGCACAGCACACAACCTCATAAGGACACACAAACTTCTCCCCCGTGACAAGGAGGGTGTCCCCGGAGAAGCAGACTAGATATAAGAAAGACATTTTTCACAGTGAGGGCTGTGAAGCACTGAGCAGGTTGCCCAGAGAGGTGGTAGATGCCCCATCTCTGCAAACATTCAAAGGCCATGTTGGAGGGGTTCTGAGCAACGTGATCTAGTTGAAGATGTCCCTGCTCATTGCAGGGGGTTGGACCAGATGGCCTTTCAAGGTCCTTTCAAAATCCAAACTATTTATGAATCAAAGAATCTATGATCTATAGAAGCACACGATACGTTGTGTATATGAATGCATCTTTACTATTTCTTAAATGCAACTGTCCAACTTAGGACCAACCATGCTGCTTTGGTAATTACCAAACAGTACCAACAAAAATACATTTCTCAGTTATGCAACATTCAGCTACATTTCATACTGTGATTAAGCTCCCTAAACTTCACAGAATTCTTTCAGAGATTATTTCCCATGCAGAAACACATAGGCAGCTTTTAGCATATCATGCTTTACCTCCAATCATGCCACACGAATGCCCTATACATCAAATTCAGTAAATAATAACAATATAATAAATCTCCTTTCCTTTAATTATTCATTGTAACTTAATACGATGGTTATTTCAGAATATGCAATTATTTATTTTATGAAAGGCATATTTAAACACGGTAAATGATGCAGAATATGTAAAAGGCACTTTTCTTCTTTCTAATAATTCTGTAAGGCAATGTAATTTAAACCCACAAATTTATCCCCATTTTTGTGTATATTGAAATAATTTCTAAGTGACATTCCTTGACAAACACAATGATCCAAAACTGTCTGTGTAACATTCCAATATTCCAAATATTCCAATATTTGCAAATAGCTATCACAGAATTTTTACAAGATTTAAAAAAATTACTCACATCAAGCTGGCATAATTAGAGACACCTACCTTGTAAGACAAAAACCCAAAAGGGAGCACAGAGCACAAGGTTAACACCACAGAGATGAAAATACAGTGCCACGAATCACTTAAGTGCTGAAGAACTGTGGTTTACATACTGTGACTTTCAAACAGAAAAATATTTCCTATAATCATCCTATTAAAAATTCATGTTATAAACCCCCATATTATTGATTTTAGCGTCAATTTTAAGACTCCACATTTTCAGAAGTGCACTCTCCCAGCATGGATAGGATCCAAATAACTGTGGAGACAGCCTACTACAAAAGCAGCTTCAGGTTTAGCCTACAGAAACAAAATGTGACTTCTCACTGCCTGGGAACAGAGGGGAGGAATTTGGAGTTGCACAGTGAGAACACTAACACTACTGCTTGTGGAAAATGTAACAATATTTAGCTTGTACATGTCCATTTCCCCACCTTTCTGTGTGTGGAGTACTGAACTAAAATGTATTCCAAAAAAAAGGTCAAAAGCCATGAATATTGCTGGATCATCAAAAAGTAAATATCCAAACAGCAACTCAATAATAAACCCCTGATCAGGAACTCAAGGGAACCACATGAATCTATTTAAAAAGGTTCAGAAGAAACACAAACAGGATAATATGATCACAGAGGATATCATGCCTCTCCTCCTATTAAAAGATTTAAAGATACAATTTGCCTAGACATCTTGAAAATTTTGCAACTTGTAAAGAGAAAAATCAAGAGTTTATTTTAAAAAAAAAGGTCTAGCTTCAATTTTCACAGGGTAAGTCCTATCTCAGGAAGTTTACCTTCTGATGAGTTTGGATTATTCCAAAACCAATTGAGACAATAAAAGAGCAATGACCTGAAGGTTAACTCCATACCCAAAGCTAGCACTAAGAGCTACTCAAGACAATACTTTCCAAAGAAGCTGAGCTGTTCTGAAAGCCACAATTATTCTAGCATGAATTCTCATCTATTAAAATTACTTAACCTGCTATCACAAGCAATTTTGATTTGCC
Source organism: Poliocrania exsul (assembly GCA_035041345.1). Taxonomy (NCBI): domain Eukaryota; kingdom Metazoa; phylum Chordata; class Aves; order Passeriformes; family Thamnophilidae; genus Poliocrania; species Poliocrania exsul. Next base: position 86,787,101 of record JAWWLZ010000118.1, read on the forward strand.
CTACTAAAAGCTACTACTGTTCTTCATTTGCAGAAATGAAGTCCCAAGAGAATGATTCCTCACTGGAAACATGTCTACTCAGTAAGAAGAACGAGCTAAGCAATCATATACATTTTAATATCATTTGATATGACAAACATTTTAATCAGCAATGTGTCACTGCAGCAACAAAGGCAAGTGGGATTCAGGGCCACATCCACAGGGGTGTTACCAGCTGAGACCATCCCACTTGACCCAGCGCTTCCCAGGCCCCACGTGGAGTCTGTGCCCAGCTCTGGCCCCCACAACTCACAACAGATGCAGGCAGGCTGGAAAGGGTCCAAAGGAGGGCCATGAAGATGGACAAAGGGCTGCAGAACCTGCCCTGTGAGGAAAGACTGAAGGAGTTCAGCCTTTTCTCCTTGGGAAGGATCAGGAGCAATCTCATCCCAGTATGCCAGTAATTAAAGAGGACAGAGGCTCTCTCCTCACCAGGAGCCACACAGAGAGGGGCAACAGGTACAAGTTGCAACAGAAGAGGTTTCATCGTGACATAAGAAATTAATTTCTTACAGAGAGATCAATTACTGGAACAATCTCTCACAGTTGTGGTAGAGTCCCCATCACTGGAGGTTCTCAGGATGTGCTCTGACAGGATGCAGGAAACCTCCTCTAGGCTCTCCTTCCTATAGGGTGGACCATAGAGTCTTCTGAGGTCCCTTCCAACCTGGGCTATTCTTGTACAATATACTGGGCTGATGTGATCTCTCTTTTAATACTATCTGAAATACTCTATTTCAAGTGTTAATTAAAAGACAACTCTCCAATTGAAATATGCAGGTCTGCTCTCATTAACACACATCTCATTTGCAGCTCAGCGGATTCCAAGTGCTACTGGCTTATTACACCGCCTTTCAACTTGTTATTTAAAAGATCTTTAAGCACTCCCTCCTTTAAAATTATGGGGTTTTAACATAAATATTATAAACTTTGCCCTTTGTATAGCTCACTGAAGAAGCACAGCTGTTGAACACCAATTATAATCCTCTTTTCATTGCATACTACATATCTACTTAGCCAATGTTCATTATCATATCATAAAACAGTGTTACCAAGATTCCCTTCAAATCATGACCAAAAGAATGCAGAGGGCTAGCAATCTAGAAATCACATATTGATTGAATTTTAGCTCTTAATTAGGTTCTTGTTCTGCTAAAGGAAAATAAAATAAACCCCAGCTTTCTATCAAGTCTAAATTACTTTTTCTTTTTTAAATAGGTTCATTCTACATTCATTCTACTGTGTTAATTAAGATTTGCTTGCCTATAGCAGCAGATTGCTTTGAATGGACATGGATCACAACATACACAGAACTCATACAAAAATAGTACTTTGTAGTTAAGGCTACGTCCAGAGGGAAAAAAACATACATTTTGGATGAGAATGTGAATTATAAAACAGGGAAGACATTTATTGTTTTGATGTCTCATCATTCAAACTTTGAAACAAACAAACAAAAAAAAAACCCACCCAGAACATTTTTCTACAAAGTCAGGTTTTTAGCTTAATTGCATTTAAACAACTTATCAGCCTCCTCTGATATCCTGTACAAATTAGGCAGAACATTAAGAATAACCATTATATTGATATAAATTGAATAATTTTAATATCCAGTCACAACGTTTAGAAAACTTTCCTAACACTGAATAACAAAAGGACGTAAAAATAGTTACTGTAATATTATATTCTTCTATTTCCATTTTAAGATTCCATCAAATGGAAAAAACAGTTAGAGTAACACTAGATAAATGAAAAACATATTTTACGAATATGGACTATGCACAACAGGGCAAATTAAATTATTTCACTTCAGACTAGTTTATTTACAAGACAAATAAACAGTTACCTGCCAGTCAGAAAACAAAAAGGTGTATTAGATAAAAATGAATGATGGTTGCAGTCAGTACACAACACTGAAATGCCCAGTGTATTAAGTTTTACAAGACACTGGTCTGCCACAGACCAACAGTTTACTGTTCTTTTAACTGATACAGGAATTTTATGATATATGGTACTTTACAGATACACAACACAGATAACCTCAGCATTTTCACTGAAAAACACACTTGTATCATAAACACGGAAATACTACAGCCCACAAGCCCTTTGAAGATCACTTTGATAACTTCCCCTTCCCAGAGGAGCTCATTACTTTCCTTAGCAAAACATAAGTATTGATATACCCATACCCCTATGGCATTCTTCTTTATAGTTTCAAATTCATTGACTCAATGTTATGTTTTTCAAATTCATCTAACTATCAGTAAACATAGAGGAGATAAAAATATGTCTATTAAAATATAGAATTATGTACACCTGTGTTTGCTTTAAAATCAGGTAATTATGTATTGCTTACCAAGTCCTAAAAGGTCAATAGTGGGTTCTGCTGACTTTTTTGGACTTGCTTTAGCTTCTGATTGCTGATCCTCTTTCTTCTGTGGCTTCAAGAGAAAAAACAAACACAAGTAACCTTTCTGAAAAGATTCTGTGCTTTAAAACTTCTCATTAAAGATGCTACTTTAGTATCACAAGTAAAATCCTTATTCTGTATTTGTTTATCATAATGAATTTGATTTATAATGAAGTATGTAGCAGTTATGGTCAAAGGAACAGGACACATGACTGAAAAAAATTATCCTTATACCTTCACTGGTATGTAATCACTTTTAAAATAAATTTAAGTTCAAGGATAGCTTAAAATAAGTCTTAAAGTGTTAAACTGAACTATTGCATATCATGCACTAAGCAAAGAGCTGTCTATAATTTATCAACTCATTTCAGCAACTGAACTATACAGTTCCACAACACTGAAGAGGAAAAAAAATCAAGTTTTTAAAAGCTTAAATGTAAAAATTAGAAGAGATAAATGACATTACTTAGCCTTCCTGCAAAGAGCATCTGCAGAACATGCAGAATTTACAGATGCTGAGCACTGATGCACACAACCTGTGTTCATGATCCTTTCCCTTACACAAACCTGAAGGCTTATAACAGCGTTCTTTGGAAAAGGGAATTCAGCCTTTCCTTGCCTAGAGACTTCAAAATATATGACACTATTCATGTGAAATTTGATTATGAGAATTACTTCGTAACTCTGTTTATAATTCTTCTCATAGCAATATCAGGCTGATAACTTGAATCCATCAAAACATCAGTTTTTCAAATTAATATAAACTGGTTTATAGTAGTGACATGACAAATGCATTTCCTCACAGGCATTTAATATGCCTTTACTCTATACTTATCACAAAAACATGAAGCAGAGTGGTTGACCAATGAGTACAGCCTTTAACTAGAAGAGATTACCTAATAATGGTGGTAGAGCACTGCCAGGCTGGGCCCTGGGCTGACAAGAACAGAACCTGCTTCACTCACACCTCTATCCCACCCCCCATAACGTGGCTTTTTGACAGAGTCTCTGAGGCTCCTGAGGTTTCTGAAGTCATTAAATCCTACAATTTAGAATTAGGAGAACTTAAAAGTTCAACAAATGGGCATAAGATTTTCCTTTTTAGGTAATCATTTACTTCCCCCTACTGCAAACTCCGCCTAAGGAGTAACGAGCTTGGTGTTTGTAAAGAGCAGTGAGGAAGTTCCAGAGTATTTAAAAACAGTCTGTCACAGCACTGCCCCTCCTGTCCTGTGAGCAAGTGCCTCCTAAAAACCCACAGCAAAGACCTCAAATGAACTGAACTCCACTTCTGCTGCTACAGGGCACAGGTATTGTCACATTCAAACTGAGCCTTGCTAATCTCTCAGAGAAATACTTGGTTCCTCTTGCTAAAAATCCTTAGGTTGACTCTTGCTTCAGATTAAACTGTTTGGGAAATCGCCTGCTGTAAAAATATTTCATGGATTCCCCAATTCTATACTGTATTATAACTTTCATATTTGAGTTTATGATCTGAAACACAGCAAACCAATTCCAAATGCTCCAAAGAAAGTAGTTTTTGAAAGTAAACTTTTGCATATGAGGAATATTTTAAAAGTGACAGTTCAAAGTTTTCTACAACTGACCATATCTCAATATATATGCCATAAAACTTTAAATTATTATCCTAAACACCAATCAGAGCTAACAGTGGATATTTCAGAACAGAATTTGCACATTTGAGTCTTCTCCAACTCTATAAGGATCCCTATGGGTCACAGAAGCTGTAAAAAGAAGCTTCTGACATGCTGCTTGATTTTATGAAACTGTCTTTTTTTTTCTTTTGCTTAAACAGCTTAACATCCTGAATACAGAACAATTTCTTTCAACTGAAAAGAATGACTGTTAGAATTATATGTGCAAATTTTTATTACTCCAGATTAGATCTCTGATAACTATCTAAAAGCACAAGTTCAAAATAAATTAAACCTTAACAGGGTTAGTTCTGAATGCAAACTTTTCACAGAAACCAAATGTTTTTGCATACTTTGTAAGAATTAAATAGACAGAGTTCAAAATGCTCTCTCTTTTTCTGGTACTTATTACTGTAGCAAATTAATCTCATTACCTAAACTAAGAATTTAAAAATACAGTAGGAATAATCTACTTAGGTCCTCTGCTTTGTCAAATGAACATTTTGAAGAATTATTACATGCATATTTCTGTTTCATCACTCTGTAAGTAAGAACGGACGTGAAGACACAAGGCATAAAAATATGAATTTCTTTAAAAATACGATCCTTTAAGACACTCATTTCCAATATTGTTACTATATTTCTTGACCAGCAGTTTCTGTCCTATTTACTCTTTTTCCAGTATGTAAAGTAATAGGTTTTAAGGTTACTTCATAGTTAGTTAATTTAAGAAAAACTGCAAAATCATTTTTGAGCTTTTAGCACAGCAAATATTTCTAGACATCAATACTGCATTTGTTTCCTTGATGGAGATTTTCTCCTTATAGCCACACAGTTTTCACCAAACACACTAATGTTCATTCTGAAAATAGTAAAAAAGTATCAGCCACCTAACATTTATCAGTACTACAACAGTGGTCACACACAGCAATATTCAGCAGCTATCGAACCTTATCTATCTCTTACCTTTAATTTTACCTGCAATGCTATGCTGTTCCCCCCATACTCTCACCATAACAAACATCATTTCCTGGAATTTCCTATCCTCCTGCCTGAGATTTCTATTCTAGAATTTGGCATGCCTTTATTTCTGGTTAAGATGCTTCACGGCACACAGGTGAGCTTTTATTCAAATTCAGAAGACATTTGTTCGGTCTTCCACGATTCTCAGATGCACAGGGACTCCTCTAAAGTCACTTACACTTAGGTGTAAATTAAGTAAGGTTGGCGCAAGTGCTATGAGTTAGAACAAGAAACTTGCATGCACACAATTATTCTCAAGAATATCCAAATGATCCCTCACTACCATACTGGTTTTTAAGACAGTCTTGTTCTCCCCTCGGTCCCATGGATCTCAGGCTACCTGACTGCACCATGATCCACCTGGAGAAGGTATAATGAAAAGCAAGGCCTTACTGAAGTGTTCTGGAGCAGAGATCATACCCTACACTTCTGGGTGTGAGGTCCTCATGAGGTCCCTCCCAGCCCATAAAATTCTAGCATAAACAAGGTGTTGAAAATTTTGGAAAAGAACAAACAAGGAAGTCACACTGGAGTCACTGGAAAATTTTATACCAAATCATAAAAAGAAATGTGATTTTTTTTTAATTTCTTTTTAGCAGTTTTGCTCCAAGAGGACTCAGATATGACTAAGCTTTGTGGAGAGAGTGGCCTTTTGATATATTAATGCTATTATTGCACACAGTGAGCACAGAAGCGTGCAACAGGCAAAAACCTGTGTAACGAGGCAGTGACATTTCTTAAACTTAATGTTTAATTTAGTGTTGTGCTTTATCTAAAAATTACCTTGGGAATCTTGCTGCTCTAAGACTCATCTCAGTTTCTATTACTAGTCTGCTTGACTCCCACAGCAATTATTTTTAAGTATTGACACCAGTACCAGATAATCTATTCCTTGTTATGTCCTTTGGAGTAAGACTGCATGAAAAACAGGAGACTAAGCAGCATTAAATAAACTAAAAACAGCATTAAGAATTTGGTATGAAAAAGGCAAGTGGAAGGGAACAGGTACACAATTTTGGGCATTTATTTTCAAGTGGAACCTTCAAGGTTACCAGGGCTACTATATTTTTACAACACTCAAAATTGTCTTAGTAATATATTATGTGGTTTTACTGAACATAGCTATAGCAATTCCTAGATATATTTACTTCAGGTCCTGTAAAAATAACTTCTCATTCATACTAGTACGTTCTTAAATCACTGTCTTTGCAAACAGCAGAGCATCAAGACATCTTTGATATGCAGTCCCCACATCGCCATTTTTCACAGTTGTGACTAATAGCCACTACACTACTCTTCAAGATTGTTCTCATGTTGGAGTACCTACTGAAAGCAAGCAACGTCTGCTGCCTTAAATTGAGATTACTGAAAACAGTTTAATTGCAAATATCACTGAAAGAATCTGAAGCCAGGGAGTCAATTTTCTTGCATCCTTCACCTGATCAGCTTAGTATCCAGCATGACTTGGAGTTTTCTGCCTTAAGAGAAACTGAGCTCGTTTTGAAGAGAGCCACATTAGCCAAGTTAAGTTATTCCCTGTTCAACAGGTATTAGACACTTCTGCCAAATTAAAGAGGCAAATAAAGAATTAATCTTGCAAGCTTTTACATGTATTTTCACCTATAAAGCACATCTTTTCAGTAGAAGAGCAGGGACACACTTGTTATTCAGATACAATATGGGCACTATAAATTTTTTCAATCATGTAGATGACAGGTAACTGGTATACAATGAACCTTTATTGCTTTATTTTCCAATGCTCTCCTTTTACCTTTTTACTTAAATATCCTCTTGGGTCATTTCTGTCTTCAAGGGCAAGAAGGAAGACTGAGGAAATACTTGGTTGCTCAATTTCCCCTCAATACCTAGAAAGACGATGGAACAACTAACCTGGAAATCATTTCAAGGCACATAAAAGAGAAGAATGTGACTGGGAGGAATCAGCACAGCTTCACCAAGAGGAAGTCACACTTGACCAAACCAACAACTTTCTACGATTTCATGACTGGCTTGGCAAACAAGGGGAGTAAATAAGGAAGTTTCTTTGACAAGAAGGACAAGAGAACTGACAGCTACTTAGAGTGCTATGCTTTCTCTGGATGTGTGGCTACAACGCTGTCAATAACACACCACAGTTTTGGCTATTGCTGAGCAGTGCTTGCACAGCATCTGGGGATTCTTCTTTTTGGCCATGTTACCTCCAGCAATAGGCTGGGGGTGAGTAAGTTGGAAGGAGACACAGGTGGGATAGTCGACCTCAGCTGACTGAAGGGATGTTTCACACTACATCATGTACCCTCTGAACCCTGCCCCACCAAGACACAGAATATTGACATGAACCTTTTGATAACTGCACCATTTTGCACAACTGTATTCCTTGTTTTGCTAATTTAAGCCAGCCAACATCTAAGCACCTCGTTAAGTATATTCAAGGACTAGAGGTGAACACAGACATGCATGTACACCGAGCCAGCAATACTTCACCACTGCCGGTACGTTTTCTTCACAACCACCTTCTCTTCCCTTTCTCTGGCATTCCATAGACTTTGTCAACCAGGTGCACGAAGCACATTAGTCAAGTGAATCAATCTATATACGGAGCTGTTGTAGTTTGGGATTATTATGTAAATTCTCTCCCCTGCCATTAACTGTCCATGCCAGCAGTTAACAAAGAAA
>JAWWLZ010000118.1:86796067-86813378 GCA_035041345.1 Poliocrania exsul
TTAAATTTGATAAAGAGTGGCGTGATTATTGACGAGGAAACCCCCTCCTCCTCTTGCGAGTAAACATCTTGGGTTTTTTCCCTCAAACCAAGACAGGAGCTCACCCTACAAACCAGAGTGAATTCCCCAATTCAGTTTTCCTACTGAAGCTTGGCGTACCCAAGCCATGAAGCTTTGAATCTGAGCATTACAGTTTTGCAGCAGACACATCCAAGACTTAACTCCCAGTCCCTGGAATGGGCAGCAATGCTTTCTCAAAGAAACTTAGACAGTAAGTCTGCAGGAGATGGGATTGTGAAGAACATTAAGTAACACCTGAAGCATAAGTCACATAATACAGGAAATTTCTTCAGCCAGCTATTTTTGGAGCTAACTATTATAAATGAGTGATTTATTCAGCCTCAATAAAAAAGAAAGCAAGCATTGCCAAGTCAATCTTCCTCCTACCCCTGTACAAAGATTATAGTATAGCACATACAATGCTGCCTGTAGGGGATAGGGTTATCTTATGGGCAAGACTGACTGTTGCACACCTATTAAATTCAAATACATAACAGGATGCTATGAGGTCTGTAGTGGTGTTACGAATGCTCCCTTTCTATGAAACAACAAGCTTGACCTTTCCCAGCTCTCAGCACTGCACCCACGTATGCATATGGGCAGGAGCAGACACGAGGGAAGTGGAAAGCTTTACACCAGCTTGCTTGGTTGACGTAACACACGTACATGAGGTTGGTGAGTGCTGGACCTTGAATTAGAAAATGGCAAGAGTATCTAGATCTAGCAGCAACTATGGTGCTCTGCAGTCAATACCACTGCCTTTTTTTAACTACTATTGTAGTAAAATAGGAAAATAATACCAGTTTGTGAAATGATTAAGGACATTGCTATCCTTTCAGAACACTTTTTTAATATAATCATCCATTCCAAAGCCTATGGTCAGTCTGAATTTCTGGGCTACTCTTCTGCACATCCCTGATCACCAGAATGCTCTCCTCTGACAGAGGCAACTGAGGGCACTTTGCACTGGAATTGATAGTGGTGAAACAATCTTTTTTTGGTAAGGCCTGTTTTGAAAGTGCCAGCATACAGTGAAAATACCATGGTTATTATTCTTTATAAATGGGTGACTCAAGTTTCTATTTTCTGCTTTTGTAACCTTATGTGAAGTATCTTCATATGTAGATTTTTAACGGTTTAATAATTCTAAAAGACTTGACACTCAGTAGAAATGTAAATCCACCACAAATAGTTTAAAAACAAATGGAACTTTTGCCAAATTCACTATTACAAGATACTAATGTAAATAATTTAAAAGGTTTCAACACCAGCATTTAGGATTATCATTGACCTTATTCTCATTTATATTGTGTGAGAGCAAGAATAGGAGTAGCATATATGATGTAAGACATAAGCCACATGACTAATAGCTCTGAAGTAGAAAAACTCTGCACTCAGAGCAATAGTAAGTTACTAATGTAAAACTCTCTCCTACTCTGAAGCAAGATATCAGTCACTGTCAAAAATCTGATTCACCAGCTGTCCAGTCCACTTACTTGCTCTTACTGTCTTTCATATTTTAATATTCAACACAAAAAATATTTCTCTGCACGTTTTCCTCAATTTTCTACTTCACTGAAAAATTCATATAAATCTAGAACCCAGTCTGTTTAAAACAGACTACCAATGCATTTCTAACTTATATACCCTACCTTAACTACAAGAAGCTGTATGAAAGCTGAAGATCCATCAAATAATTTTGCGAAAAGCACTTGAAAGCAATTTCCAGTTTACTCACTAGAGCTCATATATGCCTCTATGGTTACTGAACAAAAGCCTTCCTTTGCTCTTATTAGGTAGGAATAGTATGCTGTGCATAAAGCAATTGGATTTCTTCCCTCTTCATTACCTCCCTGCAATAAAACTTGAAAGAGAGCATAAACATTTGAGAATTGCCATATGAGAAAATAATGTTAGTAATTTACTATAAGCTTGCAGTAGGTTTGTAGATGTGATTTTTCTGACAGCTCATATATTTATGCTATATCCAAAGTTTAGTCCATACCTGTTTACAGCATTACTCATGTAGGCATCCTAGAATTTTTAAAAAATTTTTTACAAGTTTTGTACCTGACATGCATATAAGAAAAAACTAATATTTTCATGATATTTAAACAATATTAAAGATGAAATGTGTTATTGTGTTTACCCTGTAAGATACCATATCATATCATAAGATTTTTTTTCAGACTTGAAACCGATGAAGAAGAAATTTAAAAATAAGACTAACTCTTAAAGAAAACTCAGGATACTTTCAGCAAGTGATGAACTCCTACTTTGCTGAACTCGCAAAACCCCCAGAAAACAGGTACATGTATTGAAACACAAGTTATGTTACAGTGGTATCATTATGTACAGAGTACAGTATCCCTGCAAACAAATTCTGATGCATTCCTAATCAAGAAGAATGTCAACAACAACAACAAAAAAGCTGCCCCTCTCATTTAAAAAGTCAGAATTACCTCCAACCAACCAGTCAACTCAATGGGAAAATGTAGGTTTATTATGCACACGTGTATTGCCATTACCCCAGCGCTTCACTCACAGACACTGAACCACTCACACTGACCTGGGCAAGCCAATTTAAGGCATTTACACCAAGAAAACCAACAAAACCAAATTGCCATTTGTTGTTAAATACTGTTCTGTACACATGAAGGTCCTTCAGCCAAAACACACTCTCAAAGGCAAATTTTTGAAGTGGTCCTTAATCCATGTCTTTGCTTTAAAATCCCAGGTATATGGATTTCATTAGATTTTCACAGTTAGAAAAAGGTACTTGAACAAGATTATGTAAAATGTGTTATATCTTTAGTCATTTGAATTAAAAACTTCATGGCAGAGCTAACAGACCCTGCACCATAATCTTATTCCATTAATATGATTTTATCTGGGTCTAGGCTAATATGCTAATCATTTCTATGAAAATGGATTAAGACTATTCCTTTGTTATTACTTATTGACCATGCAGTGCTAATATTGTATTTCAACTGAATTTCAAACATTGGCTCAGATCTCATTTACTTTAGTCAATGTATTCCAAGAAGGCTTAAAACCTTTCATGTCTTGTACTTAGCTAGATCAGTTTAGTTCCTTTCTAATGCATCAGACGATCTCAGAGGCCCTTTTACCTTGCTCTAAACAAGGTATGAACCATGAAGAAGCATAATTTCCTAAAATGAAATTGGCTTTCTTTTCATACTTACTGCCGAGACTACAGCAAAATAGCAAAGATAAATCTTTCCCTTTAAATTCTTAGATCCAAGTATTAAATATATGTAATATCAACTACATTTGAAATACTAGTTCTACCCATTCAGTTTCAAAAATATTAGGTTCTTGAAGGTGACAAGTTCAGAATAGGGTCTGAAAAAAGGGGCAAAGCTCTTTTTCCTGTTTGATACTTGAAAAAAGCATCAAAAGATTGCATGATGATTGCCAGGTAATGGTCAGAACAAGAAATAGGACCCTGAGGCCAATCCAGGGATGGCAAGACTGCGGAGCAGGAGAGGCACCCAGTTTGAGTGCAGAAGTATCCAAATTTTCCAGGGATTCTGGGGGCAAGGACTTGAGCAGAGTTTGCTGCAGCTCTAAATCTTTGAAATTAATGCATCTGAGCCCAGAAGCAAGGACCTGTTTACAAGGACACAAAAGGCAAAGAAAAAGCTGTTTATCAACCCTTTCCATATTTTGTATTATCTTGTCATGGAACTTGATTTAGATAAAATGCAAGAATTCTACTTTTAATCCAATAATACCTGGGGTTTAAACCTTTTTAGAAGCAATTCTTATGAAGCAGAAAATCTAAACAGATCCATCTAAAGCTAATCCAGTGTCCCATTATGAGATCTATAAATCAGATTAGGGTCAAAGTGTTCTAATGCATCTCAGTCTGCAAGCTGTGAAATGCAATAAACATGGTTTATATTTTATAAGGTATCTTAAATACACCTTCAGTTTTTGAATCACAAAATCTGGTTATATGAACTCAGAGTACATATTTCTCCTCAATTTCTACTGTGCTCATTAGCCTGGGGAAGATTACAACAATGTTGTTATACTAGATCCAGTTCCTCATTAAACTTTTTCCTTTTATAACTTTCCTTCTAAAAACTTTTCAGGTAATACATAATAAAACATTAGTGCACCCAATCAAAACTGAAGTGCATGTATTTCTAATTCCTTCATGTATTTCCAGACAAGAATGAGCTGATTCATGCATGGCAACTGACTGAGCCCACAGTAAATGAACAATCCAATCCAAGAAATTCTTTCCATCCCTATTCATGCAGGTATGCTTTGCAGTCTGTTCCCAAACAAAAATGCTTTTTTTACTGACAAATGCTTTTTGCATGAGATTTAGAATCACAGAATCATCAAGGTTGGAAGGTACCTTTAAGATCAAGTCCAGCTGTCCACTCAGCACTACCACTGTAACCCCTAAACCGCTAAACCACATCATGCAGTGCCAGATACAGACACTTCTTGAATACCTTCAGGGATGGTGTCTCCACTACTTCCCTGGGCAACCTATTCCAAGGCCTGATCACCCTAACAGTGAAAAAAATTTTTCTGATATCTAATCTGAATCTCCTCTGTCTTCGTTTCAGGCCATTTCCTCCTGCCCTCTCACTGCAGGCACGGCAGAGAAGACCAGCCTCCAGCTCACTAAAAACTCCTTTCAGGGAGTTTAGAGAGCAATGAGGTTCCCCCTGAGCCTCTTATATGTAATATGATATAGAAGGCTCAGGATATATATAGGATCCAAAATATATGCATATATACTGGAGGAATATAGGATATTCATCCAATATCAAGACTCTATACCCTTGTCCAGCAACCAGATCACACCTTGGATCTTTCCTGATGCTTATATCCCACTCACTGGCTGGTCCAGCATGGAAATTGGCTTCTAGATGTTGGTGTCTACAACTGCTGACACTCAGATTCCTCAGACCTGCAGTCTCTTTCCCAGCACCAGCTTCTTATTCTCCTTGTCTGGTAGTTCAGCTTGGAGGTTACTGGTGTTTACATAAAGACACAGAAGAGACAATGCACTCACCCACAACACGGTTGCAAACAGAATTTTGCCAGAATACAAGATAGTCTGCAGTGATCAAGTGCAGGACTCAGACAAGCACACTGCCCAGCAACCTGCATGTATGTGACTGCCCCTTTTCATTCCCTTCCCCCCTGCTTCCTCATGCTTCTTACACCCCAATCCATCTTGATTCCCTGTTTGTGGTCTCTGTCACCTCAACATCCCATAATAAGCTTCATGCAATATTCTCTGCCCTATCCCCAAATTCTTTTCTCTCTGCATTCCACAAGAAGTCCTATAATCTAGTATGCAATCACCCCTTACTCCTTCTTTAACCCACCTCACCACATTCCTTCAATGGACAAAGAGAAGCAGATCACTGTGCTGTTTTCACTCAATAGTTTACTCCACTGCTCCTCCCTATTGTTTCTCCTCTGATTCTTAGTTTGTATGTTTTAGTCACAGTCTTACAGCATCACACTGAATACTGTTTCATATAAACAGCCTCTGAGTTAGGACTTTTCTTAATAGAGTTCTGTTTCATACAGTGTTGGACTAATACCCTGTACTAGCATTTCTCCTATCATTATTTCAAGCACTTTATGCAGTCTAAGCATACTATGTCTCTAGAGGTGCATTGAAAGAAGCCTCTCAATTAACTCCATGGAAATTCAATCCTGTCACCAACTAATCAGACTGAAATAGCCTCATAGGTTATTTTTTCTTACTTCTGTATCAGCCTGTTGTTTTCTTTAACTGCTATGGAAGTCAGGAGAGAGCTGACAAGTACTTTTATCATCCTCACATACAAATACATAATTCTGTTTCACAAATGTAGAATTTAGTGAGAGGAAGAAATGTTTAATAAATACTTATGCATCATTAGCAGTATTAGTTTCTTCTGCCAGTCAGGGGTTTTTTTTTCCCCCTCAATTTTGTTCTCATTTCAAAGTTAATCACTTTGAAACAATTGCTTTAAAAGCTAAGTAATTTTAATTTATCACATGCAATACCGCAATGGATTTCTCTTTACTTAGGCAAGCTCAATTTTCTTTGTGTTCACCTCCTGTATCCTAATTTTTAAAATCAATTTGAAGGAGCACTGTAACCACAATCTAGTCCAGCAGCCTGCATCTCAACTGGAGATGAGTCAATCTTCCTTCTGCTTTCAATCCTCCAGTTTAAACAACGTGAGTCTACATGAAATCTCTAGATACTCTGAAAATGAATACTTAAATCATCCTCACAAAGTGTAATGACTGCTAAAGCTTTTTAGATTCAATGATTCTGAAGTTTTAAAACTGGTCCTTCAAAGATGCATTACAAGGCCTCTGATTTCAACAACCCAATCTGTTTTATTTACACCACTAAAACAATCTGCATTTAAACCAAGGAAAAAGAGACGTTGATCTCTACTTACAGTGTAAATTGAGGATTAAGTATGTGAGACATAAAAATCTGTGTATTACCTTGAGCAGAAGTTACCCATGTTACTACACAGTGTAAAATACACTCTCTGCCTAACAGACAAGCCTGCAGTATATTACTCTGACATGAAATACAATATCCTCAAGTTGAGAGACACAATAGTTGCTGAGCAGAGAAGCAGGATGGATTTACTTTTTAACAGTACACTGACATGCCTGGGAACCACCATGGGAACTGCCTCCATTTTCTTCTAGCTGCAGGTACCAACTTTATAAAGGAAAAATTTCAAGTAAAACTGAAAGACAAGCTCATTCAGTTGCAATTTTTTTTCAACAGAGCCAAGAGGCAATTGATTGCAGAAGGGTTAACATAATCTAACAAAAATCTAGAGCAAGAAACTTGCCCATTTTCTTGAAATTGTATTAAAAGACCCTGCTTCTGCCTTCTTTTGCTTTTATCTCTACCACAGCTAGTCTTCAAAATACCTTTGAGTTGATTTTGTGAAGACAATCATGCAACAGGATGAAGACCAGAGTCAAAAACTTCTCTGTGCAACTGTTCTAGTGCCATGAGCAACTACAAAAACATAATAAATTCAACAGGCCAAAGAAATATTCTTATACCTTTCAGCAAAAACACCATGCAATCAATACCTGTGTCGACTCTGAATTTAAACTGGAAGACAATGAAAGTTGCAACTGGAAGATTGTAGAAACCTCTTAGGGACCTTTATTATTATTTTTCAAAATTATTTAAAGCTCAAACTAATGATAGAGATTTAATACTATCAGTGACATCTAAAATAATTTTTTATGAAAAAATAGTCAGTATCTTTACTCTTCAGTAAGATGTGCTCATCTGACAGGGCCTCCTACTACTCCATGGCCCTATCCTGACCATCACACACTGGTGAGATTAAGCACATTATACCTTAAGCATGGTAAAATGAAACAGAACACAAAGACACTTGATTGCTTTGCTCATGCTCCAGTACTTGCATTATTTTAGGAAAACAAAGGAAGTCTATTACTCAAAACAAGATAAGACTATTATTTTGAGTGACATTATTGAAAGTATTTTTCCCCTTGTCAACCTCATCTTATCCAATCCTTATCCTTCTTTACATTCAGTTCCATGTATCAGCACCACTTCTGTGAAAGTGTCATGCATTTTGTTCCTACACCTTTGACTGATTTGTACCCACCCTCCTAACTAGTACTAGAATTTTTATAACACTTTTTAGATGAGATTGTATATTTGCAGTTTCAATCACGAATGCTCCCCTGGTTTCAAATGTCTCAGAATGACTAATTCTTGGTCATACAGATTCTTTTTTTCTAAAGACAGCATCATCCACCCATAAACAAAGCTGGTTTAGTTCACGCTTGTTTAAATGTGCCCACTTTATTTTGTTCAATATACAAGCATATGTAGTGCTGCTTACCTAATTGTCTCAAAGTCACCACGAAGGAAAGGTGAAGCTCAATACAAGCTGAAAATGCCATCTGTTAGTAAGTATTACCATCTGAAAACCCAAGGCAGGATTATGTTTGGAACATGCATGGAGCAAAAAATGTAATCGAGGAGCAATTAAAACTAAGCACACAGCTTTTTGTTAGAAACAGTTTAGGAAGTTAAACAAAGGCAAACCTAAGCAAAGCACCCCACGTTCAAGCTTATTCTCACAGTTTTTAGATTCTGCTTGTAGAGAATTACAAAAAAGTCCCCACATTAAAATGCTGCTCTGCTGCAGATCAGAGTTGAGAGAATCAAACTGACACAGCAAACATGCACTGGGCTGAGGAAAATAATGTGATACCCTCCCTGAACATTGACTCTTTTTCTAACACTAAAAAGATAAAAACTTTTTTTTTCCTACAAAAAGAGTTTTCTTTCATTGCTTCTACCTGCAATATCTATTTCTTAATTTCTTTGTCTACAACTTCCAATACGTAATAAGAGCCATGACAGACTAATTGCATCAAGTAAGACTATTTTTCAAAGCAATCCTCAAGCATAAGGAGCCCTTTGTTACCTGCAAAAGGGATGAATAGCAGTTTCAGGAAGAATCCAATTTGATTTGCCTTTCTCTGGATTAGCATTAAAAACAACCAAAGAACCAAAAATAATCTGATCTCTTCTGTAAGACTGAAAAGGTTTAATTAGAAATGTAAAACCAGGTTGGGACAGGTCCACAGTCCATAAAATGCAGACTGAGAGAACAAGAAGCCTCAAAATCCTTCACCCTTTGTGGGGGTAGGAGGTAGGGAAACAGGTTTTCCTATGTCTTATCATATACTCCTAAATCCTGAGCTTCAACTTGTATCTTCTTAGTCTAAATTTGTAAAAACAAGGACTAAGAGTATAAATAAGACCATGCATTCAACCAGAGGCATTTCTATTTCTGTTCCTAGGGCAACTAATCACAGACTATTCTGAGTTGGAAGGGACCCACAAGGATCATCGAGTCCAACTCTTAAGTCAATGGCCCATACAGGGGATTGAACCCATGACCTTGGCATTATGACAACCAAGTTTTAACCAACTGAGCTAATCTCAGGGTCTCTAATGCTTATAAAAGTCTAGGGAAAAGTTATCAACGACTGTTCAAGTGATTTAGGAAATGTATCATCAATACAGTATCAAAATGAAGAAAATATTTAACTATTTATAACATAATTCTGCATTTATATTATCATTCAGGTCAACTTATTCCTATAATATAAAAATAAGTACCTAAACACATCATTTCCACCAAACTGGTGTTTAAGTGGACACCAGAAATTCTGAGGACCTTCATTCTCCCATGGATTCTCACAGTGGTACTCAGTTCTAAAGAAGAGTAGAATACTACAGCAGAATTTGCTTCAGCTCATTTCTCCCTGTACAAAATTATTAGAATGATAATCTGGAATACTTTAGGTAAGTAAAAAACATCACAGAGAACTAATGGCAACTGATAGTTCCTCCTGCCACACTGGTCCAGGCAGGTTAACCTCTGTGGGAGTTTTAGCAGTCTTTAGGGGAAACCAAACACACCATCCTAACAAGCTACAGTAAGTCCTCACTGTTTGGTTGAATGAGTATTTGACACATTGTTTTTCCTATATGAAGGGGGAAAGATGCTAATACGATTCACCTCCACTTTCATTTGAGGGGTTTTCCAGCACTTTCTCTATGCAAAGAAACTGATGTCTGAACCTCTGGTGCTGGCTGGTACCAGCTGACAGAGAGACAGCAGTTCTGTTACTGCTGAGTTTAAGCTGCCAATTTAGTCTCCATTTTGGGGAAGAAAAACAGCATTTGATACACCACCATTGAAAGGTAACCTCCAACTGACCCATTCCTGTCACTTGAAATAACTCTACACAAAAACAAGAGCCAGTTTCAAACTCAAAATGTAATATAATAAAACAATCTACACTCAGTATCATACTGTTCTTCAGTTAATCAAGTGTAACTGCTGCAATCCTTCAGAAACATTTATCAACCTGATATGTTCAGCAGAATGAAAAAGTCTTAACTTTGAATGTCAATATTAGTTTGCAAAAGCACAAGTAGTTTGTGGGGAAAAAACAGTTTGTTCTTTACATCCAAGTCATTTAACTTTACTGTTCCAGTACAACACAATCTTGTCTTAAAAGGGTTTATTTTCAATAAATGAGATGTGGATTCAGAGTAATTATGGTCCTCAACATGCAGCATTTTACTGTGAAAACATCACAGTATTTTTATGAAAGTATTCAACTCAAGTGAAACCTCTAAAATAAACACCAGAGAAACTACACAGGTCTGAACCCAAACTCTTTCAAAGCACTCAGTGTCATGGACTTAGCTGAACTTTCTAATTTTGGATATCAAAAATATCAAGTTTTCCATGGACAGTTTCCCAAATAACTTCTGCCTTAATTCTGGTTTGCTAGCACTGTTGTAACAGCAGGTCTTCTTAGTTTAAAAATTAGACTACATATGGAGTTGAACACTACAAAAATCTGAACACTTAAACACACAAATTTTCTCCTTCTTTACTCTGGGAGCACTCCAGGGCCTCAAGACGTCATACCCAGTCAGGCCTTTCCTGTCTGCATATGTACCGTGAAGGACATAAACAGGGGGCTTGAAAAATTCTAGAATTGTTCCAGTTGTTCTGAAAGTCAAGAATTCATTCATACAGCTCAATCCAAGTTCTCTGCTCTAAACAGAGCAATGCAAGTGCCTTCACACCAGTAGAATATTTTTTTAAGTCACCAAATGATCCTAAACTGAGCAAATTCAATTACCTAAAAATTTATAAAAATTCTACACAGTAGACATACTAGAAATAAAAAGGTGGTCTACTCTGTTCCTGAATGGAGAACTTGCTCAGTCAGCTTTAGCAGGATAGAAATGGGGGGGAAGAAAAAAGAAAATCATGTCTGATTTGAGAAATGTCATTAACTTCAGCTGTGCAAGAGCAATTAATAAGAACGGAAAGCTCTTCAACAGCTGATGAAAGAGTGGGCAGGCTGATGAAGTTTAAAAAATTGCTGCCAAAAATCTAGCGAAGTCTAGCTGTTCTTTCCCAAAGTCTTTCTGTTCTTCTAAAGATTTTCCTGTGTAACCACCAATGAAACACCTAAGATTGGTGGTCAAACAACAAACTTTCTTCCCCTCCCCACTATTAAAATGGGCTCTTAAAGCGAGAGATTTACTTTTTTAGTCAATTTAAAATCTCTTAATTGTCTGTACAGAACAGGCTGCATTATGCTATTACTCTTGCTCTTGGTCCACAGGAAACATTGAGAAGTACACAATTAGCTCAGTTTGGTTATTAATTCTTGCAATTTAACACATTTTTATATTGCTAAAATTGGCATTTCTGCTGTTTGCAAATAAGCCAGGCTTTGACTGGTTATCTCAACTCCACTGGCCCCACTTTTCATGTCATGAAGAACTGCATAATAATTGATCCACAAGTTTTCTTGCCATTTTTTTCCCCCCACTTCTCCCAAGTAACTGTAAAGGTAAGGTCATTTTAACCACATGCACTGAGGAAATTTGAGGTCTGTCATCATGGAAATATCACAGGGAGAGGGGGAGGAAGGACCCTGGGTAAATTATGCAAGTTTCTCAATTTCCTTCAATTAAAAGGAAAAAACCATTACAGCTGCCAGTAACTTGGCAACGTCACTTACTTTATTAATAGTTCTACAGATCTGATGTGGAACATCACGTTGTTGGCTGCTTCCAATAAAGTGCTAATCACAGGACTAGACTCTGTTGGTAGCTGACACAGTAAGATCTTGTTGTATTACAAATTACCCAGTAATTTTGTCACAGAAAGTGAATAGCCCAGAAGAACAGTGAAACTGTCCTTGCTACTCACTGTTCTGCAGTAGATCTCTCTGATCTTGAGGAAATTCTACTCTGTCTGAAATCACTGTCTCAGATTCGAAGGCTCATAAAAAAAATTCCCACAAAACTCACTTTAAGGACATGATGATTCTTTACTGAAAAGCAATCGCAGTAAGAATACCCACAATTGTTAAATCAGTTAAAAGATGATTCTGTGTTCTTTTTATTTATCAAAGCATGATAATCAACAAAGAACCTTTTACGCCACAATTACCTGACACATTAATACAATACTGGGACAAAAAATTTATTACATCAATGCTACAAGCTTTCAGCAATATTTGAAAATGCAACAGAAATCATATTAGACATTCAGCTTGCTAAAGGTTAACGATCAGTTAGTCATGACAGAAAGCCACTAGGAACTTAAGACTTGTAGGAGTATATGACACTCATAGGTCTGAAGGTTTCCCTAGATTCAACTTTTTACCCATTTAAGACCTGTAACTGTTTCCATCTTTATTGATTCCTCTACAGGACAGCTAAAACACTGCTTCAATTAACTTAACCTAAAAGAAGTCTCAAAATTGTGGTAGAACTGACAACTCCCTGCTCATGTATTTTTAATTCATTAAATTCCCAAGTCTGGAATGCCTAGAATGAAGATAAACCATGCCTGGAATAAAGGTGACCGGTGACTTCTCATACAAAATGTCCGAAGAATTCTCATATTCTGTTTACTCCTTTAAGAAGGTTAAAACTGGGGAAAAAAAAAAATCTACCGCCTGATGTGGTTGCTGAAAACACACTATGGTCAAGTTGCCTGCACTCTCCTGCTGATTCAACATGCAATATTTAAAATATAGTATTTAAAATATCCTATACGCAGTCCCTACCTGGATGTGAAGTGTATCATTAGTACTGAAATATTAATGTTTATCAGCTCCCTAAAGCAGAATCACACCACAAAAGCAGCAATTCCATAAGTAAAAATAAAACCTTTTGCTTCTCTATCTCACCAGCACTTTCCAACAGAAACAAGTTTTTGATACAAGTCTCTTTCCTTTGGATTTAAGAAAGCAACTGCAATTTTAAAATGTGTAAAGTTTACAGGCTGTGTCTAAAAGCAGTTTATTTTGAATGAATGATCTTTAAAAGCCCTGCAAATCCCAAGCTTGGAGAATCCCTTAAATTAAAAAGATGACACACTGATGAGTTCCATTTGAGCAATCACTGCTGACACATTAATAATGAAATAAAATATGCTGCACTATCTCAAACATTTTGCAGCTGCTAGAGCAGCACTATTACCTAATACAGATATATTTACCAAATTACAGATTTTGTAGTACAGCTATTTAAAATCAAAATATTTCTTTTTATTTGCCTAATCATTAACCGGTAATCTAATGACTTTTCAAATGTAAATTTAGTCAGTGGCATTTGAATTGTGTTTTATTTAAATATCAGGATAATTTCTCAGCTGTAACTATGCACTGTTGTCTTTGTTGTCTTTTCTCCTCACCTAACCAGCCACATAACAAGGTTCATGCATCCTTGCAAAGGGAAATCCTCTCTCTCCCAGATCAAAAGTAGTCCTTCAGGCTCTACAAAGTTAAGATTTCAAAAAAAACCAGTGTTTTTAGCCTTTATAACTAAAGTATATTGTTATAAGGACCAGAATAAAACATTTGTCTTGGCTGGACACCCTTGTAAAATTTCAATAATCAACAATTTTAATGTTTTTATTGTTAAAAATACACTTGCTTTAACCTATTGCCATATGAATAAGGATATCCTTTTCCATTACCCCAGTGAAGCCACACAAATTGCCATAACGAAATTGGCTTCTGCACTAACTTATTCTAAAAGTGCCTTCTAATTTCAGAAAAATTATATTTGTACTGGGGAGGGGCTTCCCCCCACAGCATGCATGTATTTCTGTATCTTGTTTTGTTATGCAAATGAAAAAAACTCTATTTGAAAACTGAATTAGAAATACATCTGCAATCATAGTCTATGAATAGACAACATTTTTCATAACTGTAACACTGCACTGTTGGGGAATAAACTGACAGATGGAGACTCCAATGCATTCTGCAGACCAGAATATACTAATGGATTCACATCATCTGAGAGAGGACATCTGTAGTAAAATAAACTATTCTATTTAATGCTTAAATTACCCATTTCATTTTTTTGTTTGTATTAACTCTATACAGAAGTGTACCTGCAATCTTAACTGCACCTGCATTGTTAAGGCTGATCATTAAGCTTTAGCATAAGCTATAAAGAAGCACCTTCAGTGCTTTGCCTGTCACATCTTGTGACATGACCTAGTTGCATATTTTCAAGTTATCTAGAGTTATAACTTAAATTCTATAAATGACACATTTATGTTTAAAATGGAGTCACTTATGAAAGACAGTGCTAGATGGTAATACAGGACTCAATAAAATTGAAGATTTTCTGTGAAAGAATACTAATGGTACAAGTTAAAAACATTAATTAGGTTTTTGGTCTGAGCTTAAACCTTAACAAAGCTTAACTTTTAATTTCCCTCTTACCCTAAATGCATTCTTCTTCATATGGTCAATCAACCTTGTATGTAAGCAAGAGCACAAGTAAATGATTCATGTGGATTAACCAGATTACTATTCATATACACATACATTATTTTTTTGCCCCAAACCTCTGCACATGTCTAATACTATGTGCAATTTTTAAATAACTGGAGGAAAAAACCTCTTCTTACCTTTTCAACTGTTAATTGTTTTGATGGTTTTTCTGATTCTCTCTCTCTCTTTTTCTCTTCTTTCTTTTTTTCTTTTTCCTTCTGCAAAAGGAAAAAGCATTTTGCTAGTACTCAATTTGCAAACATCTTGAATGTCTACAGCCACACATAATACAAACAGGTATCTTAAGTTCCTCCCTTTTAAACCAGAGCTTATGCTTCTGTCTGCTCCACTTCCAGAAGTGAAGTTCATTTTGCTCAAATAGTACAACTAAAAATACTGTAACTTGGAGAATTCAAGAAATTCACTATTTCACTTGCTCATCTGCATTTCTGCTTACAAGCAGAAGGAAAAATGAATCAGTGTTGCTTCTCCTGAGCTAACCAGGGCTGAAGAGTACACCCATCTACAAGTACTTCCATTAACTCTGCCATGAGGGTGGGTGTCAGTCGCCTTCACCAAAGAACTACAGTAAGAACTGCAGAAAGTTACTAATTTTTAAAAGCTAATCTAGTAATCTTAAAAAACACTCCTGAATGTACAAAGTTGCCTTATGCCCTATGACAGAGAAGCTGAGTCATAAGACATTACGTTGTACCAGAAAGTGAAAATATAAAAGATCCCTTTGCTTTGAATGCATCATAATGACATTACCGAAGTTTCTTCACTTTGGTTGTGAATGAATAAATGGGCCAATATTACAGACCCGGTCTGACCAAAGCAAAGCATAAAATATTCATTAAGGAATAACAAGCAGAAGATACAGACTTTTTAGGCAAGCAATTGCTTTGATAAAGTGTTACTAGTTTAGATTAGTAATCTGTTTGCATTTTCCTTGTGCAACTACAGTGTAGTACTAGTGAGTGTATTTGAACATTAAAATGGATGAATCAAGGGTTTACCATCTGTAATGAAGACAATGAAACAGTAGTTCCTAAATGTTCTTTCAGTCATTAGACTTGTATCCCTTTGTTCAAAGCTTTGAAACAGCTTTGTGTCACAAAACACTACTTGTTAGCAAGTTTCACATTAAGAGGAAGGTTGAGAGATCAGGCAACTGTCTATGCAGCTCCAGTATTAAAACAATTTTTTTTAACATACAATATATATGGACTGATGTTACTCAAGTCCCACTAAACCTTGTGAATTATTTCATCACCTGAACACTCAGCTGCTGGAAAATGAGACTATCAGACCAAGCACCTGCTTACAAGCAACAGAAAGCAATGACCACAGACATGAAATTGCAGGTGGGGGAATTTGGAATGTCTGTTTTGACTAAAAGAAACAAAGACCAACTTTGATTTAAGTGAACACTAGGAACACAGAAAGGGACTACACGCCCTGCCAAAACTGTATCTCAGCTGTGGCAGTGCAAGGTCTTTAAGACAAGTCTGTATGACTAGGGCAAGCACAGAGCAGTGCTTTATTTTGAGGTCACATAATAACCTGAGACTTGCAGGCTTACTGAACTAGGGTTACAAATGCAGAGCCATACCTTTCAAGGAAGCTTAGCCTTTTTTCCATTACTGTTTCACTGACACTAGTACCAATCTGCATTTAATATACACATAAATACACTGTCAGAGTAGTAACTTTTCCAAGTCTTTATTCTCTGTCCCCACTTCCCCCTCCAACACTCACAAGTGGATTAACTTAAATAAAACTTTTCTACATTTGAGACAACTGAACCAAAGAAATGAGATCAGCAGGCCAAGGGAGGTGATTCCACCTCTTCTACTCTGCTCTCCTAAGACCCTTCCTCTCCAGCTCTGGAGCCCTCAGCAATCAGAACAACATGGATCTGCTGAAGCAAGTCCAGAGAAGGGTCACAAAGATGATTAGGGGCTGGAAAATCTCTGCTGTGAAGACAAGCTGAGAGAGTTGGGGTTGTCCAGCCTGGAGAAGAAAGAAGACTCCAAGAACACCTTATAGCAGTCCTCTGGTACATAAAGGGGGGGGGCTACAGGAAAGATAGGTAGGGACTCTATTGGGATGGTGATAGGACAAAGCAGAATGGCTTTAAACTGAATGACAGTAGGTTTAGTTTGGATATTACAAAGAATTTTTTCCTGTGAGGGTAGTGAGGCACTGGAACAGGTTGCCCAGAGAAGTTGTGGATGCTCCATCCCTGAAAATGTTCAAGGCCAGGCTGGAGGGGGCTCTGAGCAATCTGGTCTAGTTAAAGGTGTCCCTGCCCAAGGCAGAGGGGTTGGAACTAGATGATCTTTAAGGTCCCTTCCAACCCAAACCATTCTATGATTTGGTTCCTTTCCTCCTGAGAAATGATCTTGGAAGTGTCACGACAACACACTTTTCCAACAGAGTACCTTGAACTTGATTATATTTAAGTGAAAGCAGAGAAACTTCTTGCATGTGATTTTCTTCAGAACCCAGATTTCCAGTTTGACTTCAGTGTTTTTTTAAAATATGTTTTGTTAAAGAAACCTTACTCGTAGAGGAAAAAATATCTGAAAACACTGGATTTTCAGGACTTCAAGAATGAGGAGGGTTTGCAGAAAGTTTCACACGGCAAACATGCCATAAAGGTGACCAAATACAAATATATGTCTCTCGTTGCCCTTAACAAAACCCTGAAAGCTTCATAGTAAATATATGAAGACTTAGACTGTCCGCAGGTGTTTCTGCCTCCACACCTCACAGAGCCTACAGGAACTCTCTTGATTCATAGTGACTTTATTTTCATTCATTT
>JAWWLZ010000118.1:86822339-86836017 GCA_035041345.1 Poliocrania exsul
AAAATATCAGATTTATTTTAACTCTGTTATCAGTGCTGGTAAAGAATAATGAATACATAATTTCCATTGATACTTTTTCCCCAGGCTTCCACCCCAGCTGCATGGCTTATTTGGAATTGGAGCTCCTGCTTTTCATCTCACCTGAAATACATGTGAAAGTGTATTGAGAAAAGAAGGGACAAGTGTGGTGTGATAACTTTCGTAAGATTCCTTGACTGCATCTCCTAACTGGAACCAGAGCACCACAGTTTCCCTACCTGGGGCTACCATTCCTGCTGTATTCCAGAATTTCCTCAAGGTTAAGACCTAAGACTGTGGCTAAGAATTAGGCCTAGTTGACAGCAGAATGTTTCCCAGTACCAAATGAAACAGAACTACAAAAAAGCAACCAATGATAAACAAATCCAAAACATACACACATCACTCTTCCAGGGTGTCAGTTTGCCAGGTCTTTCTACAAACAAACCACAAGCCTGTACTAAGTCTGAGCAAGAAAATGAGAAATCAGTAAACTATTTACTGGTAATCCACTGAAAACAGCTGAGTAAATTAAATCACACATTTAGTCCTGAGCAGTGATACAGAACTTGCATTTCACACTTTTCCAAAAACGATGACTCAGAAAGCTCTGAGATCTATGTATTTTAATAGATTTTAAATATTTTTTAAAGTCAAGCTGCTTTTAGACAGCATTATTCTAATGTATAATTAATTTCTGCTTGAATGCATTATTCTATTTAAAATGTAACTAGCCAATAAAACAACAGATGCTTTTTTTTTTGCCCGTAGCTTTATCTTTTCAGTGAACCATGAAAAAAACATTTGATTTTTCATATTTGCATATTTTTCATCTGTATGTTTGATGGCACTACTGGTCTCTGCACTAGCTAATTTTATTATTGCAGTGTGCAATTGTAAACCCCAAATTCAGTAATACAACCATCTTGTCAGAAAACAAAACACCTCAAATAATTAAGAATTATAAATAAAAAATTAGTAACAAAAGATACATGAATCCTGACAGCCAGAAACTGAACCTTGACATATACTGCTGAATACATTAACATAGAATACATTAACATAGATGTACTGTTAGACAAACCTGAAAAGCTTATGAACTAGCCAAAACTAAGCCAAGAGAAATACTGTACTATGCTTTAAGATAGTCTATTCAAAATAACTTTTATGCTACAGGAAGCTTTCATCACAATCAATTTGTAATAAGTGGATGAAATCTGGGAAAGCTCCTTAAATTTTTAAATAACACCTGCGTGAAATTATCACATTAAGGAAAGCAATCCTTAGGGCACAGCAAGCCTGTTTCTGTACTTCTGTATCACCTGCTTACACCCAGAAGGGATTCATTTAACCAAATTACAACAGACATATGTACCTCCAACTTAAACTGGTCCTAATCCAAGCAGAAGGTGTTTCTGTTTCAAAGGTGATAACGAAACCTGTGCTGAAAAGCTCACGTCACCCCAACCATTCCAATTTCGATTAAAAATAAGACACAAGGTGCTCTCTGCAAAAGTAAGTAAAGGAACCTACAAGGTCTTGCCGTGGTGTAGCACTGACACCCCATTGGAACAGCTCACAAGAACTGGTTTTGCTCACTACTCAAAGTATTGCACTAGAGAGTGCTTCGAGGCTACCAAAATACTCGAGGGAGGCTGAAGGCTGCAAGTGGGAATCTCCCCCTTTCTCCACAGCTTTCCCCCAGTTTCCAGGGAATCTTAGCCACCTTCTCTCAGGGTAGGAAGAAAGAAGGTGTCTCAGATGCCATCAAAACTGCAAAACAAAATCATTGGAAACTGCCCCCACTCCCTGCACAGCAGCACACAAACATGTACCACCCCAGAGAATTCCCTTCCTCACTCCATTCTTCTCAAACTTCCCACAGACCTCCATGTGCTGCAAGTGTAGGGTAACTTTTCCTCTTCCCTGTCAACAGTATCCAAAGCAGAAAAGCAGAGTATGAGACAGGCAGAAAGAAAACGCAGCTTCACCTTTTCTTCCTCGTTGGGCCCAGAGAAAAGATACTCACTCAATACCAGTCACAGCACCACACAAGCACTTGAGCTGGGCCAGGGCCAGAGCCAAGGAATAGCAACCCTATACAAGCACCAGATGAGGCTGCAGGTGCTACTCTAGTTCAGCTAATTTACTATAATGCACTTTTAGGATCTTACCATACCTGTGATTTCAGAGTGCCCACCTCAAACCTGATGTTTGGTGGCCTTGAAGAAATGCAGGTGTGTGACTGTGAACACATGTGAGTCATCTATTGCTAAAATATTTCATAATTGGATCTTGTTCCTATCCCAGGGAGATTCTACCTATGACATTAATCACTGAAAGAAAAGCCCAAGTAGGAAGAAAGTACCCAGCAGTAACATGCATCTCTTTGGCTTGTCTGTATTCCATCCTTGCTACTATGACAGGGATTCATATGAGTCTGCAATATGATAAAGCAAAATCCAATTACTCCGTCAAACATATTAAGGAAGTAGTGAAATACTAAATTAGACACCAAGGTTCTCTGTCTAGAAATATCTTGGGAGTCTTTTGAACTTTTTAAAGATGTATAATTTTACATTATTCTTCCTATTTTCTACTTTGGAATAGAAGTAAAGAAGGGCAGCTGACAAGGTAATTCTAACCCCAATTGTATTTTACCTCTTAAGTGAAGCATTTTCCCCCTTTTCAACAACACTTACTGAAATAAATTTCTGCAGTTCCCTTTTTGTTTGCTTTGCTTTTTATTCTCTTCTAAAATGAAACCATCATTCTCAGACGGGAAAGGAAGCATAAACTCTCACTCTTTACTCCCAACCTGTACTTGCTTCACTGTCAAAAGTTCATTGTCTATTCAGAGGGAACAGTAAGTTACATGTTAAGTCACAATAATACAGGCATAGAGGAGTTAAGTGTTTAACCATAAATACAACTATTTAAATAAAAATGTATTAACAAGATTGTATGCCCCAGAAACAGATGTATCAAAAACCAACCAAGCAAAAACTACCAAGATTGTGAACTTCCGCAAAGGCTGACATTGTCCAAACTGCTTTGCCAGGAAAGCACTCACCAACCTACTGTAGTGAACACAGAGCTCTGTGATTAAACAGCTGGTTCACTGTACTGCCTGTGTGCTACTACAGTGCCCCTCACTGCAAGCAACAGTCCGGAATTCAGCAGAAGAGGGGCTCAAAACACACTAGGATTTCTAATCAAGGTAGACAGTGTCTTGGTTTTGCCCTGGCCCCCCAGCTTGAGCTGCCCCCCCTTTCTCCCCCAGCTCCTCAAAGCAGGGAAAAGGAAAGGGGGAAAAAAGCTGAGCCAAGTCAGTGTATATATATATATATATATATGTATATATATATATATATATATATATGCATGCATATTCTCTAAATGTCTACAATTATATGTATACAATTTGCACCCACAATAGGGAAAAGGGCAAGAGAAGGGGAAAAGTGAAGGGGAAAACAGGGGCGACAAAGAGGCAAAACAAAAAGCAATGGGTACAAAAAAAACTCCCACCCACCCATCAGGTAAACCAGTACAACAACAATCCCACCAACCACCCTTTGAAGCAAGCTAGCCCCTTCTCCCACGTGGAGGGGCACACTCATGTCCTTTTTCCAGTCTTCTGCGTGGCTCTGATAAGGGACCAAGAGCAGCAAAGAACTCCCTGCACTTCACCCTCACCGGAAACCAAAGAGAGCCAAACTTCCTATCTCCGGTCTCCCATCCTTCTCTGTCCCGTGGGAGAGGACAGAATGGGTGAGGAATACCCAGGAGACAAGCCCCTCCCTGGTTACATCTGGTTACCAAGGAAAAGCCTGGGCCAAACTATCACAGACGGAAATGAGGGAAAATAATGTCATCAGAAATAGTCATCCTATCTTATCCCTGTAACATGGAAAAATACACCTAGAAAGCACTCAAAGTATACTGCTAAAGGACTATCCATCTCTGAAAGAAAGTAGAAAATGAAGAGTTGCAAGCAATCCACTTGTTGGATCATAACGCTCTGCTGTTTTAAATGTAATAGACCATGTTTGTTAAACTTAGAGAACCCAGGAATAACCTTCAAGAGATACAGAGGAAAGCAGTTAGCTCTGTGCCAAAAAGTTTTGACTACAAAAGACATTTTAACATACATGTTTCTTAAATTTCTCTTAAGTGGCTTTCAAAATGAGTAAGTTACAGAATTCTTTATGAAACTCTTTACTTACATTGAAGGCATTAATTGCATTTTTATCGTAGTATTTCTTCTTTTCATACTTATCCCTGATGAAAAATTCCACAGCTCTGGAAGCAGCTAGTTTAAGGAAAATATGCATTCAGATAAATAGTAACATTAACCTAAAAAGCTCACAGGTTATTCAAATCCAAATACTACACCAGATTCTTGCATTTCATCTTGTAGTTTTAAAACAGCAGAACAAATCACTTTACACAGGACAATTTCTACTGCAGTGTCCAGAATGAGCTTCATTTTACTACAGAGAATTAATCAGCTTAATCTCTTAAGAAATCAATATGAAAAAGATGCAGTATAACTCTGTTCCACAGTTGGGACATTTTACCCAGTATTTATAATCTACCTGGCTGTAGTACTGAGAATACTTGAACAGTGGTACTTATATATGGTGAATAACTGTTGGTTACCATCTTAACTTGCAAAATAATACTTTCTCTTCAGAAAAGTGAAATGTATGCACCTGTTCTCTGATTTGCACAAGTTATACCACATATCAAAAGCTTATCATAAACAGTTCTCTGAGATCAAAAGCCTTCCATGAGAGTCTCAAGTTACAAAAAGCACCACTTTGGAAGGGAAACAAAACTAAAACACTAGTGATAAAAAGATACTGAAGCAAAGATGGAAATAGCAGCAAGCACACTCATGTAGGAAACCAGAACTGGCAACTCAGTAGCTCAAACGCAAAAATGAAAATTAGTTTTTCCCCAATTTTTCTCTCAGCTTCATAAAGCAGCTCATCCAAAGCAGTGCCAACACTTTAGTAAAGTTGGTTCTCTGGTATCTGTAGAATAAATTTTAACTCATGTTCATGTCCAGCAATGTGATTATCCACTCAAAAATTGAAATTGCAACTGTGGAAGCTCAGCCTCAGTGCCTCTTAAACTTCCAAAGCAATTTGGGAAAGCTACCTGAGCTCCACATAGTATATCCTGAGATTAACACTGAGCTCAGAGCACTCAGTCCCTTCATTCTGTGCATCAAATTATTTCATCAAAAATGACATTTTAGTTTCAAATACCATGCAACTGTCACCTGAAGACACTGTTTCATAAAAGTTACAAACACAAAACATTCTTTTCTACCTCTTTCTAAAGAGATCTAAATTCTAAAAGGCATCTTGAGCACTTTGAACAATAACTATCTTAGCACTAATACTGCATTATCCTTTATACTGTCATTTTGCCAAAAATCCATGTATATTATCAAATCTCAGATGAATGGAAGTTGTGTAATATGCAGCTCCCACAACTTTTCAGATGTAGCTTATACTTAACAGGCTTCCCTCAAAAAGTTTATTTTCAAACTTCAGTGCAAGTTACTACATTACATTTATTCAGTAGGAAGATAAGAGAAAAGGAATTTGATTCTTTTCCCCTGCTTTTGGGCTGCAAAAGGAAAACTGTATTAAAATATAACTAATATAGAAGTAAACAGAAAAGATTCAAAACTTGGTTGGTATAAAACACCCTAGAACAACCTAACCTTTCTTCAAATAAAAAGTCTTAGCTATTTGCCATAATTAACATTTTCAGATACAACATTCAGATTGTCAAGTGTTCTAAGTTTTGGTTGCACAGATTTTGAGGTTAGATATTTTAGGTCTTTTGTATAAGTATTTGCCTATTTTTAGCAGTTACTCAGAATGTATACTTGGTATTTCAGACAATTAGGAAGGTTTAATTTGAAAATTATTAACACAGAATCATAAGTATTTAAATTTCATAGGGCTTATTTTTGAAAAATATCCACCTTATTCAAGTTACTGCCTTCAATATGTGTGAATTTCTGGACAGTGTCTAAGTTTCTTTAGATCAATAGCTTACTTTGCTTGTGTTAACAAAACAATTTTAAGCAACATCGACAGATGCCAAAACTCTTAAGACTTGAGTAGAATGAAGAGACAAAAAAATTATTCACTTTGTTCTTGGAAAAAAACATTTTTCAACAGGAAGCTAAAGCTTCCACATAAAAGAAAATCCTAGTGATCCAAAAAGTAACCTTCTACACTACAGCTTCCCTACCAAGTACAAGTGAAGACAAAAAAGTGTTCAGGAAAGTCACTCTCGTGATTAAGAAGCAGATGCGATGGGGGATCTTCACCAAAAGATTTTGGGCAGATCCCACGTACACATTTCTCCTGTGTCTCCACTCTACTATCTAAAATAATAGAAGCATTTTCTAGTGCTACAGGAAGTTACACAGTAACACAGGTGAACATACACAAACCTGACCATTGCACGAAAAACATTTTAATAGTTCATCCAAAAGAATATTCAGAACATGAGAATATTCATAAATCAGAACACTGATGATATACAAAGCTGATTTTGTGGTGATACAAGGGCCAAAAACACCTGTAACACAACAGCTTGTCATGAATGCCAAGTAGGTAAGTAGCTGCCAAGTTATGGGAAATGGAGAAATGAAACAAAAAAATGTTGGCATCACCTGTCTGGTACTGTAGTTTTAATACAGGTAATGAAATATATTCAGTTGACCAAGTCCACCACTCAGAAGCTGGCAACGGTTCAAAAGTGTATATAATTATTTCAAGGTATACAATGTGAACAGAATAATTATTTTTAAAGTCTAAAAATTAGATTTTTGGCCTGATCTGACAAGAAAAGCTTAGAATAAAGCACTATTGCTTCTCCTGAAATAGCACTAGGGAATTCAAGTTAGCTGCAGTAAGAATAAAATATACATCTTCAAGATCCACTTTTGAGTAAGTTTTAGTCAAAGTATTTCAGTCTTATGACTAAAAAAAAGTTCTAGAATTTTACAGCTGGAACACTACTGTGTTATCTGGTTCCAGTTACTTTTTTATGTGGATTTATATTTAATTCAAAAGATACTGGAATATGAAAAAATGTATCTGTTTTGCTCAAGTGCATTTTATAAAAAGTAGTCTAACCCTTCAAAAAAAAAATCTTCCAGCATATCATATTGAGTATAGTATCTAATAAACAGAAGAACCAAAATCACTTTTGGATATAGAAGGAGAATATCCAGATCCAATTCCAGATAAGTCTGTTTATCAGTACCTGTAGCCTGTA
Source organism: Poliocrania exsul (assembly GCA_035041345.1). NCBI lineage: Eukaryota > Metazoa > Chordata > Aves > Passeriformes > Thamnophilidae > Poliocrania > Poliocrania exsul. Next base: position 86,829,675 of record JAWWLZ010000118.1, read on the forward strand.
CCACCATCAGGCAAGGAGAGCTGGGGAAAGATTCAGCTCACTTAACAGTACCTGTTTAGGATCTCATTGGAGTTAAAAGACTTCCAGTAACATCAGGCAAAACAAATCCTACCAATGGAAAATACAAATCTAAGTTAATGCCATTATATATTATCCTAATTAGTCAGTAAATTAAAAAAAAAAAAAAGGTATATTTTGAGAAAAGTTCTTTATTGTCAGTAGACAGTTTTTCTTCCAACTCTTTCCCTCCAGGTACATGGTGACACCCACACACAAACATGACCCTGAGAGTAGCTCAGTTGGTTAAAACTTGGTTGTAATAATGCCAAGGTCATGGGTTCAATCCCCTATGTGGGCCATTGACTCGATGATCCTTGTGGGTCCCTTCCAACTCAGAACAGTCTGTGATTCTGTGATAACAAGTGGTGGCCATCAAAGAGGTTAAGGGTTTTTATGTATTCCCATGCCAGTCACCCAGAGAAAGAAATCCATACTTCACTTGAGTAAGATCCAATGGTTTCTTTTACTTTACCATTCAGCTCATTATTTCCTGATGAAATGCTTCTAACTTCAACTGGTAATTACTCAAAGACAGAATATTCAAGAACTCTCTAGCATCACTCTAACTTCCTACATACAGGGAATTTATGAAGTCACCTCTTCTGAAAGCAAAAATAAATGGGGCTTGCCAAATCTTATTACAAAGTAGATTTGCAATAACTGAAGTAATTTAAACCTATTCTGAACTGTTCTCAACTTCCACTGTCACTTCTTATACAACAATATCAATGAAATAAATAAAATGAGCTGCCAAATGTAGCAGTTCCCTGAAACAGTCGTAACATCTAAATTGCATTAAAAGTCATTTCAGTGTGAAAACCAGAACAAAAAGGATACTGATCTGTTTGAGGTCTTCGGAAGTTCTCTGGCAGATTAGCTTCATAGAGTAATCTTGCTTTAGTATTTCCCATTTCCTGCATGCACTAAGGAAAAGTGGTAGAAGACAGTTAGTTCATGTCCATCAATACTTTAAATCCCGAGACACTCAGAATGCTACAGGTGTGCTTAAGTGACACTGCCAGTTTTTAACCTGGAGATATCTCTGTTGTAGTGTGTCTTGGGAGATGCTACCACGGTACAGGAGGGCAAGGGCTGCCTGCCACAACTGCTGGACAAGAGCTCACAGCACTGGTGCTGTTTGCAGTGTAAACTCACCTACCTGGGGAAAGAGAAGCTTTCATCTCTCAGGGTAGCTCTTCAGACCATGAAGAACAAAGAGTAAGAAAATTTGTCTAATGGCAAAAAAAGGTTTCAGACTGGCGAATACCTCAAAAAGTCACTGCCTGGTACACCAAAACAACATAACCAGGAATCATGCAGATGTGTGAATGCTGCCTTACTGTCACCTACTGAAAAGACAACGCATTTTCTACAGATACAACAAAGTAGCAGCTTTCCCACTCCCTGTGGGAAGGTAGAAAACATCTAAAAGGATACAGAAAATACAGCTTAAACCAATTTCTGAAGTGAATTTTCAGAACCTAAACTCATTACAGTAGAAATACAACACACTAAGAATTACTGTGACTACAAAACATGTAAGCTGGGCATCATGATAAATGCAAATCCTTTCAAAAATACTCCTGGCATCCCTTCCAAACTGGAAACATATTTTAAGATATTTCACCTGTATTTGCTCTGGTGTCCATTGATCCAGGTTAACAGATTTGACCCTTGATATATGGACCCCAAGATTTCGATGTATTCCAGCACATCTGATGCAGATAAAAACACCAGTGTTCCAAGAGGCCCATCTCGGACCTAGGAGGAATGGGGAAATAAATCAGTTATTTTTCAAATTCCATATAGAATGAAGATTTTCTTTGGCATAATTCTATATTGACAATGCCAATGAACAAGATTGAATAAAGGCTCATAGCTGTTTCTGCAGGGTATGTATTACTTTTAATAATCTCTGCTGTTAACAATTTTATTCACAGATTTCTACTTCTAAATAATGATAAAGAACATTAATCAGACTAAGCTAGAAAGTTTTATGTTGTGTCCATCTCCCTACCCCCCAAAAGCCCCAACGAACAAACTTTAGAAAGTTGGCTTACTAGCAACCACAAGAGTTTGCCTGCATCTTGAAAAATCTTTATGGCTATACCCCAGATGCAGCATCAGCAGAAATCAGCTGAAGTTGCTCCTTTTTCTCCAATTAAAAGCTTCTTGAAACATCTGTACTGAACTTGAAATTAAATGCAGGGCAATCTTATATTAATGCAATAAATCCTTTAACACCGCATACAGCACTGACTCCACAACAGTAGCAGGAAAGCTCCTACGGAATGACTATACAGAGATTTGCAAAACCAGCTGATAAAAATATCCATGACTAAGAATTGTGGAAAACAGAATGTTCACTACCCTTGATTCCTAAACTACAGTATGAGTTGTCATTCACAGACTGATGGATTTTCTCACAGAATCAGGTTGATTTACACACCTTGCCATCATTTCTCAGCTGCGCTGGCATGTTGAGACAGAGTTAAACTATGCTGGCCTGAATTATCACAGTGACACTTGGCATGTTTCACTTGAAGTTACTATGCAGTCTCTAATTAAACACATTTATATCATTTTATTCCAGCCCTGTACACCATCACTGTTAAAGGCACTGCTTTAAAGTCCATCTAGTTCTGATCTCTGAGGAGTTCAGAGATTAAATAAACAGCCATCAAAAGCAAGAAAGCACATTGAAGAGTAGGAAAACATTTCAAGCAATTACGTTCTGCTTTTGTATGACAGCTGTGCATCTGTGTCACTCACACAACTGCAGTAGTTTGCATTTCAAAATCAGTATACGGTATGGACACTCCCTTGGGACCTACAAGAGAACTTTATTCTTCCCTCTCCCAGTCTTTAGCTTAGGCCTGTGCTGGTCTGACCCCAACCAAACACTCACAGAGCTGCTCACTCCCTTTCTCCTACAGGACAGGGAGAGAAGAGGTGGAAGGTGAGCAGACTTGCAGACTGAGATAACAGTTTTCATAACAGAAGCAAAACTCACACACAAAGTTGGGGCAGGGGAGAAAGGATTTCTTCATTACTTCCTGGGGCAGGCATAAAATCATAAACTTAGATTTCACAGGCCAAGAGATCTAACAGTTACTCACCAAAACTAACACATTGTTTCCCACATGGCACTTCTATGTTAAAACTACTACTTGTCAGGTAAGACTGTTGGTAATGTGTGCCTTAAACAGTTCAATGAGCAACAATCAGACTTTTTACTTTCCCCTATAAAACGCTACAGACACAAAATACTCACCTCCTCCTTATGGTTGATAGATTTATATCGCAGGAAGAACTCACTTAAAATTTATATTACATTTAGTTTTAGCACTCCAGGATAGAGTTTTGCAGGCCATTTGTCTCAATCTATTAATTGTGCTTCACCTAGATTATTATACCAGAAGAAACTTAATAAAAAAAACCTCCTTAGCCACTCCACTGTAGATCAGTGCCTCAATTTTAGCAATTGCTTAATGTGGCCATGATGGTTTAGAAACACAAAGGTACAACAAAGTCTTGTGCACCCAACAGCTTCTGCAGCTTTTTCCCCAAACTATAACCCATGGATGTGCTTTCTAAAAGGCAAAGCCCATTTTGATCCAGTTACTACAGGGCCAGCAGGTGTGATCTGTATTTCTATATGGTGCCCATATTTTTATCACTATAGGGTGTTTACATAATCACTATCAACTTTTTACCACAAATGAGTTCTCTTTTCTTCAGGTTCTTCCTCAGCTGTGAGACCCCAGATAAGCAAGTTTTACATTGAGATAAGACTGGAAGGAGGCGCTGACATGACTGAAGTCTTTCTTAATAAATTAACAGAGAGATCATCAACCTTGTAGTTAAAATATTACACTTGAAACTTTGTTAACAAAAGGAAAAATTATAACACAACTTCTGAATTAGCTGGTTTTCTCCTGGAAAGGAGCAGTTTTGTATTTTCCCAGAAGGTCAGACTTCATTAATTCATAGTTATTTATCAAATAAATTGGAGAAATATTTAAGCAATAAAGGAACAAATTAAACAGTGGAATAACAGCCAAACCTGAGGCCAGACAAAAATATTCATGTGTAATCTGTGATTTTAATTCTGACTAATGACAATATGCAATATTAAACACTTCAAATGAAAAATATTTTCATTAATACAAATCAATTTCAGCCACAGTTAAGCACCAGGCAAAAGAAGTCAGAAGAATGTTTTCTGTGTGGGCATCAAACCAACTGTGCTTGATGTAACCAAACAGTCAACTAAAGCTGAGCCTGCAAACCTTCCTGCTGAGAAATGTTAAAAGCTGATTTGGACTGATTCAATACACAATTCAGTTTTGTCAATTCTCTACGAAGTCAGGATCCCTATTTCTGTACACAGGAAATATTTTGCACTAATCGAAATATTCACAGGTTTCTTCTTGTTGGGTCCTTAAGGATACATTTGGTTTTCCTCAGAAAAATTTACAAGACTAACCTGGTTTATCTGCTGTCCGTATTTTGCTAGTCAATTAAGAAGGGACATTTCTCTTCAGAAATAAAGACTGGACAGTAAGAATTTTGATGACTGCAATTTTATACTATTTGAAATACCATTTTGTGTCAGTAGTAATCCTATCTTACATATCAAGAACCACATTATACAGTGCAACTTCAATCAGCAAAAATTAAAATTAAATACTTATGCCACATTTGACATGTTTTAAAAAAATTGTAATTTTTCTTTTGAAAGCCATTTGAATGCACACTTTTTACTAGAAGAGCTGAGCTGCCCTTCAGCAGCTTGCTGCACTACTCCAATATACAAGTACACTTCAGGTAATTTCTTCAGTCATTTACGGTATAGATATATGCTCTTAAAAATATTTTCAGCCTCTTTCATCCTTTGCTAAAGTTGATTCAAAGAAAAAAGCCACAGAACTGAAAATTACCAATATTTGTATCAGACTACATTCTAGGGTACTGTGAAGTCCCTGAAACACTGCCTGGCTAAACAAGGGAAAAAACTTCAGCAAGCCTAAGACAGAGTGCTGTTTCCACAATGAGAATTGAAGTTTTTTTTCACTCTGAACTTTCTTTTCTGTATTTCTGTTTACAGCCTACTGATTAGACTTAAATTTCCTTTTCAGTTCCTAACAGGTGGCTGTGAAGGTGTGTGCTATCCTCCAGAGACACCAAGACAACATTCTGAACGCGTAAGATCATTCACAATTTAAGTAACCCTTAAAATAACTGGGTTAGACTTGAAGCCCACAAGGATTTTGTGCATAGTTAGTCTTACTGGCAACTGTAATTCAGCTGCCTTCATAAAAAGAAGGGATTCATTTTGATTTGGAATTTAAACACAGCACAAGTTTCTTGTATGAGCTAAACAGGAAGATGGATTTGAGCTGTCATATGACTTCACAGAAGTTAATTTGGAGTTTTGGCAATTACATGTTAAGTGGAAAATACCAAGTGACATTTCCCAGTGCACTGGGCCTGGCCAGGATGGAGTTAACTTGCTTCACTGCAGCCCCTCCGGAGATGTGCTTTGGATTTGCAAAGAAAACAGTACTGACAACAGTAATGCTCTGGATACAGCTGGAAAGTGCTTGCACAAGTCAAGGATTTCTTTCCCATCCCCACTCAGTACGCAGGGAGCGGAGCGGGCAAGAGGCCAGAAGGGGTCCAGGTCAGGGACATCAGACCCCGGGTGACCAGAGGGACATCCCAAACCATGTGGCATTATGCCATTTCGTGGAACAAAAGCTGGGAGAAAGATGGAGAAGGAAGAGGGGCAATTTTGGTTATAGTATCTGCCTTCCCAAACAACAATTACACAGGCTGAGATCCCACTTTCCATGACAGCTGAAATCCACCTGCTGATGGCAAATCTCTTTTCGTTTCTTTTGCATGCACAGCTTTTGCCTTCCATATTAAACTGCCATGATCTTGAGCCACAAGACTCTCTACCTTCCTTCTACTTTCTCTGCACTGGGGAGGGGAGCACACAAGAAGTGGAGTGGGTATTCAGGAGCTCACCAGGGTCAGCCCATCTCACCTGCTACTACATTAATTTGTGATCAGGAACTGTGTTATCAAGTGTTGAACATAGAACAGAATGTATCACATGCACAGAAGCAGCACTAACTGTGTATTTGTATGGCCAGACTTCAGGAAAGCAGATTTGGGCAGGGCTCTCCCCACGTGGCTGTGCCCTTCCAGCCTGCACAGTGGATTTTTAAGGTGAGGCACAGCATGCACAGAACTGGCCCCACCGTTTAAGTCC
>JAWWLZ010000118.1:86881536-86892936 GCA_035041345.1 Poliocrania exsul
AAATCATAATTTACGTCCTACGACATCATTGTATCAGTTGTTACATTCAAACCATGATTGGTTTTGATAGGTACCACAAGTGATTCTGCAGCACCACAGGAATTTGAGATTATCATGGGAGCCCAGGGATCCTCTTTTCGGTAAATTCCAGATTGCCAGACCACACGAAAGGTCCTCTTGGCATTCACTCTTTGGCTCTTACATGTTATTTTACCCAAATGGTCAGTTTCTTATCTCTTACAGACACATTCTGTAAGTAAATTAAGCAAATACTTGGTGGTTACAGACACTGGCCTGGGAGGTGGTAGAAAAGGCCTGAAGCTGCTCAAGGCTGAAGTGGTATCCTCTATTTCCTGAGCACCAATTCCTTCACAGCTATTTATAACACAGGTTAACAAGCACCTTTTTATTTTAGGAAAATATTCTTCAATGAAAGGGCTGCCAAGCACTGGAACAGGCTGCCCAGGGAAGTGCTGGAGTCACCATCCCTGGAGGTATTTCAAAGATGTAGAGATGTGGCACTCAAGAACATGGTTTAGTGGCGGACTTGGCAGTGCCAGGTTATTGGTTAGACTTGATGATCGTAGAGGTCTTTTCAACACAAATGATTCAATGATTTCTTTTTTTTTTCCCTGAAAGAAAGAAAAATCCCTGCCTTTATGAGGCACTTTCTCTTCTTGGTACAGACAGCGCTCTCAGAATTATCTCCCAAATCCAGGTGCTCCATGGATGCTGGCAGGATGTTCCTAGGATCTGCCTGATCTCCATCAGAAATGACTGTCTGCTGTGGCTCTGGCAGTAGCAGTCATCACTTGCATGAAAGACAAGCAGGGGCCTGGATAGCACTCAGGTCAGCCCTTACAAAGTTGAGGGAGACTGAAGATAACCAACTGAAACATAAATAAAATGATGGAAAGGTGAAACCAGTTCCTTGTATGCTCAGTCAAAAAGGTGTAATTCTGCATCCAGAAAGGAGTGCAGTCTATGCTGAAGGGAGCAACTGATTTGAAAATCAGGAATGCCAAGAAGTAGAGTTAGGTAAACACTTATGGAATGTGTGCTGGGAAGGGTCCAGCCTGGTATGGGAAGATAAGGAAGTCATGCAACAATGCATGGAGAAGAAGATTTAGAATTAAAAAATAACTGCAGTAGTGTTACCACATATTCACAAATTAAGATGCTAAGCCTCTTAATAATGATGCAGAAAAGGCAGCAGCTTCCAATTAAAAAGGTGGTGTATTGTATGAGGAAGTATTTTCCAACTCAACAGCAACTGAAAGGCAAAGCATTACTAGAAATAACTATGTAATAAACAGCATCTATTCAGTTTAAAGATAGTTGACCCAGCATATCTTTAGGTAACTGAAAATGTAAATAGATTTTGGGAAGATCTGTCACACTACACAAGGGAAACTAGAATGACTTAGATACACAGACCAGTTTTCCAATATCCAAACCATGCTGCAGAATTTAAAGGTTCAAAATGTAATTATCACTAATTAACATATTTTATAAAACAGCTTTAGTTAACGTCACTTTGCTCCTCAGATAGGTATTTGGTTGATAAACCTGTAACTGAGCAGTTTCAGTACTTTTGTGTAGGACGTCATCACAGTGAGACAAACACCCAAACTCGTACCTGGTGTGATCCATGTCCATAATGCACACACCAGGTATACAACCTGGTCAGTGTGAACAAGGAGCTCCTCTCTGGCTGTCAGCTGAGTGAGTCCTAGGGAGGCTGCACAGATTTGTGACAAGACCAACACACTTTAATGCTCTAATAAAACCATGCAAAGGCAAAGCTGGGCAAAGCCCACACAGAGTCAGAGTAATGCAAAACCCACACCATTCTCTGATTCTGTGACTAGAGAAGATCCATTTGTTTAGGCTACCAAAAAGAACTTGCCCAGAAATAGAGCACATGTTCACACATTTCAGTAACTACAGCTTATTCTGATTAATAAGTACCCACACAAGTGGTAGATTTGCACTCTACTACACCATTTACAACCAGGAAAAATCTTGAATGAAGAACCGAGCTCAGTCTGACTGAAAGATACTTAGTTTGATGCCAGATAACTTAGTTTTAAGACCTGCAATATTAGATCAACTAATGGAGTTAGTCCCCTTTGACCATAAGGTAACAGAAAGTAATGCTGTATTATCCCCAAACAGCATTTAGCCTGTTTGCAAATGGGCATCTCCACTAGAAATGAAAAGATAATGCGAACAGCATGGAAATACTCAGGTTACAAGGAACAGTGTTCTAGAACTGCACACAGACCACCTCTACACTCCTTGCCATCATGAGCTGACCCTCTCAGGATCAAGCCTCCATTTCCATTGTGTGTTGCAGTCTTCAGTCTGAGACAAGATAGACAGGACAGTTCTTTCGTAAAGGGGCTTCTATCAGTGAAACTCTGTGAAATCAGCGACCTCCTGATCTCCTCAGAGGTGGCTCTGCCTTTGATGAATGGTATCCAGGTTCATGAACTGCAAAGCTCTTTCAACACTTTTATGACACTACATGAATGTTTACATTCATAAAGAAGGCCAAGCCCTTATACATCCCAGTAAGCTCCTGACTCCCAATTTCCTATTGGTATACCTGTATTTATAATTGCACAGTGTAAACAGAGTTAAACATCAGGCAAATGTGGAGAAGTACCAGCTCCACAACCTGAGTCACAGCATTGTGTTTATTTACATTGTATCACTCAGAAAATTCACCACAAGCATGACAGAAACAAGAAGCTTCACAACAAATGCAGGTGAAATTTTTTTCTGTACATTATACTTTTCAACAAGCAGAAATATTTTATCAGCAATACAGACACATTTAAACATTAAAAATCTATACAACGTCCTTTTCTCTCCCAGTCTCCGAAACGTGTAGGTTCAGGGCCTCTAGGTCCACCCCTCTCTTTTGTAGTAGGATTGATTCCATCAGGGAATTCTAAAATAACAGGGAAAGTTCATTAAAATTCCTATAATATTGAAAAATATAAAGATGTCACCATTTATGATGTTTGCCTCTTAAATTTTCAAATATAAAATCAATTCTCTTTCATTTTTAAAGGCAATCTTAAGTATTTCCCAGAGTCCTACAAAAGTAATTTCAGTCTTTTTGACTACAGTCAGCAATATGTATGATCATATTCAGTTATGAAAATAAAAAAGCAACTCAATGTCCAGAAGCAGTAAAGCACCACAATTTCTCATGAATTCCCAGTCTGAACTTGTATCATTTAGGCATCTTGTACACACGTTCACTACATCTAAAACCTCAGGTCATTTTCTGTTTGTTTAGGTCTCCAATTTTAAGCATTCTGTTTTAAATTTCACTTGAATTTTAATCAAGAGTCTATTATTCTTGTGTTTAAACAATGATGTTTTCCCTGGATGCTGGTATGTTTTTCAAGAAATGGCATGTTGATATTCATCAGTATCAGAGTTGAAATTGCATCTTTTTTACCTTATAAAACTTAACCTAAGCTCACCAAGTCACTGTGATGCCCTCTAAAGAGAGGGAGACTCCTCATACATGGGCTACAAATGGGACTTTCCTCTCTCTCCAGCAGGTGATGTGCTAAGCTCTTGCACATGAGCATTGCTGCTTCTATTCACAAAATGTTTGGAAAGGGACATTAAAGAGCATCTAATTCCAAATCCCCTGCCATGAACACCCACTAGAACAGGTTGCTCAGGGCCTCATCCAGCCTGGCCTTGAACATTTCCAAGGATAGAATATCCACAACTTCTCCATGCAACCTGTTGTAGTACTTCACCACCCTCCAAGTAAAGAGTTAATTCCTAACATGTAATCTAAATCTGTCCTCTTTCAGTTTACAACCCTTTGTCCTGTCACTGTATGGTTTGTATGAAAAATCTCTCTTCCTCTTAGGGTACTGGAAGGCCACCAAAAGCCTTGTCTTCTCCATGCTGAACAACCCCAGCTCTCTCAGCCTGTCTTCACTGGAGAGGTGCTCCAGCCCTCTGATCATCTTTGTGCCCCTCCTCTGGACCTGCACAGTCGGGTCCATGTCCTTCTTGTGCTGAGGACCTCAGAGTTGTACAAAGCACTCCAGGTGGGGTCTCACAAGGGCTGAGGAGATGGGGTGAATCCCCTGCTTCAGCCTGCTGGCCACACCACTGTTGATGCAGCCCAGGATGTGGGCTGCCTATGTCCAGCTTTTCATTCACAAGAACCCACTATGCTGCCACAAAAGAAAAGCACCCTGCGAGCTTTTATGCCACTTTTTCAAACACCCCAGAGCTTTCTGCATGTCAGTCAACATGCTTACACTGCTCAGTGCTCCTTACTCAGGGCTGTTTCTTAAAAATAGTTACCTCAGACCCCCGATCCATGAAGCAGTTGCTGGCACAGCACCATCCCAGGCTGTGTCTTCTCATTCTGCACCAGACTGCTGAAACTCACTGTAATCCACGTGCCCCTGGTCATGCTGATTTTCCAAAGCCTCCCACATACAGGCGTAGCTTGGGACTCCCTCAGTCACCCCTAACTCAGCCCCAGTGCACAATGCAAGTAATGAGCAACAGGGTTGAAAATCAGAAAATACAACAGAAATCCTGAAGAGCAAAGTCACAGAACAGAGATGGAGGGACACTCATGGAACTAGAGGCTATACAGGATGACATATTGGGATGTCTGTTTGAAAACTGATGCACATCAGGATAGGAAACATCAGTATTGGAGCACCTCTGGCAGTACAAGGAGCATAAATTTTGTAACGTCATCATCGCGATACCCAAGCACTACTGATGTGCTGACACTGGATGTAGATGCTCAGAGGATTTCTCCATGAGAGCTACGCAGCAGTGGGAATTCCAACAGCCAGCTTAAACTCTTAGCTTTTTTCCTAATAATACGATAGGCAGTCCACAAACAATATTTTGCTGGTGTTACATGTAAAAAACACACAGGTACAACTAAATTTAAAGGCGAAAGAGACCTTGAGTCTTGCTCTAAACCTGGAACACCTAAGCAAAAAGCAGAAGATATTGATCATGCATGTGTTTTAAATGAAGCAGTGATGTTATTTATTTTTTTGTACATAAAAGACAAGAATTAAATAGCTGCTTACACAGCAACTTCAATGCCAAATCAGTTCTCAACTGAGTCACAGTCTGAAATTGAGTGCAGCCCTATTGGAGATGGTTTCATAATACAATAATGATATTAGAATACAATAATATAACCACTAACTTGTGGAGAAATTTGTGGAACAAGGAGAAGCAGAAGTAGCTTTTCACCAGGATGCAGCTTCCCCAACTACTGTGGTGGCCTCAGGAATGTGGGAAATAAATCCTTGAATCGGAGACCTCTTGTGAGCTCCTATGCACAAAAAGTTCCCCCATTCTGTGCCATTTTACCTGCATGGAAAGCGGGTACTTCTGTGGAAGAGTATCTGAGGATTTCGGATATGAAATTAAAGATTCTAAGGAGGAAGAAATATACCAGGAATGATTCATCTTTATGCTGCTATTCTTCAACTCTGCTGGCCTTACGGAAACAAACAAGGGGCACATACTCAGGGATTAAAGCATGGATGGCACTGGCTCGCTCAGATATTGAATATGGAGCCTCTGACAGATGTAACAGCTACACTTTTTAGTTCTCTGGAGGTGTGTGGCAGCACTCTTGTGAAACACTATCACATTCAGTTCTGAAAAATGATGTTGTTTATCTGAGAAGACTACATTCCATGAATTAAAGCAATTACCAGCTCTCTACAGAAGGGCACTTTAATGTGTTTGAAGTATTTACTGAAGGAATATCTACAGCAGAAGGAAGTTCTGTTTCCAACAGGCACTCTGCTGCCTTCCTCTTAGAGATTATGAATCAGCCTGTATGTCTTTTCCCCAGAATGTCAGTGATTTCAGACCTGGATTTCTCTTTACATGCAAAGGCACAATATATTTTCAGTAGAGAAGAATGGGAAGATCTTTCATCAACCTTTTAATGAAGATTTATTTTGGGTAGAGGAAACTAGTGTTTAAATTGTTGCAAATAGTTGCTAGTTATAATTTGCTGTGTATCTTTTTAAGTCCTTGCATAATAAATATCTGGGGTTGTAAAAATGAAAATAGTAAAAAACAAACCCCACACAGAGTGCTGTGTCCACTTCTGGGGCACCCAATACAAGAAAGACGTGGACCTGTTGTAACCAGTCCAGAGGAGGCCACTGAGATCATCAGAGGGCTGGAACACCTCTCTTATGCAGACAGGATGAGAGAGCTGAGGTTGTTCTGCCTGAGGAAGAGGTGGCTTTTGGGGAGATGTTATTGCAACCTTTCAATACCTACAGGGGGCCTAATAAAAAGCAGCTGGAGAAGGCCTTTTTACAAGGACAGGTAGTGACAGGACAAGAGGGAATGGCTTTAAACTGCAAGAGGGCAGGTTTAGATACTACAAAGAATTTTATTACTGCAAGGGTGGTGAGACACTGAAACAGGTTGCCAGGAGAGGCTGCGGATGTTGCATTGCTGGAGGTGTTCAAAGCCAGTCTGGATGGGGCTCTGAGCAATCTCATCTAGTGAAAGGTGGCCCTGCAGGGGGTTGGAACGAGATGATCTTTAATGTCCCTTTCCAACCCAAACCATTACGTGATTCTTTAGTCGTTTTGCCATCTGGGTATTCATAGTAATTTACTGATACATTAAAAAGCTTGTCTTAGAGAACTCAAAACAGATAAACATGGGTTGTCACTGCTGCTGAAGAGTAGCAGAACATCACACTGCGGTGAATGAGACAAAGCATGACTAGCGCTTTTAGTTAAGGGAAGATGACTAACTAAAAAGAAGGAATAAAGAGATTCTGCCTTTCTCCCATCTGACAAAAAAAAGTGTCTGCTCCTAGTGAGTTCAGCAGTGATGCATCTGTGCTTTAATCTTGGCAGGTTCTCTGAGTGCAGCCCCACTGGAGTCCCCAGAATGCAACACAAACAGCACTTCGTTAGGTCTTCCCAGACCCCACCGAGCAGCTCAGTAAACTCAGTATCTGTGGCTGCTTTTCAAAACACTGCCTGCAAGACTAAGAGAAAGTCTGGCCATGATATACAGCATGAATCAGAAATATTTTGTGGACTAAGAAATAGAACAGGCTTTTTGAATAATAAAAAGTAACTGGTGCCCTCATGAGTTTACCACCACCAGTTACAGCTCTACTACTACAGACTGACACCAGCTACATTTCTCAGAGCCATGCAATGGTGGAAGGCACGTTTTGTAGGCACCTGGTCCCAACCCTGCTTTAGGCAGAGCTCGTATTAGGTCAGGACAGCCAGGCAAGTTTGAGTGTCTCCAAGACGAGAGGAGTAACATGTTCTCTGGGTGACTTGTTACAATGTCTGACCACCTTTGTTGCCAAGACCTTTTCCCTCCCACTCTTTGCTGCAACTTGTCAACTCATGCCCACTGACCTGCCTGTTTCTTTTCAGAACCATTGAGCTTAGAAAGTGTTTCTCGGGAGTGCTGGATTGTCAGTGATCATCTTAAACTGACATAAGCACAGCATCTCATGGTCTAGCCTTTAAAATACAGCTTTCAATTTTGTAAAATATGACTTACTTTCCAAGGGTTCCCTCTCTATACTGGACTCTTCTGGTTCATCAAATCGACCTACTGGTAACTTCGGTTTCTTAAGTGGCGGCTTAGTGGGTTCAGATCTTCCTCCTGGTTTAGAGCTGGAGTTGCTCCTCAAGTTGCAAAGAAGTGATGACTCTATCGAGCAAATGAACACATGTATCATAAATGCGAGTTTAACACCCAGTAACTCTAGGACAGTTCAGAGCACCTCTGAAAAAAACCTACTTCAGAAACCAGGAGGACTAGTGGAGGACATGAAAACAAATCCCCCAAATTATTTAACATTCAACTCATGAACACCTAAGAAATCAGCAAAGATAATTATTTTTGGCCCTAGAAACATATGCAGGCAAAACTGTGTTAGTTGTATAACTCAATTCACATAAACAGTGTATTTTAAACTGCTTGAACTTACCTTCACTGTTGCCTCCTTGTATTTTAGACTCTAAATAGTAATTATGCTAGCATAGACCAGTACATTCTGCTTTCTGGGAAAAGTCTTAACCTCCCCCAAGAAACCTGCTGATTTCCAGATCTTGGCTCATTTCCAGCAGCTTTTTAGTCAGAAAAGGCTTCTGCTTTCCCAAAGGAAAGTTTAAAAAAAATGCTGTTCCCTTAGTAACAGGTTTTCCAGAATGTTGGCAGAGGATAGTTGGGCTTCCCTTAGGATGGTAAAATAATTCAGCTGGTAGTCAAAAGCAGGACACACTTTGAGAACATTTAAGTTCAATTATATAACTGCATGCAAACACTTTTAACTGGAACCACAAACTTTTTTCCTTTAAAATCCTACAAACATTTTGTTTAAAAAGCCAAATGTCCACAGTGAGCCTACACTTTCCTCTAAAAATATTTTGGCTATGGACATGTGCCTAAAGCAGCTCTGACTCAAGAAGAAAGATTCACACAGAAATTCTCTCTGTACCAGCTGGATGCAAAGTACCTGAAAGAACTATTATTCTACCTTACTGGGGAGATTTAATAAGGAAACCGTCTCAAGCAGTGTGAATTTGACTCACCTAAATATACACCTACAAACTACCCACCTGTATTCCCAGAATAAGCATATTCATTCATTCATTTTAAAATACCACAGCTTTAACATTAAACCCTACAGCCACATAAACTATTACGTTTGCCAACTGCTGCCAATGCCCCAAAGGAGTAATTTTTTTTTTTTAGTTTAAGCATGACATAATAAACTATCAACACTGAAGTATCTAATCCATTGCAAACACTGATCTTTCTACTCCTGCCAAGTGTCTTGTCATTCTTCAGCAAGTTAAAAGAGAAGTTAGCTAGAAAATTAAATTATAGCTGATACTCTAGTCTAAATTTAAATGAAAGTCAGATTAAGGTAGTGGTATGAAATCAATTATCTCAGTCACCATAGAAGAGGCAAAATCCATTTTCCTATTTGCAATACTTGCTATTCTTGACCAAAATACATTCTTCCTGACAGAGGGGTGACAAAAGTTCACCATTAAATAGCTCTGAAAAAGATGGGATGAACTATCAACTTCATCAGTTGACACCACGTTCTACGAACTGATCTTTGATTTCCTCATTCTTTCCAGGCTGTCACAAAGCCCTCTCACTTATTAATTACACTTAGTTATATAGCTGAATTTGAATATTCAGCACACAGAATCATAGAATCGATTGGGTTGAAAAAGACCTCTGAGATCATCAAGTCCAACCCTTGGTCCAACTCCAGTACATTTACCAGATCATGGCACTCAGGGCCACAGCCAATCTCAGTTTAAAAACCTCCAGGGATGGGGAATCCACCCCCTCTCTGGACAGGCCATTCCAATGCCTGATTACTCTCTCTGGAAAGAATTTTTTTCTGATCTCCAACTTAAATTTCCCCTGGCAGAGCTTGAGCCCATGCCCCCCTGTCCTATTGCTGAGTGCCTGGGAGAAGAGACCAACCCCCACTTGGCTAGAACTTCCCTTTAGGTATATCGGGATGCTCAGGGGACTGGAGCATCAGCCAAACCTTGCCATGATCCTGACAGCCAAACAGGCCACAAACATCTAACAACATTTTCCCCCAGCTCTCCCATTAACATATACTGTACTGGTAGGTTTCAGGAGTATTTTATCAATAGCATCACAGAACTGGAGCTATTGATGGTGAAGGAATGGGCCTGACCCGCTGCCCTGTGCCAGGCATGGCTCTGCCATCCAGGCTGGCTCCTTTCTCCCCAAGCAAAGCACCTGAACCTGCCCAGTGAAGGGCACGCACCAGCAACTTCCAAGGCCACAGTAAATTCCTTCCAGCTATTCTACAAACATCAAACACACTGTTTAACATTTTAGTGCCATTAAAAGGTTCGCAGCCACAACAGGCCAAGGAAACAACCGTAATAACAAACACGCCCGATAGTAGGAGGTCTGCAGTACGGGGGAGAATATTAGTTAATACATATCCGGGGGTGAGCAGGGGCAGCAGAGGCGCTCAGGGCAGCGCAGGGAGGCGAGCGCTGTGGGGCCTCAGAGCCCCGGGGGGGACACGCCCCTCCCCGCCGCCATCTTAGACGCCCCGCAGCGCCCCCCCCCCGCCCCGCGCGGTGCCGCCGCGCCCCTTCGCCCTCGGTCCCTGCGGAAGGAAGGGCTGGGGCAGCCGGGACGCCCCGCGGCACAGCCGGGCCCTCCCGCTCTCCGCCCGCCTCTTACTCGCTGCCCCGGGACCCCCCCACGGCACAGCTGGGCCCGCCCGCCCCTTACTCGCTGCCCCGGGCGCGCCGCGCAGCAGCCGCAGAGCCATGGCCGGGTCGGGAGCCGCGCGGGGCGGCCGCGCAGGCGCTGAGGGCGGCGGGTGCGAGCGGGGAACGAACGAACAAACACAGACACGGCTCTGGGCGGGACGCGCGGGCAATGAACGGACAAACACAAAGGCGGCTCCGGGTGGGGAACGATCGGACAAACACAGACACGGCTCCGGGCGGGGAACGAACGGACAAACAAACACAAACGCGGCTCCGGGTGGGGAACAAACACAGGTCCGAGTGGGACGGGCGGGGCACGAACGAACAAACACAAACACGGCTCCAGGCGGGACGGGGTCCGGGCGGGGAACACACGCGGGTCCGGACGGGATGGGCGGGAAACGAACGAACAAACATACACACGGGTCCGGGTGGGACACGAACGAACAAACACACACAACGGGTGTGGGCGGGACGGGGTCCGGGCAGCGGTCCCCGCGCTGTCTCTGCCTGCGGTGACCGGGCCGGAGGGCGCCGGGAGCGCGGCCCTGACAGCGCGGCTCCGGCCGCACAGCCGTGCCCGGGACAGCGCCCGCAACGCCCCTCCCGCCCCGCACACCCGGAGCAAAGACATCTGTCTGCAGTCAAGACTTTCAGCGCTGAAAGGACCGATTGACAGGAAGCTCAGCGTGAGCCAACAGTGTGCCCAGGTGGCCAAGAAGGCCAATGGGATCCTGGCCTGGATCAAAAAGAGCATGGCCAGCAGGACCAGGGCAGTGACCCTTCCCCTGTACTCTGTGTTGGTGAGGCCACACCTTGAGTGCTGTGTTCAGTTCTGCGCCCCTCAGTTCAGGAAAGATCTTGAGTGGCTGGAGCGGGTCCAGAGAAGAGCAACAAGGCTGATGAAGGGACTGGAGCACAAGTCCTGTGTGGAGAGAGGCTGAGGGAGCTGGGGTTGTTTAGCCTGGAGAAGAGGAGGCTCAGAAGTGACCTCAGCACTGTCTGTAACTACCTGAAGGGAAGTTCTAGCCAGGTGGGGGTTGGTCTCTTTTCCCAGGCACTCAGCAATAGGACA
>JAWWLZ010000118.1:86893036-86940521 GCA_035041345.1 Poliocrania exsul
AGAGGTGGTGGATTCCCCATCCCTGGAGGTTTTTAAACTGAGATTGGCCGTGGCACTGAGTGCCATGATCTGGTAAATGTACTGGAGTTGGCCCAAGGGTTGGACTTGATGATCTCGGAGGTCTTTTCCAACCCAATCGATTCCATGATTCCCCCGTCTCCCCAATGTGTAATACAGTCCTGCTAGTTTTATTTTGGGGTTTTTTTTAATAGTAAAAATACATTGTTGAAATTATACACAAAGGCAGCCTAGGACATGAAGGAACTTTAGCTGATGCCAGAATGATGTACGAGTCCATTGTTAGTCATCACAAAGTAAAGGCTGTGTAACTTCAAAGTTACAAAAAAAAAATCAAATGCTTTATCAACTCAAGAAATAAACTTTATCTCCTTCATTGCATTGTGCCAGCTGGTGCATTTTCTGCACTGAAAGGGGCATTATTCACCTTATGAGAAAGAAAGTGCCAAGAAAGAGTCACCAACCATGGCTGCTGGACCAGAGGACTCGGAGTGGCTTCTTTTCGGTTTCCCAGTTTAACCAGGGAAGGTGCTTTTAACAGTCTCAGTACAAACCTAACCCTGGGGTAAGTAACACCCGTGCTCATGGAGTGGAGCTCTGGGTAGTTCGCTACAGTTCATGTGTTGAATATGACAACACTTGCATTCTGTCACTGTTCAGACTTCTCCAGCTAACCTTGTTCTTCCATAGAACAGAATTCAAAACAGTGTCCACAGGTACTGAACTGCAGCAGGTAACTTGGAGGTCTGAGTCTAAAATAGTATTTTGTGTTCACATCTGAAGAGTTTAAGATAAAGTAAATCTCCCTGGCAATTTAAGAACAGCAATGCTCCCTTGAATTTATTGTACTACATCTGGCAATGACTGCACACTGGAAGTGATTAAATTCAACTGAATGGTTTCCGAGTGACATTTTCTCAATCAGCTTTTTATAACATGGTTAATTAGACATTAGAGGCTGAAAATAATGGGAAACCCTTTCTTTTATTCTAACAGCAAGATGTTGGGCCTCCAGATGAGAGAGAATAAAGATGCATGCAGAAAATAATGATGCTCTGCCCAAAAAGAGCAAGAAGAAAACCAAACAGATGTCTTTGAGGTTCAAGAACTTATCATTTAGGTGTCCAATACAGTAAAAACTATATGAAATTCTTCCTTTAAAAACACTTATACCAGGCTGTGTGCAGATACCAAGTAGTAAGCTCTGCTCCTAAACAGCTTAACAAAATCCATGAAAATTCATACATGCATGCATCCACCATATGCATATGGAAACATATGCAATTTCAAATGGTAAGGATGAAATAGCAATGATGGATTAATGAAGTAATGTTTGTCCACCTAAAAATAAGCTGAGGTCTTCAAAACAGTTTTTTCCTAGTCTTCTTTTATTGGGTTGCTGTAAAAATGCAAAATTCACTTTTAACTCCTGAATTATGCATTTCTAGATCTTGTGGCTGAGGAGGTAATAAATCTGAACATCGGAAAAAAACAAATGTAGCATACGCCACTGGAATTTTCTACTTTGTGATGAAATGCAATGGGGTTTTTTTGTTTTCCTTCCTCTGTTTACTGATCATTTATCTCTTGCACTGCAGCTTGCCTCCTGAAGAGGACACAAACAATGCTGTATTTTGCTTTGCTGTTCTAGAAGGCAGGAAAAAAAGACAAACCCTGCAGCAGTTTAGTTCAGTTGAGCCAAATGTAATGGCCAAGGGGCTGTCTGGAATGCACCACAACCAGTGCTGCCCTGGGCAGCAGGCGTAGGGACACTGCCTAAATGACCCCTCTTCCTCTCAGACCACGTCACGAGGCTTGGGTATCTAAACACCACACCTGATCAGGGCTGGGCAAATAAAACTGCCTTGGAATCAAGGGCGTTTGTAGTTACAGAATAAGTTTTCTGTGAATGTGAAATCTCTTGACTATGCTGCAAAGCCTGGTGATTTCCAGTATAACATGAGCCCTTTCCCAAAGTACTGGCAATTGCTACATCTACAGGACCAGAAAGTTTAATTTTGATGGAAGATTCAAACACAAACCAAGGAATTAATTTATATACACTACATGCAAACAGAAGTTCAGACACTATCTAATTTTATGCAGTGACCTCCTAGTAGTATCACTGAGAGCTTTGTGAAATAACAGTAGCAGCCTGTTGCCTTCAGGGAACAAGAGACCGGCAGCTTTCTAAAGAAGTGTTAAGACCTCAGTCCTTACTCGAATAGAAGAGTGGTGAGGTGGAGCACTTTATAGCTGCTACTGTGGCAGATGACACTGAATTATGTATGTATTCCTGTCTAGGAAAGAGAAGGCAGAAATAAGCAGGAGTAGGGGGAACAGGCCATGCAACACACACACAGTTGTTCAAATCATCCAAGACTGCATGTGTTGCTCAGAGAGCAACTGCAAGTGTACCATACAGTCTATAAGTGCAAATATGACCTTCATATGCTTCAAGGACATGCTGGGCTACCAGACCACATATGAACTGCACTGAGCAATACAAATGAGAGAAAATGACTTTAATGTTCTCTTAATTTGCCTTGTTCCTTGATAAACTTATATGGAAATACCATATGATTTCCTGCACCATCCATTTTCCTCAAAGAACAAACCTAATTCAAGCTTCCTCAAATGTATGGGATCTACTATTAAAAAAGTGACTATTTCTGTCAGGATATTTCCGCTTTGCTAATCACAAAAACATGCTTTACACTTTCAGATTTCCAGAGACAGAAAGCAAGACAAACATTTTTCAATAGTAACAGAACCATCTAAATACTTTAGTACTAAGAGTAGTTTAATGTCCTCAATGTGAATCAAGGAATTTTTTGTAGCTTTAGTGCCCTTAAATGGATATTCAAAGTTTAGCCACTAGTCAACTACTCTTAAATAAAAGGCAGCTGAGATACCAGAACATAATTAAACATTTAGAACCTAGTAGTATCATCATAATACAAAATTATTTATAAAAATAGACATTGTTATAGTGATAATGTATTTATCTTTGTGTCATAATGGCTTGCCTAACACAACTCTAATAAAATACTCTTTACAGTGTGTACATTGCTGAACTGTAGATACTCATTTGACCATCCTGTAAGCTATAGGGGAAAAAACTCCCCATATATTACAAAGACTATTATATAACAAACAATATCAAATGCAAAATCACTTCATTATAAACTCTTATTGCTATATTAATTTCAAAAGTACAAAATTATTAATTATATACAAAAAAAGCTTTCCCAGAATTTTGGTAATTAGCAGAACATTTCAGCTTCTTTAATTGCTTCCATTAGAGTCATTTGTTCATTTTATTAACACCAGATGCAATAACACAATGCTAAAAATAAACATGCATTATACAATGGATTTATATTTTTCAAAAAATGTTCATTACAATTAGTGTACAATTAGTGAATGCACATGTAACTCTTTTTCCCCCACCTGTAGTGACTTATTGTTTGAAACCAAGAAGAGGGAAGGAAGGAGAAACCAAACAATGCTATTCAGCACCAGTAGAAAGTCAATAGACCTTTAACATTCCTGTATATCAAAAGCATTTTATCTGTGTCACTAAACAGGTAAAGTTTACAATATTGTCCCATTTGAAGATGTATTGATTTATATTTACAATACTTTGTAGTCAATAAAACATTTCAACAATATTTAAAAATTGCTTAAATTCATAAAAGTATTGCAGAAATTTATAATGTTTACTTATTTTAAATACATACAAGGGAGTCCATGTAAAACTGTCCATGTTCATCGGAAGAACTGACAGAGTAGGGAGCCATTTTAACATAGTTTGCAAAACCCCAATTATTTGAAGGCAGCTATCACTGAACATTCAAAAATCCTTAGTTGCCATTTGCTTCTGAAAATGAAAGTTCCAGTAATAAAATTTGTGTATGTAAACTAACATGTTTTTGAGATCAGTAGAAAATATATTCCCACAGGCGTAACATATTTAACAATGACGATAATGATTTGGTAGAAAACGGTTAAGCTGTAGCGAGACCCGCGGTACAGTCATTTCCAAATATCCAGTATTTTAGCAGCTCATTGTGTTTCCAGTTAAATTTCTTACAGTGCTAAAATACGACAACTGAACACGTAAGACGTTATTAGAATTTTAAAACCCAATTTATTTTTGGCATCTAAAGCCTCTTGTAAAATGTAGCCAAGTAACACCGACTTCTGTAGTTTGAGAGCCAATAACAAACCAACCAAACTAAAGTACACACTGTGCTTTAATCTCCAAATAATTAGGTACCAAAAATTAAGAAAAAGTAATAGAAAAGTAAAAAGAACAAAATAAAAAAATATTGCACAGCCACATTACCTAGAAAGTAAAGTTGATGTTAAAAAGCCCTAAGTGTGGATGATATAAATTATCTCCCATATAAAAAGTATAAATATCTCTTAAAATACAGCTTAGGCTATACTTCAACACCACACATTATTTGAATTCATCTGTTAATGAGGTAATAACCAAGTCTCTTACAATGCTTTTCTCTACTGAAAATATTTTAGGGCAGCAACAAGAAAGAATTTTTCTAAAAATATTTCTGAATCAAGAACAGCAATGTGTGCAGCTCTCCCTATGAGAGAATCCGCTGTATTGGGTAATGCATTAATTACATTATAACGAACCAAATTACATTCCTTATTTTGAAGAACTGGCAGAAGCAGGTTCTGGATCATTTCAGCATAAATTGGTCCTGTAGAGGAAAAGAAAAGTTATGCTTTGTGAATCACCAGAAACACACAATTCTTTGACCTTGAACTCAAAACAAACATTCTGGAGTTAGGAGAGGTAATGAAATATGTTATGTTGTGGTTCTGCTCAGACAGACTACACAGGAAGTTTAATTTCCCCTGGAAATGTTGAAAAAACAATTTTAAGCTATGCATTTTAGTATTTGCACATTTGTAGTGAGAATGTGCTCGTCAGTATTTATTACACTATGTACAAGTTGTTTATTTATCAATATATAATGGTAGGATACAATTGTGCTAGAATGTCTCAAGAGCAAACACAACTGACCCGAAATGAAAATGGGAAAACTACCTTTTCTTTCAGTGTGACTATTAAGCCTCAAGTAACTGCAGCCCAGGGCTTGGCACTACAACTTATTAACCTCCAAAATCAAAGCTGTTTGTCCTCCCTGTTCATGGAGGGAGGCTGTGTCCATCCCACCTGACTTTGAGCAAAGTCTGTAAGCTAGAAATTTATTCAATCTCATCTCCTTCTGCATATAATAGAACAGGACAGATCCAGAAAGCAATTCAGCTCTCACATGGATTTTCTCTGTCCATTACTACAAAGTAAGTTGAATGTCTAAACACATAATAGAGGTGCTACAGTTAAACCTCCAAAATTAAATGGGATGAGACTGATACCTGTAAGGGTTTCACCTGAGTGGTTTGTGTATTTTGCAGAATATTTATTACCTGATTGTTTATCTTTTAAAGCTGTTTTACACATCTCAATGCGAGCGGAGTGATAAGGAACGTAACGATCCTGCAGAGATCCTACTAACACAATGTTTTTGAAGTAATGAAGACCTACAAGAAAAGAGAAAAAGGTACCTATTAGAGCAAATCCCTTGAAAATTACTACAGAATAATTAAATGTTTTACACTGAAATTTGGTACCATTTCATTACAAGATCTTGCACAAAAAGGCAGAAAAATCAATTACAATAGGTAAAGCTACAAAATAACAAGATGTTGGGTACCAGCCTTTCCTCTGTACGTATTTAATACACATGGGCATGACTCAAGTGTAATGTTTCCCATTTAAATCAAGTATGGTTCAAATACTCGTCTTGCTTCTTCTTAGGCATGCAGTAGTTGGTTTCTGGATGACAGAAGGGAGTCAAAGCCTTCAAACTGCTTAAAGAAACTTAAAGATGGATGGTGACTTTTCTTCACCTCTGTTTCAGTCACCAGCTGTACCTGAATCCATGCCCAGCATCAACACATACATGATACAGGCCACCTAGTGCAGGTGCCTCTCTTAGGCACTGCCTCACTGTAAGGTTTAACCAGCTCGAGCACAGGTGCAGGATCCACCCAGCACAACCCCCAGGATATAATTAAACCTTTATAACCAAACTCAGACTTCCTACTTCTTGGACAAGCATGCTAACAGTAAGATGGTACAAAGGTAGGAACCCCCAGTAATGATACAGTTACAGTCCTTAAGACATTTAGTTGTTATGTTTTCTCTAAAAAGCTTCAGCAGATTTCTGGTGCTGCCCATCTGCTTTAGGCCAAACACAGTGGAGCACTTCAGGAAAATAGGTTGCCTTTGCCTGAAAACAGCCCCTTCTAAATATCATAGCCACCTACAGTTAAATACAAAAGTTGTTTCCTAGTTTTCAGTATTTTTTAACGCTCCATGTGATGAAGACTAGATATCTAATAGTCAGTTACAGAAACAATGCTAAGTAACTTTAGTATGTCAAAGAGTAAATGTATCTTCCCAGATTTCACAGAAAATGGAAAAAAGTAGTAATTTGCAAATATATAAAAACATAGAGAAGATGTATCCAAACTAGATCCTGGTTCCCATTCTCCTCAAATAGGAAAAAACCAACACTATCTCAAAAGATCACCCAAATCACTGGAGTTTTTTATTTGACATCTGATGAAAAATAACTGCAGCAAATCTTCTATGAAGATGCAGATGCCAGTTCCAAAACTTTGTATTGAGCTGAAAAGAAGGCATTTGGAATAAATAAATCAAGGACAGGAATTCACTGCCAGCTAATCTGCAATAGTTTTGCAAATTCCCTGGGAGTCTATTTATCTTGTATTCAGTTTTTTTTTATTATGTGCTTTACTTAGTGAAATATTCATTAGCATTCATGTAAAATGTACAAGGAAGGGTTCAATGACCTCTAAAGGTCCCTTCCAACCCAAACTATTCTGTGATTCAAAGTGAACTGCCTAGATCTTTTAATAGACCTGAAGGAGAAAGAGATATCCTGGGGAATATTTAGAGGAACATCAGTTTATGTCAGCATTTAAATATACACTCTTCATCCTCACATGTAAAAAAACTCCCAAGAAAAAAAAAGATAAAGACTGATATAGATACAGGTAGTCCTAAATGTATGTATATGTGCTTGACTTGCCACACAGCAGCTCACAGATAAGATAGATATAAAACCCCCTCCTATCTGTCTCTCAGTATAGTGGCTTCAGTCAGAACTTTGGCTCCTTAGTCAGGTAGGAAAGTTTTAAACTAATAGTCCAACTCTACAACGAAAATGGTTCACTGTTTACTGTACTTGAAGAACATGGAACTAAAGCCGAAGTAACTCTTAAATAAACTGAAACAGGAGCTTGTTGGAAAAAAATTTCTATTTTTAGGTTTCCTGTTCACATTTATACACAGTGGCCTTTAAAAGACAAGAAGCATTAACAAAGCTTACCTGCTTTTTTACTAAGTTTATATAAGAATGTCTGTCGCGGATCCGAATGGTCTCGACATGTTAGTTGCAATAAAGAACCAGACTTCTTCCATTTCTGCATAAACCACAGTCCTGCATTGTTAGGCACAACATGAGTACAGATCCACAATAAAACAGGAAAAATAATTAAAGATGATACACTATGTGAAGTCCATAGTTTAGGCTGTTAGATGTAAATTCTAGTTTTCATAAGCACGGTCAAGCCCAGAAATAGTTTAATTTTTTTCACTATTCTTTCTTGTTCAATTTTTATATAATGAAGCATGTAGGCCTTTATTGTACAGGCCTGCCTATAAAGATTAACTATACTTATGAAAAAGTGAAAATCCTTACTAATGTTAGCCATAAGGCAATATACACATTTTATTTCAATAATGTTAGAATATTAGATAATTTTGATGTTCAAATATGTAGCACTAAGTAACAGGCATTGCTTCTCAGATTTTGAAACTGAACTCATTACACATAGCTTGAAAAAAGGAAGCAGAATTTTCTTAGAGGAATACCAAAATACAATGTTTTCTATGGTGCTGTATTGTCTTTATTAGTCAATGAGCCAGGTGGCTAACTGGCTTTTCAGAAAATCTTACTTCCCTCAATACATAAAAGAAAAGCAGGCAACCAAGGCCTTACTGCCTGAAGCATCTATTTATGCATTGATTCAACTCTCAGGGAAATAGTTATCTTTTAAAGATCAATTTCATAGAATAGAATCCTAGAAATTTTAGGTTGTAAGGGACTTGAAACATCCTCTACTATCCTAGAAAAGGACCGTTTCTAAAAGCAAAGTAATGCTAACACTTTTGGGTGATTTGGGTGAGAATCAGTTACAGACTAGAGGTACTTCAGAGACACCATCTGAAGACACACTAGGATTAAACACTCAGCAGATACCCATAGGGAATTATATTGTAGATGTCTTAATCCTGAAGTGAACCTTTCTAGTAGTGTAGTGAGGGCTATAAACCATTTCAATCAAACTGAAAACGCCCTTATGTTCTCCTTCCTTCTGTGAACTCCAACAATAACTCCAGGTATACACCAATTCCTGTCCACTTCGCGTAAGCTCAACATGAGTTAATTTTTTCCTTCTTATTTTTGTATGAAATGAAATAATAAGCAATAAATAAACTAGCACTAAACAAAGTAATTAACACTTTTTAGAGTGGTTTTAACAAGCTTATAATCATGTTTCTATTTTTAGTGAAAAAAGTATAACTCATTTTGGGGTTCAGTTTCCAAGATAGATGGCGATCTCAGAAACAAGTTTTCATAGAAAAATTTGATGCTACCTGAAAGTATTTTATAACATTTATTTCAAAAGTCATCAGTTTCTACAAGTTCTCCCAGAGTTCTATTTAATTTTCAGAAAGAGACATTCATAATGTAAAAACACATCTACAGAAACACACTGCAGGTTGTAAGGCATTTTTGAAAGTGAAAAGACATTAGTAGTTCAAAATTATTCTAGTGTATCTTATATATTTTTTGGCAAATTAAGTATATTCAAATTCAGTTTATAATAATTGAGGTCAACAGATTAAAACTGGAGTTTATTTATTGTGTAACAGAAAAATTGAACCAAACATACTGGAAAACGCTTACGTAAACCATCTCTTGCACATCCTTCTGTTGATACTTTATTTTTATAAAGCTTCTTTCTTCTTAAGACAGTGAAATGTGCACTTTCGCATAATCACAGGAATGCAAAACGTGCACCCCACATGAAATTGCTAAGTGCATTTTACAGTTTCCCCTAAACTTATACTACTGAAAAAAATACCTCACCTGTATTAACAAGAGCACTGCTGTTGTAGAGGGTACCAAGATGTGGTCCAGACAGAGAGAGGAAGGTATGAAGTTTGTTGAGGTAATACTTAAATCGAGGTCTTGTAAGCACTGAACGGATTATTAAATTACCCAGTGAGTGTCCAATAAAGCTGTTTAAAAAGAAAAAACAGTATAACATAGAATTTTAAAGCAATCTTTTTTTTTTCTTTTAGACAGAATAAAAAGAAAACTGGTGTCATGAAATGCTGAAAGAGCATAGAAACAAAATTAAGGAAAAGTTTCCCTTCAGAACCTATATTTTAGGTCACATAGAGAGCACAGCTTGTCTTTATCTCTCAAGCTGCACAAACTCATTACAAACATGTTCTGAGCTACTCCAGAATTACTTTATACTCCTCTTTTGAAAAGCTAGCAAAGACAAACTGTCCTTCCACCAGCATCTCCCACCCAAACCCAAGATTAGTTCTGGGTTCATTTCCCTTAGCACCAAGTATTCAGAAAATATTTTATGAGCTGTGCATGACTGAACAAATCACCACTTTGGCATGTGATGGTATTCATTATGATAAATGTATGAGCATTACTGAAGCAATGTAGTGGAGGCAGATTCCAAAATACTACTATAAGGGGGAACCCCATGACTGCCAGGACAATATTACTTTTTGTTGTTTCCCTGGTTAAGCAATTTGAGGAAAAGATGGATGGGACTGTTTAGCTTGAGGTATCTAAGAATAAATATTACTTAATTTGAGGAGCCTACTGGTGTATTCACAAGTCCATATAAAGCATTTCTTTAAAAGGGACACTACAAAATAAAGCAATTCTAGTTATGCTTACAGATCCCTGCTAAGGTAAGGGCCACACTCACTCATTTAGAGTATACAGTAGAGACCAGATTCCCAAAATTAGAAAGAAAAACTACATTCCTGTGTTACAGATGTAATTTCAGGACATGGAGAAAACAGAAAACCATCCAAAATTATATATAGTAGAAGTACCATGGCTGAATCACATACATGCCACAACATTATACCTGTAAGATCATCCTTCCTGTTTGCTCTGTATCATTACATCCATCAACAAAAATAGCGAAAACAAAGCTTCCTGTAATAACTGTATAAAATACAGTGCTAGAAGATTATTTGACTCTTTAAATGCTTCCCAAGCAAGAATCACTGACTTGGAAAATTCCAGTTTAAAGGTACATGAAAAATTTCTAACATGGTAACAGAGTGGCAGAACCATCACTTAACTCCTAAACTGAAATAATTACCTGTTTCTGTGACAAAATAGGCTTTTTGTTCATAATCAATACACAGCCTAAGCATGTAAGTATATTATTCTCATTTGCTTTTACTACTAGATTTTCAAAATTGTTTCAATATGACAAATTCTTTGCCTCAGCTTGCTACATTTGCCTAATTAATTTTGAAATAGAAGATTTTGTATCCTCTGTGGTGTCAGCATAATAGCAGTGCATTTGCAAAACAAAATACTGAGATGTTCTCTTGAATACTAAAATTTAAAACTGTTCTCTCAGAGTACATTATAAAGTCCACACAACAACAACAAAACCACAGATTTCTTTAAGAACAAGAAAACACCCATAGAAATTGAGTTTATCCTGAAGATGATCTGGATGACATAACTGCTCTTGAGTAAAAGAGATTGTTTTCTAAAGAAGATCTGAACATTAGCAGAGATGTTCTCTTGACAGTTTTCTAACAGTTCAGACAGTATTTACTAAAGGTCATAAAGGGATGAGAAACACTTACACTGTACCACAACAAAGGACAATTTCTGGTAAAAAAACCAGCAAACCATCAATCAATCAATCAATCAACCAACCAATCCTCAAGAATACGGGCACACCTAGCCCAAAACTTCAGAAACATGAAAGATCCATTTGAGGAAAAAAAGGTGTTCACAATTAGCTACATGAATATACCTCAAAGATTAAACACTTGCACTTCATTTGAAAAGACTTAGAAGAATAAAAATGGCTACAGTAATATGTTGTGGTCAAATTCAGAGGTTTACATGAACATGTAATAAGCCTTAATATTATTTTCTCATAGAGAAAGGTTTAAGAACTTGCTCAAATCAAAAAGGGAAGAAAAAGGAAAATGCTTCTGAACTGTCTTGAAAGTCTAAGACAAAAATAAAATCCATCCTACTCATAGGATGCTCTGCAAAAGTAATGCATTTCTGAACACCAGGTGGCAATATTACCATCTTTTGAATATGAGATATAATTAACACACTGAAGTTAACAAAATTATAATTTTTGTATGTACTTTATGACACAAGTCTGCCAATTCAGATCATTCTAGAAAATTATACTCAGTAAAACCTCATTATTCTGTGCTAACAAACAAAAATCCTGTCCAACTATAAAAAATCATGGAAGAATGAAACATCAATCAAGATCCATAATCAATAATGTGCTGAAACAATGAACAGATGTGTTAATGTATGCATAGCATTAAAAAATTGTGTTCTTTTTTGTGAGCCAATGTTACTTAGGGAAGAGGATGACAAGCTGAATAATCCACCTGAGGTTGAAGTCCAATACAGCTCATCAGAAATCTATGTAAGACCTGACATGATCAAGATGTCACGGTATGTGGTTTATTTCCTAGCTATGTGATTACCTGGGAGGACTCCTATCCTTGCAGACATTCAAAACTTGAATGGGCATCACTGAGAAATGTGACACGTTTCAAAGTTGCATTAACTTTGAAGGTGGTGTTGGTATGAGTGGGTAACTGGTCCAGATGACTGCTGGATGTCCCCTCAACCTAAAGCCTCCTGTGATTCTTGACCAAACAGTTCTTTTGTAAGGCAAATTACAGTTGGCTCAAATCAAGCCTCCAGCTCATGCTTGTAGTGAGAACAAAGACTTTATTGAGAGATGAACACACATATTAGACAGTGAAATGCTGCAATAGCTGGTATGAGCTCTGGCAGTACCAAAAGTATTTACTGAGGCTGACACTATAGTATGGCTCTGTGTTATGATGGTACAGGGAGAGCCTTTTCTTTTCTCACTACAAGAAGGTAGCACAGGAAACAGGATTTTGCCATTACCTGAAGGCACAAGACTTTGCATTTACCCAACAGTGCAGAATCTCAGAACATCTCTAGGATTGCATTGACCTGAGCTGATTTCGTTTTAGATGTGACAACAATTATCTGGCAATGAAGTAACAGGTCAGGTCTACAGTTGTTTTAGTTTCACTACAGTTTCTATTAATAACAAGCAGTTATTCCATGCAGCTTGATCTGTGTGTCTCCAGAATAAAGCGTGGTGTGGCAGAGTGCAAACACAGGCACCACATGGCAGAGGTTCCCAATGGTCTATAATGGCCCCTGCAGGAGCATAATCTTATAACCCAGGAGAGAAAGCCAGTGTTAGGAGTAACAGAGAATGGAAAGAAAAGAAAGCAAATGGGAAACAAAAGAAAGAGCACATGGGCAAACTGGAAATAGAGAAGTATGAAAATAAATCCATCCAGACCTAAGGCCAAGGAAGCCGAAACTCCCAGTGTGAACATCATTCTCATTACACTGAAGCTCCAGGATGCTGACATCTCACTGCTTAAGCAAGACAGAATCCACCAATCTTAGGATGTCAGCTTGTTTTGCTTTACAAAATCATTATAGATCTGGAAACTGATGTCTAATTTGACAGAGCTAATGAGCAGCACTTTTGTAGGGAGAATACTTCCTTTAGGAACAGTTTAAGAGGAGAAACCAGCATCCTTCAGGAGAGCAGGGGTAACAACCACCAAGTCTCCCTTCTACAGTGGCATAACTAGAATGAAGCAGGAAAGCATCAGCTACTTGAACAGAGGATTTCTGTTCTGGGCTTTCTAGGTCATCCCTTCAAGGACTTGAGTAGAACACACGTCCTGCTGACAACACTCTCATGTAGCTACCAGGGAACAGCTGTAGGATTTCCTGACAGAATTAACCTTCTCATAGGAAAAGGTGAAGTTGAGAAATGAAAACTCTGCTTCAGCAGAACCTAGACAAGTATACACCTTGAAAAGGAAACTAAAATAAAAATTCATAGTTTATTTTTTCTTTCAAGTGACAAATAACAAATAAAAGTGGAAAGAATTTACAGAATGAAAATCTTAGGAGAGAAGCAAACCAAAACCAAACAAGAGTCCAATTCTCAGGTATGAACAATGAGAAGGTAACTGGGTGGGTTTGCTCATTACAGCCATCAGACCACAGCATGGGAGAGAAGACACTGGTGCATGCTGGTGGCTTACAGAACTCTCCCAGTCCCAAGGATGCTACTGTGTAGTCTTCTGCATAACACAAATACGGCCACAGTTAATGTTTAGATCAACAGTTTTGGCAAAGTTAACCATGTCGAATCTTGCCTATCTCAAAGCAGAAACATTTGTTTAAATAATGAGATTATGTTCGTGTTAGATATTTTCTCCAGCTGAATAAGGCCTACCAAATACATGTCTAAGCAGAAACTTGTAGGAAACACATGTGACTAGCAAGTCAAAAAGCCTTCCAGATGGATAATTTGAGAATGCCTAAACAAACAAATGAAGTTAGGCTTGAATTAGCTCCTTTCATCTATCAATGAGCTAATTCCAGCAACACAGCTGAGTTAGTAAGGTAGTCTGCCCAAATGGTGCACCATATTTCGAGTAAATAAATGGAACAGGCATTCCCTGGAAGTAAATGAAAAAGAAAACAGGAGTGCATAGACTAGTGAGCCTTCTAGTAAGATGTTAACATGTTCCTTAGCAGATGAAACAATCTGAAGACATCAAAAATGATGAAACATATTTTCATGCAGCTGCCCTTAAATGTCACAAGATGAAACTACCCTGTAAGAATGACAAGACAAACAGCCTTCTATGTCATACTTGGTGAAGAGATTATAAAATCAGAAGGAAAATAACTTCATCCTGGCATAATGCTATTACAGTTTCCTTTAACTTTCTCAAAATGTTACCTGTTTTTTTGCACAACCCTACCATGCAGGATCTGTGGAAACACAGGACATTAATTCCTTAAAGGCAACGCTTAACTCTGACCTAAACCCAACAAGACTAGGTGAGCTCACAGCATTCATCAGTCGTCTTTCAGCTCTCTTTCCATTGTCCTCCTTTTCCCTACTCCTCCCCCATCCCAAATTTCTTTTTCCCCCCTCTCTTTTGCCCTGCTCCTAAGCATCGCAGTTCAGAACAACCCAGGGCTCTAGTTTTATTTCTATAAATAGTATAGAACAGATATTACCTGATTTTTGAAAGGGTTAGATTATAAATTTGTATATACTGTATAATTTCATCTAAAAGACGATCTGTCATGGAATCAAAATCAGCAAAGGTATCATTCTGTAAAATAAAAGAAATAAAAAATAATAACTGTATTTTCTAATGCAGCAATATACATTCTGCATTCAGTCTGAATTCTTATTCTCCAGTGTCTTAATCAACAGCACACAAATAAAAGCATCCATATTAAGTCTGAATACAAACACTACAGCTAGTTACAATTTTTTAAAGTAATTTTCTTGTTACATGAAATAGTGATAGACATTTTACTGTAAGACTACCCAAACAAATCTTAACATTAACTCACACAGCTAGCCTTACTTCTAAGACTTCTACTCATAAGATTATCTCTAGTGAAACAGAAGACCAAGCTGCATATTCAGAACTAAATCACACTGCCCATGAAACAACAGAAGTGAGACAATTATGGCAACAGCAGAAAGAGTTTACATTAGCACTGTATATTCAAAATGAAAAGAATAAACAAAGTCCTAAAGCCTTATCCCCAGTTCATAGATGATTCTCTACAATGATTAGCAGTAAGAAATTAAAAGAGATAAGCAAAGGCTGCCTAAAACTCATCAACACAAGTTCCAAAGGATCTGTGCTAAAATCTTTAGTGTTCAACATAATGGTAGATTATCTGGGAAAGGGTAGAAGGATATGAGATGTAAGTTTGTAAACAAAACCAAATATCCAGGATAGTCAAATCCAGAACCAATCAGAATTTCAGAAGTATCTTATAGTCCTGCACATCTGGGTGATAAAATGGTGAGAAATGCAAACCAATGTTACACAGGGAAAACCAGCCCTAACTGCATATGCAAACAATAATCTGTGTTGCATATAATCAGCTGCATCAGGAAAGCAAGGAAAGAAAAATATCAATATAGCATTTTGTCAGTCCATAGTGCACAACCATTCTAAATGCCCTGTCTAGTTCTGATCATCCAATTTTAAATAACAAGAAGTTTGAAGTGGGCAGGGAAGGATATCATAGATGAAGAGAAACCATTTCACATCTAATCCTAAGAAATATCGAATGGACTACTAAGTGTCTTCAGTTGCCTCCTGATGGAGAAATTATACTTGTTTATAAAATACTTGATTAAGTGAATTTGAGAATGAGGAATTATTATTGAGCATTTTTTTCCAAAACAAGCTGCAGGGGAAATTATCTTAATTTCCTTGTTTGCAACTGAATTACTAATGTCTATGAACCACAGAATTTATCTCAACTGTATGCTGTGGAAACTGGAAGTAAAAATATTCAAAAAGAGTCAGGCAACACTGAGCAGAAAAGTCTGTCAGCAGTTACTAGGCTCAATGCTCTCAGTGGAATTCACAAATCAGAAAGTCTCACAACTGCTGACTGACAAAACCTGCAGAGTTAGAGAAGAGAAAGTGTGGCTTGGTGCCTGTCACAAAGCATCCCAGGAGCTATTCCCAGAAAAATGCTACTGCACTAAATGAACCTTTGGTTTGAGCCATTGAAGAGACTTTGTTCTAATTCATCCCTGAAGAATGTCTAATACAATACAACACACACACAGACAAAAAGTAAAAATTTGTCTTCTCTGCTTTGTCACGTTTACTTCATCTGAAAATAATAAAATTCACAAAAAGTTAACATAAGAGGCAATTTTATACTGTTTCAGTGTTATGATGTGGATCTTTTAGTATAGTGATGAAAGAACAAGAGACAGGTATTTTGTGTTTATCAGATCCTCTGAAATAAGACATCACCCTTCTTACCACACCAGTTTTTAGTATCACCATTCTTACCATTAATACTGAGCACATTTTACCCACAATCCAAAGTGCTTAAGGTGAGAATTTAGGAGACTCAGTACACAACAAGACAGCAGCAATAAATGGTACTCCTTAAATATTTACATTCGATAAGGTTTTGTAATTATTTTGACATAAGGCACAGATCAAATCATGGATTCCATGAATACAATAAACATACAAAAATGTGGTAAACTGGAACAAGATAGTGCCATTAAATAAACATGGCTGAAGGTGTACACTGTTTATTGCTTTAAAAAATTCTTTTTTAGTTGGAAAATACCTGATTTCTTTCAGACATAAGAAAATCGATTCTCCCTCCAGGCAGCCCTAGCTCAATGTAAGTCTTCACTAATCTTAGATCTGCGCTGTTACCTTAAAAGAAACACAATCAAGAGTTAGATCCTTCAAAGCTAACTTGCAGTAGAAGGACTCAGAATACTGAAATGAATCTACAGCACAACTTTATTTTTAAACACAGCTAATGATACTCAGCCCTGATTAAAATTCATTAAGACTTAGCAAGATAAACTGCAATGTCAAATTAAGTGACAAAAGTGGTCTATAAAAATGACATTCAATTCAAACACTTCTAAAAAAGCAAAGATGTAGGAAGTCATGTTTGATTTTGTCTTAGCACTCAACAGATACCTGGCACTGTGAACATTACATTCTTGGAAACCTAATTAATTTTGGTAAAAGTCAATTAAAGTACTCAAAGCTAGGTTAAAGAATTCACTGAAGGAGAATTTTCATAAAACAAAAAGGCAGATTGGAGTGTCAGCAGATACTTTTAGACTGGTACCCCAGACAACAAGTGCCAGTTTAACTGCCTCCTGAAGATTTTTCTACCTTGATAGTCCTGAAAGCTTTTGAAGAAAGAGTACCCTTTCTGCTCTAATTAGGAAATGAACTTTTTATTTAAATCTGTCATTTATAGGAAATAACTTGTGTGAACTCACCATTTCATAAGAAAATTCCAACAATATGGGACTTTTTTAAGGCTTCAAACACATGGGGGTTTTTAACAACAGGCTTTTTAGTCAAATTAACTTTTGTGTCAATTCTAGGCCCACAACAACACTTGAATATCTATGCTAGTAAGAAGGAATACTTCTGAGTCCCTTCTTAGAAGTGCTTAGCAAAGGCTGTTTTCTGCCCAAAGGAGAAAAGAAAAGCTATGATGTTATTAAATTTTTTTTTTAAGTTAGGAATTTGAAAAATGAAGAAGCTGCCTCTGCAGTGTCAGCCCAGTCCAAAACTCTAACCTACTGCCCTCTTGTGTTTCCTTACATTATTAATTTTAGAAGTGTCTCAAAAATACACAAGAACACTGTTGACAGAAATAACTAGAGGGGATATTATTTCTGAACATGCATTTATGCTTTGAACTAAAAGCAAGTGAGTATACTCAAGCTATTTACACTTTTCAACCCTTTCAATTAGCAAGAGGTTTTCTCATTTCTACTACATGAGAGTCTCCGTCCTTGGAAACATTCAAAAACCCAACTAGACTGGGTCCGGAGCAATCTGCTGTAGGTGACCCTGCTTTGAGCAGGGGAGTTGGACTAGACAACCTCCAGAGATCCCTTTCAACATCCACCAGTCTGTGATTCAGCGGCCTAGCCTTTTAAAACCTTAGACACTTGACTGTATTTTACTATTCTTTTTCCTAACAAGATACACGTATTTCATTTTCCTTGACAAGGTAACAATTCTAAGCAAAACAGTTTTGTCAGTAACTCCATTCTATTACCACAACACAGATATATATACTTTTATGACATAAAAAACTGGAAGATGCATCTAATGTAAACTATGGTATGAAATAGGTTTATATGCATGGAAGTTTTACTAAAGACAAATATAGAGAATTCTTAATTTAAAAGATTCTATGGAACACATTGTCAAATATAACAGTACAATGTCAGAATCCCATTTCCCTTCAGTGAACCTATTTCAGAAGTGTTCAGTTTGGAGTTCAAATGACACAAACTAAACCTAACCAGTAATCTGAACTGCTATTTCAATCAGTATCACATTTCCCAGCGTACCATCTAGGCCATGGACACAGACTATAAGATGTATTCCTTCTTCTGAACAATCATCCTCTTCCATACTGAAATAAGGTACCGAAGAAGCCAGTTTGAAAACATCACTATACATAAATCCAGGAAGTTTAAGTTGCCTCAATTCTTCTTTGGCCTGTAGGAAACTGGAACAAAACCATACTTATGATAAAGCAACATCTACTATTGCTAGACAAATGTGGGGTCTTCTACGAAACAGTTTTCTATTGTCTTTTTGCTTTGTATTCTATGTAATTGAGACAAAGGAGAATATATTTACCAAATTACTATCTTCACAGAACAAGACATTTCCTCAAAATATTTTTTACTGCAGATTCCTACAGCCCCTTTTCCTCTGCAACAGATACTGTATCTCAAGCTCTACTCTCTTCTCTCCTTCAAACATCTCTGCAAACTCTGAAGTATTTCTGAAACCACTGGACTCAAGGATAGTTCTGGTCTTGATCAAGTAACAGTTTTTGTTTACATGCAATAACAAATTACAGGCATTATAACCAATCAGAAGTCAAGATAAAGATTTTCACTGGCTTTTGATAATTCTTGCCAAACCTGTTTCTTAGGTAAACAAGACCTGGAGTCAGTGCTGTAATCCCTCATTGTAATGTCCCTCTGGTAGGTTGAATAGCTGATAGTTGCTTCAGAAGCAGCCAGATCCAGACTTCTGATCTTCTGCATATTATATGAAGGCATACATTATAAGGTTTTTAATAGCTGAGCTCCCCACATGCCAGGAGCTCCTCGTGCTCCTCCCTTTCTTCTCCCTCCCTTAGTTTTTGGTGTATGACCTTCTTACCTTACTAATTGCCTATCAATTCCCTGCAGCACTTCAAGCTTTAGGCTTTCCTATGCTTATCCCTCCCTAATCTGTCTGTTTGGAATGTTCCCTCACAGCATCAAGCTGTATCCTGTCCTCTTTTGCCTGCTCACTGTTTCCCTCCCATTCTACTTGTTCTCTGTTTTCCCAGCACTATCTTTAGCTCATTCCTCACTGAGTGGCAGGAGGAGGCCTCAGTGAATTCAGCCTCAGCAGAACCCACTGCTGGCAGCTGGTCTTATCACTCCGCAGCAGAAGTTACCAAGTTTGTGCTCAAGGAGTGTTTTCTGAACTGAAGGTACCAAGGCTGGTTCTCTACAGAGCAGATCATGCCTTCTGGAATCTCAGTTATCTCATGCTCAAGGAGACTCTGCTTTTCCCAAGGCCAAGTCCTTGATTTTATTATGAGTTCACTCTTTCTTTTATTGTTACGGAACAGCCTGAGTAGTCTCTGCTTTTCATCTCTCCCACTTCACACCAGTAACCACTCTCCAGTATTTCAGAAGCTACTTTTCTGTCCACTTTGAACCTGTTTTCCTCCACCAATGACTGCTCAATCGTTCCTCCTGTTCTCAGCTGCTTTTCACAAACTATCTAGTCTTTTATCTCTTCTGCCTGCTTAGTATTCTCCTTCTTTCTGCCTCTCTTCTAAATTTGCTTTTCTCTGCTAGCAACATTCTACTTCCAATAGAGCACATGAAGCTGCTGCTTCCCATGTTCAGTTAGCAGATGGGGGTTATCATGGAAACTCCAAAGTTTACAGAAAGAGGATCCCTGGGATCCCTGATGTTCCTACAAATTTGGCTTTCTTGCTATCCAAACTGCAGTGTAATTTAGAGCACTGTGATCTCCAAGGTGTTGCATTTTTGATATTTGAAGTTAAGATTTAAAAATACAGCCATCACCATGGCTTGCATTGCACATCTGCTTCACTTAACTAATCAGATGGACAACCAGTTAAAGAATGGTTTTGCTTTTGTTTTTAAATTCAAAGCATATTTTCCCAAGCTTGCTATTTTAACAGTTTCCATTTCATAAAACACTATCTTTGTGTTCAGTAGCCATTACAACATCATGATTATTTTTTTAAAAGTAACAGAGAAAAAAAATCATATTCTGCTTCAACTTTGTCAAACCACATGAAGTACAAGGTAACCTGATAGAAGGAATTCAGTGCTAGCATGCTGTTTATGTGAACATCTAAAACACACTGCTACTGGAGCATGCACAATCCAAGCCACAGTCCTGGGGACACTGTACAGCCCAACCATGCTTCTTTTCCCCTTCTACACTATATTAACTTAATTTCTAAAAATAAAAGACTTTGTTGTAAAACAATCACTTACGCTAACATTTGAGGTTTTGGAGAGTTTTCATACCAGGAAACAGCTGATGCCGAACTGTAGGATGTGCTGCCTGGCTGTTGTGTAATTGCATCAGATTTATTCTTTGAAGAACAGATAACATTGCAAGGAGAGTCCCTCAGAGAGGATGGAAAAGACAGACAACCAGGAGTACAGACAGGAGGCACAGTCATTATGTTTTGAAGGTGTCCGCCATCAATCCTTTCAGATCTCAGGGCTCTCTCTTCTGCTAAGCCCTGAGCCTGGTCAGCACCGGAAGCCCCATCTACTATATTATAGTCTGTTTCTTCATAATATCCATTTTCAATCATTTCTTGATCTTCTTCTTCTTCCTCATCTTGTTGGGAAGAACAAATAATTTGTTTTTCATATGCCTCCTTTTGAGGGCTGACAGGATTGCTGTTATCCATAGACCAAATATCTGAAATTTCTGTGCTGCTTCGAGAGCCAAAATAGTTTTCAACAAGCCCTTGTTTTACCATGTCAGTGCTACCAGTTGGAGAAGGATTATCTGTACCAGTTTCACTTTTAGCTACTGACAGTTCTTCAGTTGTCTCCTTTAGTTCTAAAGGCTCATTGTGTTTTCCTTCATTTGTTTTTTCAGTCTCATACACTGCACTTACAGATGAAGAACCTGAAACAACAGATGGCTCACCCATACAAGTAATTTCCAAATGCAATTTATCTGATTCTTCTGTCACATTAGGATGCCTTTCAAGGTCCTGCGAGTCCTTACAGGTTGTGCCAGGCTCTGCCTGTGGGCTGTGACTTTTCACATCAGTGGCTGTTTCAGATGAGGATACATCTAAGTGTAACAGCTCTTTTGTTCCTGAGAGCGAGGAATGTATGGATACAGTTTTGTTATCCAAGTGCCCTGAAAACACAACATGCTGTTGCTGCACCTTGGTGTTTGATGTTTTACTGTCATCACATTTTGGCAAGTCAATTGCTCCTAGATCCAATACCGTTCTGCTGTCACTTAGCTGGCATTCAGGTACAACAGATATCTTTGAATTCTCATCAGGTGACAGCTCATCATCATCTGAAGGCAGTGAATTTATGGATGTCAGTGATGACTGTATTTCACTTACAGCACTTGTACTCTCAGTGCAATGGCTTTCTATTGCATTTTTTGTAGCATAGTCTGGTTTCAGTAAAGGCTGAGGAAATACTCTCTCACCATTGTATGCACCTTGCCCTTGAACATTTTCAAAAACATGATCAGGGTTGGGGTGAGTTGCAAAAGAACTTGGTTCACTTTCTACACCTGAATCTGAAAACCTAGAAGAGGAATACATCACACTAACATCTGGTAATTCAGTCATGTCTCCACTTGCAGAAAGTTGACTTTCTTTCGTGGAAAGAGTAGGTGCATTATTTTTCATTTTTGTCAAGATGTCACTGGTATGCTGACAGTTTCTCTCATGGGCATCTTCCTTTTCAAGGGCTGCTTCCTGTTCTCCCGAATTAAATTTATTTCCAGATTCTGAAGGCTGAATATTGAATGTCTGCAAATTCTCTCCATGCACTCCACCTTGTGGGAACTCAGCCCATGATCCAATGTGAACCTCCACTTTCCCCCCTTCATAAGGATTCTTATGACTTGGTTTGACCTCAATTGTCCTGACTCCTGAAGAGGCTGGCTCACCTCCATGACAACCTTCAAGTGTACCTCTCTGTTGTAAAGCACTGTCTACTTGAGTAGTTCCAGAACCTGTCTGGGAGATAGTCAGTCTATCAAAAATAGCCTCATTTTCACAGTGCACAGGACAACTTGGACCTGGTTGGTCACCTTCAATCTTGGCAGTCTTTTCCTCAGTTCCAGATGACAAACATGGAAGTTCTCTTTGATTTGTTTGCCTGGTGCAGGTCTTTGTATCACAAGGAAATCCACCTAAGGTGGGGTCCAGCCCTTCATTAGCATTGATTGAAGGCCTGCCTTCTGAGCTTCTAGAGGTATCTTCCAGTGCTGCACTTTTCAAACATTTGTAGCCTACTAAGACCACAGAGTCCTTTGAGTTCTGTTTTATGACTTTTTTTGTGTTTTCAGGTTTCATTGTTTTCATGAGCTTAGTAACCTTAACTTTGGATTTATTTGCATCTTCATTTTTCCCTTTCAAAGCTTTTGTTAGCATCTTTTCAGTTTCTGAATGCCAAAAGATAGAGGCACCAGCAGGTCTTATTTTCAGTTCTGGGCTCGTAAAACCAGCAACAAAACCTTCTTCAGCTTCAAATTTATCCAGTTTATTGGACTCTGCCCTTGGAAGACTCTGAACTACCAGCCAGGGTACATCCAGATCTTTCACCAAAAAGAGTGAGGGGGGGGGGGGGAAAAATGGGAAGAAAAGGATTGTTTATCAGTATTATGCAGATAACTGATCCTATAAAACACTAGCTATTACAGAACTTTACACATCCTCAAAACTCAAGCTAAAAAACCATGTCTGAGGAAATAAATTACTCGTATAAAGCCAGCAAAAAATTTAAAGAAAAATACTCAGGGTTTACATAATTTTTGCTCATTTCTTAAAAAAGGAAACTACTGTGAGGAGCGTTTACCTTCGGTAATTGAATCTAAATATCGATCTTCAAAGATAATAGGCAAGGAGTTCATATCTCCATCTAGTTCACTGCATTCAATAGGGAGGGGTGGAAGAGAACTGCAGAATGAAGTGTTTTTGATAGCTGCACACATCTGTAGATGGCTTTGAGCACTAAAAAAAAGGAAACAGCCCTCTATGAAAAAAGAGAACTATTTATTTTTATATCAACAGAAATAAGCAACAGTTTAATTCATTTTAGTAGAAGCTTTTCTACTAATTAGCTATTAATAGCTTTATATTTAATGTCTTATATAACATCCATTACTTTAAATGTATATTGAGAACATAAGTTCTTCTTGAATTTGTTATGTATTTTTGCAAGACAACTTCTACATTATCAAGCTACAGAATAACAGTACTGCATCTACATACTGAGCACTTCCAAAGATTACTCACTGTAGTTCTTGATAGGCAAGAGCAGCTTGCCGAGGATGCTCAAAACAAAAGAATGCTTCTGCAAATCTGCGCACCTGCAAGATCCAAAGGAAGTTAGAGCTTATTGTACATTACATATAATTTAAAAAAAATGTGCTAGCATTCCTACTTGGCAGAGTTGTTCATTTGGACATATAATACAGATAGTTCCTTTTTTTTAAAGGGTTCTATCTGGGTGGGAGGGAAGAGGATGCCACAGACAAGACTAATGACTGAAACATGCCTTTTAATTTGTGCACTGGACGACTGGGAATTATATTAGATTCAACTGCCTGTAGAAAACTTGATTGCCAATCAATCAATAACCCAAATCAGCCTCACCTCAAACAATAACACTCAAAATTATTGTAAGAAATTTCAATGAGAAGAAAGGAAAGGACTGTTTGATGGACACTTCTGAATGAGCCTGAGGATTACCTTCAGAATTAGAAACCCATTAGATATTTTGCCGTCTCAAAATACAGAGAAATGTTTCAAACTTTCCACAAATCGTCTCTAGCCTACAATAAACTACTGTGCAAAAAAATCAATTATAAGCATTGTATTCAAGACTTAATTGCCTGAGGTCAATAAACAATATGATACTAAAAGTGTATTTAATAACACAAGGGAGCATATTTTTTAACCATAAAATATTTAGTGTTAAAATAGATTGTGTGAATTATACAGCAACTTACTACAAATAAAAACATAATCAATGCATTGAAAATGAAGTATCTAGAAATCCCAAAGTTCAGGTTTTGCAAAATGAGATTTCTCACATTTCCAATATTATGTATAAAAATTAATTCAATCTATATGCATTTTGTTATTGCAACTGCCCAATTACCTGCATCAAAAAGAAGCAAATCAAAGAGAATGTGCTGTGCAGTGGTTGCTGGCAACTGCTTGTGCATTAACATCAAATTTTTTTGTATCAACTTAAAAAAAAAATTCTATTCCACTTAATGAATCACATTTGGTAGTCTATGGAATTAATAATTTACCAGCCACTTCCTGGTCTCTTATTCCTCTATTTCTTCAATGTACTCTGTGTGTTCCCCTTAAGTTACTGAATTTCCCAGACTGTGGGAGTTTCCATTGTATCTGGTGAAGGTGGCATCAGACCTAGTTCAGTTCTCTCAGCTCTTTCACTGAGAGCAGTGCCCAGCACCTGCATCCACCCTGAGCACAAACACAGCACCAGGAAAATCTTGTGCATGAACTGGCAAACATCAGACTTGCAGGACTACATGAACTTTTTTCAGGGATAAACACTTGCAGGGGAGTTCATTTTCCCTCCTAATACACTGCCCAGTTTAGAGAGTACCATTTGTATTACGTTTATGTTCTGTAGCTTCTACATTTTCCTTTTTTGTTTTCTTAATATAAGAAAAACTGGAAAAAAAAATGCTTCAATGTGCTTAAGAAAAAAACCCCACTCCAATGCACAAACATTAACCCCCCAATCTCTAACCTGCACTAGAAGCTGGAAGTCCGGTCCCAACCTCCCAGAATTTATTTAGCTGTATTGCATGGAATTAATCTCAGTCATAATATCATCACTGAATAGTCATGACAAACATTCTGAAGTAAAGACTAAATTCGACACTTTCTTGTAAATGCAACTTCCACTCTCAGCAGTGACGAGGAAATCAATCTGCTTTTCTTCAGACTTTGCTGTTAGGAGTTTATGCCTACATATGTGGGATTAGAATTGGTGTTCCTACGTACTCCGCTGTGTTTTCCCAACTGGCTTTTCTAAACAGACATTTACTTTAAAAAACATGATCTTGTCAGTGCTAATCACCAATCTTTCCCCCAGAAAGGGAGAAGACTGTTATACAATAGACTTAACAAACAATTTGACAGCTTAAAAACTAGGTTTTAGAACGGATTGTGAAGGGTGGAGACTATTGTTCTAAACTAAGCTATTAAAAGATTAATTGAAGATCCTAATCAATCAGGTAGTAGTTACAGGAACATTGCCAAATTAGTAGATGTCTGTGGCATTTGCCATGAAAAGAGCACACAGCTGTTTCCCAGGAAGCAAGCAAGGTGGTTTTGCGTTTGGATGTGAGCACTTTACCACATAAAGTAACTGGGCTTATATGGAGACCAAATCTTTAGAATTCTGCCACTCTTTCATCAGAGAAGGAAGGCTTTTTCATTTGTAATAAATCCCATTTATAATTGTTTAGGTAATTCCTGTGTTTTTGAAGAAAATTTGTTTACCAGCTCCAGACAGCTTTGAGTAGAATAGTAAAAGTATAAAACTAGTTGAAAGCGGGCTCAGAAAGTCCACATAAGTCTATGTTAGAGACAAAAAAACCCCCAATCAACAGTAGT
The DNA here is from genome assembly GCA_035041345.1 of Poliocrania exsul. Taxonomy (NCBI): domain Eukaryota; kingdom Metazoa; phylum Chordata; class Aves; order Passeriformes; family Thamnophilidae; genus Poliocrania; species Poliocrania exsul. The sequence goes on from JAWWLZ010000118.1 coordinate 86,919,076, forward strand.
TTATTATGTTTGATCGCTGCTTAACTTAGTGGAGGACTGAGGCATTTGCCAGGATGCTGTTAAACAGGCTGTGCAGAACCAGAGCAGCTTCAGCTGGCGCCGGTGACGCAGGTGCTGCTGACTGGGGCTGACTTCACAACGACTTTGCAGGAGGAAACTGTATCTGCTACTCCTGATCCCTACAGACTTCCCAAAGAGTGTGAGTTTTATTGTCCTCCCAATGTAAACAGAAGAATTGTATATAAAAACTGGTGTAGAATATATATTGTGTCTCTGCACATTTATGAGTAGTAGTCAGAGATCTTAGTTTTCAGCTCTCCTATTTTAGGACTAATCAAACTGAAAGAAATAATTTTGGAAGAGTTTGTTCAGGCCTACCAGGAGATGTCACTAGGGAACAGAGATGAACTAGTTTAGTGTTCCAACATTTAATAATATAAAATAACATACTCTGGGCAGTTTTTCAATAAAACGAAGTTGTAAACTTTATCAGTGTGACAATGTAGTTGATGGATCTTCCAGTATACCTAAAGTGTTCCTGACTGTTTAATGTTGTGCTTACTATTCCAAGTATTTGAAAATTGTTAAATATTGAAACACTTAAGTAAACATGAATAAAATTATTAAAATAATAGTTTAAACAACACTTCAGCACAAATACCTGTTTTATAAGCATCTATGCAGAGGGCGAAAGCCATTTGACCAGAGACAGATGGCATGTATTTCTAGGGGGTATTTTTAAACAAACCATAAAATAACAAAACCTACCACAAATAACACAAAACCAGTCAGATTAATTGCTCTCTAAAAGGATTCATTTATCTTAGATTAATAATAAAAACTTTGCAGAGAGAAATTTTCTGTGGAATTATAGTCTGAAAATGTTGCAAAAAGAAAAGATAAAATAAAATGAGATTTAGCATCCAGTAGCAAACACATCGGAGTATCTGTTGCCAAAATAAAAAGGTTTTATTAGAGGAACAGAATTTTGTATACAACAAAAATCTTATTACAAGGAGAGATGTTTCTTAAGATGAGAATTATTAAATCATCTTTAGTCAGGAGAAAAGGAGGCTTAGGGGAGACCTTACTGCTCTCTGCAACCACCTGAAAGAAGGTTCTAGTGAGGTGGAGGTCAGTCTCTTCTGCCATGAATAGATGAGACAAATGGCCCTAAGCTGCAGCAGGGAAGGTTTAGACTGGATAATTTTTTCACAGAAGGGGTTGTGAAACACTGGGGCAGACTGCCCAGGAAGTGGTGGAATCACCATCCCTGGAAGCGTTAAAAAAGCAGTGTGGCTATGGCACTTGGGGACATGGTTTACTGCTGAACATGGTGGTTCTGGCTTGACAGCTGGACTTGATGACCTTAAATGCCTTTTCCAACTTTAATGATTCTCTGATTCTAAATCTCAACAGTGTCTCTGAAGAAAAGAATTAATAGGTCATCTTTTAAATCTCAACTAAATTCAATAACAATAAAGTCTGCATTTGGTATGTGCAGATAAGGGCTCTGGGGAAACATGAACACTTTAGATTTCCCAAACTAAGTTTCTACAAACTCTCAGAATATAAATTCTCAAGAGAATCATATGGTATCCACAAAGTACAGTGACAGATAACAAAAGAAGTGAGTGTATCAGCACTCAAAAGAACATGGATCATGCAAACACAAAGTAAAATTATCATTTTTTTTAAAAAAACAAAGGGAGGAAAGAACTCCTATTCAATATTTTTTTGCAAACTGGAAAGCATCACAGAAATACTTTTAATATGTGCAATATCCCAATACACATAAGTAAATATTGTGATTTATACTCCCTAAGATAATTGCAGTAAAAGTCAATGATTAAGGTATTTATGAGCTGGAGAGGATGACCCAAATCACAGATTTTTAAAAGAACCACACTTAAGAAGATGAATACATAATCATTAGCAGTATCTTTTCTGGAGCAGTAAAAATTAAAATATTCATTCTTCTTTTCATTTTATTAAATATAAACTCATACAAACACTAACATACCAGCAACTGAATGCAAGTGCAGGTTAAAGGAAATGGTATTCTTGTTTCATACCTTCCACCAGGTTAACTTGAAGGATTCCAGAATTTATACAAAATGCAGAGAAAGGTAAGTGAGATTTATAGATAGACAGTAAAATGATCACTTTCCTATGGGTAGCACATCTAACAAATAAGTCTTGCTTTTTTTATTGAGGGATTCCATTTATCCTCCAAAATAGGCCATTTCCACAACCATGATTCCCTCAATGAACCGTGTGATTTATCAGGTAAGAGTAATGCTTTAGTTCATCCTTGAATGTATTTCACTATGGGAACCAGCACTGCGGTGCTTCTGCATGCAGAGCCCACAGCAACTGCACACACAGATCTACAGACTGACAGTGTGCACAGGTGCTCACTGCAGGTGTTTTTATACATCTATATATATATACGTGCCAGATCATTTCCAATACATCTCTTCTTTTCTAAAATCCAACTTAAGAGACTTTTCTAACCTTGTGAATGTTATAAATTCTTAATTCAGAAGGAAATGCACTTTGGTTTATGATGTAAGCAGGCAGCCTAAATGCAGTAGAGAAGTAAAACACAAGGAGGACACTAGACGTGCCTCCACAAAAAATACAGCAGTTTGCACAAATGTGTCTTATTCCACAGACTGCAATCTGCCTTCTGAACTGCATTTCTTATTCAAAAGAACAGTGAATTAGTTGGTTCATAAACATAAATTTATTTTATGTATTGCATTCTAACAATATCATACATAATACTCAAGGTAACAAATGCAATACAACAGCTCCCTTTATGATTCCAACCAACTTTTCCCACTAAAACTAGAAAAATTATAATCTAGAGTCTCATTTTGATCCACATTTCCATAACAATGTGTCCCAGTGAGCATATGAACATGCCCAGTCAGTACTTACTCTTAATGTGTGATGCTCTTGTGCTAGCAAAGCTGTGACCTCCTCTTGTAAGATAATGACCTCCAGAAACTGCCCCCAGAGAGCCATCAGAAGTGAGCAAAGCTGAGCAAGATTCATGTTTATAAGTTCTGCCAGTTCATCAGGATTTTCCATTTTCTGAATTAGAAAAAAAGTTACATGGCTCACTGATGAAACCATATTGTACAGACAAGAATTTAAAAAAAAAAAGTGTACTTTATCTTAGTGAGAATTTTGATTTAAAACAAACTTCCAAATGAGAACAGTTTTGACTAAGTCTCACAACTGAATCAATCCATGTTACAACAATAACAGATTATTTTATGCTGTATTAAATATTATCCACTTGCCTTTTAGAATAAGGACTCCTGACCATAAATTAAAGCAACAATTCCATTTATGGCAAACATAACTGACTTCAACTGCTGTATTTTCTAACATGCAAAGATACAGTGTGCCTGAAAGGAACAGGAATCAGGAAACTAAAAATTGGTACTTGCTATGTTAGTCCAACTTTGATAAAAAAGTAAAAATTTAATAAAGACATCTCCATTTTGGAATAGTCACAACTCACAACCTTTATAAGATGCTGTGTATCTACATAGATTTTTAAGCATAGTCAGGAAGAGGTGCTAGAGCAGAGGCTTCCCAGAACCAGAGCACACCAAGACAAATTCAGTGTGAAACAAGTTTTTCTTTCTTAACAATGCACTGTAATCCTGTGATACAGTCCCACACCAGTCAATTGCAGACTGCCAGGCTTATGTTTCCTGCCATTTTATGAAAAAATAGGTTTTCAGAAACTCATTGCAGGCATATAAGGCATTGAGGCAAATGATTGAAAAAGGAAAAGATAGTAAAGACCCAACTCTAGCAACATTAAAAAGAAAGTAGACGAAAGGATTGCAAATATTGAAACACCAACTTAACCAGTGAGAGTGGAAACAAGAGAAACTTTTGATGAGGACCGCACAAAAGAACAGAAAAGAAGTAACAGAATAAATATAAACATACTTTAGCAAGCGAAGGGAGAAATTTAAGAATTCAGAGAAGCTATGTAAATTTAAAAAAATATTTTAATGCATAAAGTAAGATTATTAGTTGCCACAGAGAGCTAATAGTACTGGCTTTGTGTCCAATTATATAAATTACATCTTTTTAAAAGCAGTATTACATTTTTTTGCAGGTGTACTACTAGTACCACCACCATAACAGAAGGTGAGCCTACTGCTCCCCTAAAGCTGGGCAGATGGCCCACCAGGCAGCAAAGCAGGGATAATCTTTCAAAAAAGTTTTAAAACCTGTCCTTTAAACTTTGCTGTGACAAGGAAATTAGCTATTCAGCTGGTCCTAGTTCTGACCGTGGAAAGCGCTGGGGAGACAAATCTTAGTCATCTAAAGTACATCATTTTCTTGAGAATGTAGAGAAAATGGGAAAAGGAGACCGTATCAGAACAAGTCCTTCCATATGAGAGGATCAACAGAATCCATCTTTGTACAACACACTACTGCTGCCTGATCTTGTAACATTGTTATGTGATACCATCAAACCCAAAGAATTCAAATTCTAAATGTAGAAAATTCAAAATGTGACTTTCATACAAATAATTCAGCTTTCTATAACCTTCATTTTCATGATAAGCAGAAGTTATCGTGGCTACTGCTGTCACATCAAGCCAATTAAGGTTTGGCATCAGATGAGCAATTTCTCTTTGGAGGAAGAGTTGAAACAGTTTATTCCCAAGTAACATATGAAATCACCACACTTCTACTTTTACAGCTATTTCACATATTTAATATATTAAAAAACCTGTACCTTTACTTCCTCACACAATTCTGTAAGACGGACTTCTACATCTATGTTTTCTGGAAAGATGAGAGGACACATCCATGAGTAACGTTGCAGAGTCAAACCAATTATATCACAAAACAATTTTAAAACATGAAAAATAATCCATCAAATAAAACTTGAAATCATATTAAGTGCCACAGTCAAGTAAATTGTAAAGTCCCATTAAAACATTTTCATAGCAATTTCTGAGATTGAGGACAGAACACAGATAATAAAAAAAAGTTTGAAATTATCAAGATTACTTATGATACACTGTCAAGGATGCCAATTCTCTATTCAAAATTAAATCTGAAAATCCTGCTATTTATTCCAGATTATTAATTTAGAGCTGCTCAGCTATTCAGCAGTGATGTCATCCTTCATGACCAAGGAAATACAATTCCTCTTCTACCAGATTTTCCAGAGAAACCTTATTTTAATACTATTTTTCTACAGGTATATTATTTATCTGATTTGCAAGCTACACGAATATAAATAAAATCCATTAATTGTCTGAGGAGTCATATTTTAGTCAAATAAAATTGTTTTTTAATTGAGTTTTTTCTCAATATCTCAATGTTAAGAGAAAATTTGTCTGCCTCAGTATGGCAGCTTAAACTGGATCTGTACCATGCATGACTCATTTATGAATAAAACAGATTTACTCCTTCATGTACATGGTTTTCCTTTTTTCCAATTTCCATCTACCTCAGGGAATCTGATAAATTAAACAATAATTTAGTACTATATTTAATTTCCTTCTACATCTAAGGTACCAGTAACAAGGGAATAATTTATAAACTCCCAAATGGTCTGTAACAAGTATTTCTAATTTATTTTTGAAACACAATATTAAGGAAGAAAACTACAATGTTTCTTGAAAAAACACACCAAGAAAACACGCCTTGAAACCCACAATAATAAGCCCAGGACAGAGATAATGCACAGAGGTTTACAGAACAGCAACAATGTGTTTACTCAACTTATCTTTGAATTATACAACCTAGATGGTAATATATATGGATTTTCAAGTCACTGCATCCAATATACACAGGCTTAACTATACAACTCAAAGTTCTGAGAAAACATGCAAATTGCAGAAATGCATAAAGTTCTCAGAAACAAATTTACAGAAGTTGTTGAAAGAAACTACATATGCCTGTATTTACTAAACAGCACTTGATAGCAATTATTCTGAAAATACGTGAAAATAGCTCAAAATATGATCCTACCTTTGGTGTGACCCAATTTTGTCATTAGTGAAAAACGAAATGGTTTATTTATGACACAAGACTGATTACTTATCTTGTTTTTCACACTTTGGTTAAGAATAGGCTTGATGAACAAGATCTAAAACCCTGAAATCTAAAATCATTATGGAAAACTCCAAATTACAATGCTATATTAAGAAAAAAAAAGGAATGGAGATAATAGAAGACAAAAGGAACTTAAGCACTAACATTCTACAGCAGTAAAGTTCACCCAGCAAACCATCTGATGCAATTTTGCTGGCTCTGCTAAAAAATAGTTTTCTTTTTACAACAAAACCAAAACACAGTTTGAGATGATTAAGATGGTGACCTACTACGAGACTGAATTGCCATTATATCCTTCTCCCATTAGAAACTTCCTTGTGCTTAAACAGCACTGTCATCTTTTGACCAATACTGACACTCTAAAGGGAGAACTGGCCATGCAGATATGGACAAATGCACCCTAAGCTCTCATTATGCCTTGTGTAGTGTTTGGAAGAATCAACTCTTGAGATACCAGAAGCAACCTGAAAGATTTCTCAGGAAGAAAAGGTATTAGTCTTAATTATCTAAAAAAAAAGTAAACGACTGTGTTGAATTAAATGTAACTATAATTTTTAGCTATTTTTTAAGATGTTGATGATTGACTGAATTTTTCAATCACTTTTGTTTAGTAAAGTAGAACACTAAATCAAAACCAGCAATAATGTCTCATTTTATAATCTATATTCAGCCTAAAAGTAAGTAGCTCAATTCTGTAGACTTCCATCAGAGTTCACCATATGTTCATTATGGCTGAATAGTGAAATAGTGTTCTTGTCTACAAAAGAATGTAATATTTTATATTATTATTATTAATAATATTTTATAGTATCAATAAAAATCTGAGGGGTTATATCACCTGCTTTGCAAACATACCTAGGTAGGCGTCTCTCTGGGCTCGTGGATATTTTCTTCTGAGAAGGCGTTCATAAAGGACCTGCATGCTGGCCTTGGCTAGTTACAGGGATTGCACACACAGGACTAGTTACTACACTCTGGTTTTCATCTGTGATTTATTATTTGCCTTAAAGTTAGTAAAAGAGCTTATTGCTAGCCTAGCAATTAGTGCAGTTAGAGCAGTACATGAAAACATACCATTTCAGTGTAGTTTCTAGAGTATGGCTTGTGATACACATTAAGGTAGCATTTTTTATTTCCTGAAACCAGTAATACTTAAAAGCTCAGTTACACTTATTGAGTCAACAGTTGTCTGCACATGCTTCTGCAAAATCACTGTCTTGTGTTAAAATTATATGACAGAGCAATAGCAAAGCAAACAAAAGAAACAAAATTAAAGAGATAATAATTTTAAAAAGTGATGATTCTGTAGTTTGAACAGGACTGAATATTCTCTTCTGCAATGCCCACTTAAACTTCACAGATAAAATACCCACAATAAAATAGCTCATTTACTTTAAAAAATAAAAAAAAGTAAATGACAATTGTGTATTTTGTGAAGTCCAGTGAGCTTGAATTTCTTTATAAACATTACAGAAACACAGCTTTTTTTTTTTTATTGTTGATGGATTTTAGAAAAATTAGTGTTACTGGCAGGTATTAGTTATTTTTCATGAGCAAAAGCTAATAATTAGTATTTACATTATTAGTACTTTTTATTACATCAATTGCCTCAATCAGTATATATATATAAAATAACTGAAAGAAATGAAAAATATATTTACAAATATGAAAAAAACCAAAATAATTCTAGCAGACACATAAAAAAATAAAAATTAAAAAATCAAACCCACAGGGAACAAACTGTCAGCAGAATACATACAATGAATGTTAAATGTAAGCTGTAATATTCTTTTCAGATATTTATTTTGAGTATTTTTGTTCAAACTTGCATTCCCAAAGGTATGGCTTAATTACCCATAGAGATGAGAAAGTATCTGATTCAGGCTCCACTGAAGCTTATGAATATTTTTGGTAACTTCAGTCAGGGTGAAAGATACAATCCAAGTATGCAGCAACTCAATGGCTGGCTTTTTTCTATTACATAAATATTCTGAAGGAATGTTTTAGGAGAATTGAAAGTTCTATCTGAAACATTTAAGAATCAAGATTTAGTCTAAGCCTATCCCTACAACAACAGTAGTGCCATAAGACTCTATGGAGCTGCTGGAGCATGTCCAGAGAAGGGCAACAAAGCTGGTGAAGGGTCTGGAGCACAAGTCTTATGAGGAGTGGCTGAGAGAGCTGGGGCTGTTCATCCTGGAAAAAAGGAGACTCAGAGGAGACCTTATCACTCTCTGAAAGGAGACTGTAACCAGGGGCAGAGGGTTGGCCTCTTCTCCCAGGAAACTAGCAACAGAACAAGAGGAAATGGCCTCAAGTTGCACCAGAGGAGGTTTAGATTGGACATTAGGAAAAATTTGTTTACTGAAAGGGTGGTCAGGCATTGGAACAGGCTGCCCAGGGAAGTAGTGGAGCCACCAAACCCTTGAGCTGTTCAAAAGGCATGTGGATGTGGCACTTGGGGATACGGTTTAGTGGGGAACATGGTGGTGGGTTGGGTTCGTGGTTGGATGCCATGATCTTTAGAGGTCTTTTCCAACCTAAACTATCATATGATTTAGAAAAAAACACATTTTGACCTTAAAAAGAAGACTAAGAGTTGAGTTATTCCTTTAATAAGGTGTTTCCCTCCATATTATGATAACTGACACAGACATGTTCTTTGCACTGTAAGTGTTGCAGTATTTTTGCTTCTGTAAAGAAAAAGCTTCTGTTTCTAGTATTTTTCTATGCACAGATTTGTGATACACTCCCTCAAAACAATTTTTTCCCAAAAAAGAGCTTCATATTTTGTAGTATATAAGTGAAACATTCTTTGTTTGAATCATTAATTAACCACATATATTTTAAAAATAGCTTTCCTATCTCAATTTCCAACCTGTTTCACGATGTTAGTTTTAACATTGGTAGAACTAAACAATACAAAAATCAATAAAGTCTGTCTACATGTAAATTCCAAAAGTCAGAACGTGGCTGAATACCTAAAAAGGTATATGCTTGCTGAGGAAAAACTCTAAATCATTCTTTCCAATGACAGTGTATTTTCCTTTTTTAGTTCCACTGCTCTTCTACTCACAGTTTGAGGTTTGGCTCCCTAATATATCTGCATCCTACAGAAATGTAATGTACATGTACATTTCCAGACATTACATTTAATACTTTTGCAGTTACTTTCCTTAAATGTGGTTAACTAGAAGTCTTCATGGCACCTAAGTCTGTTTAAAAAGTTACACTACAAACTGAGCCAGCAGCAATTTTTTCTTGTAGGTCTTTTTTCAGGTAAGTTTCCATTGACATATTCTTCTCAAATCAAAGCTTACAGAGTTAAAAATTTTTGTACAAATAGGTAAAGTTTCATTACCACAAAGAAAGAAGTACAGTGTACTACTTGGATTAAGAGCTTCTCTAACTTTTTCACCACTAAATACAGTGATTTGAAATAACTTCAAATCAAGGCCAACAAGAAAAAATATATTTGCATAGAGTTAGGCTGTTATCTCCTTATTTTATTAGTAATGTGACAGTTCTTGTTTCTTTTCTATTTTTCTTTCAATTATGAAACTTCAGCTCAGTCCAAGCAAGAATATTTCAGACATACAAGATGTATGAGATCAGTGACAGTTTAGTCTAGAAGAGTGTATTCTTAATGAACATAGTCATTTTATTAAACTGAACATACCCAGTTCAATTCGATGAGAAGAGGGAATCTCCTTTGTTATCATAAGGAAATAGCTGTGTAACCCTTTGAAAGCAAGCAGTAAACTGGCACAAAGTGTATAGTGGAAATTATAAGCATGGCTGAGGAAAGACTCTGAAACAACAAAGCTGCAACCCTAAAATAAAGAAAAAAGGCACATATTAATTCTGTACAATAAATGAAGTGTTAGCAGAACGACTAAGCAATTGTTTCTTTTCACAAACTTCATTGAGAGTTTTGTGATTTTCAATGGATTGCAAGACATCAAAAAAGAAGGTTCAACACTTAATATTTTAAGCTTGTTCCTGAAGCATGTAACACAGCCTTTTGGAACAATTTTTCTCGTTTCCCCTATCACATGGCACTCCAAAGTAACTTCAACAAAGTTCATTGTTTATCAGGTAATATTCCTGCAGGAAAGATAAAATTCTCACCACCAAACAGAACACAAATAAAATCTTAAACTGATATATTCTTACGTCTGCTGATAACTGTTTTGTGTAGTTATTGCCAAAGACCACACTTTCAAGAGAAGGAATCACAGAGTCCCTGTTTTGTGCTGGTGCATTCCTGTTCAACCATGTATTCTTCACTGGGCGAGGAAAACTGCAAAAAAGCACAAATGAACTGATAATTTGAACATTCTGTGTGTCACAAAACTATCAGAGTTAAAACAAATTCTTGATTTTTCTTGAAAAGTCGCAGAAACAAAGACCCTCACTAAGATCCTGGAAGTTCCTAGCATGGTGGTCTGCCCATGTAGAACACTTCACAATGGCCCAGGCACTTCACTTAAGTCTCTGATGCTGTGCTAGAGGAGAAGTGCTTCTAAAGCAGTTCTCTTCAAAGCATGTCTCCAGCTAGTTGGAGAAATTTGACAAATGCTTCTCCTCAACTGTTCTGTGGCCATCTCTCACCATGAAGGTCAGCAGACCAGGCCAGGAGATTATGGGAGCTCTTCCCCATTATTTCTATTGCAAACCTCAATTAATTTAAACAATATTCCTGAAAGTTTAAGCCAGAGAGATAAAGTTTGAACTGTTACAGGTAAGAAGAGTTCATTTTCCACCAACTTGCTGTGGGGACTTTACCTCTTCAAAATGAAGCAGTAGCAAGAAGTTGAAAAGCTGTCACATAAAGAGTCATTGCTGTTTTCCTAAGGGTGCCTGACCTTTGCCTACTAAGAAGATCCCATCCTTAAACCCTGGGAGAACAGGCAAAACTGCAACAGTAGCCTTGTGAGAACAAAGAACTAGAAAAGATGAATGAAAAATGAATGAATGCAGAAAGTGAAGACTATTAGATAACAGGCAGAAATCAGCAATGACAGGTTAATAAAAAAGAGTAGATTGCACAGGACTTCAGGGCTGTAATCAAGGAGAATTAGCTGCTCTCTTTCAAGGGAAATGTTAAATACTGGGTGTTCCCAAGAGAAGGTGCACATGGATGCTACTCTGAAGAAGAAAATACTCAAGAAGTGACCCCTCAACCCACAGGAAACGAAGAGGTGCCAATGATGTAAGTAAGTATGATCCCAACAGAAGAGCAAACTGCCACCCATGAAAACCCAAATGACAGAGTGATATATGCACTTTTCAGGTTTTTCAGAAAGAGGTGCTCCAGAAAAGTGAGCCAGATGTGGATACTGCAACTATCAAATGTTTGCTACATGTTACAAAATGGGGGAACCCAGCTGAAATAAAACACTTAATTTGAAAGGTTCTTCCTTTCCCTATCCTAAGCTGACTTAAAGGACAACTTGAATCCTTACAATAATTTTGTGGACAACAGCAACAATCTACTCTAAAGATAATGGAAGCAGCATAGAAGTTGCTGTTTTATTCCAGTATCTCTTGGCACAAGTTGTATCAAGTTGAGGTTTGAAATTAAATCACAGTATTTCATCATCATTTGAAAAGCCAAAAACAGAGATAAAGTATGTAGGAAAACCCTCAGATTTACTGCAACTTTTTAAAAGTTCCACAGGGACAAATAAGTTTCTCACTGAAAATCAGTAACAAAACAAATTTTCCATTTTCTGACAATGAAGTGAAGTTCACCCCTACAGCTATGGGATGAACACAGGTTAAACACCTGAATTTCACCTGTGGAATGGTGTGACAATGTACACTTTACATACACTTTAAGTGCTACTTTAAGTGCATTAAAAAGTGCATTTATCAGATGAAGTCTTCAAGAATAGTAATTCCCACCTCCTCAGTAATTGTTTCTCTCCCAAATAATGCTGCATCATCCCTTCAGATGTGTCAGCTCATTTACTACATAACCATGCCTAAAACACATCACCAAAACAATTCAAACCAACTTGGAGGGGGAAAAAAAAAGAACAAAAAAGAACAAAAGCCAGCTGAATCCTCTAAACCAGCACAGCCCTCTTGCACAGAACAGCTGTCTACCATACACAGAGAAACAGCTTTCCAGGATGTGAAGACAGGCACAAGCACTGGGAATACTGCTAAAGGTCTGGGCCTTTACAGCACAGACTGAATTGGAATATGAAGAAACTTAGGGTCAGAATCATGGGATATTTGAAGATAATGAAAGAAGAAAAATATAGAAATGCTAAAGAAAAAGCTGTGAAAAGAACACTTCATATGTGTGACTGTCACTGACTGTACAACCCTTTTTCACACTACTTTTGAGAGGGAGAAGTGAAGTAAACAGAGATTGGAAAGGCTAACACAATTAAATGAAATATAAAAGGCTCAAGCAAAATTGAGGCAAAATCTTCTTTAAAGAGAAAAGTAGATTCTCCAGTTCCATTTACTTTAAGAAAATAATAAATGTATCATTTGCAGACATCATTACCATTCCTGCAGTAACTGAAAATTGTGCAGATAGCTAACAGAAGGTGCCCTATTTGTATTAATGGCAGCTATTTCAGTCACTAAGTAGAGTGAGCAGCAGATCTGCCTGATTAGGAAAATTCATAAATATTTATACATACAAATATACATGTATAAATATAGGTATTTATACATTCCTCCACTTCTCTGGTCTTGAGTATTATCTGTGCTCCACATTACATTTTTCCAACAAAGAAAACACCCTCCAAATTTGTTTCAGATAACTTTGAAAAAAAGAAGTTTCTCATCCATCTGGATGAGAATCTAAAATCATCATACAGAAAACAGTATTGGCCATAGATTTAATTCCTTCCTAATTATTCTGTTTTTATTTCACTTCCACTTGAACACTCAATAATTTATTTACATTTTATTAACAAGAGATTACCTGATCAATGGCTGATGCAGAGCAACCAAAGAAGCATGGACTATAACCGATATGACAGAAAGGTGGAAGTAATCAAACATAACATTGACGTAATGATGAAGGCCCTGGTGTAAGTTGAAGTGCAACTTTAAAGTTCGGCTACTAATTGGCTGTAGTGTGCTCAGGTCATCTGGTCTAAAAAGAAATTAAGAAACCAACATACAATTAGAACAATCATATTTAAAGTGCAAGTTATTAATAACTGACATAGCTGGCAATTTAGCATAAGTCTATACTCTGGAATGCAATGGCATCTCCTCCAGGAAAAAAAAATTATCAGAATGAGACAAATCAGTTATGAAATCTTAAAAGACTTCAGCATTGGATTTCCTTTTTACCATCATTTATGTCTAATATGAACATGCTACACATATAAATAATACAGATTTAATCAGTTTAAAAAGTTAATACATATTTTTGGTTTAATAAAATCTCCCATATTTCAACTTACGAATAGTCTGTATCTGTGAAGTGCAGATCTAATGTTAGTAGAAAATTCATTTCATTAAGCGACTCCTCAATCTACAAAGGAATTGTAGAAGCATGAAATCTCTCAGGTCTTTATTTGTACCAATTCAAATTGTACATAATGAAGACTGAAGTTGAATGGCAGATTACCTTCCTCTCATCTAAGAGCATTTTTATTTTGAAAATCATCACATCATTCACAGAAACTTCCTCATTTTTGTAAAGAATCTGAAATGTTTTACTGCAAACTATATTGTCATGGACTGAAGCAGGAAAGGCAAGATCTGCACCTAAAGAGAGAAACAAGTATTAACATAACTACAAAACACAGAACAGCAAATAAGTAGAACTATGATTTCCATCAGTTTCATAACCACTATTAGAACTGTAACACTGATAATACAGTAGTTTTCAGTCAGCAACTACTGGAGTTTGAAGGACTACATTTTTCTTCAAAGAAATACTATCAATATTTTTAATGCAATTTGCTTTTAGTGTAAGATCTGAACTGAATAATTTTTGCTTTGTTACAAACAGAAGTAAGATATTCTAGGAATTAAAAATTCTAGTAAAAGTCCTGAAGTCTGTCTTGTTTCATCCAGCATTCATGTTGATTTGCAGGGTTTAACCACTGAGAACTCCTAATTACCTACAGATGAGGCAGAGAGGTTAAATGACATGCACCATCCCAATGAATTAATCAAGGACATGGTTTATTCTTGCCTTCCAAATCTTTGCATCCTACTCTGGCCAGACCAGTTCCAAGTTTATCACCTGAACCTTACATTTCTCATGCAGTATGACACTCACGTTTTTTCAATCCAGAGGCTACTCATCAAAAAGAGTTCAGAAAACTGTGGTAAATGACTGGGAAATATTTGTCAAAAAAAAAGTGTTAAAAAACTTGCAGAAGAAATGAGAAAGGGAATGTTTTAGAATGGTTACTGAAGAAGTATTTATCATAATAACAAGGGGTTTCACACAGGAAGTATCATGATGGATATTGTTCTCTGAATAGATAAAAGAAGACATAACCTGGAAGAACAGAAGTAACAAGAAATACTGACACTTTCTTATCATTCCTCTTACAAAAAGGCTCAATAAGCATCAATCTCTTCCAGAACACAGTCTGAGAAATTGTGTAAATGGGGATGCAAAACATTTTTTAAAAATATTTTAATTCTTCTTAATAAATTACTTCAATGGAATCCATAGGGAGAAATGAAATCTTGCAGTTCTGGGCCTCTGATAGACTATCACTACCCTTGGCAAACATTTCTATTCTATAATCTTAGTAACATCTTAGTTTAACTTCCCTTCAGAAACTAGAAACAAGTACAAATACTGGGTTTTGCTGAAGTGCTTTTGTACATGTCATCAGTTTAGGTGTCCTGGACAAAATTGCTTACAAAGGTTGAATTCATTGCAGTGTAATTCCCATACACGCAATGCTGCTTTCAGCTGATGTCCATCTGTGTCATCTGTCACACGTGAAGGACAGAGCAGGTACAGTTTCACATGGCACAGAATCTGATACAACTGCACAGCATCAGCAAAAGGGATGTCCTGCCCTGCTCTGATGCAAAAGAAGTGCTGGAGACAAATGGCCAAGGTCCCACTTCCCGCACAGCATCCAACCCTGAGTTACAGCCTCAGTGCTGCTGACTCAGCGTAACGTGAACCCGCACCCTCAGAAGAGGGAGGGGAACTGCAGAGCAAAAGCTGATGTCAGGAATAGGCTGAGCCACTTCCACATGGGGAGCAAGGTCTCACAAACATGAGGTCAATGAGGCAGAACTACTGTTTTTTAAATCAATGATACACTGACTGGCCAAGACTATTGCTGAGCTTTTATCCACACAAAAAGCCTTTGCTGCAATGAAGGGGAAAAAACAGTGGGGAATTAATTTACTCTTGCATCATAAAAACAGGCATCTTATTCCTTCCTAACCTGCTTTCAGTTTTTTGTCCCCCTCTTTTTTTCCTCTGAAAACCAGTCATGAATTTTTGAGAGAAAGAGGAATTCACAACACCCTAAAATCTGAAACAACCTCATACAGGCTAGAAATACATAGGTTTATCTTATAACTTTCTACGCCATGATATCTTTCTTCAAATGACAAGAATAACAGAAAACCTTCACAAGGCTGGAGCTAAAGCAAATGAATTGCCCTATCATATCTGTAATGACACTTATGCTAGACAGCAGGCAACTCCAGTGAACTACTAAACATGGAAAATTTAAATAAATTGTTTCCCATTTCTATTAACAAATAACCTCCTGGAGAGCTTAGAATGGCTGGGCAAGGGGTAGAAGGAGATGGAAAGGAACAGGAGAAGAGGGAAAACTAAGACTTTATATTTGACTTCGGGAAGTAAAAAGGAGGAAAGAGATCAAACAAACAGTCAGTGGGAGAGGGGAAAACACACAGCTAAGGTAAGGAAAATGAGGTGACTTGTGCAGAAGCTAGAGGGAGAGTTAGAAGCAGGCAAAAAGAAGCGGAGTGGCAAAGCCATGACAATCCAAGCAAATAGGATTTAGAATAATAAGTATGAGAAAGACTGAAGAGATATAGAAGTATAGGAAGAAGTACCTGACCAACACAGGACATCATTCTCCAGAGGGGGTTTAGTGGGCTCCTGACCAGCCTCCTCTATGGTCAACAAGCAACACTTCCACACAGTGGGTCAGCACTCCTAGTGAGACTCCACAAGGAGCCCAAGAGCAGCTATTTTCTTGGCATAACAGCAGCTCAGGAACTCGTATCAGCTACTCCCTCACCTTGAGCAGAAGAGCTTCAAGTCTGAGCTAAAGCATCCAGCTCTGCTAAATTAAGCAAGCACCTGAAGTGAAGGGGAACCAGAGATCCTCAGCAAGACCAAGCACTATAATGTACACAAGGAGGACACACTAACACACTTTCATTGCCCAGCTTGTACCCCTCCCTCTTCTTTGTTGTGGGACAAATATTACAAGTAACCACCTGAAAATACAAACTCAGAGACTGATCCAAAAAGGGCCCTAAGTTTTTGGGTTTAAAGGAGTTTGTTTGTTTTTGTTTTGTTTTATTTTCTTTTTTTTTTCTTTTCTTTATTTTTTTTTTTTAATGGCTGTTTGTCAGCTGAATGAGTTGCCCTGGTGAGTTCCCAGAGCAAAACTGACATTTGTGTCATGGCACACAGAGAAATATGAAGCTAAGAAACAGTGGCCAGGAGGATTCAAGGACTGAGTTTTTATTTCTTTAACAGCACTGCTTATCTAAACTCACACCAATCTGTAGTTTTAATGTTTAAATCCTTTATGCCTAGTAATAAGAGACAGAAGAACTAACACATATGTCCCAATTTACTAACAAGATTGAAGTTTTCTAAAAAAATAACCTAAAACCATTCTAAAATATATTCTGAAATGGAAAAAACATTTTTTTCCAGCAACATAAAACCTTATTAAGTGTCACTATTCAAAAAAGTGTGTTTTAGTCAAGGACAGTTACCAGAGCCAAATTCCCCAAACTACATTAAACCTTGTCTTTGAATGGAGCAACCTGGATTCATAAGAATTATTTATTTATCTCACAAAAATGCAAGAAATATTCAGGAACTTTTACCAAAATTCCATATCTACATTGTTACTCTACTCATTTACTTTTAAAATAGCCTCAAAAATTCAGGTTTCAGTAACATCATATCACATTTTCACAGACTGTGGCATGTTTTTCTCCCTTGCACTTCCAATACTCCACCTGACATTTGAAAACTTGATTTAGTTTTTGCTTCTCACATTTTTATAGCATGCTGAGGGTATGGGCTACACAGAATTCAGAGAGCACTAACAGCTTTCTCTGGGTTCAGTTTGCCTGGACAAGGAAATCAAAAGTGAATGTCAGGCAAAAAAAGAAAAAAGATGAAGGAGTAGGTAATTCTGTTCAGGAGGTTAAATAAGTTTACAACTTTATCACCAGCCAACAATAGAACAAGATTGAAAGCTGGATCCTTTCAAAGTGTTCTTTTCAGAAAGAAACAGGCTTATCAATCTGGGTAAGAGCCTGTATCTGAAGTTCTCCACTACTTTGAGATATCTACTTACATGAGATCTGCCCTTGCTCATCTTACCCTGGAACATGGAGAAGTCTGAGCAGATCAGTAAAAAAACAGAAGACACTAATATAAAGGAATCACCGTGTTTTGCCACCAGCAAAGGCAATCAGCAGAGGAAAAACAGTAACACAAACTCTGTAATCAACTTTTAAGTCTCACTGCTAAGAACAAGCTGCATTTTTATTGTATTAGTAACAAAATTAAAAGCACTTATATATGTGTTATAACAATACAAGAGAAAAAGTGTGATCCTTAGTTGGCAAGGCAAGAGAATGACCTCATTTACTACAAGATTTACATTTAATAAAAGTTTTTGCACTTACCAGTTCCATGCAACAAACTAGCTTCTAATTTGTGTGGAATTCTTGGAGGAACTTTCATAGATGCACGAATCTGGTAAAAGCTAAAGCAAAAGACAGCGATTTGCAACACATGCATTACAGTACATCTCATTTACCATATATAGGTACATTGACAGAGGTACGACTGGAGAGTGGGAAGGAGGAACACAGCAAGGAAGTCTATAAAGCTTAAAACAGTCTGACTTTGACTCTTAATCCAGTTAGGGTTTTTTCTTAATTATTAATCAGAGCGGTAGCCAAACACATGAATAAAAAGAAGTGCCAACACAGTGCTAGTCTTTCCACATCCTGCAGAGTTGAAGCAAATATTTGTGGAGATACATCATAAACTACACTGGAGAACTGGTATGAATGAAAAATCAGGAGTGTCAGCTACACTACCACCATATGGGAAGGATCTGCCATGTAGCACATCTATAGGACTGCTATAATCAGTTCTGTCACTGAAGGAGCTATTTGTGAAAGTGTACTTTGTGAAACTCCCCCTCCATGATCTGCAGAAAACACACCACTTACCAGACACTCTCTATTTCGTTTGTGCCACCAGCTATTAAAAGTGCCACACTAGGCATGGCTTGACAGTACCTTTATGCTATCGAAGGCAGGAACTGCAGGCTTCACACCTAAAATTAAAAGGAACCCCTAACACAATAGTCTTTTGGGTCTCTGCCCCACCTCTAAAGAGTTTTTTAATTTATTCAGCTCCATGCTGTTTCCAACATTGATTTTCATCTATGATAACCGTAACTGTTACCAGACTGATTTTATAGAAGCCTCTATATAATATATACACCCACAAATACACTTAGATACACATTCTAACAGCTCCCCAAACAGTAACACCAACAAAAGGGAGTGAGCAAGAACATTCACCAGTAGAGAGAGGAACACAAAACTGCCTTTTCAGGCAGAAACATGGTCCTAAATGCTCTTATAAGTATATATTTACCCTTCGTGTTCCACTAACAGAGTACAGCCAATCACAGCCATGGTTTTCATCATATCCACCATCCAAATCAAACCATTCTATTGTGGTTTTCTGATTTTGGCTTCTGACTCTTCAACTAAAGCTGACCACCCAGGACTTCACTAGCAACTGATGTGACTGTGTACTAGCCTAACAATCAACCAATGCAAAATTCTTAATTTAATCCATTCATAAAATTTACAAGTCAACTTTAGCCTGATTAATACTATGTATCAAAGAATGCTCTACAGTGAACTAGCAACACGGCTGGAGATAAGAGATGAAGTGATTCTTACTTTTAAAACAGACTAAAACATAACCTCTGGCAAACTACCATGTGTATACTTTGGTTTTGGAAACAGGTCAAAGATGATTCCATACACACTCCTTAAGTGACTCATAAATAGTAAATTAATTCATTTTTATAGGTTAAAGAAATAAAAGTTCACATTAAGCTTTCACTGTCATCTTCTCCAACAATGTAAGGAATTGAGAAGATTAAGAGTGCCTCCTCAACATTAACCCAGGAGGATGCAATGTAGTACACTGAGGAACTCTTTTCTCTGGGTCAGATGTGACTTCCATCATTCAATTAGTTACTCATTTCACCTATATCGAAGAAATGTGATACATTATAAGGTACAATAGCCTCAAGAATACTTTCACCAGCCTCAGCTTCACAGTGTCACTTCTGGATCCACAGCAAACATTCATCAAGATGCCCTGCCACTACAAGCTGTATCTTCCCATGATCCAAATGAGTAGCCTGTCATGGCAAAGCATTTTGGCTTGTTACTTTAGGGAGTAAGAAAAGAACATAAACCTGCTGATATGGTTTACATGAAATATTAGCTCTCAGTATGTTTTCTATTAAACATCATATCTCAGTAAGTGCAGAAACATGTCAGAGACATGCCATGTATTGCAATGCATCTTGCCCTAACTACCAAACTGTGTCATTCTATTAGACTTTAAAATATCCAAAATCTGCATAATTTTCAGTTGATGTTTAGAAGCACATGACAGCTCTACAGAGCATAAATTAAACTAAGGATTAAAAACTTTATCAGGTGTGGATAGATTAATGACTTAGGACTTTAACAAGGTAAAATGAAAGGCAAAGGCAAAACAAAAACTGAGCATCAAACAGAAAAAGGTGCAATGTGATACTCCCATTACTTAGTGCAGTAAGACTCATTTACCCTAAAGATACTATTAGGTGACTGTTTACAATTTGTGCCTCAAAGCAAGCAATCAATAAGAACTGCTCATGCTTAAAATGTAATTTGTGAAACCAAAAGGCTACAAGGACATCCTTCTTTTTCTTATTATTATTTGCTTCCAATTAATCGAGAGTAGACCATTCTATCCTTTTTCTTCAGTAAACCCTTTACCTGCCCGATATTTTTTGTTTGGGCTAATGAGGAGTTGAAGGTGTTTTGTTTACTTGTTTCAGACAATGGGCATGGATTTTCAGCAGATTTACACTTTAGGCAGTTTCTAACATTAAACAATCACCTGTTAATCTGAGTAATAAAATCCTGTAGGAGTTCAGCTCAGGGCAAATATGTAAACATTAATTCAAAATCTTGTGCCTACATACACGAAACAATTATTTAACTGCATCAAGATATTTAAATAACAAAAACAGCCTCCTACACAGTATTTATCCAAACTATTCACTGCCACTCATCTTTAAATGCTGTATATATTAAGGATCTATCTGCAAATGAAAAGCTTTTATACTATTATGCTGAAACAGAGTACTTGATTCACAAAGGAATTAAATTTGCAATACATAAAATACAGAAATGCTTTTCAAAGTTATGCTATAAATTCCTTATGACAGAAAGTTTTAAAAGTAGTGTCAAAAAAATACATCAAGCCTCATCACTCTTTTCTCCAAGCCCTGACTTCCTCCTCTTCTTTCCATTTTTGTTCAGCCCACTAATAGATTTGTGTTGCAATGTTACCATTTTTATCAAAAATACAAACAAAACCAAGACACTTTCAACTATTTCCCAGTTGTACAAACACTGTCTAGTCCTCATACAGACAACTGACTCAGAAACCTGATCTGTTGTATCTATTTGGGCCTCCAGATAACAATTCAGTATCAAGGACTTGTTACTCACCTACCACATTCAATTGTCCCAAAGACTCTTAAAAATACTTCATAAATAATATCTGAACACAATCAACTGTTCATTGTCTCATGCATCAGCTCTTCATTACCTTATGTAACTGTTGGAGATGGGACTTATGTGGACATGAACGAATGGCAGAGAACAAGGGAGGAACGAACCAACTTTGATGCCTGGAAGATCCAAGAGGACCACCACTAAGCCGGACTATGACTTTATACCAAGGACTTTACTTGTTGTTACCCCAGTTTTTTTGTTAAAGTTAAAATCCAAGGTTCCCCCCTGTTTCTATAGGAGTACTGGCA
>JAWWLZ010000118.1:86942867-86970736 GCA_035041345.1 Poliocrania exsul
AGCCAGAACCAGGAGAAATACCATACCGTTGCAGAAACCTTCACCATAACGAGGCCTAGACAACCAACCATCATAATAATCTGAGCAGGAAGTAAGTTTATCAATAACTGGAATGTCTCTTGCTACTGACCAAAAAGGAAACATAGGAAGTAATGGTGATTTGAGTTTTTAACGCAGCCACGTTGAACCACAGGAAGTAACGTGTGCAAATGCAGTCCTAAGGGACAACCACATTTAAAAAAAAACCTCCTGCATTAAAAAAAGCACATAAGCATCTACAGCAATAGCTCCACAGGCATTTACTTGAAAAACCACTTACTTTGCCAACTAAAGAACATTCCAAGGGAACTGTACATTCTGAAAAAGCTTCATAATACACTTGATCGTTGAGGTGAAACTTGGTTGCAGTTGCTCTCGCCAGGAAGTGGAAAGGGAGAAGCGCGTATGGCAGAGTCTGACCTTTCCTCTCCCCTAAATCCCACTGCACTCACTGCACACTTAAATGCTCTCAGTCAAATTAACAACAGCAAGCACTGAACATTGTGGACTGCAAAATTCACAGGCACATTGGGTCACCTGCAGGGCAGATTCTAAGTTTATCAGTTCACCAAAGGGAGGAACAGCTGTGACTCTGCATATGCAAAACCTCAGGAGAGCTCTTGGGACCTACTGAATGCAGGGCCCTGTTGAAAGCACACACTTTGCTGCAAACCACCACTAAGACTTCTCCTTTCTCCAAGGTGAACTGTGGCTCAGGCAAGTGTAATTCTTTTCGTGCAGGAGGAAACAGAGCTGGAGCTGAAGCACTGAAATGAGGAACTGCAGGGAAAATGGACAAAGTCTTTGGAGGAACAGGCAGCCCTGCGGGCAGTGATTCCACCAAAGCAGCGTCAGACTGACCCTGGCAGAGCTGTGTCTTCTACAGACCACATCTCTCTCTTCCCATGGAAGCAAACCTGCGCTAACAAATTCCTGCTGCAGTGAGAGGTTGAGTCAGCAAAATACTGAAAGGATCCAACAATGAGAGAAAAAGTTCCTCTCTTTCTGTCCAACACCCCTCTGTCCTACAAGCCAAGGCCTGTGCTACTGCAGAGACCCTGCATTACTAATTCTTTCGTGGATTTACAAAAATCCATCTTAAAAGCAGTGAAGACATTTAGCATTTTGCACAGTCACAAGCTGGTACTGATAAATTGCCAGCATACTGTTCTAGGCAATCTGAGTACGCTTGCAATGTTTGAGGCATTTCTTGTGATCGTGAGACATAAATACTCCATCTTACACATTACCACAAGTTTGCCAGATGTTTTTTGTAACCTTCTACGCATTCTGCAAAAACGCAATCCAGGCAAAGGCAGAGAAACAAGGGGCAAAGGGGAAAATCAGAAAAGGAGTAAAATAAGGTGCCAGGAAACAGAAGTAAGAGAATATAAACCAACAAAAATAAAGCAATGGCAGTGAAATGCTGATTCTCAGTGCCAAATTAAAAAGTGAAAAGAATTGGTTAAACTTGCTCCCTAATTTTCCCGGAGACATTCACAGTCATCTATAAAGATTTAATCCTACCAAACCCAGTTGGGGCACACAAAATACCACATGGACACCAAACTAGTTACAGGGTTTATACAGGGAATTATTAATACAAGTATCAAATGCACTAAAATATTTTTATCTTGCACTTTGTAATAAGTACTTGTATTATGGACCAATATGAGATTACACTCTGATATAATTGTGGGATTTATCTAAGAAAGTCTAATTCAGATACTTGAGCAGCAGGAAAATTATCATGCCCAAAAGACTATTTTAAATCTTTTTTAATCCCTTCTATGAAAACTTCAGGTATTTCCCACAGCTGACTAACATGTTTTTATCAGTTGAATGGGCAAACTGACAGGAAATATAAAAAAGGTTCCCATTTATCTGAAAGCAAGGTTCCTTGAATGTGGATTACTTTTTTGAAGTACCTCACATGTCTATGGCAAATATTACTTCTGATAACTAAAGGTATATACAAACAAAATAGTCATTAGATCAAATTTTTGATGAGAGTTATTTGAGAGACTAATACCTCAACTAAGTCAGAGCAGCTTGTTATGAAACAGGATTAAGTACGTAAAACAGGAGAGAGGGAAAAGTAAATGCAGCTGGGCATTTTGCCTTATTACTACAAAAGCCTTTTCTCCACATTCTTACCACAAGGCACATTCAGGCAGAATTCCTGCAATTGTTTTATTTAAAATCTGAAAGCAGAATAGTATCAAACAAGTATTGTTTTTTTAAAGAGACGCATAAACATGCAATACCAGATGAGTTCTTATTTAATCAAATCAATCTTATATTAGTCTATGTTTATAATTTTATTTCCTCTTTTATTTCCTGTTTTTACTGAAGGGAAGAAAAAAGAAATCAAACTATATTTCTTTGTGTCTTTAAAGTACAACAGCTCCATAAAGCTCATCTTCAGGAACACTGACTTCCCATTCTCTCTTACAAAAACTTTTCAACTCTATTTATTTGGCTTGACAAGTATTTTTCATTTGACTTTGATTCAGCATACTATCCTCACAAATGTATTTAACCTCAGTGTGGCTCAGAACTTCTTAGCTTTCTCCAGAAAATGGTATGGGATGTCAGGTTTTCCTGGTATCCATAGTCACAAATTTATAAAGCCTCATCCCTTGCAAACAGGCATCAGTTTTCAGAAAGGCACATCATAACATTTTAATTTTGAAATCAAGGTTTAGTCAATACAACAGATGGAAGACCAGAAGACAACTCATTTTCTAGCATTTACTGGTCTTTCAAATTTCATGAGTTTGCAGCTGTGCAATTATGTTCCTCTCACATGTCAGTAAACAAGTAGGCAAGCCTTACAATTCACTTGGTGCCTTATTTTAATGAAGGGCAATCTGCTTTAATAGCAAATGCATTGTCTCTTTAACCAGAGATGAAAATTCGGGTACCACAAAGAAAATTGTTGCAAAAAATCATGACAAGAACGCTCACGTGAACTGTTGTGTCTTATGCAAGATGCATCAAATGAAGGTCATCAGTCTTATCCCTTACCAACAACTTCATCTTTTGCCCTGTGGAAAGCTGTGTTGTTCATGGAAGTCACATTAGTTCCTCTAGTTCAGTCTTTTAAATCGAACCACTATAGTTTCAAATATAACATATTGCTCTGTGATGTTATTAGGACACTAAGAAAGAAGAGTAATCTCTCAGAAGCACCTATTTTTTTCCCTTCAAGCTAGGCATATTTTCATGATTCATTTAAGGCAGCTTAACCCAGTACTGCAAGTAGAAGCATTTTGCAGACCAAAACCTCTTTTACATGTTTTTGCCCCTCCTCAAAGTTTTGACATTTGACCAACTGCATGGTGAAACAAACCAACACACTTAAACATCTGGAAAAGGAAATAAAGAATCCAGTAGGTGCAATTATAGAGGGAAAGATCACACAGCCAGGGGAGAAAGTATTCCCTTCAGTGACATGACACAGGCTTAGGTCAGGCCGAGTGGTGAGGCTCCACACTCGGAAACAATATGAAATTGTACTGCCACTTCCTGGATTTTTTTTAGCTCAGCTTCAAGAGTTTCAACTCCAAAAAGACTAAGAAGCAGATCTGCTGACTGTGCATTATGTTTATGCATTATTAACGTAATTCTTAAGAAATAATCTCTGGGAATATTACCAAATAATGTCACAAGCAAGCTATGAGAAGTTAGCAGCTTAAGTCAAGATGTTTCTCTAAATTCGGAAGATCCTAAAAGCTCACAAATGTCTAAGAGTAAAGTGAGCATTCAAGATTGGAAAGCAAAAACTCTACTTCTTACCCCTTCATAAAAAAGCAAAAAATTTCTGCTCTTGAATAAACTTATTTTTGCCATGATAGAGCCACTTCCTACCAAAAAAAAAAGTATTTTTGATCTCCTAAAATCTACCCTATCTAGTACATGGCAGCAAATACACCCTTAAAAGAGAGAAGTTAAAATTCCAAACTCCCAAAAATTAAACTTCTGATGCCAGTTTACATAAACACAAACAGACTAAGTAGCCAAATCCTTTCCTCCTGCCAGGTTTCAGAAGCAGGATACCCCAAAGACACACAGTGCACACTGAACCTGTTCAAAACTGGAAAAAACTAAACAAGCAAGCAAACAAAAAAAAATTGGTTTTAAAAGTCTACATTTTTCTCAAAGGCTTTTGTTTTGAGAAAACTGTAATGAGCACTGCAGAAGACCTCAGATAGTATTCAAAATACATTGAAGTAAATTGTATGTAGGAATGTATTCAGGAAAGGAAGGAAACAAACTGCTGAAGGGAAGGCATGCAAAAATACTATGAAATGAAAACTCAGAACAATCTGATTGGGAAAAAAGGGAAAAACTCCATAGAAGCAGCACTAGCCATAGTAATATGGTTGAATTGCAGAGATGATCATCAAGGTGATCGTATTATTTCCTGTCTACATACACTGAGGAGACTCTAACTTTCCATGGGCCTGGATATCTAAATCCTTTTGTTACCCTTATGAGGCTGACCTCCCAGCACTGCCCCCTGTAAGCTGGGATCTGAAAAATGCACTGAAGAAGAATCCTAGTTCTCCTTGAGGAGTTGGAAACTGAAGGTTTTTGATGTTCTGGATGACTGCAGACTCACTCATCTCCTTTTCTCTTGCAGGGGAACCTACAGAAACAGATTGGGGGTGATTAGGGCCCTTTCTCCATCAAGTACCAGAGCTGGATCTCTCTGTCTTCGGCAATTATCTGAGTCCTCTTTGTCAGTTGTGCAAGCTGGCATCTGGGAGATTCCTTCCTTATAGGAAGGAAATGACGAGAATAATGTCCTGAAAATTCAACTGTACTTTTACAATATAAGAACTTCTGAAAGAAATCAAGTTTAAGGAGTTCCCCCCTTTCCTCTGTCCTGTCATCCCAGGCACTCACTCTTGCCCCTCAGCTATTGCACCTTCCTCAATTGCACCAATGCACTACCGGCAAAAGGGGCAGTCCCGTGACATAAAGGAGAGCACTCTGGACTCTGAATCCCAAGGACCCGAGTTCAAGTCTCAGTGGGGACCGTCCCCTGGCAGTTCAAGCCTCCCTGCCATCCCATCCCGTCACATATCAGGCACTCAGCAGGGCCAGCCCCGGTCAGTACCGGGTGCTGTGACAGTCCCGAGGACTTCACTGTCACTGTCCAAGCTCGCTCGGCCGTGGCAAATGGACCTTAGGACTTAAATGGTGGGGCCAGTTCTGTGCATGCTGTGCCTCACCTAAAAAATCCCCTGTGCAGGCTGGAAGGGCTCACCCATGTGGGAAGAGCCCTTCCCAAATCTTCGTTCGTTAAGTCTGGCCATACACTACCTGCAGAGCAGGTTGGACAGTGGTCTGATCTAGCAGCTCCCAATCCAGCAGCTCCCCTTAGAGCAGGCTGCTCCAGCAGCTCAGCCAGCACAACCCACAGGGCAGTGCACCGCGATGGGATGAAGCTGCCAGCAGCAAGGGAGGCGGAAACTCTGCAAACTGGCATGGCCAGGCGAGCTCTGTATCTCTACATGGGAGCTTAGGGAAATGAGAACTGACATACCTGACATCTGTCATAACTCTGTATCCTACGGGCAGGGATGCCAACTGAGATGAATGCACAAGTTCAAACAGAGGTTTTGTTTCAAAACATACTAATCTCTGGGCTGCTCTCACTCAGCAGATCATACTGACATAATGGCCTCTCCTGTTTCAGAGATGTCTTCCCAATACAGAGGTTGGAACATCTACAGACATTTCTCAGGATGCAGTCCAGGATTACACTTAAATCAACCCAAAATGTACCTGGCAACAGAAGTATGGATCCCAATCCTCCTGTATATTTTATACTCCTCCTGTGTATTTTATACTCCTTCTGCACCACCACTGACAGAATGTCTGATACTGATGTAGGTCAGGGAGATTAAAAAAATACAAACCAGAATATAATTCTGGTTCTGCCAGGTTTTTTCCACTGCCTTACCCCATTGAGCTGACCAGCCATAAGGTAAAAGAGCATTATTGCAGGCACACTGGAAGCAGGTTCAGGCAGCTGCTAACCAACAGATCTCCCCACCTGTAACATCTACTTTAGCCCAGTGTTCTGCCAGTTTAACGCAGTCTCCAGCTGCTGCCAAAAGCAGGCCTCTTATTGACCATGGAGCTGCCTGACTGTGAGAGCAAACAAAGCAGGAGAAGACTATGCACATCACACCTTTTGGCAGATACATGCAGTTGTAGTGGCTCAAGTGAACGATAAATGCACAGATGAAAATGCTGTTTCACAACAGATTTGTGTTTACGGCATCAACAGTGGGCTACGCTGGGTGTACTCTCTTATCCTCTCCCCTGTCCAAAACCAGTGCTCAGGCAGTTACACAGCCATCCATATTAAAAACCACAAGCATATGTGAAAAAACTACCTTTTTTTAAAAAAACCCAGTCTGATCACCTTCAGTAGCCTGCAAACTACTTCTTGCATTAAAAACACGTAAAAGTACAAAATTATTAGCAGTAGAGGTCTTGATCACTTAGTGTAAGGTATTTGTTATTTATCTTTCTGGAGAAACAAGACTCATTTTTAAAGCAATTTCAAAGGTCTGCAAATCAACAAATGAAGTTATTTATGGATAAACATGAAAATGATGGTTAAGTCTGGAGGTCCTCTCAGTCTTTGGACTTGTGGGAAAGGGAGAACAAGTGGAGGGGGATGCAAAATACTTTATATGGAGTACAGTTTGGCAGGAGGTATAAGACATGAAAGAGGAAGATATTTTGGAGCAAGCACCTGACTGAAGCAGAGGCAGCAAGTCTGAGTTTCAGTTTGGTGGTGGGACTGAGCCTGGTTCCATATTCTGATAAAGCCATATGTTCTCTGCAGTATGTGATAATCCGGTGAAGTGCTGTTTGTGATTACAGATACTATTAGGTATTATTAGGTAGTATGTGCAGCAAAAGATACACCACACCAGAAACCTCTGTTGTCTTGTGTGGCAGTCAAGACTTTAAAACACAGAATGAGCATCTTTCTCCCTCCCTTCCCTGAGATAGCTATGGACGGTAAACTAATTAAAAGAACAAATACAATCACATTTCTGTTGTACCTATCATGTGTATTAAGCAAGCACACATAAACAGGAAAAAACATTCAGGAATGACAGATTTTACACAGGGACAGGTCTGAACTGTAAGCCTATGCACAAGCTACTTGCTTCTGCACAGACCTAACATGAAATCATGAGTCTCAAAAGCAGCAATTTTAGTGATGAAACATATATTCAATGCAAATTTAAAACTGTTACTGCTATCACATGCTATTCTGGAACACTGAACTCAGTAAAACTCAGAAAGAGAAGGTGCATACTCAAGGATTCATTATTGTGATGCCTTCAACTGACACCTATGCCCATTCTACCTTCTCACTATACAGAGAAGCCAGTTGTATTTTCTGCAGAGTAAAAAAATATGCCTTCTCCAGGCAAAATCCTTTTATACTCAATACTGTCTTACACTGTCATTTACTCCCTCACTAAACTCAACTCATTGATCGTGTTTCTGCTGACAGTCTTCATGGCAAGGCATACTGATACACAATCTTTACTTTGCAGGGTGAAATGGTACCTGGTCTGACACACATGAGACCCCCATTTCTTTGACTGCATAAAGAAAGAAGAAATTGCAGAGACCTCCTCCAAACACAATTCTAAAATGAAAACCAATTATGTCCAACATATCACAGTTACATATAACCTTGCTGTCACATGAAAGAGTTGTGCCTATCACAGCACTGTCAGGTCCAGCAAGACTGTAAGATCACATAAGTAGGTGTCTGAGCTCCTTATCTTTTGTTCTTAGAAAATGGAATTTTGCCAAATGGAATGCCTGAAAGGAGTGGGATGCCACTAGACAGCTTTAATTCTCAGTTGAAAAAAATGTTTTCAATTGCAAAACCTATTATGCCTAAAATTTCCAAAAGTACTACATGGGTATAAGAGCTAAAATCTGAACAAAATTCAGGTGATTTGAAATTTGTACTCTATATCTGAGAGTCTAGAATATGCAATGAGTACTCATCAGCATTTCAAAAAATTGAAGAAAGATTTTTTTTATTTTAATGGGGGGATGCAGGAAAAAACCACACCTTCAGGACAAGTACTACTACCAGTTCTTAGCTATACCTTTTATCAATAACAACTGAAGAAATAAGCAGCTGTACAGTCATCTTTACATATCAGAATATGTAGCTCAAAGAGTCAGATTCAAAATCTCATTTAGTTTGTTAAGTTGGAAGCCAGTCTGCTAGGAATTAACATGGGGGATGGGGGAGGAGGATTCTTTAGGCTTCAAAGTAGAAGCCCAATTTACAACGGCTCTAGTCGAGCCCTAGACAAACCTCCCTGCGTGGCTAGAACTCTCCTTATACAAGCATTAGACTCAGATATCTGAAGAAGACAAGTAGTACAACCTCCCCATGTCTTCAGTTTCACTCATTAGTAACCTTGGGAAATGTTAATTTCTCAGCTAAGTCAAAGAAAACAGTACTCAGTTTTCCATTTAGCTTTCCAACTCATATTTTCAACAAATACAAGGCTTTTTATTTTAAAAGATAAGATTCACTCTTTTAAACTGTTACTCCTCCTTGGGACCAGACCATGTTATTGGTCTTTCAGACATCCTGCATCAGAAGGGCTAATGGAGATGTGGTGATACTAACTTGCAATTTCTGAAGCAATGCCAACTTAAAATAGGACTTCTCCACTTCTCATTCCCAGTCTTACCCATTCTTGCCTCAAGGCAAGCAGGACCTTCATGTGTGTATCCACTGCTGAACTAGAATCAGAAACTGATCCACTTTAACAACAACAACAAAAGACCAAAAGTATTTGTGTTATTTTTCCTAGACAGACTATTCCCTTGAGTTTACAGCTGAGTACTACAAATCTTAAACCCATATTATTGCTATTTGTATTAGTGTAAAGCCATAAACTGAAGAACAGAGCTCATCTTACAACTGTTAGACAAATTTGACAGCTTTTTCTCTGTTTGTAAAGACCGCATTACATTAAGCAAAGATCACAGTATAATACTTCAAAAGATAAGCTATCATGTCAGAAAGCAATTCACACACTTATTTCCAGAAAGGTATGTCATACAGAAACATAGTTTGAAAGTAAAAGTATGACTGAGCTTATGAATTATAAAGAAAATAAAACAGTTGAGCCTGAATGTTCCTTGTCCATCAAGGGTTTGTTATTTGATCATATGCTATCAACACAAACCATTAGCCAGGGCTACTTCTTTAAGGACAAAGCCTTTGCATTCCTGATAAAGTCAGGAGAAAGAAAAGTGGTCCCACTAGAGGTGTGTTTTGAATTCTAATTTCCTGTTAAAAATTATAAAACTCATGTAGACAACTCCCTAGATCCAGAAAAAAACCCCACAACTTTTCATACACTGCATTATTTCTCATGAAATTTCTGTGTCATCATAATAAGAGTCATTAAATTTCATACTCTGATTCAGTGCGTTTTCTTTTATGCTACATTAACACAATCACAAGCAAGCAAGCATAAAATGTCACTGCTGCTCAGACACATCAGCAGGAATCTGCACATGGAAAAACATAAATCTGTGGACCAGAAGAACATCATAAGTCTAAATTTTTAGTAATCTCTGAAGCTTAAATTCCATTGACTTTCAAACAAGACTTAGGTTCACAAGCAACTTACACAACTGCAATCTTACAAATAACCTAATTTCATATATGATGCATCTCCAAAATTGTGTTTTACATTTAGATATGCCAAAGTCTCTCCTGTGAAAGGTATTTAATATTATTCTTTCATCTCTTACTCAGTATTTAAAAGTAAAAACACTTTAAAAGAATCTGGTAGTCTTACATTACTACTGTAAACTCTTGATGGGGAGGTTTATAAGAATCTCTTAGCCCAAAATGAAGTCAAATAATAGATAACTAAGATACATTGAGCTGTATATCTGCAGTAAAGAGCTACTGTTAACACTTTATTTTACTTCCCCTCCTCACAGTCTACTTGAAATAACAACAAATTTAGACTTTGTCAAAATAACTATAAGGAAGTTCTTTCTCTGAAACCCACAATGAAACAGCAGGTATTATATCTTACAAAGAAAAATGCTAGCAAGAAAAAAAAAAGACAAAATGCATAGAAACGTAACTATTGAAAGTTTTCTAAATCCAGTTTTGGCCAGTAGGGTGCCATGTATATTATATTTGCCATTTCACAGGTGACAAAGCAATACACAGCTCCAGAGAAAAGAAGCCCTCATCTTCTCACAGTTGAGGGTTATCAGAAAACATCTCTCACTACCCACAGGAAAAGTACAACTGTTCCGAGTTATGCATCAGGATCCACCACACCATGGTGGAACATGGAAATTTCAGCTGAGCACTATGAAATCCTGTGGCACTTTCAACAGCCAGTTTGGAATCAGAAATGCTCAGCACATTTGTATCTCAGTTCAGGATGCTGACACATGCAAAACATGTAAGTAAATAGGGAGGGTAAAGCATTCACAGCAGAAACCTGCATGACAACTTGTTCTTACAGTAAAAATGGCTTTGAAGTACACAGCTTTAAAGTGAAGGAGGGTAGGATTTACATCACAGAATCACAGAATATGCTGAGGTTGGAAGGAACCCACAAGGATCACCAAGTCCAGCCCTTAGCACTACGGAGGACCATCCCCAAGATCACACCATGTGCCTGAGAGTATCATTCAAATGCTTCTTGAACTCTGGCAAGCTCTGTGCTGTGATCACTTCCCCAGGGAGCCTGTTCCAGTGCCCAGCCACCCTCTGGGTGAAGAACCTTTCTCTAATATCCAACCTAATCCTCCCCTAACACAACTCCTGGCTATTCCCTTGGGTCCTGTTACTGGTTACTACAGAGAAGAGATCAGTGCCTGCCCCTCCTCTTCCCCTCACAAGGAAGTTGTAGACTGTAGTGAGGTCTCCCCTTAGTCTCCTCTTCTCCAGCCTGAACAGACCAAGTGCTCTCAGTCACTCCTCATTCAGCTTCCCCTCAGGGCCCTTCACCATTTTCATTGCCCTCCTTTGGACACTCTCTAATAGCTTAGTATCTTTCTTACATTGTGGCACCCAAAACTGCCCACAATATTCAAGGTGAGGCCACCCCCTTGAAGAGCAGAGCAAGACAATCCCCTCCCTTGACCGGCTGGTGATGCTGTGCCTGATGCCCCCCAGACATGGCTGGCCCTCCTGGCTGCCAGGGCACTGCTGTCTCACATTCAACTTGCCATAGACCAGGATTCCCAGGTCCCTTTCCACAGCACTGCTTGCCAGCATCTCATTGCCAGTCTGTACAGTTGCTCCATCTCAGGTGCAGAACTTTGCCTTGTTGAGCTTCATATGGTTGGTGATTTCCCAGTCCTCTGATTTGTTGAGGTCTCTCTGCAGGGCCTCCCTGCCTCCAAGGAAGTCAACAGTTCCTCCCAGTTTTGTGTCAACTGCAAACTTGCTTAATATCCCTCCCAGTCCTGCATCCAAGTAATTTACGAGTATTATCAGGAAGAAATTCTTTTACATGAGAGGGTAGTGAGGCACTGGCACAGGTTGCCCATAGGAGTTGTGGATGCCTCATCCCTGGGAGTGTTCAAGGCCAAGCAGGATGGGGCCCTGAGCAACCTGGTTCTGTAAAAGTGTCCCTGCCCACGGCAGGGGGGATTGGAACTAGATGATGTTTAAGATGCCTTCCAACCCGAGCTGTCCAATGATTCTATGAAAAACTTGCTCAGACTACGGACCCAGTAACAGTTCATGAACCACGCCACTGGTCATCAGCTGCAAGTTCGACTTTGGACCACTGACTACAAGTCTTTGAGCCCAATAATCCAATCAGTTGTCCATTCAACTTGTTTTCCACTTGTGCAGTCAAGCTATGTTATGTTTCCTTTGTGTGTAAAAAAGCTCAGTCCTACAGAGCCCGCACCTTACTGGAGCTTTTATGAGCTAAGATGACAAAATAGCCTGAAGCCTCACTACTTCAGACCATAATTCTCACTGATCCCAAACAATTATACTTCTTTTATTCATTTTGTCACAGAATACTTGTGTTTTAATCACTATTTGGGTAAAAATTCCAATCATCACATCCTAGTTCAAAACAAAAATTGTGTGAAGGCTTATTTGAATGTAAAACCAGATAAAAATAAACCAGTGGAGCTAACTGGAGCAAGTTTGGTTTTAAGCAAGTGACACAGAGTTACAAGAAAACCTAATGAAACAGCGGTATTACATAAGGATACTACTTAACTATTATCACTACATACTTTTGCAACTTGCAGCGACAGTGTCATCTTCAGAAGAAGTTAACCACCAGAACATAGGGACACACCACAACCACAGACACAGCAACAACCTTTCTTGAACTAGGTAAGAAGCAGGCAGCCATGCATCCAGACAAGTATCATATCAGAATTAAGTCTCTGCACTATTTCCCCTCCTTGGAATAATAACAGCTATCTAAAAGTAAAGAAAATATTCTGCTTTAAAAGGTCACTTAGCAGAATAATATGGTTATAACCCTTCAGATAAGTCTGATCTTGAGTTAAATACTGTGAGAATTTTTGGCTCAGTCTGCACTATTTATTGGATTAGATCAGCATAGTGGTTTTGAGGCTCTCAACCAAATGATCCTGGTTTGCTGCAAGCTGGTTCAGCTCACTGAGAGCCTTCTACTCACACAACTTGGATGCCTCCTGGAAGAATGCTAAACTACTCTGACCCACCTGCCTGTCACAAAATGCACCTCAACCCCTGGGGAGACAAAAAGGTCTGAACCAATTGCTGATATGAACAACTTCAAAATACACTCATGATACAAAACATCAGGTCTAGAGAACAAGATTAAAATCTACTCTGAAGTAACCCTTGAACCATACTGATACAGGGACATCAACATTGCTTCTAGTAATTCATTGCTTAAGTACCAAATCTAATTGTTAGTGTAAAAACAGTCATAAGTGCTTCTGTCAACTGCAGTGTCACTACAGATACAGATCCAAGAACATATGATACCACTGGATGCAACAGTTGGCAGATTTCTTCAAGTAGTTATAAAAGCAGGAAGAGAGAAATATGGGTTTGATTGGATATTTGGCTATGTGGACTCTACAGAAAGGGAAGGGGGTAGAGAACGTGCCACACATTCCAATGACCAAACTCGGTCAGTTCATATTTAATAAAAGGGACAAAAGACTGACACCTACAAAAAGTTCAGAGTGAACTTTTAGATTGACAGATTAATTCAAAGCATATGACAAAGCTTTTAGGAAAAGCTAAAATTGATCAGAGAGAAATTTAGGCTGGATATTATGACATCTCCAATAATTAAACAAGTGAGAATCTGGACTAACTCTCCGAGAGAACAGTCTGGATAAAAATTCACTAAGTTTTAAGGAGTTTAATGAGCCTGATGTGATTACTTGCAGTAGCTGACATTTTATCCTATACAGTTCAGAAGGTCATGATGCTTCTAACACGTAAGACAGGCATGCTAAGTGGGGTAGGTTTGAATGAACACAATTCAAAACAAACATAGAATACAATCAATTCCACACTTGAATTTTGGTGAGAGAAACACAGCAGCAGCTCAAAAATAGGAGGCCAGCTAAAGATTTCCTTTTCTGCTCATTCAATCCATTATCCCAGAGCTCCTCCAGCAATGTAAGTATTACATCCTCTCTCAAATAAGTACGAAGATATTTCCCTAGAAAAATACTAGAACTTACTCAAATTGAATTTATTGCAATATTTGCATTTCTCTGTCTTTCAAATTATTCAGGAAACACTCTCTCCTTCCTGACATTAATTTCTTAGGGAACGTGCCCAGAGTTAAAGATTCAGCTTGAAACCAGAGAGGCAATACCTCCTCATGTCATTTTTCTCATTATGTCAGCATTCCACCTTGTCTGAACTTGCCCTGCAAATTTACTGCTTTTTAAAGAGTAAGCTAAAAAGAAACATGCTAAGCTCTGGTAATTATATTGCTGTGCTTTGCTTCTCAACTACATTTCTGAGGAATCATTTGAATTATCAGGTTAAGACAACCCAAACTCTTTCTTCTGTTCAGGTTCTCTACTACAGTAAACACACTGCCATGTCCTACTCTCTCCTTCCCCACTGATTTGAGTGATTTAGAAAGGCTACGGTTCAACAAATGGCAATTTTTTGTTGAAGTAATTAGAATATTCTCAGAGTTTTCCCAGACCTCTTAATCCTCCTCTCCCAATGAACAGTGAAATTAAGGCTTTCCCTAAAAAGGGGGCATAGACAGTTTGTTGCATATACTTTAACTGCAAACAGTAATAAGCATAATGGGTCATCACTTCTGTCAGTACCAGTTTTAGGTCAAATTCAGAGAAAAATTAGCTTTAATAAAACATAGATGAGAACTAAAAGTAACATGGCAAAGATGGGGCTAGATAGCCAAGATATGATTCATAACTATTTTATGCCTCTTTCTCCTAAGCTCCCTCCCAATTTTATCTCTTTTTATATCACTCTTGCCCAAAATCTTCACCCCAGAGGGTTAATACAAAGTGGAAGAACTATGTGCATCCCAAAGCAATAAAATTATCCTGCTAACTTCCATTAACTCACGTATTAAAAACAAACAAACAAACAAAACACCGAAAAACCAGTGAAAATAATACCGCACCACACACATGCCTTCAATTATGACAAGATTAAAAACAAGAATGTATATTCTTAGTACTAAAAAGTTTCTCAGGAAAGTTACACTACAATATTTTGGAAAAAGGAGCTATCATAAATCAACACTGATTTATACCATTCTCTCTCTGTAAGCACTGACACAGCCTCAATAAGATCTATCTAACATAAATATCATAAGAACCACAACACTAGTACATATTTCTACTGTAGTCTATTGGAAGATTGACAGAAAGGCAATGTACCACAACACAAGATGACCAAAAATCTCTAGTAAGTTGAAAATAAACTACAAATTATTATTTTCTGCATAGCCATGGGGAACAAGGACCTTAGAAAGTAACCTGGGACAGTCAAGTAATAAGTAATGAAAGGAATGTGTAAAGGACTTCTGCAGAGACCAGGCAGAGCCAGAGGAGAGTCTAATGAGGCAGGATGGAGTCCTGTATAACTGTGGAGGAACAGCACAGTGAGAAGAGCAGCAGGTGCTCTCCACTGCCAAACGGATAAACAAGCAAGTTAATTGGGGCAACAACATTTTTAAAAGAATTGAAGGAAAAACCTATCATATTTCAAACAAAAGGGACTACAGAAATCAAGATACAAAAGGGTAAAAGCCTGGATAACAATATCACATACTCTCCGTATCTACAGGTTTTCTCTCTTCTCTAATTAGACAAACATATTGTATTACAACCTAAGTTTTAAGCCGAATTATTTGAGTATTTAATTCCTAGAAAGAATATGACTTTCCAATTGTATGAGACTGGGCTGCTGATGGTTAATGAACTTAAAACAATTGTGGAAGCACCAGGGTGCTATGCTGAAGCTGGGCTTTGAGGACAAAGCAAATCCTCTAAGGCAAGATGGTGCCTTTTATCGTGGTCATTTTGTCCCTTTTCCAACTCTGCTCAGTTGTAAAACTTCCCCTTGCCCCTCAGGGAAGGTCTGATGGAGCATAACTGGCTCAATTGTGCTGACATGAGAGGTAGCTTCCATGTCTTAGAAGGGATCATAAACCATCTAAGACCCCCAAAGCACCCCCAGACTCCTTTTCTGAGGCCTTACACCACAGGACTGAAAGCTACTCCCCACAGGAGAGGTACCAGGTGTTCACACCCAGCCTGAATGTCTATTAACCCATCAGACTTTGTGCTTCGCTGTCTTCTTCCCCATCCTCAATGGACTAAAAGGGATCAAGACTTCAATCACCACATGGATCAACAGACAAGTACATTGCAACAATGTAAGTCTAGGAGTGGTGATACATCTTTACTATTATCTTTTCACTCTCTTTCTTTTCCCTTATATATTTTCTCAAGTGCTTTCATGTTGCCATATTACTATGGATAGTAATAATAACCAAAACAGCTACATAACTGCTTTCCATTGCAACCAAATTACTCTAATATAACCCCCCCAAGTACATATCTACAATCACCAGTCATTCAGTGCCTTTCACGCTAATAGACCCCAAGGGCTCTACTGTCAAGAACCCGAGTTATTCTTGCTTTCAGGGGTGGGTTGTAACACCACTAAGGAATAAAAAAATTTCAAATCACTATAAAAACATGAAGCAACATTCCATGAGAGTACCCATTAAGTTCTTTCCAACATCAGCCATCTACAGCAGAAAAGTTTGAAAGAAAGCACTACTTACCCTCTTTGAAACAAATCAACATTGAAGAATTTGTGGAGCTCCACGGAGAATTCTACCATAGCCTGAACTTCACTCATGTTTATGAGGATGAAGAAGTCAAAACTTGTCAGCACCTCAGTTACTGAAAACAAATAGAAAGTACACTGTTTAGAACACAAGCCAGGGATAATGCCTATCTGGTCCTAAAAAGGGCAATGCTTAAATACAATTTTGCACAGCTTCCTTGAATATGCATGCCCTGAGGTCAAGAATAATATAGGCTATACCAAATCCAGTCCACAGTAACTTCTACCTTTGTTATGAAGGAATCCAATGTTTCCAGAGAAGCATGACAACACATCACCAGCATAATACAATCCTGGCTCTTACTGATACCTATGTACTGCAGCTCTGCTCTGGTACTTGGCTAGAGAGGTAAAAATACTGCCAACAAGGAGATAAAGAGCATAGTCTGCTTCCAGCCCCTGTGGATGCAGAATGACCACAGAGGCAGCAGTGCCTCAGCTCTGGCATGACGACAGGACAGCTGAATTACAGCATAGCCAAATAGTACAGAGAATGTGTCTGACCAGGTCATGTAGGGCTTTGGATGGATTGATTCTAGAGCAAATGTAGGAATTAAGGAGGGCAACATGTCTATTTTTAGTCAATTTTTTGTTAGGAGTAAGATGTTAATACTGTCATCTTCGCAGCCACAGATTGGCCAGTTCCTGCTCATTTCCAACTGTCTGCTGATATCTAAATTAAAATCCTATAGACTTCACCAATTTCTGCTGTTTTCCTTCAACAACATCAACTAGATTAATAAAATAGACTACACTTTCTGCAAACACTTGTCCTCAAACTTCCCAGTTCCTGAAAGCACTGAGTGTTTTGAGGACTAAGTTAACAAAATAAAACTAAACCAGACTATCTTTTATGCATATTAGCACTTTTTTTTCCCTGGGTTTAATGCAGAAGCAGTAAACATTGAAAAAAATCACCTGTCTGCAATTTGAATTAACTATGGGGGGCTTGGCTTCTAAAATTTTTAGCATGCCTTTGGGTGTTTGTGAAGTAGCAGGCAGTACTACTGAAACTGAAACAGAGTAGCAGGCAAACAAAAATAATCACCACAGCATGTATCAAGTGACCTGAAAGCAAAGTTACCTTTAGGGGCAGCCTCTAGCCTACCAAATAACTTACCTTAGCACATGAGTCAAGGTAAGATTCACTGCTGTACTCACTCTAGAGGACCTGGAAGGCTTCAAGCACCATAGCACAGGTCTAGATTTTAAATTATAAAAAAGAAGTTATTCTGACCTTGGTTTAACAGCCACTACAGGGACTCTGCAAGCATTTTACAAAAATGCTGAAACAGTTTGTTTCTGAAGGAACAGGGGAGAAAAGGAATTTTGCTGCTCAAGCTGAGTTGGGACTACATGGCGACTCGGATCAAAGTCTCTTACTACAGCATCTAGATCAGGCTGTTAGCCCAGCTTATCTACAAATCCAGTTGTCATTTAAATTTCAATCAAAGGACTTCAAGAGATTAACTGAATGATTCCACAAGTTTTGCTACAGTTTGCAGTGTTAGGACTGGCACTGATAACCTACAGGGCTTTGCATCAATTCCCTCTTACACTGCTTTGTCTATAGGATTGTGTAGGGATGTCCTCAGTGGTCTCATAAGCTGGAATCAAGCTGTTCTGCACTTTCTTTCTCTGGCATTGCCATACTATGTTATTACATGGGCATCACCTACCAAAATTCAGTTATGTGTTCTGTAATTGGAATCTGACCTGCCATGGAGCAGAGCTCAAGAGATCCAAATCCTGCTGTGATTCTGGGCTGCTGAGCAACAAACCCTGTGGCTGTGCATAAAACTGTCCAACACCTCAGAAAGAAGCCCACTTTAAAACACTCAGGGAAAAGCAAAAGGACTAAATTAAGGATGCCATAGGCCAGTCTCAACCAGCTTGCATTTTGAAGAAACTACATTCTCATGGGAGGAAGACATCACATGGCTCTGACTTCCCAGCACAATGAGTGGTGCTGTCCATGTCCCTGAACAGTTTGCCTCCACTAGAGGAAGGGAAGACTTTCTGCAAGAGTGGTTGGGCCATGCTTCAGGGTCCCTCAAGTTCTCAGCAGGAAAACTCAGAACAACCTAGAACTAGTCCAATCAGACAAGTTCAAAGGTCCATTTTATGAATGAGTTAATTAAAAAAAATACAAACCAGAACCTAAGAAAGCCACATCTTGCATTACTGCCAAAATGCCACATCTGCATTACTGTCCAGTGAGCTTGTCTGTTGTGTCTAATACAGCTTTAGCTGGGGCTGCCCCCTCCCACCTCTATGGAGCTTACTTAGCACGCTCAGCCAGACCACTAAAAATCACCTGGGCAGGCAATTTCTCCCTGCAGACCAAGAACAGGGTCCAGCAAACACAGGCCTGCATGACATAACACTGTGTATTTTAATCCAGTAACACAGCCCTTGCTCAACTACCAACAAGTGGAAAAGCAGCACCTGTGCCTTGCTCCAGTATCAACTGCAAAGCCAGTAGGAAATCTGAGGCACCGTACACAGGATGGCACATCCAGCAAGCACTGCCACAGGTACCCATGGCTGCACTGTCCTGACCACTGAGAATTGCTTTTGCTTTGTCGAGCATCAGCCTATTCCATGTGCATCTTGAACTGGGAGATGGGCAACATTCACTGCCCTGGGCTGACATAAACCACAGAAACTGTTATGCAGTGATTAAATATTGTAAAGGAGAAACTCAGCTTGGACAAAGTCTTAAATTTCATACACTGATCACACAAAAGCCAACAAAAAAGTTAAACTCATGTAGAAGTACTTATTTGTATAGATTCCTTTCAAATTTACAGTTAAACTTCACAAACATCAATTACATCTCCACAGTTCATTTTAATACTTAATGTGCTTTAATATACTTGTATCTTTAAGCACATCATTAGCATTCAGAAACCAAGCTATTAAACTGCATATTTGTTCTGTCTGACTGTAAGATGCAAAAGAATCCTTCAGTAGGAGCTCCCTCTCTCTACATATGACAGATAGAGTTAAAACAGAGAGTTTCTAATCTTTCAGTAGCTACTTAACATTTATAATCAAAACAACAATTCAATGTTCAGAAGTATTTAGAGCACTGAGACTGAACACCTCCAACAGTTAAAATATCAGTTAAACTCACTTGATCCTATGCTGAGGGCCGAACATCTCCTTCACACTTCTGGGGGTTTATTTATTTTCCCAAGCTGAAAAATCTCCTACATATTGTGGCCAGACCATGCTCTCCCCACATTCACTCATCACTTCTTTAGTTATCCAAACTAATCTTTCCTGAGGCCACAATACAAAATGGATCACAGGATATCAGATTTTAAAGGTCCACCTGAAGGAAAAAGTGTTTTTTGATTCTGTGTTTCTTTCTGAATTGAGGATTTAGTGCTACTTTACAGCTGCATCAGAGCATCTAGAGTGCATTAAAAAGACAGAAACCTCCTAAACCAGCTTTGTTTTCAGAAAAATGCCTGTGTAACTCTGCCATTAATCTAGCTACTTGTACTGGGAACTGCAAGACACTAAGAAATGAAACTGCAAAAAGGCATTCAAAGAATGTCTTACCTACACTGGTAAATACTCCATTTTAGTATGTTAATCAACCAGTCTTCCAGTTCTTCTGCTGCTGTCAAAAACATACTGCTCCAACTAAAAAGCAAACAAACAAACAAGTGTTTTACTAACAGGAATATCTGTAGAACATTTCAGTACTCATGGTATTTGTTCTCTTTTCCTGCATCCTGATAACAACCTTTATCGTGATGTCCCCAACAATCATACGGGTACAGCCTATCAGCACATTCCAATCTGCCCTTGGGTCCTGCACTCTTTTAAGCTCTTGGCAAGTGTAGCAGCCTGATAAATATTTTTACAAAATAAGGTAAAAAAATAAAACTTCTTGTGAAGCCAATGCTCTGGCAAAGCTGACAGTGCCATGTCTAGCCAAACTATCCCTGTCTTCACCAAGGAATTCTAGAATCCAGCTCCCAGAGGACTTTGGTACAACCCCAGCCACCCCACAGCCTCCCAATCGTCAGAGAGACTCTCAGCTAACCAGCTGCAACACAGCAATGAAGAGGTAGGAAGATATTCTGGCCTGAGTCATCAAATACAGCTCCTGCTCCTGTGCAGTCTTACAGAGCTACCAGGGAGGAGACAACTTACAAGGAAAGGTCTGATGGGATTCTCCTGGTAAATCTTATGTCCATTCTCCAGAAGAGACAAAATTCAGGGGACAAGGAGGAGAGTCTTAAGATCAAGAACCCACTTCCTTAAAACCAACATTACAGGTAGGTCAACACCACCTAATATTCTGAAACTCTCCCTGGAATTCTTGATGGAGAAACTACCTTAAAATTGTTTATTAAGAATCAGTCCATCTCCTCTGTATTCTGAAACCACTAGGGTATTAAAAAATATAGAATAAAACCCTCCCCAAATCTCCCTTTTATTTGATGACCTTTAGATTTTAAACACATAGAAAAGAGAATGCTTAGCACTCCACTCTTAGAGGGACTTTGCATCCTTTCTGTATGCATGTTTCAGAGAAATACAAACACAAAACCTATCACAGCTTGTGCATGCAAGCTGTGACATGTAACTGGTTTTGTCTCAGCTGCAGAGCAAAGAAAACAGAGAACGTAGAGCATAAAAACATACATTATCTGGAACTTTTTAAAATAGAGTTCACTTTTTCATGTTATGTGTGGTATCATAAATTATCAATAATGACCTAGTGAAATCCTGATACCATAATGCCACATAAAAATTGTACCAAAATTTATTCCACTTGTTTAAGAATGCATTACAGCCTGTATCATACCAATTCTCTTTTAAAGAGGACAAAGTTCTTTTTTAAGAGAGAGATAGGGAGAGGAGAGAGAACATGCAATTTTTTTTCTAGCCTTAGATTTAGTATTTTATATTCAGTGGAAATCAAAAGTAAAACTACAGAATCTGCAAATGAAAATACAGCAGTGTTCATTTTCCTCCAGTCGTCTTCTAACAGCTCATTGAAGATTCTTCTTGTAATATTTTTCTTCTTAGTTGCTGTAGGAGCTTTGTACACCTCCATCCCTGACCTTTTTTTACCCTTCCCCTTCCCCCTTATGCTCAGAGATCCTGCACATGCCAACACAAATTCAGCCACCATCTCTCTCTGTGCTGATGACTCACAGGTTTGTCTCCGCACCTGAAAACTGCCTTCAATTCCAATTTTAGCTATTTCTTGGACACTGTTTTTAGCTGAAACTTAGTGTGGTGAAAACAAAGTTTTTCACCTGACTAGCAAGGCTATTTCTCATGCCTACTTTCTGAATGTGCATACTAGCACAATCTGACGGTACACCTAGACAGTATTTTTCATTTCGTGTTCTCTGGGTTCTCACAGACTTTGGCAAGACTATGCAGAAGACCTGCCAAATTTTTCTGCATGCGATTAGGAACATGTCCCATCTATCCATACAGCCAAAACTCATCCAAGCTAATATCCTCTTTTATTTTAATTACCATGAGGCAGAAAAAGCATAATTCACTGCATGCATTAGTTCAGCATGGTGCTGCAAAGAACAGCCTGTTATTTCGATCATTTCACCTTTCTCTCTGCAAACCCTGCAGAGAGAGCCTGGACTGCTGCATCAAGAATATCTCTGCTCCACTGTCCTTTGAAACCCTTTCCCAGTTGTGCAGCACCTGGTACCACAGTGTTCTGGGTGAGACTAGAGCGTCCCAGCACTACAAATAAATATTGCTCCTTCATAATTAGAAAGGTGAGGGGGTAGAAAAGAAATGGTAATTGAATTTGGGGTTGCATAATTGTTGTAAAACAAGAAAATAAACAAACAAAACCCTTAAGAGGAGACATCTAGGAGACTTTATTCAACTTGCTATCCCAATTTTAAAACAGTAACATGACCATCACTAGAAAAAATACTTCAGAACAGACTGCTTTACATCAGGATTTATACATTGAAGCATTTTAAAGCTTCACATTTATAAATAATTACGTGAAGTAAATAACCACACTTCAGTAGAGTTAAATAATGACCTAATTTCATGGGCTCAGGCAAAAACTCAACTATTACAATTTTCTTCATGGCTGGTTCTCCAAGCCTAGATTACTTCCCAGCCAACCACAAGGTTTGATTTTAACAAAGCTAATGCAAGGTATCAAATGGCATTTTAATGGGCTATATAAACAATCAGCTTAATCAGGCATTTAAATTCAATTTTTCATACTTTTTGCTTTAAATTTAGCACCAATATCTCATCCTCTATGCAGCACACTGATAAAAACAACTCACTACTTTAAGCTGACAACTTGATTATTCCCACTGAGCATAGAAGTCATTATGATGTTGCATTTATTTCTTTTCTTCTGCCCTATTAATAGATCATACCTGTGATACAGTAATTCATCTAGAACATTTATTAAGCTTATTCCTGTCTATCCTCACATTGGTCTTTGTCTCTCTGACAAATGACATGTTATTTCTAAGCTTCCTCATTAAAAAGTTTAACATGAAAAGTTCTGTGAGCAGCACAGTTGAAAGTTTGCTTTCTTATCAATGTGTCCTTCTCCCTCCACCACAACAACCCCTGCTGCAAAACAGACCCCACGTTTGCAGATTTCTGAATTTTTCCTCCTAGTATGGGCACTAACTTCAGTGTCTCTTGAGCCAACAATTTACACTAAACAAAAACTGTATCATCTCCGAGATCCCTTCTTCTCTTTCACTCTAGGCTGAATTGAGCAATGGTTTCAACAGCAATTTGCAAAGAAAATTGAAACAGAACATGAGAAAACCAAACAATGTTTTATTTGCCTTTTACAGAGACTTTGTCTAAAAACAAACCCCACATTTTAAAAGTTAGGATTAAAAGGGCATGAATTAACTGGCACTAATGTAACTGCCTTTGAGTCAGAAACACCTAAAATGGAGCCTTCTGACAAAAAGCAGTAGCCTTTCAGGATATGTGCTACCACACTAT
Source organism: Poliocrania exsul (assembly GCA_035041345.1). Taxonomy (NCBI): domain Eukaryota; kingdom Metazoa; phylum Chordata; class Aves; order Passeriformes; family Thamnophilidae; genus Poliocrania; species Poliocrania exsul. The sequence continues at coordinate 86,966,359 of JAWWLZ010000118.1, forward strand.
GCCAGCCACTTTGTCCCGCTTTGGTTCCAAGCACCGGCTGAGTGAGAAAAAAGAACCAAACACCACCACACACTCCTGCTAAGAAACAAGGAGAGTGAACAACGTAAATTAGCAATAAAGTTGAGTTACCTCAAAAACAGTGAAGAAAACAACTACATCTGTATGTATGGCCAGACTTCGCGAATGAAGATTTGGGAAGGGCTCTCCCCACGTGTGCCCTTCCAGCCTGCGCAGTGGATTTTTAGGTGAGGCACAGCGTGCACAGAACTGGCCCCACCGTTTAACTCCCAAGGTTCATCTGCCACGGCCAAGCGAGCTTGGACAGTGACAGTGAAGTCCTCAGGACTGTCACAGCACCCGGTACTGACCGGGGCTGACCCTGCTGAGCACCCGAGATGTGACAGGATGGGATGGCAGGGAGGCTTGAACTGCCAGGGGATGGTCCCACTGAGACTCAAACTCAAGTCCTTGGGATTCAGAGTCCAGAGTGCTCTCCTTTACACCATGAGACCACCCTACAACTACATCTAACTACAGCAGAAACAATGTATCTAGAAACACATCTTCAAAGGCAGAAGTAAATCTATAAATTAATTAATTGTTTCTCTTATCATTTTCCATTACTGAACTCACAACCTGTCTTTTCCTAGCAACCTATTCCAAGAGCAGTATGATGAAAAAAGCAAAATGAAGTGCTTACTTTAAATAATCAAATAAAAAGCATATAAGGTTTGTATGGCAAATTTTAAAAAAAATAAATTGCATGCTGCAGTACTTTCACTTAAAAAACCAAACTGCATAGCTTTACTACACTGACTTTCTCATAATCTCAAGAATTTATGAAGGATGCGTCAGGTAAGAATTAATAAAGTAGGAAAGGGAAGCTTACTAAAGTAATTTGATTCTGCCCAACTGAATAGGTTCTTCATAAAACATTAAGGGTCTATGTAAGCGTACGTAAAATATACTTCATTTTTCTACTTACACGAAAGAAAAAAGCTCTCTCTCTCTTTGAATTTCATGTCCCAAGCAATGTCATTAAATGAAAAATAACTTTCATATGGATGGATGAATTTGGCACTAAAATGCCTGCAATGACTGTTAATGTCATTATTCTGCCATATTTTATGACTCGAAAGAGTATCCAAAAGAAAGTGGTGACTTCTCTCCCATCCCAGGCAAACCTACAGTCAAAAAAATGAAGCCTTGATTTCAAGAGAAATGAAAAATAAATCTAACTGTATATGATGCATAAATTATTTTTAATAGGTAATAACTCTGTATTATTGTCCTCTCTCTATAAAACACCACAATTTACAGAGCTGAGTCATTGTTCCAATACCTGCTCTGAGGTCATCCTTTGACAAAACAGTAAATACAGTTTAGATTTGGCAGGTTGATTTTGTACTGGAAGGCTTTATGCCAAGTAGTTACAGTATTTCCTCCCACAGTAGGCATTAAGTCAGCGCAAATGATATATTATGTCCTCTTATTAACTTAAGAAATGTGATAGCTTGGCTGCCTGATCAAAGTTACATTAGGGGATAATCTGATAGTAAATCTGATCCAGGATCAGTGGTCACAAAACCACTTCCTTGGTAGTTCCTACAGTAACAGCATCTGTGGCAATAGGCTGGATGGGTCAACACAGAAAAACTGACTGCCAGGACTTTCTTACAAATATAAGTTCTTTCAGAAACACACAGAAGCAGTGCATCACAACCTGTTTTGTTTTTCAACACCTAATGTTAATAAGCCAGTATAAAGTCAGCTGATTTGGGGCTGGCTACTACATCTTTAAAAATATAATCCATGACTTAATTTTTTTTCCAGAAAATCACAGAATTGTTAAATTTAAAAAATATCTCTAAGATCATCGAGTCCAACCTTTAACCTAACACTGTCATCTTCACCACTAAACCATGTCCTCCTCAAGTGCCAATGCCACACGTTTTTTTGAACAATTTCAGGGACTCTGACACCAACACTGCCCTAGGCAGGTTGGTCCACAGCCTGACCACCCTTTCAGTAAAACTTTTCCTATTTCACCTTACCTGGCACAACATGAGGCCAATTCCTCTCATTCTATCACATTACTTGGGAGAAGAAACCAACCCCACCTGGCTACAATTTCCTTTCAGATAGCTGTAGAGAGTGATAAGTTCTCCCCTGAGCCTCCCTTTCTTCAGGCTAAACAATCCCAGATTCCTCAGCTGCTCCATTAAGACTTGTGCTCCTGACCCTCCACCCCTTGTTGTGCTTCTCTGGTCATGCTCCAGCACCTCAAGGTCATTCTTGTAGTGAGAGCCCCAAACTGAACACTGTGAGATGCAGCTTCACCTGTGCTGAGCATGGGGGGATGATCACTACGCTGGCACTGTTGGCTACACTGTTTCCCATTTCCTTGTGGCTTGGCTTCCAGTTTCTTACCATCTTATCAACACAAATTGAGGCAAACATTGTAGCATGTAAATCTAGTTTAAAAGTTTGATTCTTTGATTTTTCAGTGAAAAAAAACCCAACAAAAACACACACCCACCCCAAACCTAAAAGCTCTGGAAATATGAAATACTGGTTTTAACTTCTTGTAATATGTCCCCAGTGCCTTTATTCAATATCCATCAGCGAAAAGTCATACATTCTTATCTTGTTCTTCCTTTGCCAATGATATTCTGACCATAAGTCTTCTAAGACCCTCTTTGCAACTCTTCTGTTACACAAAATATGCATTAATTTTATAGTCAAATCCATATCATTCCAGTTCAAAGTGCAATTTAGTTATGGTTGAATAGTATAAGTGTAAAATTGAAGGAAAATCAGGGAGACTGCCACTGCAAGCAATGACCTAATGATGTCATAGAAAAGTATTTCAGAATGTGCATTAAAGTTTTTCAAACCAACATCAACATATCAATTTGCTCTAAGATTTTTAAGCTCTCTTGTTGCTGGTTTGTCTTCATAATGACCAGGTGATAAGGAGCTATACTTTTCTCTGCAGCCTCACACGGCACCTCCAGTAACTTATGTCCTGCTTGCCTCCAAATCTAAAGCACTAAGTAGAAACGTATCTAAACTTGTAAGTTCACTTAGCCATTACTAAAACAAGTCAAGCACAAGATTTTAATGCTCTATCCTTAATGTTCAGCACTCTCTTTTCTACTACTGAAGCCTGGAGCAAAACAGATCTGAGCCAACAGAAAAAAAAAAAAAGAAAAAGAAAAACAAACAAACAAAAACCACAACCAAACCAAACAACCAACACACACTTCTCCATCCCAGGAAATAAACCCACAAAATTAAATCACTCCCTACTTTCTTTTAGCTGTTTTAGAAGAGAAGGAAACAAACACAGTACATACTGTGTGTGCTTTGCTATTGACAAATATTCTGGAAGTTTCTAAAGAAACAAGTGTCTAGTAAAGACAACAGTGGTCAGCGGTTGTTGATAACTATGATAGTAGCTTGAACAAACTGAGCAGAATTCAGCATACATGAAAGCCTCGATGTCAGTGAGCACCATGAGAAAACAGCACATTATACATCACCAGCAGGAAAGTCTTTAAATGATTTCTCTTTGCTGCACTTGCAGACTTGCTCGCACTCACGCCACAAACAGCCACCTCTGCAATTGTGCAGGTCCTCATGGGGGGTAAAAAGACCACCACCACCAAAACAAACCTTTACAGCTATTTTGGAGGCTACTTTTAAAGTTTTGGGGGTTGTTTTTGTATTTAATTTAAAAAGTAACATTTCACTGATTTAAATACAGCTCCGTAAACAGCTGCACTGATCTATCTGAAAAAGTACACCTATATTAACATCTAATCCTGAAAAAGTGAGCCAGGGCACAGCAAGAATTAAAGCCAACCTTGCCCGTGAAACTACATCAAGTCTTCCACACCACCAACAGCTTTGGAAGTTTCTGCCCCATGTACTCATTCACATCTTCATAGCAGCAGCATATCGCCCCCACAACACTGCCAACACAGAGTTTGTGGGACAGCATTTGAAAATTAATTAGTTACCATTTTAGAATAATCTATTTTTGCAGGGCTTGATCAGATCACTTCCTTATCCGGTTTCAAAGCCCAGCTCCACAAATAGCAGTGCCACTGCCGTGCAGGGAAGGGAAGGGAAGCACAACACATGGGATCCCTGGCCAGTTGTACCCCCAGCCCAGATGCCTACCTAAGCCACGGCCTTGGCACAGCAAAGCAAAGAGGTCTACATGACAAGGTGAAAGAAATTGCTCCTTCTCACAGCCATTCACAAATTAATATTTTTATCATCTATTCCTTCCTTACTCTGCGTTGGTGAGGCCACACCTTGAGTATTGTGTTCAGTTCTGGGCCCCTCAGTTCAGGAAAGATATTGAGGT
>JAWWLZ010000118.1:86970836-86994947 GCA_035041345.1 Poliocrania exsul
TGCCATGATCTGGTAAACGGACTGGAGTTGGACCAAGGGTTGGACTTGATGATCTCGGAGGTCTTTTCCAACCCAATTGATTCTATGACTCTCTCTGATTTATTCACCTTAAGAGCTGAACAGTAAACCCCTCTGCCCCACTTCCTCCAGGAAAACACAACCCCAGAGCCCAAGTGCCAGCCCAGTGTCTGTTCCACAGGGCGTGTCCTGTTCCCGACTCACACACCCGGCTTCCCAGGGAGGCAGCTGCTCACCTGGGATCCCTGCCTGTCAACCCAGACCATTTCTCTTATGAAAGAGGCACAGAAGGACGGAAAGCCAAGCCGCTTCCAGCAGACCCAGAAATATGCTCTGCCTGCAGTTACCAGCTGGCAACTGGCGTCAGGAGACAGGAACAATTTTTGCTGAAGGAGGGCTCTTCTGCTGCCTGTCAGAGGAGGAGAGAGACAGGGCCACCCTGGTTAGCACAGCCTGCTCCACCTGAGCTCCGCAGGCTGCAACCCTCCCTTGCAGTACTGGCAATGCTCCCACCTCACTACAGTGCCAGAATACCTTACTTAAAATGTCCCTATTAAACAGCCGAATATAGCAGCCTTACAAATTCAAATTCAAGTTTTGCTTTTGTTTATTTTGCAGCTTGAAGGCTTCATGCCCCTCTTACCTCCTGCTCCCTGTGTGGCATTTCACTAACGGAACAATGCTGATGTGTGAGAAGCTGCTAAAACACGAACACAAACCTGAACTGGTATGGTTCTGTTTCCAAAATAACACATTGGAAACAAAGCAAATCTAATGATCACTTTCAGTAACTTCAATGGGTAGATTTGAAGGGTTACATCGAAACATACCAGCAAAATGATTTCTGAATTAGCTTGAACCACCACCAATGCTATTTAAACAATTTTTCTCAATGTTTTATATGGCACAGTTTTTGTTCACTCCTTTTCCCTACTTGTCGTGTTTAGTCAGAAATTCTTGTACTAACGTTTGTAGCCATTAAAGTCTCTTGCATGCTGCTTTCAAATTTGCTCCAACTAGAATAAGCAAAATCACCTATTAAATACAGCCTAACACACCCCAGGGAAAAAGGCCCACCAACCAGGAACCAAAGTCATCAGAGGCTTTCCCCACCCTGCCGATAGTGTGGCTGGTTGGTTTGCAAACAGGTCATTGTTCCTTCCTCTCCTGCCTGAGAAGACAAACCAACAGCTCACCACTGTCTGGCCATGAAAATTCATCTTTCTAGCTAAGCACCAACAGCTTTTACACAAATCTGTTAATGCTTCTAGTCACCAACCCAAATTCAGCCCAAACATTTGTGGCTCTAGCTACATCCAAACCAGTTTCAGACATGCAATGCACTTACCACAGAAGAGGTTGTCTCTTATGAATATGCAAAATAAATTAACAGCAGGTAAAACCCTATGGCTCAGAACTACTACCCCAGCAGCAATGGCTTTCATTAGAAAAAGAAGTCCAACATGATAGAATGGCTGCAAACTTGGAGATCTAAATCTTGACCTCCACATTCAGGACTAGTATTGACCTCACCCATTACAAGGTTTTTTCCCCTAAGCTATTTTACACGTAAATCAGTGAAACACATGTTTTCTACTATCCATACCTCACTCTTTCAGTACTGCAAATATCCTCAATACTTTGGCACATTTTGATCTGAATTATTTCACTGAGGCGAGGGATTGAAGGTCAGAGGTGCATGAAAATATAGGCCCTAGAATTAACTGATAGCTGGTATAATCTCAGAGTTTACAAAAAAAATTCAGAAAATCTTTTAAAAACATATATCGGCATCTATAGAAAGCTAGATAGGCCACACATAAATAGGCAGGCAAGCAATTATAATTCAGTTTAAAAACATTAGATATGCAAATACTACTACCTCTACCACTAAAAGCCAGCAGCATTAATTACACTATTTTATATGGATTTTTTTACATGGAAACACACAACCACTATGCAGAAAAATCAGCAAGTGGTAACTGAATTGACAGCCTGGGAAGAAAGCAGAGCTTCTTCTAAAGAAGCACAAATACTACTATATTTATCTTGCAATTTCAATAGGAAGAAGACAAAAGATACACTGTAAGCCATTCTGATATGAAAATTTAAAGGGAAGCCTCGCTTATTAACTTTAGAAAATCCTCTAAAGCATAAAGAGAATTCAGTTTATAGCTAGAAAGCATGATAAACTTATCTCTGACATCCTTTGTGCAACAGTAGTGAGTGATTTATGGCATGATCAGTAACAGGGATTAATTCATGAGGTCACAGCACGTGAACAAGGTTGTGATTATAGTAAGCAGACTTGTAGCCGGAAAACAAACAAGTTTATTATTTCAAAATGTCAGAAGTCGAGTGTAAGGCTTCCTGTACAACTAACTGATGAATGCTGCAGATTTCTTCTTAACTCTAAGAATTTGGGGGTGTGTTGCACACAGGTTTGTGATTTCTTTTACAAATGAGATTCAGAAAACCATATTCATATGTATGTATGTATAAATATGTATAATCATAGAGTATCAGAGGTAACACATTTTAAACTTTTCACTTGAAAATTAAAAGAGCAAAATGTGAAGGTATTCTGCTTTGTTCTGATACAAGATATGCAATTCAGAAACGTGGACATTTTTATTTATTTTTAGTATGAAATATTGGTGAGACTTTGTATCTGTTTCCAACAAAACTGTTTGCACAAAATAAAGCTCAAGATTTTTAGCAATGATAATGTTCCCAATTCCAAAACCTCTACAGAAAATCCATTAAGAAAAATAAAGTACTGAAACCATCTAACAAAAAATAGAATTGATGTAATTTCAATTTGCTTTAGTGTTTTCAACTTTTGTTCTGCTTGTAAATTGAGCTCTGTGATGTCTCATTCTGTTCCTTATTTCTCTGTCTGTTCTTTCCAAGAATAGTGCTGTCCTGCTTGAAGTAAACACAGTTTGCTCACCTGACTTCTTCCTGACCCCAAACTATGGCAAACTTATTTCCTCCCTTTCAGATTTTTTTCTTGTATACTCTTTGTTGTATACTCTTGTTACCACAAAGGTTCCATGTATTGTGCTTCGAGGAAAACAATTTGTTCAACACTACAAATATCATCAACACACATTATCAACATACCAACTGCTTTTGCGAGAAATGAATGCATAAATATTTAACTATATTCATACTTCTGCAGTGACTTAGTTGTCTCTACACAATACTAAACGAGGTGTATCCCATGAATGACTGTGTTCAAAAGGTGCTTAGTAAAACACTAGAGAAGGCCAGAATCAGCAAATGCATAATGAACATAAAGTCATGTCTTGCCACAGAGAAAAACACATGGTGTATTAACATTGACAGAACGTAAGGACACTTTACTGTCTTGCCTAGCTGTGGCAGAAAAATACAGAAGTAACATTTATTCAGAAATGTAGTTTGATTGTAGCGAGCTCATAAAGATCAAAGAAGTGGCTACTGAGTGGACTTAACCACTTAAACCCAGTATCTCATTCCTCCTTTAAAGCAGCAGCACTGTGACTTACAGTCATAGGATAGAAGCATCAAGGTAGGGAAAAACTTTAAGATCATCAAGTCCAAACATCAACTTAGCCCTACCACCGTAAACCCCTAAATTGTATCACCAGAATATAAGAATTTGAATGTTCCTATATAGCATCCTATATCCTACATACAAAGCATGTGAAGGTTGCTATATAAACAAACTTTTCATTAACAAAAAAAATCACATTTTTTCAAGCTTTTTCATTAGGAGGGAAAATGAATGCAAGTTTAAATAATTCATAATTCAAGAAACTCTACGTCATGCTCATAGTTAACCAAAAGAGAAATTTATGTGCCGTTACTTGACCCAGGAATACTTATTTTTGCCATAAGCTTTCTGAGCCAATGGCCTTGTCAGAAGTACCAACATACAACAGCAGGCTGGCAAAATAAATATCCATCAGGAACAATTACTGGTCAACACGCAGGTGCTACTCATCTATCCTGTCATGAGGGCAATTAAAGCTCTAGTGAGACTACAGTTTTCCATGCAGAGGAGAAGGGGGAACCTCACACAACAAAAATTCAGCTCTTGTGCACCGATTAATGAAAGGGTATATTCTGCCAAACCTGTCCTATAGTCTGTCGGGACTGGGGAGTAAAAAAGAACAAATGATTTCAAGGCAGAAAACACAAAGCGTAAGATGAAACATTTACCAAGCAAACATGAGAAGCACTGGTCTTTATCAGTAACAACTTCAAACACTGAAACAAGGTCAACAGTCGCAAGAATTCACAACTGCTGATTATAATTCTCACACTGAGGTCCATCTTCAGTGCAAGTTTAACTTTCACATTTGTTCAGCACAGTACCGAGGCCAGGAGACACACAAGTACTCTTAACATCATATTAATAAATATTTAAGTATCTGCCTCCTAGGTTGGTGTAGACAGCCAGGTTCTCTTCAAACGAAAAAAATGTACAAGAGTCAGAGTTCAGACAGGGCTGCCGTATCTTCACCTGCAGTAGTTCAAACCTGCACATTCAGAGTAAACTGCTTCACACCCTGCCAGGATTTCTTTTCCTATGCACCTCTCCAGCCAAACAGGTGGCTGTGGCATTCATACCCCAATCTAATCGCTTCCAGCAAGAGAATCTCTCACCATAACACCAGACTGTAACCTGGTGAGAGCGAGATACTGAAAGAAACATTCTGTCAGAGAGTGTTTATCATGTCTCAAAACCACAATAACCAAGTCCACCAGCATGTGCCAGAGATTTTCTCAGCAGAGAACTGACTAGCAAAGTCAACAGGGAATGCTAGAGAGACCAATGGATCTCAGCTTTCACATCTCTCCCTGCTTGGGAACTGTATTCACTAATTCTCCTATGTGAGTAAAAAATGCCAGAGACAGCCCTGGAACTGAGGTTTGAAATGCAGGTACTTCCAAGGGAAATGTTAAAACCACAAAACTGAAGTGTCAGGTAGCACTGTCACATCCATGATCGGGGCTTTAGAAGAGATGCAGGGCTCTTCTGAAATGTGGACAGAGCCCAAGGTGTTATTTTTGAGGTTTTGCTGAACTCAAAACAAAACTAAATTCTATCGCAATGGAATTAAATTGAATCAACAAATATTCTGGGTTGTCTGGCACATTTTCAAAACCACAGTTTTGAAGACAGATTTCAAATGCTGTGTGCAACTGATTACTATACTACTGATTATTATTCTTGCCAAACCTTACGAAGGCCAGTAGTAGTGACTGTAATGTGAAGTGAGGGTAACAAACCAATTTTATTAATCAAGTGTTAATTTAAGAACAAAACTAGTATTTTCACATATTATATCAGTCAACTCTTACCAGCTTTGAAGGATTGTATTTCACATAAGGGGCCCTCCAAAGAATGAGCCTGAATTCATATCTCTGACTTTTATCGATTACCAAAGGAAAGCTGAAGAATTGACTTATACTACCTACAGGAGGAAAAATGGAAAGTGGGAAAACAAGTTGGTCCATCCAAGGAAAATGGAGACTAAGATTTATGGCTGTGTTCCGACATAACATACTGGCACAGTCATATGGAAGAAACAGAGCAAGATAACAATTCTGTACTTCATTCATTTAAAGCATTTGAAAAATATAGCCAGAGCCTGGATTATTGTTCACCTCCCACAAAACAGTATTTTCAGTTCTAATGGGCATTGAATTGTTGAATGGAATAATAAAAACTATGCTGAAATACTTATTTTGCTCCTCCACAAATCTAGAATTCTTTCACTGTAAAAAAGCTGTAATGTTCTAACAAAGCAGAGCTTTACCAGGTTTGGGCTGTGCCATTTATCCCTTATCAAGGGCCAAGCAGTTTTATCTTCACAATCAAAATGCTAAGTAGGAGTTATTTAATGGATGAAAATGCAATACATTCCCTTTCAGAGTAATAAAGAATCAGTAGCATTTGCTACTTACTATCAGTCCAGCAAACTAAAAAGCAGCGTGTGTGGATTTTAGCTCAGGCTTTGCCTACATATAAGATGTTAAACTAGTTGAATTAATTACTTAAAAAACAAAGCAAACCCCAGTAAAACAAAACAGACATTTATGCTCATTTACTCCATAAAATGTAATATCTCAAACAGTAGCTTGTTTACCTTTAAGTGAGCAAAATCCACTGCAAACAGGAGAAAGGGGAAGTGGGATAAAAACACTTCAGCACAAATATCCCTTCTGTTACAATATCAACATGACTGTAAATCCTCCATAATTACAATTTTTTAAAAACTTATGCCATGCAGCTCCTCTTCAAAGTGGTATGTGTGTAACACGTAATCATCAAATAAAGCTTTCAAATACGCTCTGTTGGAAATTTTGCTTAAACTCATGCAAGAAGGAAAGATTATTTCCACCACAACGCTTACTGATCATGCAAACCCTGCTTTTAGTGCCCTGGTTGTCAATTGAGCCCTGACAAGATGCTGGGGACGGTAAGAGGGGTTTGGAACACCTGCGGAGGGCACAGACCGCAGCTCCCTGCCCTGCCCCGCACGCTGCGGAAGCATCCTGGGGACTCGGGCTGTACCCGTTGGGACCGCAGCTCCCTGCCCTACCCCGCACTGTCCCGCACTGCCCCGCACGCAGCGAGGGCGTCCTGCGGGCTCGGGCTGTGCCCGCTCGGACCGCAGTTCCCTGCCCTGCCCGCACTGCCCCGCACGGCAGCACAGCGAGGGCGTCCCGCGGGCTCGGGCTGTGCCCGCTCGGACCGGGCGCGCCGCAGCCGCCCCCGCGCTCCAGGAAATGCTTATTCCCAACAGTTACTCCCAACGCTCGCCCGGCAACTTTCCATACCGCACGCAGAAACGGGCATTTAAAAAATACAACAAACAAACAAACGCTGTTTCAAACGCTGTTTCAAACCCTGGGAGAAGCCGGCATTTCTCAGGAAGGGAAGGAGGGGAGAAGCAGCACCGCCTCCGGCTGTCCCAGCTCGGCACTCGGGCACTTTGCGGCGGGCACGGGCTGGACATTATTTCTGACCTATTTTCGGCGTCGCCTCGGAGCGATAAACAATCAACAGCGGCGGCGAAACGGTGCCCGAGCAGGAACTTCCCCAGCCACCACCAGCCGCTCCCGGGGCCCGGGGGAGCGTCCTCTGCCCGCGGTGGAGGCGGCCGAGCTGCCCCCGGCCGGGCTGCGGGGAGGCTCCCGGAGTTCTGCCGGGCTGCGAGAGCGGGGTCAGCCCGACACAAACACGTCCCCCGCCCGCCATGCCCGCGGTGGGGCCGAGCCGGGCCGGGCACGGAGGGGCGCCCGCCCGCCCCAGTGCTGCGGGAGGGGTCGGACCGCGGTGCCGCCGCTCTGCCCCACCGCCCCCGCGCCCTCTCGCCGCTCCCCCGCACCGACCTGGGACACAAAGGAGCGGCCGCCGATCGCCCGCGCTCCCCGCGGAGTCCAGGCCGCGGCAGCACCGGGATGGCGTAGCGCAGGCATCCGACGCCAGCGCCTGCTGCTCCCGCGGCGGCCCGTGCCGCCGGCGCCGCTCTGCGCTGGGCGGGGAGGGAAGGCGGGGGGGCGCCGGGAGCCGCTTCCTGCGCCCCGGCACCGAGAGCCGGCGAGGCCGGAGCCGCCGCCGAGGGGCCGCGCTCGGGGCTAGGCAGAGGCCGGCGGCAGCGGCCGCATCCTCGGCTCCCGCGCAGGGCTCTCCGCGCCGCCTCCCTCCGGCTCCGAGAAGTCGCCCGTGCGGCTCCTTCGGCGGCTGCTCCCGGCAGCCGGACCCGGCTCGCCCCGCGCTCGTGCTCCCCCTGCCGCCCCGCCGGGCCGGGCCGCGGCTCGGGCTCCTCCCGCGGCTCCGCAGGGACGGGCTGGGGCGGCCCCGACAGGCCGGGACACCACGGGGTGGCGGGACTGACACACCCCGGGCTTGCCCCTGGCTGCCCCCGCCCGCGGCACCCGCGTCGTGGCGCCCGCTGGAAGGCGGCGGAGGCAGCGGGGGCGGCCTCTCTTCCCGCTCCGGCCGCTGTCCCAGCCCGGGCACGGAGCCGCGGGCCCCGCGGGAAAAGGGCTCCCCGGCGTGGCGGGGGCAGCGGAGGGGCGGGCTGAGCCGTGCGGCACCTGCCGTGCTGCGGGACCGGAGATGATGGGCCTTTATGAGGAAGAAGCGCTCAGTTCTGGAGTAAGATCTTTGAGCAGTACGTGATACCAAAATTGAAGTAAATTGGCTCTAAGCGGCACTAATAAAACTGGTAGTCTTCGCCACTGAGGAGTTGAGGTGCTCGGTGCCACAGTGTCATTGACAAGTGTGACGAGTAGATTGAAAATTAGTCGGTTCGTAGAACTACTGCAAGAAAAATGATCGTGTGTCTGAAGAAAAATCCTATTCTTCCTCTTCTATCTGCTTGCCTTCATATGGAAAATGACTAAATCTTGGATGTGAAGAAAACCTGAATAAAGATATTTTTTCTAACTCCCAATGTGGGCTTCCTTTCTCAAAGCCAAACCTCACCCTGTATCTGTTTTGCAGAGAGAAATTACAAAGCAGAGAATTTTCTTTTAGTTAAGGGGTTCTTTCAGGCCAGTGAGGTGGACAGCAATGTTAAATTTTATCTGTTAATCTTTGAGTAGGATTCTTTCAATAATTTTGTCAGCAATTGATTTAGCATCCAGACATGCAGACAGAAAATTGAGCGTGAAAACAGTAAGCCCGATTGATGCTGGGTTGGGATAAACAACAGAGGGATGAGAAGATAATGGCCATGGCGTACCAAAACCAGCTTTGTGCAACAGCCTTTGAGTCCTCAGCATCTGTTTGTTTGTGTAAAATCTGTTTGAGGTTGTAGTGATCACTGCCGGCAGAAACTTATTGCAGACTGAACTCGTGGCTATTTGGAAATTTAAATTTTGTGACAGAGATCTCAGTTCATGGGAGATTAATGATTTAAATGAAATTTGCATCTGATTTATCAGGGCCATGTGAGTATCTCAAGACTTCTTTAAAAGGTGTTTTTGAAAGCATCAGTGGCTGCCATTTTTCTTTTTTACCCTTGGTTATTTTGGGATAGGCTTGAGTAACTGCTTCATGGTCCTACACAGTCAGATCTGACAAAAAGAGGTACTTGAGCAGTTTGTGCATGGCTGACTAAAGGACCCACCAGGCTGAAACACAACACACTTCAAACCTGCCTCAGAAATACAGCAGCTTTGTACTTAAAAGGTACGCAGCACCAGATAGTGTCTGTAGGTCTTAAGAGCCAGGTTTTGTTGAAGATATTGTGGTTGCTGAATAGTCCAGAAGCCAGCCTGCCAGTTTGGATGGGCTTTATATATTTGCACAGATGAATACTCGTCTGGCCTTTAATTTTTGTTATTTTACCTCTCCTTAACCTTGACTGGACTTCTGATGTTAGGCGAATATGTCTTGCAGGCTTCTTTCCTGTTAAATGAAGGAAGCATTTCTTGGCAACAGTCTTGTCCCCTGATATGAGCAGAAAACTGGCAGCTTGTTCCCATAAATGGCAGAGCTTCTATTAGAGAAATCGAATTTCCTCCCTCACCAAAATCCACTTGTGAAGATGTATCATCAATCAGCTCAGCTGCCAACCATGCCCTATTTTTGAATTTAGCAGTGAGAGCTAGGGATGTGGTCCACTGACACCCACTGCACTCCCCACGTGGCTTTCTGCTGCCTCCCTGTTTGCTCATGTAAAGAGGGATGGTCTGGCAGCCCTTCTGAATGAAGGAACCTTGGGCAACAGCAGCTTCCTCAGTCATAGAGCAAAGCTGCCCTTGTTTCCAGAACATTTTTTTAAGTTTGGGTGCTGTACGTAAAAATACTGCTGCAATATGGGTACCCTGTTAATGACTGAATGCACTGATAAGCATTATTTATTACATACCTATCATGAGGTTATGGATTATCCTCACTAGTAACCAACATAGGAAGGCCTGGATGTAATTAATTGCTTAGATATGATGTAGGATATCCTAGAAACCCACTTCTGCAATTCAAGTTCTGCTGGAAGGTCTTTTCCATGTGAAATGGAATTAAATCCTTAGCTCATATTGCTGAGCTGAGCATTTTTACTAGTCCAGCATTTTGTTAAAAAAAATAGGTTATTGGTTTATGGATATGTCTGCATGACTCAATTCAGCATTTATACTGATCCTCTAGCTAGCACCAAACTTGTGCAGACTAGGAAACAAAAGCCACATTGCCACCAGCAGCTAAACTGAGAAGCAGGACTGAGAACCCAGATGCAAAGCCACATGAAAGCAACAGAACTGCTTCCAGATTGAGAGCAACCCTGAGCAGGGCTAGCCTGGAGATCTTTCTGCACTGCTCCTGTGTGTTGTATGGAAAGAACACTGTGGGAGAAGAATAAAGTGTTAAAGGGTCAGTGAAGCTGAGTGGAGCCATATAAGTATTGGAAAATTGGGTGAGGCTCAATCTTGATTCCTGGGAGAAAGAAACACAATGGATATTCTGACAAGGAAGCCTGATAAGAGTGTGAACAAGTGGTTGGTCTATCAGAAGACCATTCAAGAAGAGTGTGGAGTAAATAAACATTTTTTTCTGAGAAATGGGTAAAGGTGGACAAAAAGAAAGGTCGAATATCAGAAAAACTACAAACCAAGAAAAAATTGGACATAGAATAGGATGATAAAGATGGCCAGATTCATAGAGAACATTATATTGCAGGAATGGTTCATGTATTACTGTGTCCAGGGTTTAAAACTGAGTTTAAAGGATGAGTGGAGGTACAATTCCTGTCAGAGCTTGTTTGGTGTCAAAATATGGAAAAATGCTGAATGAATGTTCAGCTGATTCCTCAATGAAAATAAAATTCTAGACAACTGCCAGATTTGGCTCTGTGCCCCAAATGAATATCCAGATATAGGATACACAACACTAAGCATGTTCAGTTTTGGAGAACAGATTTGTGTGAAACATCATCTGCAATGGCTTTAATCATAAGAAAACATAGAGACTAATGACATTTTGAGAACATTTTGATAACTGTGTGTTGAAAACAGTGAACGAAAAGATGCCTCTGTGTACTGCAAGGGATTACAAAGTTCTCATTAGAATATATAATTACAAAATCATAATTAAACTACTATCCTACTGAAATAGAAAGTGTTACAGTTGCAATGTTTTTTACTTAAGGTAATTTGATCAATGCAATATAAAGTAGCTTTTAAACATAATAAATGATTGCAATATTTGTAGGATTTACAGCAGATTGGTTAAAAGCTACTTAACAATTATGATTGTTTCCTCCTATGACAAATAATGGTAGTTTTTTATCATTTGGGGATTGCAAAGCAAAAGGGGTGAAGAATCTCAAATAACATATCGAGAACAAATTAGTGATATAAAAATAGAATTTAAAGGGTCAGCTTCCACTTGTCAGGAGAGGCTCTCTAGAGGCTGTTCAAAATGGGGAACTTGGTGCTGTAACTACCATCAGCTTGCATGGTGTTAGGTTTATGCAAAAATAAGGAACTGGTTTTTTTAACACCCAGAATGCTAACAGTGATAAAAGGAACCATTCAGGTCACTGCTGTAGTCAGGGGTTTCAGAGACAGCAACAGGAATTTAGGTTTAGATACCCTGACTTTAAATGAGGGACCTTCAGGAAGTGTTGAAGTGGCCAGAGACAGGATTGAATGAATGGATGCAGATTAAGTGTTGGAAGTGTGCAAGTAAAGATGGGAACAGAATTCATACAAGGTGATCAGGTTTCAAGAAGTTGAAGTTATAGAGGGAGAGGAAATGATCCAAAGGTGGAAGTACACTCAAAAGGGCAAACAGGAGCAGATAAGCCACTAGAAGATTATAATTTGAGGCTTGCAGGAAAAAACCCACAAAATTAAAATACAGCATGTTGGTTATCCTTCAAAAACAGAAGAAACAAGAAAGAAATATATGGAAGAAATATAGTCATAGGATATTGGAACAAAACACCTGTAGTCAGTTGGAAATGCTGGGAAAGAGATTCTACAGGGAAAACTGTTTTGTTTTGTTTTGCTTTGCTTTACCAGTGTGATAAGAAGTAACTGTAAGAGTCAAGGGCACAGCATGTTCTATGGTGTTCATCAAATGAAAGGCAGTGGGGGAAGGAGATGTAAAAAAATAATTCTGAGTCTGTTAGACTGAAGAACATAATCTACTTGGAGATTTGTTTAAAAACTAGTGCCAAGAGAGGCTACAGAAAATACTTTTGCATTAACTGTCATTGCTGTTTAGCAAGTTATGATGTGTCAAACCTAAACATGTCAATGCCATAATTCTTAATAATCATATCAACATTAACAATTTCAATTTTTACCCTTTTTTTGGGAATGCAGCAGTAGGAACTGATTATGCCTTCCCCAGTGCAACAGCATTACCTTCTGAGCAGGTTCTCCTAGAGTGTGATGTAAGTGCCCTGTTTGCAAGGTATGGGTACACTCTTCCATGGGGTTTCAGAAAATAGGTTTCTGCAGGTTGTTCCCTCACCCTGTGGGAGTGATGGGGCCTTGTGTCTCTGGCTCCAGCTGTACCCACATTGAAATTTCTCCCTCCATATCCATGACACCCAGGACCTGATCCTGATAACACAGAGCTATGCAGGAAATGTTCTCACCTGTGGTCAGGTCACATTTTAAATGATTTCTGCCTTGGAGCCTGCTGACCTGGCTGTTGGAAGGATATTCCATAGTCTAGCAGGTCTGACCTTAATACTAAGGGTTTTCTTGTACTCAGGTCACATGTTGCTTTATCTTAAGTTGCACTTCGCAGCAACAGTTCTGTTGTTGCACTGTGCATTGAGTACATAGATCATAGAATCGTAGAATTATTGAGGTTGGGAAAGGCCTCTAAAATCATTTGGTCCAATGTTAACCATGTTCACTATTAAACCATGTCCCCAAGTGCCACATCTACATGTCTTTTGAACACTTTCAGGGGTGGTGGTTCCACCACTTCACTGGGAAGCCTGTTTCCCTGGATAGCACCACAGACTGATGTCCCCACTAGAAATCTCTGTTTATCATGTTAAGCTTCACCAGTTTAGGACTACCAGCTCTTCCTATAAGTTAACTTCACTTGGTAACTGATGATTTCTGAATTCATTCCAATTTTATGTGGCATTCTTATAGTGGAAAACACAATATTCAAAGTATAATGTGGCTGGTGCCAGATGGAGAATAACCACTGATGAGTTAGTCTGAGTATCCAAGTGAAATGCCCCACAACTTTTTAATTTGTGTTTTGGCAATATCAAATGAGATGTTCACAAAGAATTTCATATCTAATACTAACTCCAGGATATTTTGGAGTATTTTCTCTCAATTTACTTGCTTGCATTTTTCTGAGGTGAGTGTTAGTTTATTTTTGCCAGTCATATGCCTGGTTTCTCTGGGGCTGTGCTTTTTTTCTGCTGATTATTTTCCACATCTTGGCTATAATTTCTAAAATTATTTCTAATGTATTGTTTGATTTTGCTTCTGAAATACAAATGAAAATTCTTTAGACCAAACCTAAAAGCAGCAGCTAAAACATTCAACTAGCTTTTTATGTTGCTATTTATCATTGTCTTTTATGTACAGTATCTTTCCCAATCTTATATTTGATTATGTAGTATAAGATTTGTTGTTGTTCTTTTTTAAATGAAAGTATATACTGAGAGCTGGGAGCCCAGCAATACAATAAATCTATATGGCTTTATGCCACAGCATGTGACTGGTGGTTGAAATGAGCTCTCAGGTCTCGTAATAAGCTTGGAAAGAGGGGAGAGAGAGAGAAGTGTGGTGTAACAAGACAGAGGAAAAAAGAAGAAAAACCTTCTGGGATTCAACCATGTTTTGCTCAGTCCTTTGTTCTTTTGTGTTTGTCAAGGACATAAACAGTCATGTATGCCCTGAGGCCGGAGCTTAAAAAACATGAGTCCTGTACTCATTTGTTTGTTACAGGGCTAGTCCAAGAGATCCCCACCATTCTGATGGCAATCACACAAACAAAATAATAATAATAATTAAAAAAAGACTTTATTGAGATTTGAAGGTGAAGTAAGGCATAGGCCTCAGTTAATTACTTCACTTCCTGAAAATGCATCTCTCTTAGTGGAAATATTTTAAGAGCTTTGTGTACCTTTTTCCGTGTCTGACTTCTTTCAGTGAGCAATGAAGTTTCTAAGGCATGGGAGTAGAAAAACAGGTTGTATAGAACCTCAAATCCATGATATTATTGTATTTAAAATGTGTTATTAGGAGGTTTTATTGCAAAGAGCTGGGGGTTGTTTTTATTTAAATTGTCTCATTTTATGTTTAGTTAGAATATGAAATTCACTACGACATCCTGATGGTATGTCATTGATTTTTTGCAAAGCTTCTGTGAAGTTTACAACCTCAACCATTACAAAAATGCATCCTTGCAGAATTTAAATAGAGGACTTTTGCAATAAAATATTGTCTTTTTCAGAGTTAAGATACAAGAAATAATATTCTGAAGGTCTCTGGCCTTTGTACAACATTAAAAGTCATTCCAAGGTGAAAGGGAAGCTGCATCTGAGGGCAAATACTTTCATTATTACTGTAGATGGTCTGCTTCCAAATTTCTCTAACTGTTGAACTCATCTCATTTCCATTGTGAATTTGAAAGTGGTGTAGCTTTCAATTCCCTGGAGAAAAGTGAGGATAAGTTTTGGGGGAAAAGACGATGCTGTATTGTGGTAGGCTACCTTGGATCTCCAGCAGAAGAATATTTATTCATTTTTCTCCTCAGCTACCTCACATATGAGCTGGTTCAGGTATCTGCTGAAGTGGAAAGCTGTAAGACTTATTTTAAAAAGAAGGATGAGTAAAGTCACAATTTCGTCTCACAGCCAAAAGTCATACAAATACTGCCACTTAAAAATGCAGAGGAAAAAGTACTTTTCAGTTTATAGTTCAAATTTATGCTACTGTATTACTTCAGCCAGTTCTGACACAAAATTTATTTTGCATCTAACTAATAAAAAGAAGGAAAGGTCCTTGTCATTAACCATGTCTGCTACAAAATAGGTTTTTCTTATTATTTGATTGCAAGTCTCGTGTTGTCTGGGATCTGAAATGCTGCATTACTGCTCTTAGACTTGCAAAAATATGCTGGAAAACATGAGCCCCCAAAGCTGAGAAAGTTACAAAGCAAATGAAACTTATCCATGGATTCAGTTTTTTAAATTGTCAGATCTTTTGGATGATTGAAGTGATGCTATGGAAAAAAATAATACATGTTTTTTTTCCAGGTAAACAAAAGAGTTCCAGTAAAGATAATAGCTTTGACTACTGTGTGGTCAAGACAGTAAGAGTAATTGGTTTTCTGCCTGTTTGTGGTTGCCCAGACATTGTGTCTAAGCATCTCTCTATATTTTCATCATAGCAGGTGGAGCTGAAATGGGAAATACCTTGGCTGTCCCTATCCCACTCCCCACCCAGACAACAGACAGAAGCAGGGGACTGTCTTTACTGCTTGTACAAATCCAAAGCAAGCTGCCATTAACGTCTCAGAGAACTTGTAGAAGCAGATAAATGAACCAGAAGGGATTCTGCAGATTACAGCACCTCAAGGTAAGATGCAGATGACACGCACAGCCATCACGTCCAGGTGTTTCATTTCTTTGCAGGCATTATACAGTTAGTCTTCTGATTAGTATAGTCTACATTAACAGAGCTTTTCCTAAACGCTCGCAAAGCTACCTTACCATTGTGTGCACAAGCCAGACACTGAAAAAGCTTATCCTGTCACTGTTAAATCAAATTAACTGTTACTAAAATCAGATAAAAATGACGGTTTTTACCAAGCTGTTGCACATCCGTCTTGTGAACTGGTATAGAGACCCAGGAATAATACCATACAACTACTTAGCTGAAAAATGATCCTGAGATAAAGCTTTGGACCAAAGGGAGAAACAAAACATGGTTTTGATTCTTCAAAGTGTAACATTGAATTGTCCATATTAGATCTACAAATTTAAAGGCTTGTCATGGTGTCAAGGTAACTAGAATGGCTGCAAAAATTGGGTAAAGAGAACATAAAGTATCAGAAGATCAGTAGTTACACAGATGCAGCCATACTACTTACTAATGCGTGGTGCAGAGAACTATGACCTGGTATTGATGGAATAATTAGCTGGAGTGTGCTCTGAGTTAACACAAACGTGTCACCCTCAGAACTGATGCCAATAGATACACCTTTAGAAACCCAGTACAGGTGCAGCAATTTAGACCAGGCCACAGGCTCTACAGTCTGTGAGTAATGAGCCTCCTTTAATGAAGGGTACATGTTCAAACTTGAATGTCCGCAAAGATATGCCCCAACCTCCCCTTCCGTGCGGCCCACCATACAGGCTGATAGGATCACCCATGGTTCAAATTATCTTCTCCTCAATTTGGACAAGGAAGAATGGGATAAGATTGGGAATTTAAATACATACAGGTGTTCCTTATCATCCTTACTGAGAGAGGCAATGCACCTTTGACAGTCTTAAGTATTTTGTGGCTGCAAAACTGTTTCTTTGTTCACAAAGATATTGTGAAGAGGAAAACATGTCCAGTATCCAAACAAGAGAGCAAACAGACCCATTTCATTGTCAGTCAGCCAGGATCACATTCCATCACGGTACTCTGAGCACCATTATGCTGCCACTTGTCCTGCTGGCACACGTCAGGACAAGGCGTCTGCAATCAATGCAGCAGATGGTTCTTTGGGTTGCCTAAAATCAGGGTTGGCATGGACACATCATTTATGACACAACTAAGAGAGAACAAAATATTGGCATGGATGTGATAACAGATCTCTGGGTATTGAGGGCATCCTGTATTCCATGCATCCCTACACATAGAACAGTAGCCCCCATGTTTCTGGAGGTCTTTTCTATTAATGTGCTTGCTTGTTTCATATCTGGTGGTACATATGCATTCAGTGCATAATCCATCCATTTAAACCCAATTAAAGACAACTGTTTGGGGAATATTTCAAGTTTTGACTATGCTGGTGAACAGCACAGCATGAGCTGCCTTGAAAACATCTGTGACTCCTGGGCCAGCAATTGAATTGCCAACACTCGATTCATGGCCAATTCATTTCATTTGTTTTGCCAGGATTCAAAGTGAAAACAACACATTTCTGAACAGTGGTGGCACAATGGTTTAACTCCCCAAAAGTTTCGGCATTGCAGAAATTTTAGGACCCCACTGCTGCTTTTATCTTATTGTCACTGTGATATTTCCTAAAGAAAGGAGGAAAAGAGAAGAATACAGACCTTTGGTGTGCCTTCCATGCCACATCAGCTTGAGTTATTCTGGGAAATGTTTTCAAGCCTTAGACTGTTTCATATTTTAGTGCTCACTATACATTGGCTGAGAGCATTCCACAGAGCAAGGCAATGAGTGATGATACCAACGGTTAGAGAATATGCACTCTCTTAGCTGTATTGCTTGTTACAGCCAAATTCAGAGTGCTGATACTGATCATTAATTATGTGATTCTTCTGCAGTGGATCAAGCCTCTATTCCTTAAATAATCTGCAATTAGTATTAAATAATTCTTAGTGTGCATTTTCAGTTAAACTCCAAGGGGAAGGCCAATTATCAGAACCTCACTCAAATACAGCACAATAATGTCTTCTAAGGAAGTAAGGAATAAAGGAACAAAGGAAGAAAGGAGGAGGAGGGAATGGGAGCAGTTTTGCAGTTACTTTCCCTTCAAAGCTGATGCTCCCTCTAGTCCTACTGTGTGAGGTCCTCTTCTCTTTGGAGTGAGATGATCAAGAACACAAGGTTTACAAATTAAAGGAGAACACAGACACAAATATATATATGACAAGCAGTCATTCGGGGAGTGGAGATTTCATTCTTCTGTAAGGTGTTTCCTTTATCCTGTCTCTGTTTCCTGCTCAATTAATCTTTTGGTGTCTGCTCCTTGTAAGTGGACCAAGTGCTATGGTTTCTTCTATGCCTGTGAAAAATTAACCGATGAATCCTATACCTCTCAACCTTTTTATTGGTTGTTATATATGGGAAAGGTTAGGAAGGAAAGAAGAAAATCATTGTTTTCCTCATGAAATACGCAGTTTTCAAATTACCAATACTAACCTTTAAAAAATGCTGAGGTTTTAACAAAATAAAATATTGTGTGCTATATTAGCCTTTTCCTCTGGGTTTTGAACTTGTAGGAATCACTGCTTTCGGCTTATGTCTGTAACACTGCAAGTAGTAGATTATCACGACTTCATGAGCAAAAACACCAGGTAAGACAGAACAAAAAATTGGGGAAAGTGAGTGTGAAATTGGCAGTAGTACCAGCTATAACTGGCATTTCCCTTAGCAAAACCTAGTCAATGCAATACACACACAAGTGCCAGTTGCTTAATTCTTCACCTCTGATATCATGTATCATGTAGAAATATACAGCATGCAGCAAGGGTTTCAGTGGCCTTTTTTTAAAAAAAATTAACCTTTGCACTCTAGGAGGCTCAATGTTTAATGCTTCATGGAAAAAGGAAAAGACCATGCTGTAGGTAACATCACACAAAGCTAAATGTTCCCCAAAACAGTGCCATGAAGATATGAATGAAGTCATACCTCACTGAGGTTACCTGTAGCCACTCCTGCTGTTTGGGGTTCATTGGACAAAAGTGAAGCACAGAGGAACCACAACAGGTGGGGACTGTGATCTAACCTTGGAAATGGCACTCCTACCCTGGCTCCCATGCCCATGAAGACTCCTCTTCAGAGCAGCGAGGTGTTTCTGCAGGGTCTGTCTGGGCAGGACCTGACAGCTGGAGTCCTGACAGGCTCAAATGTCAGCCAGGAGCAGGGCAGCTTGGGGACACTGGGCAAACCTGGGCATTGGTAACCTCCCTGGGCTGTCATAAGGTCCCACCATGGCTAGATGGGGCATGTAAGGGGGCTGGGCAAGGACAATCAAGCCCTTTAGTGCCCTGGCATGAGCCGTTTGGATATATGTGCTCAGCCTCACTATTGGCAGCCCCCAGGGATGTGGGACTGAGACAGCCTCGACTCTGCTGGACTACCCATTTGACAGCTCCTAATGATAAACCTGAACTATTGTGGATAATGAGTTTTTCCATATAAATTATGTTTTTCTTGCATGCTTAAGGACCAGCAGTCATATTATAGATGGTTGGATGGTGCTTTGAGCAACCTGGTCTGGGGGAAGGTGTCTCTGCCCGTGGCAGGGAGGTTGGAAGTGGACAATCTCTAAGGTCTTCCAACCCAAACCATTCTATGATTCTATGTTCCATTGGATGAAATTTTCCAGTTTTATAGTTTGTTTTTAATACATAATAAAGCTCTTTGGAATGCTTTGTATTATTACTTACAGAAGGGTATATTAAACTCTTATATAAAACATACAGATTACTGTATGCACTACATTTCCCTTTTCACTTTTTATAGGTTATTTTAGTTACTGTATTTGTTTTCTTGTGGATCACCATCACTGCATTTTTTAATTACTTCTGCCATGAAAGATGGTCTCCATGAACAGGAAAAGTTTATTTTATAAATACAAAAATTACATAGATTTTCAGGAAATAAAATATATTTTAAAATCCTGGAACTTCATAGTACTTGCTACAAATTTTACCCATATTGGATAAGTTTAATCCAAGCTCTTTCAAGATATCTTTGATGCATTGAGTACAGATGCAAAAAGCAGAGCAATATATTCAATAATGTGTTTCATCAGTCTGTTCTAATATAGGTCTTCCTGTATTTCTCTAAGTAAAACCTTGGGTCTAATTCTCTGACACATGTGGTCTTGGTAGAAGATAAGTGGCAGCAGGAGGAAGCAGTGCAGAAATTTCTAGGTGATACATAGCAGCTTTGAGGCCACATCCAAGTAGCAAGTTTGACATTTGAGCTCAGACAGACACAGTAATTAATTCTGGGACCTAGTTCTAGTTTTTCCTTTTCATCCTAATTGCTTTGTTGGTTTTTATTTTTTGTTTTGTTTTGGAGTGGGATTTCTTGATTGTTTGTGGTTTGTTGTTTGTTGTTGTTGTTTTTGTTGTTTGTTTTTTTAAAACCTTTTGAACAAGAGACTTTACTTTGTAGTTTGCAAAGCAGCAACTGGAAACATGACTCTACCCATTTTCTTATCTTGTCTGGGTTCTGACTGCATTTAAACTATTGACAGTGTACAAATAGGCTGTGGTAGTGCAGCACCAAAGTCTCACTACGAGAGATGAATGTGGGATCAGCACTTTGGAGCAGGAGAATCAGCACATCCTTTGTCTGTATGACAGTCTACACATCCATGACATTCAGTATAAGAGTAGGAAATGTTTAAATTGCAATAATTTACTATGATGTGTTGAATATTACTGGAAAATGGCTCATTAGGTCTGCACCTCTCAGACCATGAGGCTCTGTAGTGAGGAGCTCAGCACTGGCAGTCAGGTGTGAGCTGTTCCCCTCAGACTTGGATGTCATGCATCACAGTGAAACTTGAAGGTATTTGTGGGAGATTTTGTGGGAGATCTTGTGGGAAGCAACGCATGACTTAAAGAATTGGAAGACACTCAATTAATTACTTGAGAAAATTTATTAATTTTTATAATTTGCTACCAAAAATATTAGAAATAATATTTTTAAGGACATGAATGCAATGTTTCTCCTCTACAATGTCCATCCATGCAGGAACAAGTTACAGAGACAGGAAAAATAGTGTTGCTACAATCACTTCCTGCCTCCCACCCCCCCTCCCCCCTACACTGGAACTAGAAACTATTTGCTAATATCAGCCAGTAAACAGTGAAATTAATAGAATACAGTCTGTTTGTAACCTGATAGGGAATTATTTTGGAAATTTTCTATCCAGGGCCAATGCTAACTACCGAGAGTCCACTCTATAGTAAAAGATGGAATTGTACAATTATGGAATCATAGAATACTTTGGATTGGAAGGGACTTTTAAAGCTGTTCCCCCTTGTCCTACCACTACAAGCCCTTGTGAAAAGTCCCTCTCCAGCTCTTTTGCAGGCCCCATTTAGGAACTGGAAGACTGCTATAAGATCTCCCGGAGCCTTGTCTTCTCCAGGCAGATTATCACGATGAAGATACTATCCCAAAGTACTTGTTGCAACTAAATCCAGCACTGAAATTTTATATGTGCTATCAGCAGACCTGCAGCCTGCTTCCTCCATTTGCTGAACAAGCCTGGACAGGTCAAAGCAGATGAAACTAAATTGGATCCAGTATGGTTAGGCATCCAGGACAGAAGAACTCAGAGCATGTTGGGATTTGTGCTCTGCTCTTCATATTGGGAGCCTGCTCCCACCTAGCTCTTGCACAATGTTGTCAGGGTTTGTACGATCAAAGCATTTCATATCTGGATGGGAACATCATCACTGAAAGCTGTGATTTAACCAGAGTATGACCTACCCACACTGAACCCTGAAGACTGCTTAAAAGCTTAGCTGTGGGTATGTATCCTTTCCCAAACCTGTCTGTCTAAGATGTTGCTATGCTCAGCAGCAGTAGCTCGTGTGAGGGCTTCTCAATCCATTTCACCTGCAGTGACGTGTATTAGCTTAACTAATATATTATTAGCACTGCATCTTTTTATTAGTCCAGACAATACAGTGGCTTAAACTGTTAGCCCAACTATTCAAACAGTCATTGCTGAACTGGAACTTGTGAGTGAAATGTAAGGGGCACTCTTGGCAGATGGACAGCAGTGGGAGCAAGTGCAGAGGGCAGGCAGAGGGCAGAGGAATCCAAAAAGGGCATCATCTACATCCACAGCCACTAAGAGTTTAAAACCCCCAGCCAATCTGGTCTGACACAGTTGAATGTAAATGTAATTTTACACAGCAAATAATTAATTCCATATGCTTCCTATTTCGTGTTCTTTCCTTTTCCTTAGCTAAATCATGTCACACTTTAAAAAGCAGAGTAAAGCTAAATGTCAGAAGAGTTTATTTCCAGATGAGTGATACAATTATTGAAAAGCAATTAATTAAGCCCTCAGATAATATGCAATTCAGAGCATACCTTTGACATTTTGACTAAAAGTATAAAAAGTTTAATTAAATCAATGCATTTCCCTAACAGAGTTCTTACTTCAAAATTCTGGATGGGTAAGGTTAACTCATAATGATTTAATTCATATTTTTTTAAATTGCACTTGATCACTGCTGTCTGTTTCTGCAGAAAATCATTCATGCTCTTTAGTGAAACTGGCTATCATAAAGATTGTCCTATCTTATTGATAGAACTTTTCATGTAAATTTGTATGTATTATAAATTTCAGAGGCAAAAATGATATAAAGGTGTCCTAGAGATAATATAGAGAGGCATTTTAAATAAGTAAATAGCCTCAAGTATATTTTATTTTCAAGATAAACACAGGAATTTTTGTTTCAGGTCCATAAGCACAATTTTATCTCTATATAGGGAAGTCAAAAAATTTAAATCACTATTAGAGAAATAAATGTGTTTGGTAACATGCCTTGCCTTCACCAACCATAAAGATTAAATTACATTGCAAACTCCTGTAATTTGCATGAAATTCAGATTTCACAGTAATACTTTGTCTTAAAATGTCGAAATGATAATACAGTCCAAGGGATTTAAATACCCATTTCAGTTTCTTCTCTCCATATCCCCAGTTTTATTTTTCTATCATCTGGCAGTTATACAAATTGGCACATTACGGAAGTACATCAGAAAAATATGTCATTTATGTACCATTACTCCTATGCAATACTGCTATAAGCCACAGGTCCGGTTGATCAGGTGAAATCCACTGAAATCATATATCAAACTCATTAATCACGCATTTTGGAATAAGATTGTTCAATAAGATGGCTGGTTTTGAAATTAAGAGCTGGTATCTTCCTTCGAAATGAGTCCTGCCAACCTTGTGGAGATGGCTTAATCTTATTCTCATGAGTAGTCTGGGTGCATTCAATCTTCCTGGTATTTCTCAAGTGAAGTTTCTCAAGAAAATTGTATTGTAAATCTGAGTAGGCTGTTGGGGAATGGAAAACAATAATAGAAAAAAATGGTTGTGAGACACAATAACCTGAGAAAGTGAAGATATTTTTCCTCTGTGTACTTTCAAAATACTTAAAAAAGTCATAATTTCAAAATAAGTAGGCCCAGAAACTACAATTAAACAAAAGCAAAACATGATTAAACCTGAAGCAGGGTTGATCAAGTCTTTGCCCTCACTACCTTTAGACAGGTTTGAAAGTGTTAGAATGACTGAAACCTGATTCTCCCATAGGAAGAATATCTTGTGAGGAAACTGAGAAATACTTTGACTCTTTGTACCTGAACTGGCAGCTCCTCTGTGTACTATCTTCATGCACACCTCTGCCTTTTTAGAGTTTTACCTGAGAGAAGAATCCTAAACTCAGAGTCATGACTTCTATGGGACCAGGATAGGAGTATTGATAAATATTCAGGATCTGCAGTATGTCACTTCTGTAGTTAAAACAACAGAATGAATAATTGAAGCTAGTGACCAGGAAGATGTGAGTAAGCATTTGGAATGGACTTGGGCTGAGATCCCTGTCACTGATCAATGTGCTGTGCTGTTCATCACACCAGGGTAAAGTGTGGTGAAAAAACTGCCATTGTTTATGCTGTGCTAAGATACTACAGTAGTTATTATGCCACGGATAAGTTGCTCATTATAATAAACAAGGTGGTGAAGACACATTACATCCCTTTATGATGAGTATAGTTGACATTCGCTTGTTAAAGGGAAAGGTGAACATCCTTACTGAAAAAGGAAGCTTGGCATATTGTTCTGAACCTTTCTCTAATAAAAATTGAGTGAAAGATACTGCTTTTCCCCCCATGTTTTCCCTTGATCTCTATTAACCTGTGTTTTAATAAGAATGTAGATAATACAGCATGTCTCTCATCAGAAAAGGGAATTATTTTAGCTGAAGCATAATCTAGATGCTGATGCTGTGTTTGATCTATGTGTAGATTCAGCAATTTTGGGAAAGAACTCCATTACATTAAAAGGATGCACAAGTGCTGAGACCCCTGATATCAGCCAGAGGAGGATGCTGAGGACTCTAAAGGGCGGGGGGGGGGGGG
>JAWWLZ010000118.1:86995047-87041367 GCA_035041345.1 Poliocrania exsul
CACACAAACTCTGACACCACTAATAGCAGCCTGAGGGAGGATTCAGAGGACCCAAAAGCCGTGTGTGATGTTGGCATTGAGTAGCATTGGTGTGGAGGCCAGTAGGCCAAGGTAAAAGATAGACATCTATTTGTTCTGCAGTGCTATAGATGATACACCAGTCCAGAATGCAACTTGTAATTTAATGGCCTCTGTGACCATTTTGAATGGTATTAGGAACCACTATTATACCTTTGTAGCCCAAACATAGGTAGCCTATGGCTATTTCAGCCCTCTGATGTGTGCTCAATTGCCAAGTTCTTTACTATGCCCATGGGTACACAATACGGATTATCTCCTGTTTGTCTGAGGGGAAAAGGGGATCTAAATTTAAAGCAGACTGGCTATGTTTCAATGATGGGCAGACATCTTTTCAGCTGAAACGAATCACTCCTCTTGACATGCCATCAGAGTCACAGATGACTGACCTTCAGGGCACAGTGCAAGAGATGCTTATTGCGTTGAGCAGCTGTTTGACTGGTTATGGATTTTTGCCTTGGTTTTGTTTTTGCCAACAGCATATCTAATTTGGGTTTTAATCTTTTTATTCAATGTGTGACTGCCTTAGCAGTCCATTTTAAGAACTAACATATTAAATATATATATATACTTTATGTCTGTTGTTTGTAATTAATCATCAGTGATTATTATGCGTAATTATCTGTCTCATTTAATTTAATATCAGTAATGGATGTATATTAGAGTTCAGCCATCTGCATATTTTTCCTGCCAACTGCTATTCAGAGATCAGCTTTCTAAGGCATTTTTGTCTTAGGCAGAGAAAGATTGAGCAGAGAAAGATTGCCATCTGCTAGTCTTGACCATGCACATATTTTAAGATTTGTTGATTTGATTATATAATGGAATTGTAAATAGAGAATGTGATATATGCAGTTGAAGACTGTATTATCAGTTTGTTGATCAAGAAATATTTAAGTAATTTCTTACCTTTTATAAATCTCTGATGTTTCTTCTTTCTCATTCAGACATTTTTAAAGCTTCTGAAACTGTTTACCATTCAAGACAGGATATTTTAGAAAGAGTGTACTGATAAAAGGCAGCAAATTTTCTTCAATTTATTAATCCCATTCCTGTAACAGTTTACAACTTTCAATTTAAAAAATGATATATGTATTTACGGTAAAAGTATATTTTCACACTATTTTCATTACCCGTATAAGTAGTGATAACCAGTCAACACATAAGGAGTTCAGTTTGAAGTCTTTGTTAGACATCATTACTCATTTTAGACCCCACTTTCATCCTGAGCCTTGGAAGAGTCCAAGTGAATAAGGATCGGGTTTCCTATCGTATAGCAAGGGCAGGGGGAACAATTGGTAATATCCTCTACCACTTCCATGCCTTGTGTGAACAATGTAGAAAAACAGCATATTTCTTCTATCAGATGATGCAAATTCAGCAAACCTCTTTTTCTTCAAAGCAGTACAAATATGACCCTTTCCAATGTCTTCCTCTCCCTGTAAATTCTCTTCAGTTTTGTCCTTAGAGTCTTCAGCTGTTTAGGAAAGACCTACAACTTTTATTAATGGAAAACTCTTTATAAAGGGACTGGATACAGCCTATAATGGGAAAAATGGGTTTCTCTGCATTCCCAGCCTGCTTTATTAGTTTTATTTTGGTTTTACATGAAACTAGTTTATTTATCTGTTCACATGCTGAAATCTGACCTTTAGTTATGAAGTCGAATTTTCACATCACTGAATGCAGTGAACCCTTCTTCTGACTATATATTCTGATTAAATGTGTACTTTACAGAGAAATATATGGCTATTTCCACCCAGAAAAAGCCAGAATTGAATGTATAAATAAAGTGTACTTGTACCCATTTATAAATGTAAGGAAAAATCGTTTCAAATACTTCATTGATACTTGTGGGGAAAAAAATAGAGAAAAAATTCTTAAAGAAAGAATGGTTTTGCAAAGTAAGAGTTAACAAAATATTAAATAATTTTAAAACGTTTATGCAAAGTGACTCAGTGTGTCTAAATTAACTACTTCTTTTTTTTTTTTTTTTTTACATTAGAAAACACTTCTTTCTTTTGGCCAAAATTCTTTCTTTTGGCAAAAGAATGTTTCATTAAATATTTGACCAAACACTTTTTTCCTGCAGAAGTGAAAATTGATATAAAAAAAGAATATTATGGCTAACTGTCACAGATACTTTAAACCTGAATTCTGAAATTTAATTCAATAATCAAAGAAGTTATTCTTATTTTTTGTATGTGTTAATCAAATGCTAATAAAATTGCAAAGGTCACAATATAGTGCTAGTATTTTTAATCCAGGAAAGATGGAAAATTGGATAAAATTATAATCTCAAGCCACTTTTTAGTTTTCTTTTTTTACATATACGATTGGAATGTGAAATATTTTCCCTAATGTTCGAAATTACTTTCTAACTACATCAACCATATCAAGCAGCTAGAATTCTGACAAGTCAGAATTCTGTCCCAATCCCTCCCAATTCTCTGAAGAAACCCGGATCTGGTACTTCAGATTTATTTGAGATTCTTTCACCACCATTTCACTCATCAACTATATATAAAGGGCAACACAGAAAGTCATCACCTGAAATGTCTTTACTAAAAAGCCACTTACTTCTTCCAAGTGCTATAAACTACTACTGCTGTGAAAGATTTACTGTATCTGTTTAATGTAATCATATGTCACCGTGGTTTGGACTTTCTGTACACATCTCTTTTATTAGAATCAGTGATTCAAACATAGGTTTTCATAAGTGATCATGCACACTAATTTTAATTATTTATGCTTTCCACAGAAGCATTGTGCTCTGCTATATTCACTTTTTTTCTTTTTAAAGTTTTTTTTTTTTAGTTTATAATTAAATACTGTAATCTTGCAAGCTAGTTCCTTTCCCTGAAGACATGCTCCAACTGAATTTACAAATTTGGCAAAACACCAATAAAAAGATAAAAAAAAAACCCAAACCCATTCTTGAAGGTAAATGCTTGGACTGTTAATGGTATACAGTTATTTTTCTCTTTCTTTTCCAGTGTGTTACAGTTTCATTGTTTGCCTTTCATTGGCTTTGACTAATCTTTTTATCGTATAACATACATGGAGCCACCGATGCAATCTACAACAGCATGTGACAAGTAACAAACAACCCATCTAATTTTAACCTTCTCTGCCTGCATACATGGTTTTTGTCCTTGTAGCATTAGAATTGCTCATCTGCCTGCAGCTGAGACCTAAACGAAGCACTGCAGTCACATAAATATATGAGAAACCACATTCAGGTTGTAAAGCTGAACTGAAACATCTTGGATTTGGAGGCAAAAATAGACTATTAAAGCCTTCATGAAAGTCTACGACGTGGTTAGACAACAGGAATTGTCCATCTCATTCAGTGTGTTGTGCCTCATACTGAGAGCATTGAAAGGAAGATTGATTTCTAATATTTCTGCACCCAATTCTGATATCTGTATTTCTGTTGGTCTCTGCTCTTCAGCATAAATACTCTATTTGTTTTATGAGAATACTTAGAATCATAGGTGAAACACAATGTGAAGAAAAGGAAGGGATCTCTGAGCCTTGGCAGTCTTGTTATGTTTTCAGGAAGATGCATTTAAAGGAAAATCAAAAAGAGGGGAAAAGAATAAATCTGAAGTGTGGAAAAGGAGAATGAAACAGTGAATAAAGGATATAATTTTTCTGAGAAATATTTATGCTGGCACATTGTGTTCTAGTTGCCAGTTCGTCTCTGGAAGTCAAATGATGCAAGAAAATCAAGACTAAGAACACGACAAACCCACATATTTTTATATTAAAAAAAAAAAGCATTAGCTGGACATGAAAACTACTGATGTCTGAGAAATCAGAGGCCAGAGTCACAGAAATAGTTTTCATAATGCAACTTATAATAATGTTTAATGTAAGACAAAGACATGATTCTAGCAAACACCTCTGTACCTGTACACTGGAGTGGGTGATGGAAAGACTACTAGCAGGTGGATCTGAACAGTCTTAGGTAATGAGAAGCCCAATTTAGCCCTCAAAAAAAGGTAACAATTATAGGTATCTCAGGAACCTATTCTTGTAAAAACAGACATACCCAAAGCCTTTAGAATAAATGAAAGGATCCTTGATCTCAATTCTTCAAATTCTTCATTGGCCCCACTTTCAGCCTGTAGGTGCTTAAGTAGATCCTAAAAACAGGATTGTAGGAACGCAGCAAGCTCAGAAAAGAGACCACCTAGGCTAGGCAGCAGAGGTAGTGAGACTTAAGAAAAAAATACTGACATGGCTTTGGGAATGACTTTTGGATTGGTCATACATTAAGACAGGTAGAGGACAGACTCTTTAGTGAGTCCTACTGAGTTCTGAGTGTGGAGGAGCACAGGGTGTTCTATGAGGTTCTTTAGCACAGAAATCTAACCACTCATGGATTCTAGGAGAATAGTCTTTTGGGCAGAAAACACCCTGAAGCAAGGTGGATGTTCAGAGGGTACTATTGAATGAGCTTTCATTTAAGGCATCTAAAATCCCTTTGTATTTCAGATCTAAGCTCCTGTTCCTTTACTGCTCTGTGCTTCATGTAGTCATTTCAAGTTTTCTAAATGGCTTAATAATTTCTAGCAGTGCCTTGGAGCCAAAACAGCTGGATCTTGTAAATCCAAATTAGTATAAAATTGAAAGACCACTGTTAGGTCAAGAAACTGCTTTACTAGTTTGCATACTACAGAGATACATTATGACACACACGCCGTGATGGATCTGCTTGTTTTAATATTGTAGACTGCCTTGTAAAAATAGCAAGCCAAACCCCAAACCACTTCTGCACTACCACTAGAACAGCCCGGAGCTTTCAAGACAAGAGTTTTCTTCTGTATTCGTAAGGCTGTTAATGTTCCCCTTACCATGTTTTGTTTCATTGTATTAACATCTCAGAATAATTTCTATATATGAGGGGAAAAGATCAGCTTAAAAAATTAATTTTGATTACCAAAGATGGTATCCAGTTTTGTTTTCTTCTTGAAAATCATGTGTTCAGTTTCTTTTGAAGTATTTCTTGTAACAGCCATTGAAAGAATATCTGCATTTTTCATGAAGACTTTCATGATCCAGTGGAAGAAATACATAGAATTTCTGGGGCATACCAGAGCCCTCTCAAGTATTTTCTTCAGGTACCAAGAAGAGTTTAGATAATTTTCTTGGTTTATCACATACTGTTTATCACTATTAACCACATCTGAACAGTCAAGCGAAAACCCAGGAATCTCTGAAAGTCTGGCATAGATGGGAACAACCACCACAAGCATAAGGTAAGCACAAGAACCGTTGGAGGTGAGTATAAGAGTATGAGCATTTAACAAAAGGGACTCGTCCAGTAGGACAGACCAAAAACAATGACAGTCCTAGGAAATGATGACACCATACCAGCAACTTTGTATTTTCCCTGTTTATACGAGAAAATGTTTTTACTCGCTCAGGTCTTGCCTATAGAGCTATGTTTGTACCAGAAAAGACAGAGATGGCAAAGTGGTTTGGAAATGTCAACTAGGTGGAACGCTCCCATGAAAGAGCAGAGAAAAAGAGACCTTTAAGAATAATGTGTACAACAGCTAATGTAGAGAACCTGACACTCCTGAAAATTTAAGCCATCCTCACAAAGAAAATCTTTCAATAGACTTGGAGCAGATTTTGAGTCCATAACCTTCTTAAACAGTCTGAATTATAGAAAAAATTGCTATTTGCACTCAGCACTGGGTTCAGATTCTGATTCCTTCCTCCTCCATACCTCAACAATATTAGCAAATGTACTCACCAAAACTACAGCAGAATTTTAAATGCTTTATGCAGAACCTTAACACCAATACCCACGGATTATTCTTATTTTCTTATTTTGTTTAATAATTACTTCTGTAGTGAAGAGTAGAATTCTATGGAATTCTTCATAAATGTATTTCTTGATAAATAATTGAGGAGTGTCAAGATTATATCTCTGGGGGCACTCAGCTCCTCTGCAAGTCAGCCTGCAAGTTGAACTTGGCCCTTGGCCCTACTGCTGCAGGGCATAGCACTGTCCCAGCCAAGATGCTTCACACCATCCTCACTCCTTCAACTGAATGAGCTAATTGGGCACATACCATCATTCTGGCACTTTTGGGGATCAGCAACTTTACTGTTCACATGTGTTCTTGGTCCTGCACAGGCACAGCGCTCTGAGCAATGTGAAGCACTGCTGAGTCCAGGGTGAAAATCAGACATGTGCCGGTGCAGGTTGAGGCTCCAGGTACCTGAGCTCCATGTAGCACTCTGGCATCTGCTTCTCAATTGCACCACCTCCTTCCCAGGTGACACAGAAAAAGTGCCAATGTCCTATTGTCAACCTACAGTGAGCTGTGCCAACATAAACTCTGCTGATCAGACCCTGAGAAGTTACAGATAAAGGGCTGAAGTTTGGTAGTTTTCTCTTCTGTCAACAATTTATTCTACTTCAATACCTGGATGAAGAAATGAAGCATTAATTCTGCAAGGAGGTTAAGAAGGCTAGGAATCCACCATACTTTTATCTCACACATCTCCAGGAAATCCAGATTTCTGCTGGAGCAAATACATATGGACATTATTCCTGAGTTTCATAACATGAATACAGATCAACCATTTGCTCCAGAAATCAAGACATTCACTTTGGCACTGTTTAGGCTCATGATTTCTGGAAAATAATTGCAACATTGAACCTTCATGTACTTGACTCTCCAGGAGAATCCACAGCTTGGGCTGATGTCCTCCAGCTGTGTGCATAGTGAGTGATGAGATCTGGGATGCACCACTATGATGAAGTAGAGAAAGATGTAGATTAACATAGCCCAGTTTTTGTGGCCTCAATAATCATAAATATAATTGCTTCATATGTTTCTTAAGAGTGTATATGAACAGTCTTGTCCTTATTGGTGGGTCTCAGATATCTGCTGCAGCTGACAAACACACACATTTTCTTTTTTAATTTTTTAGATTTCATTTCAAAGGGTCAGCCATTAATACAACTGATGATAATATATTTCTATCTCTGTGTTTTACACACCTTTCATCTTTACCAAAGTACATCCAGGGGTGAAAGATTCGATCTACCAATATTAATTTACTAAACAGTTTATATTAATGCCCCAAGACCTGCAATGGGAATCATAGCAAGGCATCTTCAGGCTGACTGGCGGTGACTGTTTCTTGATATATGCTACATCCATATGTCTTTTAGCTCATGCTCTGACTTGACTTGCAGCTGGAAGCTTACCTTGTGAAAGTATCTGGATTTTGTAATATTTTGCGACCCACATAAGTACCTTCTAAAGAAATTACTTATGACACATTATTAAATTGCTGTAAGTCTCAGGAATGGGGTGGTTAGGCTAAATAGCTTTCTTTACTCCTCCAGGATTGTGAGGATTAGGGGCCAGTGCAACACAGTAGAACCAAATGGAGAACACAGGTACGGCCATGGTTATGAAGCTGCATGTCATGGGCACTCAGATGGGAAAAACAGTTTCTCTGTCATTCTCTCATCTCAAAGGTGCAGTAGCTCCAAACAGAAGCTCTGAATCACCACACATCATGTATGAACAATTAATCCTCCCAGTTGCTGTCCTTACCTAAATACTACCTGCATGCTTCCACAGTGACACATCCTTCTCCTGCTAGGTCTGTGAGACGTGAGGAGGTGATGGAAGGCAGAATGCACGGAGACGTGAGGAGGTGATGGAAGGCAGAATGCACGGAGACGTGAGGAGGTGATGGAAGGCAGAATGCACGGTTAAAGAGTCTTACAGTTCATAGGGTAAATAATCTTCATGCCATAAATGCAGACAATAACAGATCTCAAAGATAATTACGTGTTTTCTCATGATTCATATAATTTGGTTTCTATGGATTTTTCCAACAAATGCTTTGCAATTTCCTTTTTTTTTCTCCCCTGTAACTTTTTTCAGGATTGTTTTTCATTTTACATGGTAGTCAAAGCAGTAGATGAGAGGAGGCAATTTATGTATGACTTTGATGATTGTAACAAAGCATAGAAATATGCATGATTCTAACAGTCAGTGATTAAATAGTTTTTATGATCACAACTTTTGCATCTCTACTTAGGTGTATTAGAATGTACTGGATATATTAAAACACATTAGGTGTATTAGAATACAAGATGTATCAGAATAAAAGACATATTAGAATAAAATTAAATAGATAAATAATGAAGATTAAAAAATTAAGCAATTTGAATTTCTAATAAAAATTAAGCAATTTAAATTTCTAATAGTCAATGTAAAAATTAAGATTACTTTTTGCACAGGATTGTTACTGAATAACTTACTGTGTTCTGTTACACAGGCTGATGGCATTTTACTTTATGTATCTGTACACCAGGGAATCAGAAGAGAATCTTAGAGACTTGGTTGTAAGAAATAAGTATAAAAAAATCTAGGAAGAACACAAATTTAGATAGGTATTTTAAATTTTTTAGAATTATTTTTATTGATGAATCTGAAAGTCAAAAGACATATATTCTTGACTCATGCACATCAAAACTATTCAAAATAGCTCTTGATGGTACATACACATTTTATAACCAAGAAATTTGAACTATATAACAAGTTTATAGTTTGGGGTTTTTTCAAAAATCCTGAATATGTTTAAGCAGGGAGTCTAGCTGACATGAGTATACAGAAGTGTGGGTCCAGGTTACCCAGGAGGAGTGCACAGGCATTGCCCAGACATGCAGGGAAAAGCCAAAGCTCAGCTGGATTTGAACCTGGTGAGAAATACAAAAGGTAAAAAATTCTATAGGTACCTCGTCAGCAAAATGAAGGTAAGCAAAAATGTGACTGGCTGCTGAATGGGGTAGTTGAAAAAGAACATGGAAAACAAGTACCTTCTTCTGCTCAGTCTTTACTGAGTAGGTGTTTCATCAGGCTTCTTTAGATCTCTGCTGACTGAATGATTTTCAGGGAGAGACATACTGCTGCATTAAAAGAGGATAAAGTTATGGACAACTTAAGCACTTTGGGTATAAAGATACCTGGAGCTCCAGACAGCATGTTGAGGGAATTGACCTACTGTATTGAGAAACCACCAAGGCTCTATTGCTCCTGAAAGACCCTGATGGTCAGGGAAGTTCCTCAGTCACCAGAAAGGCACTTTCAAAAGTGCAGAAAGGAAGCTTTATGTACAGGACAGCCACAGGACACTTGATCCCAAGTCAAATCCTCGAAAAGTTATGGAACAAATTATCTTGGAAGACATTTCCAAGTGCATGAAGGCACAGAAAGGATCTGTGAATAGCCATCATAGATTTCTGAACAACAAATCACACCTGGTCCACATGTCTGTCTTTTGTGATGAAATGGCTGACCTTGGAGGAGGGCAGCAGATGTTACTGACCTTGACTTTAGCAAGATTTTTGCAACATTCTCCTAGGGCCAAACTGATTGTTCCAGATAGGTAGGCTGTAACATGGGTGAAGAAATGAGTGTCTAGTTATAAAGGGTATTCCCCAGGGACCTATGTTGGGGTCAAGACTGATAACATGTCTGTTGATGACATGAATGATAAGGTGGAACACACCCTCAGCAAGTTGGCAGATAACACCAAGGTGGGAGGAACAGTTAATGTGATGGAGGGGAGGGTTAGCATTGATAGGCTGGAGAAAACAGAATGCTCATGAAGCTCACCAAAGACAAATGCAGTGTCTTGCACCTGGAATATGAAAATACCATGCAACCACTGGGGCACTGATTGGGTAGAAAGCAGGTTTCCAGAAGGGGACCTCACTGACAAGTTGAGCTGGAGTCAGAAGTTAACCCATGGGGTTAAGGCCCACCACGCACTGTGTGGCCCTGAGCACAGACAGTGGCTGTGGGAGGGCATCCTTCTACTTGGTGCTTCTGCGGCTGCACTTGAGGTGCTGTGGGTTATTGTATTTTGCAGCTTTTACATACTTCAGCTTTCCCTACAGTTTTCTCTAACCTGTGTTAGAAGCACTAGGCAAGCTTTGGGCGTTGTGATTCATTTGACATACCTACTGAAACTTTTCTATTGGAAGTTAAATACTATTTAAAAAGCAGATTTTGAAGGTATTTTGTCAATAAATAGTCCATAAGATCTGACAGCCACTGGTTCTCTGATTGAGGGGAAGGATGGGAAATCTCTGCCTTTCTAGCTTTGGCATGCATATGCTCCTATCAGGAAGGAAGGCTTTCTAATGTGTTTATGTTTTAAACATAAATTTGCTGATTAAAAAAAACAACACAGTGAAGAAATCTGGCTGAGGAATGTAGGTGTATGTTTTTGCAGAACCAAAGGCAGCTCTGTGATGCAGCCATCCTATTCTGGCCCCCAAGGCAGCTCTCTGTAGATGGGAACAGCCAGGGGTCACTGGGGCAGGGACTGATGGCTCCAGGGGCCTGACATGGAGCCCTGGGCCAAGTGGGAGAGCCCCAGAGAGGGCAGGAACAGTCAGGCCCATTACTGCACCAACTTTCCATTTATTCAAAGGATGCTGAAGTTTT
This sequence comes from Poliocrania exsul, assembly GCA_035041345.1. Taxonomy (NCBI): domain Eukaryota; kingdom Metazoa; phylum Chordata; class Aves; order Passeriformes; family Thamnophilidae; genus Poliocrania; species Poliocrania exsul. The sequence continues at coordinate 87,005,631 of JAWWLZ010000118.1, forward strand.
TCTTAGTGGAAAAGTTCTGCTGGGAACATTTTGAATGCTTTCATCTCAAAAAAACTTTGGCCATTCAAAATTTTCTGTCAAGATTGTTTGATATTTTGTCTTCTCTTTCTTGGATGAAAACCTTGTTTATTTAAGTGTTTGAGGCAGTATATCTCTTTTCAGATTACAGGTGTGAATGCTGTATATCAACACATGCCATGTAGTAATTTTTTGATACACTTATTGTCTGAGTTCATATTATGTACAATACAGAAAGGTTCTTTTTACTAAGAAAAGTAGCTATTTGTGTTAGAATATTTATATTAATTGGGAAGTTAATTTGGCCAAATGTCACACACAAGCCTTTGGCTTATGCAACTCAAAAAGAAATTACTCACATGACACCCACTCTTCTAACAGAAAAAGGATTATGAAAACAAGATAATGCATTCTTAAATAGCTACTTAAAAGTCAGAAACCCTTCATTAATTTAGTGAGATGAAAGATTTGCATTAGCAATGTTATTTGGATTTATTTGAAACAGATTTCCAACTTTGACAATATAAAAAGTTACTCCTTTGAATACAGTTTAAATGGAGGAGATTTATTGAAAAATGGATCCTCATGATTTCTCTCAGCAATTTCATAGAAAACTTATACAGTTAATAAACAGTATACAGGTAATCAACTGCATCAATTATCTGCAATACAGCAAACAGGATCTGTCTTTTCACAGAAGAATTTATCAGTCCTTCTACACATTTTTTTCAGGTGTTTGTGATATGTTCACATTAGACGTTATATTACAGGAACAAAGAGATTACAAGTGCCCCCTAGAGTAACCCTTAATTGGAATTCTGTCCTACCCTCAGCTTTACAGCTTTTATCTCCCTGTCTCCTTGTGAGCCCAAGAACAGACTCACTCTCAAGTCTACCAGCAGCAGCATAAACTTTCTACAGAGGGGTAAGAAAGAGAAGAAACTATCTGATCCTCACACTGCTGTTCCTTCTGAATTATCCTTTCCTTTTGTTAATGTAAAGCGAAAGATACGCTGGTATTCCCCCAAAGAACAGTAAGCAGTGGAAAGGATTTTGAAGGTTTATTTCAGAGGTGAGGATGCTGAAAACTCATAGATCCTAATGGTGCTGTATGTCCAGTGTTGGGCCTCAAAGCAAAGGCAAAGGCAAGACCTTAGTTCATTCCTCGGGTTTTGTAATCAATTCTCCCGTCTCAGCTGCCCCATTGGCGGCCAAGGCCTTGCAGCACATCTGTGAGTGTTACCTCTCTTGTGCCTGGGGAGTAACCTTCTGTGGAATACATGCAGAGAAACTGTGTCTGGGAAAGATGCCTTGTTCCATGCTGGAAAGCTTTCTTAGCAAAAATAACTGCCTCCTCAGCAGCAATATCTTCCAGAAAATACCTATTTACCCCTGCAGTTAATAATCAAATAGTCATTATTAGTAATAGGGATTAGTTTGCTTAATTCCAGTTATGGTAATTCCTAATGTCCAATTCCAATTTGTCTTATTGCTTTTGTTAATACATACTGTATGTTTCTAGCTCTTTTTAGGTAAGTTTTACTCTTAAAAACCATCGGTGATCATTATTCCTATATTCATATTCATCCAAAAAGGCAACATGCACAGAATGATACATGGTACAGGTATTAGTTTAGCAATATTTTGTGTTTATATTTATTTTTGTGTTAACTAACGAAAAGCTAATCATAAGCATGTCTCAATGCACTGTTATTTTTCAATTTTGTTTCAGTTCCATGTTCTCAAAATCTCAAATCAATACTCCCTAAGCAAAGACTGTGAAGTCAGAGTTACTTTTGAAATAACAATACCACTTCTATTTTAGATGGTGATTGAGAGAATGAATTTTTCTTTCAAAGTAATAATGGAAATCTATTACTCAAAGATGCATTTAATCACTTAGATACTAACAAAACAAAAATCTTAATCAGTTTTGTTTCCAATGTGTTATACATTTGATGAGTATGAATTTTTTTATTTAAATGATTGTGTCAAGGTGTATGTATTTCTATAAATTTCCATAAATTTTAAGTAGAAAATGAGAAACTGCCACAGTAAACACATATAGGAGTAGCCCATCTGTCTGTCATTACTGGTTTAAATAGCCAACAGGACTGTCATACTTCTGATAGAGAAAAGAACAGGTGCTGAAGACCTACAAAAACCTGGTCTGCAGTGGCAGACTCCATCCTGACACACAGGGACACAGGAGCAGCAACAGATCAAGAAAGAAGTGAAGTACTCGCCAGTTTGGGAGCGAGACTTCACTCCCTGCAATGACATGGGCTTTGTGCTTCGGCTGCACAGGGAAAAGATGACAGGAAATACTTGATTCATGAGGCAGTGCTGACAGTTTGAGTTCTCCTGAGGGCAATCAGCTCCCCAAAGTGCACTTAATTTCATCCCTCTCTGTGTCAGGACAAGTCTCCTAGAGATTTGTGGCTGTGTTCCCAGTAGGTAACTTAGTTAACTCTGTGTCTTATTTGTTTGCTGTGCAAAGCAGTGGAGGAATCTTCATCTAAGGCAGTGAATTCAAATAATAACTGGTCTAGTGTGACACATTTAATTGAAAGAACTTGTACTGCTTGACTGTGACTCATAGCCCTCTTGTACATCATGCATAAATCATCTTTTCATAGTTTTGCACAGTCACCTTGCAAAGGGTAGAAAGAAAATGTGAGCAGATAGGTTTTTCCATGAAGATTATCACACCCAGGATGGACAGGACCCCTCCAGAGCCAAAGGAAGGCCAAGTTTTACATAAAACTGCAAAGTCAGATCTTGCTTCAGCTCCTGTTTCTTCCCACAGTACATATTCCTCCTTCAGCTGGCAACAGGTTTCAGAGAGAGGCACAGCAGGACAGTTTACTCCTAATGAAGCTAATATTTCAGGCTGTACACTAAACAGCAGGTACCTTGTTATATTTTTAAGGTTTTCCTCATATCCAGACAGAAGGGGAAATGTTTTCGATTAAAATAAAACCTGATACTTTGATCTCATCCTGTGGCCCTCAGCCTTGCCCAAGACTTTGAAGTGGCAGTTCCCTTCTCCCCACCCTAGGTGATTGCTGCTGTATCACATCTTGGCAATACCTGATTCGTCTCCTTGTCTGCATGACTCAACAGTAATTACTCTGAATTTTGATATGGGGCTTTGTCACATGAATCAGTCATGACTTAACAGATGAGTTGTCTGTTTCTTACACATGGCTTTAATGAACCATTGTTTCCTGTTGTCTTAGGTCTAGGTGACACAGTCCATCTACCTTCACCCACACAAACCTGCCATTGCTATCAACACAACTGTCTTACTTCATAATTGTTGCTTCCTGCACACCCACTCAGCAGCACCTATTCATGTGCGTGCATGATGCAGTGTGGCATGGCAGCCTGTTAGAGACAGAGGGGTGTGGAGATTATGGAAGAGCTGTAAATGCTGGCAGTATAGACATGAGGAGTTATGCTCACCTCTTTCCTACACCTATTTTGCACACCTGCTTTTCTGTGTTGCTTTTTCTTAAACAGTCCCTTGCTCAGAATGAAGTGTTTTTAAACTATAAGAAAAAGAAGTTTCTGTACTTTCTTTGCACCATTGTAGTGACTGGACAGGAACATCCACACTGAGGTGGTTCTAATAGGAACAGCACAGGCCAGAGAGGTCTTTTAACACAGTAAAACAAAGCTCATTTTCTGACTTTCATAGTACATTGAAATAGTGTTTTAGTGTGTTATTGCCTCAATTTTTCATATGGAATATGTCCTTAAGTGTCATTCATATATTCCAGGGGAAAGGAGACTTGTGCAACAGTGTTCAAAAAGTAACAACTGACTGCATGCAAGAGTCAGGTCATGATGACAACAAAAAAATAGATAATGGTTATGTCCATATTGTCTCTTAAAGAGAGCAATATACTTGACACCTGTGATGCAGAAACCCTCAGCCTGGGTGCATACATCATCAGTCATCCTTGCCATACACACTATGCAACCCTTGTAAGAAGAAAGGTCAGTGTGCCTACCCACATATCTGCTGGCCATGGGATAATTCTCTGCAGCTCTCAGAGACTTAACAATGGAGAATTTTTCCTGTCAGATGAAGAAGTGCCTATGCCCACATATCAGGAAGAAGGGTCCTCAGGCTCTTTCCAAATTGGGTAAGCTGAAGCTTTCTTCTCCCTTTCTCTAATTCTGTTTTCTCAATAGCATCATCTCTAAGTCTTTAGTTTAAAGTTCTGCCAAACACTTCTGAGGGGTCTCATTCATTCTCCCTGACTAACTATAATGATATCCATTGGAACATGGGTTATGTTTATTAAGCGAGTAACAAGGTGTTTTCAGGTTTTGTGGGATAAAAGGTGCAGCATGTGAGTGCATTTTAAAGTAAGGGGGACTAAGGCAAATTTTGGACTGGCATAGCAGAGTTAGGCAAATGACTGAAAATTTTTTCTAGTTTCTAAATTTCTACAAAGATCCCCAAGAGGAAGGGAGGTGGGAGAATCCCTACAGCTTGCAGCTGGCAAGTAACAGTCTACTTCTTCATGTCTCTTCTTATTCATGTCCTTTGTAACTTAAACTTTTCAATTCTTATTCATATGGAAGCCTTTCCTTGAGTCTAATGGTTTTTGTCACTTACCTCTGAATTCTTTTCGTTTCTGCTTGATTAAAATGCAGCCAGTCATTTTATGCAGAAAGATAACCTTGTGTTGCTGGCAATGTACTGTTTTTGCCATCAGGCTCACTAAAAAAAAAGAAGTAGGTCAATAGTAATTGAAATGAGAAGACAGGCTTCTCTATGTAGCGGTTTAATTTCAATACACTACTGAGTAAAATGGTAATTCATCACTGCAAAAGACCGGCTAAACATTTAATTTACAACTTCCGTTATAATTTGGTTGGCAATTTCAAGAAATGTAGCTCCCAGACCCACTGCCTCAGTGTTTATTATTCAAATTAACCAATCTCTATTTATTATGGGTGAACTTTGAAAATACACACTTACAGAGCAAACTTGGAAAAAAAAGGTCTCTTTTTTTGGAACATAAGTGTAGACTGTGAATTTTCTCATCTCAGTTTGCAGAAAACAATCTCAACTTCTTGGCTTAGGTGAAAACAGTGAAAACAGTTCATTACAGTGGTAACAGGATCATCAGCCCCACAATCACTTGTTTTCCAATATCTTTGTGCTGAGTATTCTTTTTAACTCAAGAAAGTAATCTCACTCTTTCTTTGAGTGAGAAAAATGGGCTAGACCTGTGGGAATCATCTATCCAAAGCATATTATGGAATATGAGCAAACATGACAACAGATCTTTCAAACTCCTTAACAGTTTGATATGAGCGCCAGCACAGAGATTATAAATGCGAACTCCACAGACAACAATTTTGGTAATAGTGGAAAAATCACTCCAAGTCTCTTCCAATAAATCAGCCATTTTTCAGTTTTTCTCTGTTTACCGTGTGATTTGCATAAACATCCCTCTCAGTATGAAAACAAATATGTCACTTCACACTTTGCATAGACTCCAAAGTTCAAGTCCCCAGTCAACAGTGGCTCCTTCTTTGTAACGAATTATCAGGATGTGCAATAAGCTGAGAGATAAAAGGTTGGGTTTGTCAAAAAATAGCATGGATGACAGCTTGACATGAGTTTTCCCTGACCAGTCACACAACTTTCTAAAAGATATTATATGGGATCTGAAGTTCCAACCAAATCTCAACTGTAAAAATGAGGAGAAAAGTTCTATCAAAGATAAGGCAAGTACAGCTCTGATGGATATCTGCTATAGTATATCAATAGCATAATGTGATATCCTACCTTAAAAGAAAGGAAAAAAATATCAGTGCCATGGGTTGTGCACGTAAAATATAAAGGAAGTATAAAGGAAGCTTTAAAGTAACTGAATTGCAAGTTTAAAAGAGGATCCAGCAAGAGTAGACTGGTTGGCAATATTTAGAACAGATCCTGTAAGTATGAATATTACACTGTGCAAAAAGGACATTTGGATCTAATCCCCCCTTGGTTATGGGCTTACAAAAACAATAATATACTTAATGGATAAAAAGTAGTTTTTATGGCAGACCTATGGTTATAGTAATGCAGAAAAATACAATGTAACAGCAATACCAGTTGGTCATTCTAAGATTTGACAGGTGGTTTTCAGAAAATCACAAAAATCACGATATCTGACATACTCTGAAGAACTTCTTTTTATATTGTGAGTTTAAAAGTTTAGCTCCTTTATGCCTCCAATAGATTAACAGTATATGAGAGTCTGTGTGTGTGTGTCTGTGTCTGTGTGTGAGATTACCACATAAGTGAAGTCTGTGCTGTCTTGTGACATTGATGTAAAGACTGTATAAACTGAGTACAGTGTTGCTAACAAAAAATCCTAAATAAAATTCTGTACAATATAAACAAAGAGAAAGTAGCCTATGCACTTTAGTCTGTCTTCCATGTACTTCCATGTTTGGAGCATTACGGATGAGTATCTTTTGTGTGTCTCAGTGTTCACAAAAAAAGGTTGAACTACTCACAACTCTTAAACTAGTACGACTTTTCTTCAAAATACTGCAGCCTGCACAAATGCCTAAGACTTCAGGAGTTTTGAAAACTCAATATGATAGGGGTTTCACTTTCAGACAGAAAGCATTATGTATGTGCAGAGACCATAAGTATCTCTAGAAATGCCTGAAAGGCAAACTGGATTGAACAGAGATCAAGCTGGACTTGAGCTAGCAAAGGCATTAAATGTGCTGTTCTATAGCCTGCAGAATAAGTGCAACCACCATCATATTAATGTCTTACAATGGATGGATGTATAAGATTTTTTTGCTCTTTTTCTTTAGTAATACCTTTGATTCCCATATGGGCTGTTCACAGAATCAAAGAATATGCTGAGTTGGAAGGGACCCACAAGGATTACTGAGTCCAACCCTTAGCCCCACACAGGACCATCCCCAAGATAGCACCATGTGCCTGAGAGTATTGTCCAAATGCTTCTTGAACTCTGGCAGGCTTCATGCTGAAGTTATGACATTACTACAGCAACAAAAACATGAAAATTTATGCTAATGATATTCTCTCACCATATATATTTATCTAAAACTAAACAGGAATTGGTCTGTCTCTGGGTCTGTGCAGTCATCTGAATTCATGATTGCTTAATAGGGTTGTTTTGTAACACTTCTTTAGCTACCAGAACTTACTTTCTAACCACAAAACCAGAGTATGACGAAACAGGCTTCATAATTTACTGAATATGAACTTTCAAAGCATGCCTTATCTTGTAAACAAATAATTACTTTTCTCCTTTGTACTAAGGATATTTGTCAGTTGAGCTATGCAATCAGTGATAATCTGAGAAGTTGGAGTAGGAAGCAGCTGCACAGTATTGTGTGAAAGCTGCCCCAAAGGCAACCTGAACTCTGGCTTGGGCTTTGCCATCTGCATCATACAGCAGCTGGCTTTTGCACCATGGTTTTCCTTAAAATACCCATCTGTAGCTGTGCTATATATTCTACACTCTGTAGTCACTGTGCTTTTTTTTTCTTGCTTTTTATCTTTTAAATCTGTTCCCAATGAGCAATTTGAAACCTACCAGGAGTGTTGCTGTTGTGTCGCATATGGGGCAGTGTGGGGAGTGGAGATGGAAGACAAAAACTGGCTGTTTTGCAAAACTGAGCTCAGTCTTGGAGGAAGTGGACGGATGTGGAGTTCTTATGTTAGATATCCTTTCACTAAAAGCATCTGATGATCATCTGTTCACGTAAGGAAAACTTTTACCCATTCTTACTCTTTTGTTTAATTTATTGCTTTTAATGGGTAACCTTTTCTCCCTGAGCTTCACAGAAGATGAAATAAGAAGGAAAGCAGCAAAATACTGTGGAGAAACACTTCTAATGAAAGCTGTTGGAAACTCTACACTCACCAATTAACATGCCAATGTTCGTTTGTAACCATGTACAGGTATGCAGTGTCTATATCCACATTTTCTTAGGTCTTTTCAACATCTGCTTCATCCTCTAAATTACTTGATCAGATATTACAAAAAGCAAGAACATATATTAAACTATCACCTTATTACATACCAAAATACCATATATTTATGACTAATACATTTATGACTAGTACATGATCATCAGGTGGCTAGAAAAGTTGCTATCCTATCCTAGTAGACAATAAACTGGATTTTATTCACACCTTCATCACCTCTTAGCTGGAGTAGTGTCTATGATAGGAGGTTGCATTTAGTTATATCTAATATAATCCTTACATTCTAAGGGTTGCTTGTTGGAAAGCAGCTGGAAGAGAATATGTCAATGAATTATAGACCACCCTGGGTGGCCTTTCATCACCAAATACCATCATCATGCAAATCACTCTAGGAAAAACACCTATTTTCTGAACTTTTAACAAGCAAAGTAGTCAAGAGAGAGAAACCATTTGAGGAAAGGATAAATCCTACATGCAGAGGGACTGTGTGAAAATATCCTGCTACTTCCACAATTTTCAGTTCCTTCCCCATAAAGTAATGGAAGGATGCTTCAGTTCCTGGGGCTGATTATTTAAAAAGACAATTAATGACAGAAAGATAAATATAGGGAAAAAAAGATGAGGAAACAGACCAGAGGAGAGGAAGGCAACAAGGAAGTAACACATGCTGAGGGCAGCTGAACTGAGGTGGTTTTAAGAAAATATGAAGGAAGCAGCTGAAAAGCTTTATAGTGCACAATCAGTATAAATGAGAATGGAAACAGTGAAAACCGAAAATGTCGAATGCCATTCCCAGTGTCTGTCATGTAAGAGGCTGCTCGTTGTATTTACTTACACATGGCTGAATTTCTTTAGTTCATGAGTGGCACATGCCTCCTGCACCAGAGCTGGATGTGCCTGCTGGGTGGGACTGTCTGCTCCTGTCTAGACTCAGTAGTTCCCATGGCACTTTCAAGTCAAGTTCAATATTGAGTCTGGAGGAAGGACAAAATCCATGATGGAATGTAGGGGACAATCATGAGGACAAGGCAGTGAGACTGTGCAGTGAGACTGTGTAGAACAGGTAGAGAAAAATATGTAAAATTAAAATCTGGATTAAGAGATGCCCCTCTTTAAGCATCTATGATCATGTGAGGATGTGTGACATATCAGAGCTGCTGCGAATGTGGTTTGCTTGCAGTATAATGCAATGCTGTGTAAACAAATACTTGTCTTTAAAGCTGATCTAAACCTACGTAGTTTCTGAGGACATAATTCACTGATCTTCTGTATGTCATTTACTTGCTTGTGATATATGAGAAACACCAGTTAATGTTTGAAATAATTTCTCTAGAAGCAATAAACTACTCTTACCATCTCATAGTTTCTCAACAGGTTCACAGGCTACAGGAATTATGAGTTGCTATGAAGGAGCTGCCCTGGGCTTTTGGCAAAGTGTATGCACGATAACAATCAAAATGTTTGCTTAATCCATCTAATCTGGAGTCTCGTGTCTCAGTTCATAGAGTTTCTTAACTATGAAAAGGCACAAATGAACTTCATCAGCCTTACTATACTTGACAAGAGCATTTTTGCTCCTCAGGGACAGACTTTTGGTGGACTGGGTTTTGCTTGAGTTAGGCTTCATTACAGGGTTACTAAACTTTTTAAGGAGAGCAGTATATGTTTTAGTGGGCTAGCTCAGTACAGAAGCCTATGCCATATTTTTTTTGTCAGATTTATTCAAGATTTGAGTGATTTTTTCCTTGTATGTTGTAATGGGTTAGGGTATCATTCAGCAATATGTTATCAGCTCCTAAGCTTTGCCACTCTAGCCTTGGGGTTTTTGGGTGGGGTTTTTCAGTATTGTATTTGCAAATCACTAACAAAATTTACTCAGTTATAATATTTAGTTATCACTGTTAAAAATATCTTTCAAACAGCAGTTTTAGAGTAGTGCTGATCCTCCCAGCTAGGCTTGGGATGCATACAAGCAATTCCTGCCTCTGGGACCTTAAGTCTTAAACAGGCATGAAAGAAGATGAGGAAACCTTTTGCAACATATGAATGGAGGAATCTGGATGTTAATAAAGTATGTAGTGCTAATGCTAGGGGTTTTTTTGGGTCCTCTTTATAGAACAGAAATTTTAGCATATTGTAGAGGCTTGAACTGAGGGTAGAACATTTAATAATGTGAAAATGAGTAACAGTTTTAGTTTTGCATGAATAAGAAGGATAAAAGGAAAGAATTATGAAGGAAAGGGCAGCGGAGGTATGAGAGAGGGTGAGGATGTTAGAGTGATTAATAACACAGCAGAGAGGAAGGTAGAGAAAAACACCTCCAGTCTAAGCTGGATGTAGTCTGTTGAGATGGCTTGTAATCACTGGGGTGCAAAGCACATGCAAGAGTTGTGTGGAAAAGTGGCAAGAGGAAGTTTCCTGGTGTTGGAGGGAAGGGGTTGTGTTGAAGTTGCTGCATTTAGTGTGAGAGGCTGCTCCCTTCCTCTGGCGTGGTCTGACTGTGCTGCCTGACCCTTCACACCTGGCCTGCCCTGATGTAGCCATCCCCACATCCCCATGATGTGGGGATGAGCTTTACTTGGGATGAGCTTGGATGAGCTTTTCAAGTGCTGTAGGCTGAAATACTGAGGTTGTCTGGATGCCCCATGACAGGTCTCCTGTGGTTGCAGTTATTAAATACTGTCTGGCACATAACTGTTTCTGAACCAGAGGATTGCTCAGATGTTTGAGGGTTCAAGAGCATCTACCCATACAATGAGAAAGTACCTGTGTCTAGGTAGCTGAGTGTACAGCTGAAGACATTAAGCACAAACCCATTTGCTAACCTTGAAATTGGTATTGGCAGCAGTGTATCTGCTTGTCAAAAGATAAAGAGATTAAGATTATGTTCTCCAAATGGATTTACTTTGGCCCCAGTTCAGCAAAAAACTGTCCAATAGAGCAGCAGTCAATGCAGCATGATAACGTGATTTCCACTGACATCTTCCTTCTCTCCATTCCCACCTTCAACAAAGTGATTTCAACAAACCAAACCAAACCAAACAAATGAGAAAATCCCAAGACCCACAGAGAAAAAATTATCAAATCATTAAGAAAAAGACTAAGAAAGTTAATGTCATAGCTGTCATAAAGAGAATACTGCATGTGCTTTTTTCCCCCAATCTCATCCCATTAGATCAAACAAACATTTACAGGAGAAAAACTTTCTTGTTCCTCACCTGTCACCTCTCTTTTGCAGCAAGACTCCAGATGCAGTCTGGGGGACAGGCACATGAGAAAAGAAAAGAACAGTGTTCCCACCCCTTAAAAATAGTTTTACATCTATGAATTACTAAAATTTTTCACAACACATCCTTCAGCATGTTTTTTTTTTATTCACTTTAACAATCATTCAAAATAGTCAGGAAATTAGTGTCTTGAACACAGATGATAGAAGTCCTAACATCTTGTTCTAAGAAAGTAGTAATTTTCATCTTTATAGCACTCTTCAACATACACACTTCTTCACAACTCATATGGCCATGCTATGAATTTCCAAACTACATATCTCTTAATTGTAGTTTTTGTGACTCTGGGCTTCTGTTTTGGTTTTATTGTTGATGCATTTTCTGATCTTTGGTACATTAGTTTCCTTAAGTTTTTCTGTCTGTAAAACCAAAATAAAATACACCTTCCTGTCATATTATTGTACTTTTGTGGTTTGCTATTGCTGGTCAAATCCCCTCAGTGTCTTGGATGGAATCTGTTGGGATCATGATAGACATTGTTGCTTTCTAAACTCTTAGATTGTCAAATAACTTACTGAGTAGCCATCTTTCATTGGAAAGTTAATAGCAAAGAAATCAGGTGTAACCATTGTCAGGCCAGGATTCAAGCTTCTGCATGTTAGTCTCCTTTTTTTATTAAAGAACTTTATAAAGTTAATACATTTATTATACATTGTGTCTTTATACATTTATTATCTTTATGCTTTTTCAGCTGGATGATTGAATTTGTAGCATTATGGTATAAAGAGCACCTGACCTGAATATGTACTCTTGATCCAGTCTAAATTCTAAAAGAACACACATTATGCTCAGCATCTCAAAATGCTCCTCTTACATCTCTGTTTGGGGTACAGAATGGAATTACAATGGTTTTATTCCAAAGAAAGGGACTGATGATGATATTGATAGTGGTCTGTTTTTATTGTGTTTGACACCATCATTGGCCAATGGACTGAAAAACAGCTTTATAAACACATCCTGTATGAAGGATACTAAATGCTTTCAGGACAGTGGGCTCATTTCAAATTGGGGGGAAGTATATAAAAATTGCTAAAGACTTTGGATTAGTTTTTGATTTTTTCATGATCTTTGCCCATTAATGTGAAGGTGAGCAGAGTAGTTCCATGTTCTGCAGCAGATATTCCCTTGCAGAGGGTTCATTTTGTTACATTTTATTATTCATAAAGAAGGTGGAAGTGATGCTGTAATGCCATTAGTTAAAAGCTGGTAAACATCCTTTCTGGAAAGACCTTGGGGAGTTCAGTAAGTAAGAAATCAATAAAGAAGTATCTTGTCAGGAAGAGATATTCTACTGAAATTGATAGAAGATTATCTCTTGTGTTATTTCTTAATGGACTTTAGGGAGCTCTGCATCACAGATATTTCTTTCATTATTTTATATAAAAAAGATTTATAACTAATCTGATTAAAATTTATACATTAGCTTACAAAGTAATGGAAGCTAGGATCAGAACCATAGAAACAAACAAAAACAAAATCCTTATTTTTTGACCTATGATTTATATGCATCACAATAATGCTTAGTATAGGCATTGTTTTATCTCTTTGCAATGCTATATAATTAATTTAAACTGAAAGTACCCACTGAAAATAGATAATATGACCTCCCATTGTACAAATATGGAAATCAAAGAGAGAGGACTTAAATGAACCCACCGAAAGAGTCAGAAAGTACCAGGAACAGAAGTCAAGCATGCCCCAATTCTAATGTAGATTTAACCCCCTACAACAACAGCCAAGTTCAGAGGGGTGGTAAAAGGTAAAACAATTTAGACAACATTATCTATAACCAGTGGAGTGGAAACATATAGGATAGTCCTTGTGATCTTTACATTGGCTAACTAATGTTTTTCTACTTGTAATATTTTAAAGTGTATTTTTTATATTTTCCAATATAAAGGGAAGGTATGAAAACACAGACCTAACCATTTGAAACAATCTATACGGAAAGAATAAACATGCACTAAAATGGTGCCCCATGATAATCTACATCTGGAAGAGCATTTCAGTTTGGTCATATTCCTTCTCTCTCTCTTTTTTTTTTTTTTGGTAGTATGTCTCTCTTGCTTATCCCTAGTCTGCCCTTGCTAAGAAAAATCCACCAAAAATAGTACATATTTATGGCCACAGACTAATGTTTTAATGTCACTCTATTTGCATTGTTTATTTCAACTGTTGATTTTTGTTCATGTCAGTATTGAAAAGTTTATTGGTGTGTTTAAAATTAAGAAATAATTTCAAAATTCCAGTTGCCTGTTTGTCTGTGAGAAGTCACTTCTTAAAAGGACTAAAGAAAACATAATTTTTCTTTTTAATGCTTATCCTTAGCAGGATAAGTGGGGATAAGATGACTTCTTTACAAGAAATGGTCATTTTTAATGAAAAATTTGCACAGTTTTTATTGTGTTGTCTATGCTGACAATGTCAAAGCGTGACTTTGTTTCTATTTTGTGTGACATTTACCAAGCACCATTTCACACATTCTGTTATAGGTGAAACCACATCATTTTCTGAAATGCAGAGACACTAATGATTTAGAGATCTGTAATATTTGTAATCCCTAAGCTGAAAACAGGCACTATTTCCCTGTGTGTATTTCCTTGTGGAAGTTTTTTACATGCACACTGAGGTGCAGGGGTTTCCATGACAACTAGAGGTTTGCAGAGTATTCAAGAAACTCTGCAAGTTAAAATTAGCTCAGATGGTCATGCATAGATGATAAGGGCTCTGGGCTATGCGAGTTTGTTCAAATTGTTTTTGTGAAATTTAGTGGAGGATGTTACAATCTAAACCCGATGGATGGTACGTGTCAATGGATAGAGCCACAGTAGGTCTGGAGTGGTCACAGAGAGCTGGCAGGCTCTGGGCATCTGCGATAAATGGATTGGCATTTAGAAAGAAAACCTAACTTTTAATTGCATTACAGAATGAGGAAAAATTAATTCTCACTAATTAGAGTTAATGGAAATTAAATTGCTCAGGAACCCTTTTATTTTCACTGAGTTAAATTGTTCTTATAAGCATCCAGTTTATTTCTGACTATATTTTCCTTTTCTGGGCACTGCTGTAGGCTGACTGACTCCATAGTTAAAAAACTGTAAGTTTAATGGAGTCCTCCAAGAGGGCACAGATTTGCATACCCCAGGTGTCCATTTAGAGTAAATATTTGCTTAAATAAATCTCTCTTATAACACTGCAGGAGTTAGAGTAACACTGCAACTAACTTATTCGATCTGTGTCTGAGCTTGTCTCATGTCCCAATAAACACAATTATTTAAAGGTAGTACAATGGCAGAGCTACATTTATGAAATAGAACAATATGTAATAATTTGTCTTATCTTGCATGATGAGCTGTACATTCTAATGTAGGACACAGTTTCATGTGGTGTGGACACTAAATCCTGAGAAATTTAGAAATAATATGTTTAAGTGTTTCTCTAAACCAGGAGGTACAAAAGTAATATTAAAAATAATCTTAACTTACTTTACTATGGTCAGAAAGAGACTTAGATCTAACAAAGGTGTTGTGTTTTGTCTGATCATTTCTGTAGGAAATTAAAATGTGAGATTGCCTACTTTCTATTTGAACTACATTTTAAAAATTGTTTTTCTTATTTTATTACCATTTCAAACAGAGCATAGGGTAAAGAAAATGCTCTTTCACTAAATCAGCTAGATGATTGAAGATACTGACATTATTGCAGAGGAGGAGTTGAATGAAATGCTGCTAGGAGAGATGTTTCTCATCCTGATTGTACTATTCCGATAATTTCAATAAAGCATAAATTCAAAAAAAGGAAAGTTCTCTAAAAAAAGCTTTTCTCTTCCACTGTGATAACTTCTGTAATGCTTCAAAAACACATTCAGTGAACACTAGAAAAACAAAACTGACAATAAAGACATGTAAAATTAAGGGGTTAATATCCATATGGACCCCCTCCTCTGTGGCTGGATATTGAAAAGTGTCCTGCAGTGACACACTTGCCTGTTGTTTCCTATAATCCAAGAGTTTAACATCTCATGAGAAAAGAGCAAATTGTTGCAAGAGCTGTGTAACACTCACAAACATCTCGGCACTGAAAAATAAAACCATATAAAGATGCCGAAGGAAAAAAATTCAATTAAGAAGAGAAGGCAGCTATTGGCCTAAGCAGTGTTGCAGCTTCACCTGCCTATTCTGTATGATGCAGATAGATTTAACTCAGAGAGATTGTACCCTATTTAAGCTCAGAAAAAACTGAGAAAAATTATAAAAGTGCAGCAAGGTCTCCACACTGAACAGAAACTAAAAATGCTGGCACTGCATGTTTTAGCAAGAAAATGAGGATATGTGATAAAAAATAGCTTAAAAGTGCATTTAAAAGACAGATGTGTCAGGACTACTCTTGCCGTAGGATAGCAAAAGAAGAAGACAACACAGCATTTAATTTCCCCCCTTCCAGCTCACCACAGGGAAAGCAGCTTTGTGGGAGTTGCTGCCTAACTTACTCCTTGCCTGTCAGTATCTCATGCCCTGTTATGTGTGATAAGGGATTGCAGCCAGTCAGACCCTTGACAATAGTGCATTGTCAATAGGGGTAGGTGGAGTTTTCTACCCTCTTCAAGTTATAAAGGAGCCAGGGTAAACCCTTCTGTAGGAAACAGGAGGAAACAGGGCATGAGTCCTAACCAAATCACAATCTCATCCACGAGGATTTCACAAACATACACTGACACACTGTTTCTATATCTTAAATATAAATATATGGCATTCTCTTCTGTCTTACTAGATATTGGATAAATGAAAACACAGAATGCTATTTATGAGAAAGAACTGGAAAGAGCTGCAGCAAAAAGTTGTGTGTTAAAGTGAGTTGTTTGAGAAACAGCTGTTATTGAAGAAAATACGTGATTGTATTAGCTGTGCATTCACATGGTATTTTTCAATCTTAAGTGCACATTGTAAGTAAAAGGATTGCTTTCACACTGTTATTTTCAGCAAGCTATAACTTGGCCAGATCTACACTTATTTCCATCAACACATCCATACAGCTTTTCTCTTTGAGGCCTATTTTGCTAAACACCAGTTTTCTAGTCAAGCAATCGCAGAACTGCAGCTATTTAAATGCACACATATGTAACATACAGACACACATTAGATAGATAGAGAGAGAGAGAGAGAGAGAGATTGAGAGAGAGAGAGAGAGAGAGAGAGAGAGAGAGAGAGAGATGTAGATATAGATGTAGATAGATATATGTAGATATAAAAGATCCAAAATGGGTTTGTCTTGGCCTATAGTGACCTGGGCATAACAGGTCAAAAATTCTGGAAGGAATTTTAGAAAAAAGAAGAACCTAGTGGGAGAGCTACAATATCTCTCTGAAAATGTTTACAGCTAGAATATTATTACTCTAAATGAAGAAAAGCACAACTGGTCATTCCGCTACCCCCCCCAATACAGGTTTTTACAACACTAAACAGCAAATTGACTTATGGATTTTGCCCTGCAATAGGCCGTACTACCCTTCACTTGTTGTATAGGGGTTCAGAACATTCATTGCAGACATCGGAATGAGAATATTCCATGCAAACCACATCAGATGCTATTTTAGAACATTTTACTTGAAACAGCCTGCTTACTTTAGCAAACAAAGCCCATGAGAATCTTTTCCTTGCAATATTGTATATGGGAAGGAAATGACAGACTAAATCCTAACAATTAGGACAATTAAATCTTTACCTTAAAGGGTGATCTCAACAGTATGTAAGCCATAGAGCTGCAAGGCAGTCAAAAAGCAACCACTGTCTGCATTAATACTAATAATGACTGAAGATGAAATAGGATCTGACCTGTAGCAAGAAAAACATGAGTGATATAGGGAAAGTTTCCATGGGAACATCATAAAAATATCTAAAATACCTCTGTGTTCAGTGAGAAAAAATTGGTCAGACATAATCTTGTCTCACAGTGGAGTGCCTTTTGCAGCTAATGGGCTCACTGAATAGGTGCTGCCCAAGCCCTGTTACCATCACTGCTTGTGCTTCCCCTGGTTGTCTGCTGTCTCTGTCTTCCCTCCAGCAGCTCTCACTGCATCTGCTGTGCCAGTAGCAGGCAGAACACACACAGATCAAGCAGGCACATTGAGACAGACCATTGCTTATTCAGGGGGCTTTCATACCTGCTGCCAATCAGCTATTTTGAAATAAATGTTCCTGTGCCGGATCCCAGCCTTGTCTACATCTTTGAAAATTAAGAATACTTTCATTGATTTCTGTGGACATCATGGAGACAAATTTGTGAAAAGAATAAAAGAGAGCAGTAGTGAAATATCTAGCTATATTCTTTGAAATGTATGAATCTGTATAAATGTTGTAAACACCTTTGGTTTTGCCAAAACTTTGTATTTATTCACAGAACAACTGCAATAGAAACAGTGCAAAGAGTCTGAAAACCCATTTTCCTGGCTAAGCTTCAAGTGCTTTATGTTCTTTTCCTTTCATACTTGCTGACTTTTGTGTTCTCGATTGTTTTCTGTTCCTTGATGTTCTGTTTTCATGTGTTTTCCAGGCTGTTCACTTAGGTCTTCTTCTATCCCCCAGTATTCTTTCAATCTTTCTCAGCATCCCTCAGAGCTTCATTTTTGTTCCTGTCCTTTTGTAGGCAACTCATGGACATTAGTGCATTATTACATTAGTGTAAATGTTCTTCTAAGACAGTGACCCTAAAATATATAGAGGGGAAGTCTCCACTACAGACTGAGTAGCACACAAACTTCTTAGACTCCAGGTTTCCCACAGACTGAAAATACCCTTTTTCCGAGGCTCTGCTCTCTAGCATGAATCACATCCTAGGAATCATCTAAATTTCCCCTCTCTTTTACTTTCTTCACAGTTGTGCTCTGAAAATGTAGATTTTTTTCTCTAGAAAAAAAGGAAGTGTTTCTTTTAAATCTACCATATCCTGCTCTGTCTACTCTTGTGATTGCACTGTTTCAATCTTCTAATCTTGTTGATATTAAAAATTACCTCTCTCATCATCGTCCACATCTCAGATCCTGTAGTTACTACAGGATCATTTCTACATTTTCACTTAAATCTCCTTTTTGTCCAGGTTTTATATAGCAAAAAGACTAGAAACTCTCATGATGTATCAATTTCTAAATGAGTTGGCATATCTGCAGCCAAACTCCCTCCTAGACAAGTGGTTCCCTGTGAGTAGAGTAGCTTCCTTGGCATGTTACAGTTGTCATTTAGGATTTAGTTTTCAGGGAGCTCTGATGACTCTGGATGTATCACCTGAGAATCTGAGGCCTCTACTGGGGTCCCTACCTCCTCCTCATCTTCGTCATCATCATAATCGAATGGTTTGGGTTGGAAGGGACCTGGAAGATCATCTAGTTCCAACACCCTACTGTGGCCTGGGACAACTTCCACTAGACCAGGTTGCTCAGAGCCCCATCCAACCTGGTCTTGAACACTTCCAGGGATGGGACATCCACAGCTATGGGCAACCTGCTCCAGTGCCTGATTATACTCTCTCCCCTCTTTAATTTCAAAGTGATTCCTCTTGTTCTATCACTACCTGTCCATGTAAAACATTTTTTATAAGCCCCTCTTAGGTACTGGGAGGCAGCTCTAGGGTCTCCCTGGACCCTTCTTCAGACTCAACAACCCCAGCTCTATCAGCCTGTCTTTGTAGGAGATTGCTCCAGCCCTCTGATCATTTTCAGAGTCCTGCTCTGGACTTTCCAATCCTTCACACAGGTCCACGTCCTTCTTATGTTGGAGGCCACAGAGCTGGACATAGCACTGCAGCTGGGGTCTCACCAGAGCAAAGAAGAGGGGGAGAATCACCTCCCTCAACCTGATGTTCAAATCTCTTTTCATATTGTCCCTGCATGGCCTTCCCTGCCTCCTGCCCTGGCCCAGGACCCCATGTCAGACCCCTGGGGCTGTTGGTTATGCCACAGCAGTGCCAGACCTGCTCTGGGGATCTCCAGGGAGTCACCAGCCCTTGCTCCTCCAGAGAGACTCCTTCAAAGCTTGTGCTCTCTAAATGATGTCAAATGTCTATCCTCTCCAAATCAGCTGTCTTAAGTTGCAACCCATTAAAAACTCATTACCATCAGTCTTTGTCTTCCTTTTAGTCTTAGCCTTTGAGAATAGGAGTTGAATTTTATGTGGTTTCTACAAAGTACTTAGCTTAAATGATAAGTGTAAAATTTGGTCTAGCCCTGAGAATAAAAAAGAATAAGAGTAAGAGAAGGAATAAGAGAAGATACAACTTTCCTCTTTCCTGCTGGTACAGAGATGGACGAATTCCCAAAAGGAGGGGCACTGCTTTTTCTGCAGACTGTAGTCCTTCCATCTGCATCTGGCACCCAGCACTCTGTGCTGTGAACTGCAACCCAAGGTCATGATCTGACATTTAGCACATAGCAGCTTCACTTCACTTCCAGAAGTGTGTGCAGAGAAATGGAATTCTCAGTGGACTCATGGAATGCTGTGTGTGCTCTTTGGAACATGTATTTTAAAATGGCTGAGAATGTTGTGAGGAGGAATGTCCATTGAATCTGTACAGCCATTCACTGTTTTCGGAGGGTTACACAGGCAAAAGATGAAGGTGTACCAGTGCTGGGGGATTCACATGATACACCTACACTGTGCAGTGTGAAACAAACTCATGCCTAATGCTATGTGCCAGCTGTCCACTTTGTTCAGAACTCCATCATGTTTCACAATGGTAGAAAAGTGACTTTCAGGAAAAGAGAAAACTCATATCCACACTAGTTCTGAGTATGTATTTATTCACAGTGTAATACTCCATATTTACCCAGCAAGAAAAATATTATGGATCACCATTTCAGAATGCTGGATGTATCTCAGCTATCAAAATACTATTTCACTGTGTAATAAGGATAAATTCAGCATCCCTGACTTTTGTTTTGTTTTGTTTTGTTTTTTTCTGAGATTATATAAATATTAGTAAATTCAGTCACGATTTAGTGAAGAAAACATAAATCTATATCCTTTTTACTACTTGTAAGTCCATGCCAGACCACAGCAATTGAATGTGCCTTCAGCATGGTATGTACTTACTCATTTTTGTACATCTGCAGCGTTTCCAGTACTTTCCTGGCCTCTTTGCTATGAGATACACATTTCTATCCAAGTAATATTTTTCTTTTTCTTAGTGTCAGAGAAAGTCCAAGATTATTTCTCTGGAACATGTGGTAATTTACAGACATTTCCACCTTTGGTTTCCATCTAGTTCAATATACCTGATTTAAGATAACATCCACAAAGAAAAATCCTGCTAAAGCTGCAATGCCTCAACCTTGGTTGCAAAAGGGAAAGATGTGGCCAGTAATGAGTGATGCCAGGCAATTAATTATTTTCTTTAGCTTTTTTACTAGCTTGTTATAGCTGGTTCAATAAATTTTAAAGGATTAATTCAACAAACAGCATTAGGAAACTCTGTAGACTCACTCTCAACTAACTATGTGTTCCTTCAAGCCCATGTCAGTGTGTTTCTATTTGTCCATACCAGTTTAAAGTATTTGTACAAAATGAAGCAGAAGATAACTCTCCAAGGAATTTCCCATAGTAAATGGTAAGGTTATGTAACTACTAGAATGCCCATCAAGATTTAAAAAAAAATACAGACCAAACAAGAAATTTAACTGCATGTTGTGATAGTTTTGATCCAGGCCTTCCTTGGTAACCAGGTGTAACTAGGGAAAGGCTCATTTCCTAGGTATTCCAGACCTGTTTTTTTCCCCTCCCACATTACAAGGGAGGATATCAGAGAGGGAGATAGGAAGTGGTGGGCCTTCTTGTTCCAGCAAGGGTTGGGAGCAGGGAGTTTGCTGCTTTCGGTCCCTTGTCAGAGCCATGCAGGAGATCAGAGAGAGAACGTGCGAAAGAGAGAGTATGAGAAAGAGCTGGTTTTCTTCTTTTGAGAGTCGTTGGTAGGATTGTATTGTACTGGTTTTCTTGGGTGGGGGCGGTGTCTAATTGTATCTATTTGCTCTGTTTTGTCCCTTTGTTGTCCCTGTTCCCCCCTTCCCTTTTCCCTTCCCTTTCCCTTTTCCTATCATGGTTGCAGATTGTATATATATAATTGTAAATGTTTAGGAATATACATACATAGTCAGAATTAATTCAGTACCTTTCAAGGTTTTTTTCCCCCCTTTTCTTTCCCCTGCTTTGAGGACCGGAGGGAGGAGAGGCAGCTCGGGGCCTAAGAAGGCAAAACAAAACCAAGACACCTGTGTACCCAAAACTTAAGTTTTGGGCTCTGCTCCTCAGAAAGGATTCAGGTTGTAGAGTTGTTCGTATCTTTTAAGGCCTGTTGGGGAATGAACAGGAAATGGTAGGTACAGGAACATGCTTAAAATCCTTACCCAGAGGCCAAGTACCTGACTCAAGATTTCAGGAATTTTCCTCCCTGCCTCTGGGATTCAGAACACGGACTCCATGCCAGTGATCAGGTCTTTGTACCTCATCTTTGGAAGAATAAGCAGGGTCTCTTCAAACAATCAGCAGGGTGATGATACCACACCTCTTTTGTATGAACAAGCACACCAGCTTGCACAGACCTCCAGCATATGTGAGATCAAACTTCAGTTTCTTCTTCCACCTGTTGGGGCTGACTGAAGTCCAGCTGTTCCAGGTGTGCTCCTGGCTATACCATGTGCAGAGAGTGATGCAAGATTCATCAGGGCAGAAGGCCAAGATACAGTAAAGGAGCTTGACTTAAATGTGATAATTTGGAACTACACCCCAAAGGAATGGGTTTTGTATCTGGTAAGGCTGGGAGCAGCCATCAGTCCGCAGCCCTTCATCCAGCCATCCCAGCTCAGTCCATGATTGCTCTCCTGGCTGTTACAGTTGCATTTGGTTTTTGAATTTTTCAGTTTCAATAAGAGGATTATTGTGTTGCAGAGCACATGAAAACTCTGCAAAATCTGCAGTGTTAAGACAATACACAAATGAGATACCAGCTTAGAAAAAATGAGATCACAATGGAGAAGTTAACAAAATGTCTTTATGTAATTAAAAGGATTAAAAGGACAATCATCGACATGTGTTTTGCTATTTCTTCCAAAAATGCAGAGTGAAGAAAAGACTGGAAGGTCAATTATATCAGATGAATAATAGCCAACATAACACAACAATGTAAGGCTTATTAGTATTTGATAGAAGAAAGTGTTCTGATATTTTTGGAGCAAAATTGCTTTTTAAGCAATGTGCATGTCTTGTAGGTAATATTAGAATACTTGAATGTAAAAATTTAAAAAATTGCATTTCTTGAATATCTCAGCAATATAGCTAAAGATAGAAACAGTACTGCTGACTTTTTGTATCTTAACAACCTGAATACTGAATGAAGATGGGAAAGGCCAATAATTAATTCATCTATGCATATATTCATCTGGAGTTATCAATATTAAGCAGCACTAATATATGGTTGAAACTAATTTAATTTATATGAGTGAACAGCATAGTGCAAGACTCTGAGCGTTGGTGGTTGTAAAACTCCATCTGTTGGACAGAAAAGTCAGTTCACTGATCGGGTTGCCACAGGCAGGTTATTTGTGCCCTCTTCACATTGGAAAAAGATTTGTCAATTTAGATAATTTCCTTGCAATGAAGCTCTACTATTCCTGGGCTCACTTAGGCCAGTTCAGCAATTGAAATACAGCATGCTGATGAAAGCTCATTTATCTGGTGTAATTGTGCATATATATATATATATACACACACTGACTACGACTTTTCCAGTATAAAAATGTCACAAGAAATCTCACATTCGTTCATTATCATGCCAGGAAAGGCTTCTACATTAGAGACCTGAGCTGATCCTAAAAAAAGTATTCCACAGGCAGCATTAAATGGGATTATGGAGGAGGCTTAAAGACACAGAGAACTTGAAAATAGAAAATTTCCTGAAAAAAACCTTATTGAAATTTCACAGAACCAGAGCACACTGTGTGTCAAATTTGAGCTGTATTACCTTGAAAATTGTGTTCAGTGCCCTGGAGTATTATTCTCAATTACATCAAAGCATCTGCAATACTCTGAAAAATGTCCTAGAGGTACAGGAGACAGCCTGACAGTGAGTGTAGAAAAGGTTGTCTCTCATATTTATATGCTGATCGTGTCAAGCAGTTTTGCTGGCACTTCTATGCTCCAAGACTGCTAACTAGTTCAGCCTGAATGCTCTAAGTGAGTATATTAACAAAGTATCCATGAACCATATTTGAATGATGAACAAGTTGTTCATACTTGGAGGTAGTCAAACCTTGACAAGTCTTCAGCGTCTGAGGTTAATCCAGCTCTGGGCAGGGGGATTGGACTGGAGGACCTTCAGAAACCCCTACAAACCTGAACTAGTACACGAGTCTATCACACTTTTGTTAAACTCACTGTGCCCCAAGCAAGAAGGATGTTTGTCCTTTTCAGTCTAGTGTCTTAATTTTTTTAAGATTTCACTCAAGAGGACTCAGACTTAAAATGATCCTTCAAATTCTAAAACAAATCTAAATAATCTAAATGATTCCAACACAACTGCTGTCCCAAATAGTGACTGTAGCATGAAGCAGAATGCTGTTCATAGTACCTGTGTTTTTCAGACAGATTAACAAAGGCTTGAAAGATACTGGTTTAGCTCTCCTGTAAAGCCATATGGATATCCTCAGAATTGTTAGTTCCACGCAAGGAGCTTCTTGCTCACCCTTTCCCATTACCTGGTATTGTCCTTAGCCTAGAAAGACTTTGTTTAGAGGACCCCAAGTGTTTCATTGTCCATGTCCAATTAGTTCTTGGTTTTCTTACAAGGCTTTCAGAAGGGAGGGTGATTTTGTGGGTGACTTTTGTCTGCCGGAGGTTGGCCTGTGATCATTAATTTATTTCACATGGACTAGCAGACATGAGAGTAACAACTTTTGTTCAGCTCTGAGTAAGGTTGAGTGCTGATGAAGAAGAGACAGAAGTCCTCTCCCACTGCTAATCCTCTCTGTGATGCTGCCTCCCTCTTGAACATGTGTCTTTCCCTTTGAACTATTTAAAGTATGCTGTAAATCTTTGCAGCAACTGGCTGCATTCCAGAGTGGCTGCAGCATGCAAAATAGTCCACATAATCCAGGCAATATCACAAATTTTGGGAAGAAACCTGTTTGACATTTCAGAGCATTGTAGTTAGGCTATTTTTATTCCCATTTTTTATGCTTAGTTCCTGTGGATGTAGATGAGACTCCCATGCACAAGAGATATTTCTACTTGATTTTCATGACAAGGAACTTGTGTCTTGATTTGTCAGCCACAATATCAGCTAAATTTTCATATTCACCTTCCCAATACCTTTAGGGGAGAATTTTTTTAAATTGATGCTTAGTTTTAGGGGCACATATGAACACAGGTACGATCTCAACTGTAAGCAAATGTGACAAAACAAGAAGTTTTATTATTAAAAATACCTTCTTCAAACATATATACAAAAATTTAACCAAAAGACATCCAGAAAATATAACATCTTTGGATAATAAAACTTATTAGGTTTGTTGTACATGAAGCCCAATGGTGACCAAAAAATAGGATTAATAAAAGAGTAGTAAAAACAGTTGTCTTGGGTAATCCAACTATAGGACAGAAAAAAATAAATG
Source organism: Poliocrania exsul (assembly GCA_035041345.1). Lineage (NCBI taxonomy): Eukaryota > Metazoa > Chordata > Aves > Passeriformes > Thamnophilidae > Poliocrania > Poliocrania exsul. The sequence goes on from JAWWLZ010000118.1 coordinate 87,030,577, forward strand.
AGAAAGCAGCAAAACAAGTTTGGTGACATTTTCAGGAATGAGTGACTAATGTACACATGACAACAGGAAATATCTAATCACTTCTGATGAGATACACTTCAGAGCATTACATCAATAACATGGAAGACACAGAAGCTTATACCACTACATAATGAACATGGAATTATTTATAAGCATGCTCCTTGCCTTCTTAAGTGAGTGCAGTAAAAGATTTACTAATCTTTTATAAAGCAAATCATTAAAACATAAATCAAGATATAAACACTTTTCAGCAGCTCAGACTATTTTTGATTTGTTTGTTTTGTTTTTTTCTTCAGAAAAGTTCTTTCATTTCCAGATATCACTAGAGGATTTTTTTTTCTGAATTCATGCAGTCTTGCCCTACTTTGCCCTTAAACTGCCTGAGTACTTGATTCTTCACATTCTTCCAATACAAAGAGCTACTATACAAACTAGATAGCAAGTAACTATCAAATCACTTGTTCTGGTAGTGAAAGTCCTCACATTCATTCTCAAGGGCAAGAGAGGGAGAAATGTGGGCCAGAAACTCTGTTGACAAACAAAGATAATAATGTGTTCTTAAGTTGTAGAAGTGGAAATTCTGCTTGAACAAACAGAAAAAGTTGCCAACGTGGCTGTGCCACCCTGAGTAGTTCTGGAATTTCTGTCCTTGGAGATACTCTGGTCCCAGCCTGGTAAGGCTCTAAGCAACCTGCCCTGACTCTAAAATTAGAGTCTGCCTTCAGAGGAGGCTGGATCAGGTGATCTCCCTGGGTCCCTCCTGGGATAAATGTTTTTATGCTTTTGGGATTCTTTTCTAACACCCAGTCTGTGAGGTGATCTTTGAGAGTCCTCTCCATATACAAGAATAAAACTTCCACCTCTATATCTTGCACTCTAAAAACATTATGAAACACCAGAAAACAAAATCCCCTCCTTCTCAAACCATGCAGGGCTTTTTTTAAAGAGTACTATTAGGTCTGAGTCCTCTGAATACATTCTGGCATTACAAGCACAGTCTTTCCTTTATGAATTTTCAATATTTCAAATTTTTTCAAATGTTAAAACATAAGAAGAGCTGCATCAGATTAGATCAAAGATCCATCTGGTACAGCATTCTTTCTCTGGTCAAGGTATTAATAGTGGGTGCCTAGAGAAGCACGTAGTGGTAGAACAAGTACGTAGGAACACTTCTCCCATGTGCTTTTCCAGTCTGAAGGAATTGTGGCCTGTGGACTTTTTGAGCTGCAGGTGGTCCCTGATGGATTTTTTCTCCTGGCCACAAGGCCACACTGCCAGCTCATTTATTGCTCACTAAATTTCAAATTTTCTGTTTTATTGCTGAGGTAACTTCCTTGTATCTGCAGGTGTTACCTCCCTATTATACATCCTCCTTCCAGATCACATGTTGCGAATATTTTGAATAGCACAGGCTTTTGTACAAGTCTCTGTGGGACTGCACTAATAAGTTGCCTTCTACTTCAAAAATTATCATAAAATTTGCCCTTTGTTTTCCACTCCATGGTTGTCAGTTTGGCAGCACACTGCTGAGATGCTGCCAGTTCTGTAGTAATGATTGGTTCACTGAGAGAAATCAGAAGGAATAATGTTAACAAATTTTTGTGGTTCTTAGTTTTCTCTCCATAAATTCCTGCCCAGAACATTTTTTGCAACCCAGTAGCTCTGCTAGGGTCATTAACCAGGTGTAAGTGGAAGCACAAAATCAGTGCAATGAAAATGCAATATTCAAATATTTAAATACTTCAAAGCTACTAGGTTTACACTTCACAGTATTTAAATATTTAAGTATTTAAATATCATGTTATTGTGTTATTCTTCTATACTTTAGTACTTTATGTTTCTCAGAAGAGAGAAAATAGTAAATTTTAAAATTTGGAACAGTTCTGTTGATATAGAATATATCTTGCAGATGGAAATATATATTCTAAATGTCATCAATTCTATATAAAGGACTGTGTGTACCAGCTTTCTGAGGTTCTGGAGTTTGTCCTCGTAACATCCTTTGTTGAAGAATGCCTTCATTATAAAATGAACAGACCACCTTATTCTCCCCATCCCAGAGTGGTTCAGACAGTCCTTGAATAAGCATGAAAATATATATTGATACCCTCCCTGAGTTTGCAAAAAACCTGAATTACTTTGGAGAAAGAAAGGAGATTGCCATTTTAGAAAAAAATCCTGCTACAGAAATCTCACGGTCATCAACAGTGTGAAATCTGGGGCTTTTTTTTCCCTAGATGCCACAGAAATTAAATTTGTGCCATAGAATTTGCTGTTTTGTGTAAACAATAGACATGCATTCATATTTATTTCCTTTCCTGCCCTGTCAGGATCTCTCATCATCTGCTGTTTGGATGAGGGAAAACCTACCCCATCCTTGGGTCCAGCAGCTTGACTAGGATGAGGATGGGTGGCAGGAGGCCAGGTCTGTCTGGGGAAGGTGAGCAGAGAGGTGGGGAGCGTGGAGAAAGCCTGGCCTTAAAATTGGCACTGTTTAAAGTAGCCACACATTAATTTTATTTTCATATTTTTACCTATGAACCAGAGGTGCACATGTGCTGATGCAAGAGAGGGAAATCCTGATCCTATTTAAATCAACAGATGTTTTGTTACTGGTGTCAGCAAGAATATGATTTCTTTAAAAGGGTATTTCATGACAGTAAAATGTATTTTGTTTGTAGCAATATTTAGAGATAAATACCAATAGAACTAAATATCATGATGTTAACTCTTACAAAAAGTTCTGGTTTTAAGAATTGAAATTTATGTTCAGTTAATATAATTATGGCTACAAAAGAATCTTAATGTGTTTAAGGGCATATTATATTTTCCCAGTTCTGTTGAAAAATGGAAGAACATGGCTTTTTATCATCTAAATGATGTGCTAGTGAACTGGGATAGTATTTAGGCAATATGCAGTGATAGAAAGAACAATATAAAAGAATATTGTCAAGATTTACTAAAATCTGACTGAAAATACTTCAAAATGTAGAGCATTTTTATGTTTTTAGTTATATGCAATTTGGATGCAGCTCTTGGTAATAGTATCTGCTATTATAACAGAGGAATTTGTAACCACATTTTCTTCTCAACAAAATAACTAATCAATAACAGCAGAATATGTTTCTGATCCTATTTCAGTTGAAAGCTTGAAGTTTGCTTAACTTTTCATTTTCTCTGCCATTCTACTAGAAAGTAAATTCTGTATTTAAGATAATCCAAACCACTGACTGTAACATTTGGGGATAATTGCTGTCTGACACCCCGGGAGAAAACATGCAACTCTTCTGACCTAGAAAGAAATAAAAATAGGACTGATACCACAATCTAGACTTTCATCCGAAGGTAATGGGACCTGCAAGTCTCATCCACAGAAAGAATTATTACTGTAAGGGAACACGAAGGTAAGGTAGAAGTTTGTCTGGCTACATGTATAGATCACCTCTATTTGTGCTCCAAGAACTCCCCAGAGGGACTTGTTGAATTTTGTAGAATACATTGGGACAGCCTGGGTATTCACAAATTGGCTGCAGTGCCATTTACAGTGGGGTTCACTTGGAAAGAGGATTGTGCTGAGCAGATGAGAGTCTGGCCCCATGAATTCCCAGGTTTCTTTGAGCAAGCTCTCCTAAAAAGAAGTTGTTCAGTCTTTATACAAAATGGCATCTGACAGCTTGGAAAGAAAAGCTATTTTTCTTCCCATGCCAAAATTCATAAAATTTTGGACAGAGAAGTACATTTTTATGATGAAGGTAAGAATTTTTTGGATAATAAATGATTTGTTAAATTCCAATGATGTGTTGGAACCTGACAAGGATTATAGTTTTGCTGTCAATTCAATTACCCTACACTTTAGGATGCTGGTTTAATTATTTGTTGCTGGTTTATTTAAAAGTCTCTTAAGTCAGTGCAAGTTTGGCCCTGATGTCAATGACATCAATCACAGGTCCAAGCTGCCTTAACTCTTAGAGTGATTAATAAAGAGCAGATCTTTCAGAAATGCCATCATTCACCGCCACACAGTTAATCTTGAGCTGACAGAGCCAAACACAATGTAACAACAAACTCAAACAAGTTGAGAGTGTGGTATATGCTTATGCTAGAGTCTGCTAAGCTACAGGAAGAGCAGTGACCCTTACACTATAGGAAGGATAAAGAAGGTTGAAATGTTTAAAGCAGACTTTTGTTATTGTTAACTGAACAAAGAATGGAGCCGTAACAAGATGAAGTCACATGAAAAGACTAAAGGCACAATTTAGAGAAGACCACATGGCACAGAAGTAACTTTCTAGGAGATAGGAGGTAAATAAGAAGTAATGTTGCTGCTGCTTCTGTCCTCTCCAGATGTGTGTGGAAGAGCAGTGAAGGGCTGGGAGCACTAACCATTCTCCTTTGTGAGATCCCTCACATAGGCAGAGGTCCCACTTCAACAGTGCAAACTGGACTTTTGTTCCTCCAGTCACAAGGCCTGTTCTTGAGACACCAGTGCCTGCATATATGTTGCAAATACTTTTCAGAGAAAGCAAAAACTTGCTTAGCCTTTCCTAAAAATCCTGCTTATAAGTACAAGGCAGTGACATTGAGCTCCTTTGAGCTCAGTTAGACAATAAATATCAGAAGGGGTCTTAATTTAGCCATCCCAAATTGGTGCCAACCCAAGCCTGAACTGAGGAACCTTCTTCTCTGCCACATTTAACAGCTTCTTCTGAGCCAAACTTTGGTTTCTGTGGTTTTGTTGGATTGCACCTTCTGAAATTCTAGCTGCAGCCATCTGACTGCAGCCTTTTTCATCACAGAGAGCAAGCTCTGTATCTGCAAGACAAGTTGAGTCCACCAGATCTATTTGGTATTTCCCTCCATCCAACTGCATTCTCAGGAGACAGCTGTACGAATACGTGCTCTCCAACTCAAGCTACAGAGAAGAACATGAATATGGAATGAGATATTTGAGGAGTGGAATGTGAAGTCAGATGTGTAAGTATGCTTGCAAATGCTAGCAAGGTGATGAAGTTCATTCATAGTTTATTTGAACAAAGTCACCACTGTTTAATTAATTTAATTTCAAAAGCTGAGCAGTTAGTGTTTAGATGATGAATCCCTGAGCAAGTGGTTAAATAGCAATCACTGAGATTTTCTGAAAAAAATCTGTACTGGCCCAATTCATGAAAAGAGAAAATTACAAAGTGATGCAGAGACAGATTAAAACAGATCAGCTAAACATGACTGTTAGTTGGATGGGGACTGCCACTTTGACCCTCAGCAAGAAATAGAAGATACCTACTCTATCTATCTATCTATCTATCTATCTATCTATCTATCTATCTATCTATCTATCTATCTATCTATCTATCTACTTATCTACCTCTCTATCTCAGTTTCCATTTTCTTGAAATGGCAATGATATTGGCTGAGTCATGGGGCTATTAAAAGCACTACCACTGGCTTGTCTGTTAATATTTTTCTGGCTCTTTCAAGGTGATGTGATAATTATTAGTAGAACATCTAATCAGGAATTTCATCACAGATTGTGAGTTTTATTTTAAGATGAAGACATCAAAATGCACACAGAACAACTAGAGAGCATTAGTCTTCTAAAGAATTTTTCCTCTGCCCACAAACAGAATAGTTAATGTGTTGTTTTCCAAGCTTTAGTTACATAGTGTCTGCCCTGCCATGATTTATTTCAGTAACAATGGCTTTTGAAGATTCTGAATTTGGAAAATACTCCAGACATAAAAGAAGTTCTACCCATGAGAATTGCTGCAATGAAATGCAAGTAAAAATAGATTATAGATTGTTCAGAAACAGAGTTTCTGAATTTCTCTGAACAAGGCTTACCATTTTTGGAGGGGCTGATGTGTGTGTTAATAACCCAAGACACAACTGATGGCACACATCTCTTCATGCCATGTGCCAAAAAACAATGTTAACTTATGGAAAGATGGTACCACTTACTTCCATATCTAACTAGTGGAATGGATTTTTCTTCCTTAATGCTGCTTCAAGTAAATGGGCAATACTAAGCAGTCTCAAAGGCAAACTTAATGCCACAGCTTATATACAACAAAAGAGATGGTTTGGCACCTGGCTCTTTTCCATTCCTTCAAAAATCTTCTGGTACTCTTTCTAAGCCCGGGGTGCTCTCACTTGTTCCTTCCCAAGCCACATTCCCATGCTGTTCCCTTTCATTACAGCTTCAGGTGACTTCCTGCTCTTCCTCCTGCTCATTACAGACTCCATTTGTGCCCTGCATATACACCACTGTGCGCTACAATGGAAATATCTGCATGGGGGTTAAGGGTGTGTTGTGATTTGGCAAACTTTTTTTTTTTTTTGACAGTGGTTCCATGTGATAATTTGGGCACTGATACAATATGTTCACAATTGTGCTGGACTGCAAGGGCCTCTACGTGTACCTTTCTCTTGAAGGGAGAAAAAATGGTATCGCCCAAAATGTGCTTGGTTATGCACTAAAATGAGACATCATTCACAGTAAACTGTTCATTTTTGTCCCTCCCCTTCTGACAATTGATATAAAAGTGTGAACAACATTAATACTGGAATTATCAATACTGGAAATGTGACTATAGCAAATTTGGATGAATGGAGTAGCTCATTACTTAGTTATTGCTCCAGACTTTCAGCAGACAGCAGCAGAGAGTCCATTGTGGCAGAGATTATTATATTTGCTATATCCCACAATTAAAAAAAATTAAACTATTATTAACTAGAATATTAATAATCTAGAGAAGATGAAACCTTACAAGTGTGATGTGTAAGCACAACCTGGAAAGCATACTTTTCCATACATACATGCATTTTTACTGTGGTAACTATCAGGACCTTTTGGCTATTTAATTTTTTTCCTGTCTTTATATGCATAGAAAATTTAATTCCTTTCTCTCTTTTTACATCCATGTGAACAAATATCAGTAAATGTCTTTGTGTGTCCAAATGTGTAAGTCTATGGAAAGAGAGTGCTTTATCAGTGATAACAAAAGGAGTCTGTTTAGTAATGCCTACAGGTATTCCTTGGAAAGGTCTGGGTTTAAGCCATGAAAACCCATTTAAATAATCTGTTTTATTCAGAAGGACCAACTGGGACCTTAGCAAAGAGGCTTCTCCTGAGGCTACCTGATTAGTAGATCAATGAGAAATGGAAATGCCTTCTTTATAGGACAGGAATCCCCTTGTTCTCAATGCTCACATCAGGGGCACCAGCTTTCTCAAACCTGCTCTGTATTATTTGCTCCTCTGCCTGTCTGAAGAGCAGACTCCACCATTTATAGAATGGCATTGCTGAACTCACATTCTCTTGATCTCCCTGCTGTAATGCTGGTGAAAGCAGCAGCTTTTTATTTGTGCTCTTGGCTTCTTTATACTCAACTGGCTCCAGAGATCCGCCCTCAGAGCCCACCAGGACACACTTCTGTGCAGCCTCCACCTCCTTCCCTTGGCAAGATTAAAACCAGCCCAGCAGGCTGCACCTCCCTCTCTGCTGGGTCCAGTGAAGGGCAGGAGGAACCATCTGCACCCACTGCTGCACTCCTGTGTGGGACTAATGAGAGGGAGGCAGGGACTGTGACCATATACACAGTCTATGCACATGAGAGAAGCGAAGAAAGCCAGCAGTGAAGATGAAAAGCCACTGGTAAGAGAACAGGTGGGATTTAGAGACATCTGTAAAAAAGAGATTAGAACAGTTAAAACTGTCCCCGCAGCTGCTGCCTTTGTAGTTTGGTATTATGAAAGCATTATATGAAGGAATGACCAATAAAGAGAACTTTATTGAGATGTTTAATTTTAAGGTAAAAATAAAAATTCTCATGTAAAGAATTGTCTTGTCAAAGAAATTGTCTTGTCAAATCTGCTGGTAAATGCTTAACTTTTTTATATTTTTAATATGCATGGCTTGGTGGAGAAATGTAATAACAGAATCTGTCAGAAACTACAGATTCATACTGGAGTTTTCTTTCTGTTTGCAGGAAAATTACAGCTTTCTTTTACATGTGTAGTTTTCTGTGGTCTTTCATCTCAGCCACCATCCAGCATCAATCAAGTAAGGAGACAGTTAATCCGCATTTCATCTTTCTGTTATTTTGGATGTCAAAAGACTTACTCTGTGTTTATTCAAAATGAAAATCGTCTCTAGGATTCTAGCCATCTCACAAAGGGAGAACTGTCTATGTGTATGTATGGATGGATAGATGGAAGGATGCATGTGAAAAAGAGGGGAAGAAGCAAGAGCTAACTTTGTTATTTTAAACTTGCTATTAGATGTATTTTTAAGGTAAGAATTAAAATCTGGATAGAGGTGATAGATGCAGGACACAAACCTCCCCCTGTCTTTCAATGCTTCTAGTTAGATATTCTTCTGCTACATGTCAGTAAACTGGTTAAACTTTATTTGTGGGCATAAAATGTAAATGGCTGGATTTCAGTTATATGTCCCATCAAATAATATAGAATGAGGTCTTTTCTATAGTCTAACAAGTCGACCTGAATGTTCTCTTTAAGCCTGTGTTTTCAGAAGGAAACCCACATTTAGGGTTGAGCCTTAACAGCACACAAGAGGCTCTCTGTTGGTTAGAAATGTCTCGCCTTCCAACTTCCACTCTTCACCCTTCCTTATCCACATTCTACTAACAACATTTTCCGTATTGATTTGATATTAGACTTGTACATGACTCCTAAACTCTTCAAATAAATGTTTATTTTTAATTCCCCTTCCTTAAATTAGGGGAATCCAGCAGGTCTTATCCTCATTACAAGGCTTATTCACAAATAATATTGAGAAAAATTGGATTTTTAAATTTAGTTTCCTCAGACAAATTTCTGCTACATTCTTTTTTTGATATACAAAGAAGGTCTGTAAGTTCTTCTTGCCCCCACCCTATATTTCATGAATGATCATTTTCTGATCAAATGTGGCACAGAGAAACGTGGGAACACCTGGAATACCAGAGAGGCTGGAAAAGATGCCAACAGTTTCTCAATAACTTCTTTAGTTGGCATAAGGTTTGTTTGAATTTCCTTGGGACTAGGGAGACTGTTGATTTAGGTAACTGTCCTGGTTTTTTTTTAAAGTTTGCTTAAAACCACCAAAAGTTCCAACCCCAAAACTCCTTACACAGCAGGTCTTCTTATACTACTGCTACTATTTGTCCACAGGTCTGCAAGAGAATTCTTATAACACTCTCCTTTAAAGGCCTGAGGGAAAAAAAAAATTAATCAAGTTACCATTTTAAATTTGGAGCTCTCTGAAAACAGATGCTTACTTTCTTAGACCTCTCACTTTACTAAGTACATTTAAATTAATATATACTTCTAATTATTATTATTTATAGCTTCATTTAATTCATAGTAATCTTACAGTTGCTTCACTTAATTTTCTAAGGTGATCTGAAGCAATGTGCTGGCACATGGTTAATAAATGCACTTTTTTTTTGCAGGACTACCAGTCATTCTGGGTGCCAGTCACAGAATTGAACTCTGCCCAACAATCAGGATTGGCCAAGATGACTTACCAGGCAAGTAGCATCCCAACTTTTTCAGGAAAAAGCTGCTGTTCAGAAACTTTATCATGTTATATTCAGCTCTGTGACTGCACAATTCTCTAATTAAATTAAAATGAATGTTACATTATGGACGTACATATTTTTTCCTTTAGGGTTTGACCTGATTTCTCAGTTCCAAATAGAAAAAGCTGCTTCCCAAGGAATTATTGAGAGAGTAGTGGGCTCCACTCCTCTACAAGTGGCTTATAAATTGGGACCCAATGTAGACTTCAGGATACCAACCAGGTAATGTCTTTGTTTTTTGGCTTTAAAGTATAGATATTTAACAATCTTATTGTTTGAGGGGTAGATCCTCCCACCAGCTAGATCACTTAATTTGAAAAGCTTTTGAAAGAGGAAAGAGAATAACAGTAGGAGAGGGAGGAATGTTTTCTCAAAATATTGACACACAGTGATCTTTCCAATTGTGTAAGGATTACAGAGATGAGGTAGGATAACAGCTGACAGATTCTGTGGTAAGGGGTTTTTATTTGCTTGGGGGTTTTTTTAGTAATTGGTACCTGCACGTTCCTAGCTGTTTTATGGTCACTTAATCTATGAAAGTTGAAAATTATTATTTAGCATGTCACAGTCAAGTGGTGATAGGAGCCAGGACTTAGGAATCTAATTGTGTTTGTGCTTTACAGGCCAGACTTGCTACTGGTGAAGGAATAGAGACAGTACAGCAGGGTAGAGATGTCTTTGCCAAATTTAGGCAAGTCTGGATCCTGTTCCAGCACCTTATGTAATTAAGAATGCCTTAACTTAGTAATTAACTGGCAAGGCCATTAGTTGGACTACTGCTTCAGCTAGGAATAACTGGAGTGTGAAGTGTTTCTGTCTTACTCCAGTTACCATTGACAACTTTTTCTTGCTGCAGTCCTCCCTGGCTTCTCTCTTTGCAGCAACTGGTTTAAGCTAGCTTAGAGCTTAAGTGGTTGGTTACACTGGACCTATGTCTGCTTTTAATCCCAGACACAAATCAAGGCTTCTAACATACTAATGGGAATTCAAATACAGACAGAGAATGGGATCTTCATTCCACTAAAGTTAGAGATTCTCAGATTTTCAACTCATGCTTCTTAGCTCAGAAACAAACTGGGGTATCAAAGCAGTAATATTTTCATTTTTGGGCTGTCCTGTGGTGTAAAGGAGAGCACTCTGGACTCTGAATCCCAAGGACCTGAGTTTGAGTCTCAGTGGGGACCGTCCC